>JBBGZY010000216.1:3425000-4150000 GCA_037952925.1 Lithobates clamitans
CCCTGCTCTCGCGCTAAGGCGAACGCAAGCGTCGGTCTGGCGTCAAATGTAAACAGCAATTGCACCATGCATGTGAGGTATCACCGCGAAGGCCAGATCGAGGGCAGTAATTTTAGCAGTAGACCTCCTCTGTAAATCTAAAGTGGTAACCTGTAAAGGCTTTTAAAGGCTTTTAAAAATGTATTTAGTTTGTCGCCACTGCACGTTTGTGCGCAATTTTAAAGCATGTCATGTTTGGTATCCATGTACTCGGCCTAAGATCATCTTTTTTATTTCACCAAACATTTGGGCAATATAGTGTGTTTTAGTGCATTAAAATGTAAAAAAGTGTGTTTTTCCCCAAAAAATGCGTTTGAAAAATCGCTGCGCAAATACTGTGTGAAAAAAAAAAATGAAACACCCACCATTTTCATCTGTAGGGCATTTGCTTTAAAAAAAAAAATAATGTTTGGGGGTTCAAAGTAATTTTCTTGCAAAAAAAAATTATTTTTTTATGTAAACAATAAGTGTCAGAAAGGGCTTTGTCTTCAAGTGGTTAGAAGAGTGGGTGATGTGTGACATAAGCTTCTAAATGTTGTGCATAAAATGCCAGGACAGTTCAAACCCCCCCCAAATGACCCCATTTTGGAAAGTAGACACCCCAAGCTATTTGCTGAGAGGCATGTCGAGTCCATGGAATATTTTATATTGTGACACAAGTTGCGGGAAAGAGACAATTTTTTATTTTTTTTATTTTTTTTTGCGCAAAGTTGTCACTAAATGATATTTTGCTCAAACATGCCATGGGAATATGTGAAATTACACCCCAAAATACATTCTGCTGCTTCTCCTGAGTACGGGGATACCACATGTGTGAGACTTTTTGGGAGCCTAGCCGCGTACGGGACCCCAAAAACCAAGCACCGCCTTCAGGCTTTCCAAGGCCGTAAATTTTTGATTTCACTCTTCACTGCCTATCACAGTTTCGGAGGCCATGGAATGCCCAGGTGGCAAAAAACCCCCCCAAATGACCCCATTTTGGAAAGTAGACACCCCAAGCTATTTCTTGAGTGGTATAGTGAGTATTTTGCAGACCTCAGTTTTTGTCACAAAGTTTTGAAAATTGAAAAAAGAAAAAAAAAAATGTTTTTCTCGTCTTTCTTTATTTTCAAAAACAAATGAGAGCTGCAAAATACTCACCATGCCTCTCAGCAAATAGCTTGGGGTGTCTACTTTCCAAAATGGGGTCATTTGGGGGGGGGTTTGTGCCACCTGGGCATTCCATGGCCTCCGAAACTGTGATAGGCAGTGAGGAGTAAAATCAAAAATGTACGCCCTTAGAAATCCTGAAGGCAGTGATTGGTTTTCGGGGCCAGACATGTGGCTAGGCTCCCAAAAAGTCTCACACATGTGGTATCCCCATACTCAGGAGAAGCAGCTAAATGTATTTTGGGGTGCAATTCCACATATGCCCATGGTCTGTGTGAGCAATATATCATTTAGTGACAACTTTGTGCAAAAAAAAAAAAAAAAAAAAAAAATTTGTCACTTTCCCGCAACTTGTGTCAAAATATAAAACATTCCATGGACTCAACATGCCTCAAAGCAAATAGCTTGGGGTGTCTACTTTCCAAAATGGGGTCATTTGGGGGGGGTTTATGCCATCTGGGCATTTTATGGCCTTCAAAACTGTGATAGGTAGTGAGGAGTAAAATCAAAAATGTACGCCCTTAGAAATCCTGAAGGCAGTGATTGGTTTTCGGGGCCCCGTACGCAGCTAGGCTCCCAAAAAGTCCCACACATGTGGTATCCCCGTACTCAGGAGAAGCAGCTAAATGTATTTTGGGGTGCAATTCCACATATGCCCATGGCCTGTGTGAGCAATATATCATTTAGTGACAACTTTTTGTAATTTTTTTTTTTTTTTTTTTTTTTTGTCATTATTCAATCACTTGGGACAAAAAAAATGAATATTCAATGGGCTCAACATGCCTCTCAGCAAATTCCTTGGGGTGTCTACTTTCCAAAATGGGGTCATTTGTGGGGGTTTTGTACTGCCCTGCCATTTTAGCACCTCAAGAAACGACATAGGCAGTCATAAATTAAAGGCTGTGTAAATTCCAGAAAATGTACCCTAGTTTGTAGGCGCTATAACTTTTGCGCAAACCAATAAATATACACTTATTGACATTTTTTTTACCAAAGACATGTGGCCGAATACATTTTGGCCTAAATGTATGACTAAAATTGAGTTTATTGGATTTTTTTTAGAACAAAAAGTAGAAAATATCATTTTTTTTCAAAATTTTCGGTCTTTTTCCGTGTATAGCGCAAAAAATAAAAACGGCAGAGGTGATCAAATATCATCAAAAGAAAGCTCTATTTGTGAGAAGAAAAGGACGCAAATTTCGTTTGGGTAGAGCATTGCATGACCGCGCAATTAGCAGTTAAAGCGACGCAGTGCTGAATTGTAAAAAGTGCTCTGGTCAGGAAGGGGGTAAAACCTTCCGGGGCTGAAGTGGTTAAACACGTGATTAGAGCCGGAGGCTCAAATTGGCTTCAAAAAAGGGTGGGCTCGGGGAGCCCCGAGCCCACCCACTTGTGTGACATTAGCGAATTAATATTAGCTAATGTCTTCCTGCTTCTCCTCCCAGCCAATCAGGAAGCGGCTCCTGAGACCTGATTGGCTGGGAGTCCTAGGACTGGTCTCGGGACCCGCCTCCTGTTTGGCCGGGAGGAGAAGCATTGGCTGCGGCAGCAGCAGCCTCTCCTACAGCCTTACTCTGGATTGATTCAGCAGTGCACCACCACCATGTCCCCCTCCCCCCACCTCTCGCTTTATAAGGTAAGAAGGCCATGGATCACGCGGGGGGAGTGGGGGTAGTGCAAGCATTGCTGCCTATCGAGGGTGGCGTGTAGTGTGAGTGGATTGTTGTATCGCTGCTGTGATTGATCAATCTCGAGCCGCTCGGGGGGGTGCTAGTGCTAGTGGGGGGGCCAGGTCTGTTTGCCGCCCCCCCCCCCCCAATATTTTGACCACCTTTTGCCACTGGTAAGTATATGAAGATTAAAGTTCCTCCTGTAATATGAACCTGTTATTTTTTCCCTCTTGGGCAAGAACATGCTCATTTTAAATAAAAGACAAAATAAATAAAAAACTAATATATTTTCTGCAGTGTGTCACTCTAATCTACAATACCATCATGTTGCCATGATCATGGTGAAGTATGGGGTGAAGTATGACCCCTCAATGTGTTTTCTATCCAGCACAGTGGGGGGAATCTACTAAAACTGGAGAGTGCAAAATCTGGTGCAGCTCTGCATAGAAACCAATCAGCTTTCAGGTTTTATTGTCAAAGTTTAAAGTGATATTAACCGCTTGCCGACCGCTACACGACCATGTATTTCGGCAGAATGACACTGCTGCGCAAATGGGCCTACCTGTATGTCCCTCCGTCATCGCAGGCTAGCGGGCGCATGCCCGCGGGTCCTGCAGACTCGATGTCCGCGATCATGGCATGGAGAGGCAGAACGGAGAGGTGCCTATGTAAACAAGGCATTTCCCTATTCTGCCTAGTGACATGAGAAGGATCTACTGCTCCTAGTGATCGGGAGCAGTGATCTCTGGTATGTTCTAGTGAGCCCATCCCCCCTACAGTTAGAACACACTGAAGGAACACACTTAACCCCTTGATTGCCCCCTAGTGCTTAACCCCTTTCCTGCTAGTGACATTTATACGTAACCAGTGGCTATTTTTAGCTCTGATCGCTGTATAAATGTCAATGGCCCCAAAATAGTATCAAAAGTGTCCGATCTGTCCACCACAATGTTGCAATCATGATAAAAATAAAAATCACAGAACGCCGCCATTACTAATAAAAAAAAAAAAAATTATAATAAAAATGCCATAAATCTGTCCCCTACTTTGTAGACGCTATAACTTTTGCGCAAACCAATCAATATACGCTTTTTGCAATTTTTTTTTACCAAAAATATGTAGAAGAATACATATCGGCCTAAACTGAGAAAGAAATTTGTTTTTTTATATATTTTTTTGGGATATTTATTATAGCAAATACGAAAAAATATTGTTTTTTTTTTTCAAATTTTTTTTTTTTTGGTTATAGCGCAAAAATCAAAAACTGCAGAGGTGATCAAATACCACCAAAAGAAAGCTCTATTTTTGGGAAAAAAAGGATGTAAATTTTGTTTGGGTGCAATGTCGCACGACCACGCAATTGTCAGATAAAGCGACGACACCGTATCGCAAAAAATGCTCTGGTCATTAAGGGGGTAAATTCTTCCAGTGCTGAAGTGGTTAAAGTCGTTGTTTTTTTTTTTCAAATAACAAATCTCGGATCCCACGCCAGGGCTTCTGGCTCCTCCCTCCCGCCGGTTGCCCCCACAGCAAGCAGCTTCTGCACAAAGAATGCATAGAATACATGAAGGTAAAAAACCTTTACAACCACTTTAATTGAACAAGCTGAAGTTAGAAGCTGATTGGCTATCATGCACAGCTGCACCAGATTCTGAGTGCATCGGTTTTAGTGTGTCACTAGAAACTTTTTTTAATGCTCGCAGCAACCAGTCAGCTTCCATCATTTCTGCTGCATGCGACTGAAAATTAAACAAGGATCCAGAATTATTATATGGGCAAAAAAGTTTCCTTGTGAGCACATTTGTCATGCTTTAAAGGGTAAATCCACTGTAATTGAACGTTATTAAAAATTACTTTTCCTTTTCAATCTGCAGCTCTGTAATTATCTGGAAAATGCAATATGCAAACCTGGAGGTGTTCAGTACACAGAATGTGTACTGACCACACCCAGAAACATAATTTCCTGCTTGTGTGATTGGCTCACCGATTTTCCCAGAAGTCTGCACTAAGATAGAAGTCAGATTTTAGGCATCCCCTGCAAAATAAATGTCATTTTTGGTGAGATATTTCCAATAGGAACACGTCTAAAGGGATGCCGGCCCAGCAGATTTCTTCATTATTGCCCTGCCGTTGCACAGCTGATTGATAATTATGAAACCACTCCCATTAGACTCACTTAGAACAGAGGCACAGACAAACACACATGGATTTCTTCAGAATAACAAAAGGTAGGAATCTGCAACAAAGGTTGTTATAATCCTTGTAATGTACATATATCACTCTTCAACCACATCAACCTTCATTTGGAGATCACTGTGATGCTCCCCATTAAGAAGAATTTTAGTTTGTTTTTTTTTACAAGCTTTTATTAGTATCTATACAGGCATTCTTTATTGATTTTATGGGTGTGTGAGACTTAAGCATTTTTATTTTTGTTTTTTTTTTAGCCAATGAAAAGCTAGTTACCACAGGAAAAATACTTTTTAGGTGCTCCCATTGAAGTCTTGTAGCTCAAAGAAAGCTCATGTCTTTTTTCAAGCTACAAGCTTCAGATGACACAACGTTCAAATATGAACAGGCACAATTAAGAACCATGAGATTTGATTGGAGCTTCACGATTCGAGCAACAATATGCTCAAGTGTGAATTGGGCCTTACATGTAAAAGAATAATTATTTTGGCTTTTATTTTGCTATGCTATTATACATTATACTTATTAAAGCAGGTTTTTCAATTGCAAAGTCTCAAATTGCGGTGGTATTGCTCCTATTTCAGATTGATATTATTTATATACCTGCCTATATGTACTGAACTTCAATCCCATCCTAGAGCTTTTTTCTTACTCTAGTGTACAAATCTGCTTTCTCATCACACGTTATATGGGACTGCCATTATAGCTATAGAAAGTGCTTTGCCAGTTTATCTTTGCTGTTCCAACATAGAACAAAAGTATTGCAGTCTCTTTCAGTGTTGGGATGGGCATATTTATACCCCAAGTTTAATTAGAAATATTAATAAAGAGTTGAATTAGTACATTCTTTTCCACCTTTTCACCTTTAATGTGCATGGCAACATTTGCATTACACATTAAAGGTTTAATTCACAAAACTTTACACAAGCATAAGGATCTTTATTTTCTTCTATGTGACTGTAATTTGCAAATATTATAGAATATAGCTGAAAATAACTGCCATTAAAGTGGTGGTAAACACTTTTTTTTAACTTGTACCTACAGGTAAGCCTATAATAAGGCTTACCTGTAGGTACAGTGAATATCTCCTAAAACTGCACTGTTTAGTAGATATTCACACTGCATGAAGCTGGTGAAATGCATACCCGTACCGTCCCTTCAAAGCTCTGTGCCTCAGTCTGTGACTCCCACGGGCATGCGAGTGACATCATCGCAGCTCAGCCAATCAGATGGCTGAAGCATGTGAACGCGGAAGAAAGACCGGGTGAAGATGGAAGCCCTGTCAGTGGTGACTATGCGCCGCTGGAGGGCTTTGTTCTAAAGTAAGTATTTCATAATGTGCTAGTATACGATGCACACTAGCACATTATGCCATTGTCTTGCAGGGTTTAAAATTTTTTTTAAAAGTGCAGTTTACTACCGCTTTAACCACTTCCTGACCGTTGTATATATATGTATTCGTCCTGGTCCGGAAGTGGTTATACCAGGATCATGGCTGCATTTTTACATGTAAAGTATATGAGAAATGTCAGAATCTTGAAGTGGAAAAAAAAAGATCCATGTTCTGTTGTTCTGGCTTCGTGAATTGAACCTTATAGACTCAATTCACAAAGTTCACACACAAGCTAACACAATAATCTCAACTTTCAAAAATGTGACAGTTATGATCACTCGGGTTCTGTGAGATTTGAAAATAACAGTTAAATGGCTGAAAAAAAAAGCATTCTTAAGCTTTGTGAATTGGGCCTATTTTCAATTACCGTATATACTCGAGTATAAGTCGAATTTTTCAGCACCTTTTTTTGTGCTGCAAGTGCCCCCCTGGACTTATACTCGAGTCAAGCACTTTTCTGCAGCAAAAAATTTCATTTTCCGAACCGATTTTGGGGCCCCTTATCATAGGGCCACTTGGTGCTAGAAACCCCAAATTTGGTGTGCAAACCCAGTGAACCTGGTGCCATAACATATCCAAAGCTGGAGTTCCTAGCACCAAGTGGCCCCGAGATATGGGGCCCCAAAATAGGTTCGGAAAATGTCATTCTCTGCTGCAGAAAAGTGCTTGACATTTTCTGAACCGATTTTTGGGGTCCTGTATCTCGGGGCCACTTGGTTCTAGAAATCCCAGCTTTGGATATTTTATTGTACTAGTTCCACCGGGTTTGCACACCAAATTTGGGGTTCCTAGCACTAATTGGCCACGAGATACGGGGCCCCAAATTTGGTCAACTGTGTCCGTCTGTAGCAATGTCATTTCGGGACACTTTGGGTTCAGAGACCCCAAATTTTGGCTGCAGCTAGGGGGCATCTAGGAACCCTTAACTACCGAGTGTGAAGTAAGGGGGACCTATGGCTGCAAATGGGCGCAGTGAGGCATGCAAATGGGCACAGTGAGGCTGCAAATGGGCATTGTTGACCCTCTTTTCCACTTACAGTAGCTGTGCATTTCTCACCCTCGTCTTATACTCGGGTCAATAAGTTTTTCCCATTTTTTTGTGGTAAATTAAGGCCTCAACTTATACTCGGAACGACTTATACTCGAGTATATACGGTAAGCTATACTAGCCTGCATACTGACTTTGTTGCACATTGCTTATCTTGGTATCATCCTTACACAGTAATGTATGAAATGTGAGCAAAGTGAAAACATGTAAGCTCTGTCTCCGTTTGAAATACTGTGAGTATCAACTTACAAGAAAATTGGAATACTTTGTCCAGAGGCAGTTCAGAAGAAGAATTTTGATCTGGCCTGCAGCGTATGCACAGTTATCCAAGTTCACGTGTATATACAGAGATCAAATGGGTCTAAAAGTCACAATAAAAAAAAGGACTTTTTTTATAACCCCATTTTTATCAAACATTTAGGGAACTAGAGCGTACTTGCAGAAAGCAGTACTAGAACAGCCCTTCTAGACTTGCGACAGCTGGCTAACCTGATTACTCTTTCACTAGTCGCAGCAGCTTCAACTGTACACTGACTAATAAAGGATATTAAAACCTATGCTGATAGCATGCATATTTTTCAGCCATAAAGGCCTCCTGCCAGAGATAGAATAAAGTGATATTGATTTATATCAGGCAGTTCCAGCATTTTTTTTTTTTACTTGGAATAAACACATCTGCTGAGTAATCTTCCTAAAATCAAACATAGATCAACAGCGACATCTGATGGCCTGTTGGAGCGTTCTATAATTCAGCATTTAAGTGATCTGCTATTGGAGAATGATATACTGATTGGGTTGATTTTAGATGTTTTAACAAACTAAGAGGCTGATTCACCAAGGAGAACACAGTTTAACCGCTTCAGCCCCAGAAGATTTTACCCCCTTCCTGACCAGAGCACTTTTTGCGATTCCGCACTGCGTCGCTTTAACTGACAATTGCGCGGTCGTGCGACATTACACCAAAACAAAATTGACGTTCTTTTTTTCCCACAAATAGAGCTTTCTTTTGGTGGTATTTGATCAGCTCTGCGCTTTTTATTTTTTTCGATATAAACAAAAAAAGAGAGACAATTTTGAAAAAAAAGCAATATTTTTTACTTTTTGCTATAATAAATATCCCCAAAAAATATATAAAAAAAATATTTTTTTCCTCAGTTTAGGCCGATATGTATTCTCCTACATATTTTTGGTAAAAAAATCGCAATAAGTGTATATTGATTGGTTTGTGCAAAAGTTGTAGCGTTTACAAAATAGGGGAAAGATTTATAGCATTTTTAGTATACATTTTTTTTTATTAGTAATGGTGGCGATCTGCGATTTTTATCATGACTGTGACCTTATGGTGGACACATTGGACACTTTTGACACTATTTTGGGACCATTGTCATTCATACAGCGATCAGTGCTATAAAAATGCACTGATTACTCTATAAATGACACTGGCAGGGAAAGGGTTAAACACTATGGGCGATCAAGGGGTTAAGTGTCCTAGGGAGTGATTCTAACTGTAGGGGGGATGGGCTACCACTGACATGACAGCGATCGCTGCTCCCAATGACAGGGAGCAGTGATCTCTGTCATGTCACCAGGCAGAACAGGGAAATGCCTTGTTTACAAATGCATCTCCCAGTTCTTCCACTCCGTGACACGATCGCGGGCCCCCGGTGGACATCGAGTCCGCAGGACCCGCGGGCACGGTCAGGATGTACGCACCTGGCGGGCGTGTGCCCACTAGCCCCACCAATTAAAGGGGACATATATCGGCGTGCAGCGGTCGGCAAGTGGTTAAAAGACAGCAAACGTGTTTCTGCTTGAAACTCTGAAACATGGTAAAGTAGATGTAAATCCTAATTTATAGACATGTAGGGCTCCATGTATAAGGGCTCACTGACACAAGTGCTCATGTGCATCTTTTTTTACTGCTGAGCTGCATGCAGGCAGCTCCAGAAAGTAAGGCTGGCCATTCATGGTTGAATTTCAAAAGAATTTTCTTTTGAAAATCAGAAATTTGATGCGTTTTGTGATCCGATGGTGCTACCATTGATTTTGAAAATTGGACCAACCAAGCCTTCAATTTCCCCTCATGTTGCTACAGAAAATAATTTTCATGGATGGGAATCTTCTTTTCTTTCATGGGAATTTTCTTTTCTTGCTCTCCTGCGCGTTTCTTTTTTGATTACATTTCTCGCATGATTCTCCCATCACTGATTAGAAAATTGTTTGCTTTTCAAAAAATTTCCAACATGCCTGATTACTCAAATTCAATGGCTGCACCAAAATCAGCTGTTGCCGCAGTCCACTAATGGTGCGAAATTTGAATGAAAATTCTTAGAAAAGATTTTCGAAAGAAATTTTTTTCGAAATTCGACCCATGTATGGCCTGCCTTAATGGGAGTGTATCACCTGCACAGCTGAGTTTGACAGGCCTGCAGAGATGGGTGCATAAAACTGGATGCACGGGCTCCCCAGGTAGCAAGCAAATGTGCTGCAAGTTTGAAAATGACTTGCTAAGCTATTGCTAGACTTGCCAGGCTTCACAAGTTTGTTGCACAATTGCAGCAAGTCCGCATTGCATGACCCCAGTTCTACTTTCTCTGCAAACATTCTGCAAGTCTGCTGCAAGTTCTGGTACAGTTATGTTGTGCAATAGTCATCCCCCCACAGGGGTCTGAATTTTCATGCTGTAGACTTGCAGAGCTCTTGCTGTAGATTCACCACTGCAACTTTGCTCTTGCTGGAGACTTGCCACACAAATTTGCTACAAATTGGAAAAGTGTTAATTCAAACTTGTTCTTCAAGTGCTCTGCAAGTGTACAACTTGCCAATGAAAATGTGCAGCAAGTTAACAGACTTACAATTCAACACTAGGGATGAGCCAAACACCCCCCCGGTTCGGTTCGCAGCAGAACATGCGAACAGGCAAAACATGTGTTCCAACACCGTTAAAGTCTATGGCACACGAACGTGAAAAATCAAAAGTGCTAATTTTAAGGGTTAATATGCAAGTTATTTTCATAAAAAGTGTTTGGGGACCTGGGTTCTGCCCCAGGGGACATGTATCAATGTAAAAAAAAGTTTTAAAAACTGACGTTTTTTTCGGGAGCAGTGATTTTAATAATGTTTAAAGTGAAACAATAAAAGTGAAATATTCCTTTAAATTTCGTACCTGGGTGGTGTCTATAGTATGGCTGTAAAGTGGCGCCTTTTTCCCGTGTTTGGAACAGTCCCTGCACAAAATGACATTTCTAAAGAAAAAAAAGTCATTTAAAACTACTCGCGGCTATAATGAATTGTTGGGTCTCGGCAATACAGATGAAAGTCATTGAAAAAAATGGCATGGGGGTCCCCCCAAAAATCCATACCAGGCCCTTATCTGAGCATGCAACCTGGCAGGCCACAGGAAAAGAGGGGGGACGAGAGAGCGCCCCCCCCTCCTGAACTGAACCAGGCCACATGTCTCAACATAGGGAGGGTGCTTTGGGGTAGCCCCACAAAGCACCTTGTCCCCATGTTGATGGGGACAAGGGCCTCATCCCCACAACCCTTGCCCGGTGGTTGTAGGGGTCTGCGGGCGGGGGGCTTATCGGAATCTGGAAGCCCCCTTTAACAAGGGGACCCCCAGATACCGCCCCCCGTTTGAAATGATAACTGGTACATTGTACCCCTACCATTTCACAAAAAAAGTGTCAAAATGTTAAAAACCACACATCTTGGGACAAGTCCTTTATTAAAAAATAAAATAATAAAAATATCCCACAAAGTCCATTCATCTTCTTCTCTCACTCAACCGAACCGGAAGAAAAAACCTGCACGCCGCCACTGATCCGCCTCCATGGGAGGCACCCGCCATAATGACCGTCCTCTCAGGTGACAGTTCTTTTATAACTGAGGGCGGGGGCCACACAGTGGCCCCCGCCCCCCTCTGACCCCGCCCCCCTCTGATACACGGGGACTTCCCAATGGCTTCCCCATGGCGTCAGAGGGGGCGGGGCCACCCATTTACGTAAACTTTTTAAATTTTTTAAATAAAGGACTTGTCTCAAGATGTGTCTTGTGGTTTTTTAACATTTTGACACTTTTTTTGTGAAATGGTAAGGGTACAATGTACCCGTTACCATTTCAAACGGGGGGCCGGGATCTGGGTGTCCCCTTGTTAAAGGGGGCTTCCAGATTCCGATAAGCCCCCCGCCCGCAGACCCCAACAACCACCGGGCAAGGGTTGTGGGGATGAGGCCCTTGTCCCCATCAACATGGGGACAAGGTGCTTTGGCGGGCTACCCCAAAGCACCCTCCCCATGTTGAGGGTATGTGGCCTGGTACAGTTCAGGGGGGCGCTCTCTTGCCCCCCTCTTTTCCTGCGGCCTGCCAGGTTGCATGCTGGGATAAGGGTCTGTTATGGATTTTTGGGGGGACCCCCCGCCATTTAAAAAAATAATTTGGCGCGGGGTTCCCCTTAAAATCCATACCAGACCTGAAGGGTCTGGTATGGATTTTGAGGGGGACCCCTACGCCATTTAAAAAAAAAATTTGGCCCAGGGTTCCCCTTAATATCCATACCAGACCTGAAGGGCCTGGTATGGAAATTGGGGGGACCCCCATGCAATTTTTTTTAAATTTGGGTTCAGGGTTCCCCTTAATATTCATACCAGACCCAAAGGGCCTGGTATGGGTTTTTGGGGGGACCCCCATGCCGTTTTTTCAATTACTTTTATCTGTATTGCCGAGACCTGCCAATTCATTATAGTAACTTTTAAATGACTTTTTGTCCTTTAGAAATGTCATTTTGTGCAGGGACTGTTCTAAACACGGGAAAAAGGCGCCACTTTACAGGCATACTATAGACACCCCCGAGGTATGAAATTTAAAGGAATATTTCACTTTTATTGTTTCACTTTAAGCATTATTAAAATCACTGCTCCCGAAAAAACGTCAGTTTTTAAAACTTTTTTTTGTATTGATACATGTCCCCTGGGGCAGGACCCAGGTCCCCAAACACTTTTTATGACAATACCATGCATATAAGCCTTTAAAATTAGCACTTTTGATTTCTCCCATAGACTTTTAAAGGGTGTTCCGTGGCTTTCGAATTTGCCGCCAACACCCCAAATTGTTCGCTATGCCGTGAACAGGCGAACACCCGATGTTCGAGTTGAACGCAAGGGCTCATCCCTATTCAACACTGCCACAAATTTGTGGCAAGTTATCCTTGCTATCTGGTCTGCGTCGGGTATACTATATGGACCTGTCCCGGCATACCTGTGAAACTCTGTGTTGTGAATCTGTACAGATGATGCACTTCATTTCACTTTCCATGGGCTGACTGCACTCAGCTCAGAGGTGAGAAAAAAAATATAAACAAGCAGCTCTGCCTGCTGCATGGGACTGAGCATCCGTGTAAATGAGCCCTAAGGCAACCTTACCACTACTTTTGTCAGGACCGTTGTCATTGCTTGGGTCACCTGCTGGTGGCACTGTTGTGTGTAGAACCAAAGGGTGTAGTTCTGGTGGCCACCAGCAGGTGTCTCCCAGTAGCTGGATCATACAGGTAATTAGGCTGCACCTGATAGGACTGCTGGGGGTATATAAACGTGCCTTACACCAAGATCCAGTACTTCAGTATTTTCCCTGCAAGCCGTGTCCCTGCCTGAGCCTGACCTGTTTCTATCTCTTGTCCTGAATCCTGATCCCTGATCCAGAGACCTATCCCTTGGAACCTGTTTCCTGCTCCCTTTACTGACCTTACGCTACCATTACCTGGTTTCCTATTCCCCTTTTCTTTTGTCCCTGTCTTGTTTTGCTTATGTGTGTTCCCTTCACTTGTATATAGTTAGTTAGATAGTTAGTTAGGTGTTTTATTAGGTTTGCTGTGTTCATTTACTTTTCACTTACTTGTTTATGGTTTACTGGTGTTGGTTTTCAAGCGTGTCATTACCTTTATTAAATATATATTTTCACTTATTCATCTGGTCCTGATTCCTTTAAGTGCAGCCAACTGATCTGATCACCCCTGCTGGATACCTGCATGTGGTATCCGTGACAACTTTAAAAAAATGCATATTAATAAAACTCTACGATCTACTTTACAAATGTGTTTAGTGCTCCACTTGCCTCGGCATCTAAAAAGCAAACAGAGTGCTAGAAAAATAAATGGAAGAAAAAAATGGGAGGAGAGCTTAATCATATGACCCTGTCGAAGTCATGTGATCAATCACGGAGTTCACTCTACAGCGGTAAATCTGAAAAAAGCTGTACAACCTACCTCACTTCAGCAGCCTTTGGACACTCTCTTCTTCTGGGTTGTGGATGGGTCCTTATTGTTCTTAAGTACAGTGCAGGGCTATTGGCCCTACATGGTACTTGATAATGTCAGAAGATATATATATACACAAAAACATGTGCGCTTCCAGATACATCAAACATAAAAGTGCTTCAAAACAAATAAATGTGAATGAACAGTCCAAGTGCAAATGCATATCAAAAATTTTATAACAAATCTGAAAACCTCAGAAAAGAGGTAGAAAGTCTGTCCACCGAATATAATAGAATGTGCAAAGCCATGGGTAAACCAGCAGCGTGAATTATAATAAAATGATTAGAAACGGTCTTGTGCCCTCCACCACAAATGAGCCTCTTACCGAATTATGAGGATCTCCAACTACAGAGATCAACACAGCATGTTACATGTCAGACACCTCCAGGTATCCTGCAACACTCTAACTGGCAGACCTCCAGCAACAGGATCCCGAGCGGCTCCAAGAGTTGCAAGTCCAGGCCAGACCGTGTTATTCAACCACAGTAGGAGAAGATAAAGAGCCGCACATAGTGTGAAAACTGCTAGGTAAGTATTTATAAAAAACCTAGACAGGTACTCACATAATAAAAACCAGGTACATGCACAAAAACCCAAATGCTGCGCCGGCAAACCACCTCAACGGGCCGAAGTCGCTAGTTCAGGCCCTTCCCAATGAGTTTCGCATCAGAGCAAGTCGTCAGGGGAACAGGACCGTCGGCTGAAGGGCCAAACAAAAGGGGCTTCAGGGCACCCTGTCCTAAAGAGGGAGTAAGGTTCACTGTAAAATGCAGTTTTTACAAACATTTTATCAAAGCTGGAGCCTTATTTTTCATTATTCATTCTTATAGAACTGGCTATCCATCAAGCTTTGTGGATGCTACTGTACCAGGCACTATTGCTATGATGATATATTCACACAGTCACTTATTCAGATGACCCTTTCCGATTAAAGTGGTTGTAAACCCTTACATATACCCAGTGAAGTGACTGGCCTCAGGTGATACACAGAGATTAAACAAATTCTCCTACATAAGTTGTACTTGTTTATCTGCAGTCTTCTCTTCTCTACAGTACAGCAGTTCAAAGTGCACAATTTATGCAACTTGTCTGAGTTTTCAGAAAGCAGGGGCGGGGACAAGAAGTTACACTCTGCAGAGCTCAGTGAGAGGTGATTGGAGAGAATGGATACATCCTCTTCACGCAACAACCAGGAACAAAGCTGAGGCTGTTAATAACAGGCTGTGTGCTGGAGATCCCTCCCCTGTCACCTTTCTTCTCTTGGTGTCAGGAAAACTTATCAGACGTGTCTTATTAAGATGGCAGAGGAAGGAGGCAGCAGACAGAAATGACACTTAGTGCTCTCGATTGAGACAAATACACACTATAGAGGGATATGCTTAGTTCATACAGTATTTCATGCCTGAGGTTTACAACTATTTTAAGGGCATGTTTAAACTAACAATGTCCTCTGAAAAGCAATACAGTGGATCTGCTTTTAGAGGGTGTTTGGCAGGTAGTAAAGAGGTGTTATATCGCCTCATAACTGCCTGTTTTAACCTCTATAAGTTCACACGGTGACACCCATTCACTTAAAGGGGTTGTAAACCCTTGTTTTTTGTTTTTTTACCTCCACCTCCACTGTGCAGTTCGTTTTGCACAGAGTGGCCCCGATCTACCTCCTTTGGGGTCCCCCGGTGGCGCTGGTAGGTCCTCCCTGCATCGGGTGTCCACGTTGGAGAATCGCTCTGCTTCGGTGGATACCCATTCGGGCGCGCTCCCAAGTCCTGCTTTTGCGTCCATTGACACAGAAAGCAGGACTCAGTCCCGCCCCCCAGGGCCCGCATCATTGGATTTGATTGACAGCAACGGTAGCCAATGTCTTCGCTGCTATCAATCTATTAAATCAGGACACGAGACACCAGCTAGAGCTGGTTCGCTCGTCCCCGGCTGGAGAGAGACAGCGTTCAAGTAAGTAAAACAAGGGGGGGGGCACTGGGGGGCTGCAGCTCTACGGAAGGTTTTTCACCTTAATGCATAGAATGCATTAAGGTGAAAAACCATGAGTGTTTACAACCCCTTTAAGGGCAGTTCTGCCTGCTGAACATGGTGGAGCTGCTTAAAAAGTAATAAAAAGTAAAATTGTAAAAATAAAAAATAAATAAAATAAAATGGTAAATAATAAGATAAAAACAAAATAACAAAAATAAAAAACAACTGACCCCATCCAATGCCCTACTGACAAAGTTCACCGCCAAAAAAAGCAAGTATAAACTTAGCCTTAAGTGTGCTATTTTACAGATAAAGCTGGATTCACAGCTGAATAAATCGATGGCGCTATACCTGTAATAAATACATTAATAAATAAATTATACCTTTTAACAGACTTACAATAGTAAGGCTTACCTGTAGGTACAGTTACCATCTCCTAAACATGCACCATTTAGGAGAGATTCACAACTGTAGCAGCAGCTGATAACACTGGAGCTAACATTTACAAGGATAAAGCTTGTTTACTTTCTGAAGGTTGTTTTATGTATGTAATGTCTACATGGGGATCTTATGCTTAATGCACTGCATCAACTAAAAACGAGTAGTTAAAAAAAAACGACTTAAAAATGTTTACAGAATGCACATTGGTAACATACTGTCAGAAACCTACGAGTTCCAACTAAAGTAAAAGTATTTCCAAATCAAAATGTTACTTCCACCTAATGACCACTGGATGTCGCCCAAGTTCCCTGTGAGAGCTGCTTTAACTACACCCAAAGAACACACTCAAAGAATGCTGTTATGTCAGAGCTCTAAGGTGGCTCGCCGTGATCGTATAGTGGTTAGTACTCTGCGTTGTGGCCGCAGCAACCTCGGTTCGAATCCGAGTCACGGCAGGAGTGAAAGTCTCCTCTCACGGCAGCGGGGCTCATATTTTTTTTATTAGTGCTTGTTACATTCTATGTTTTTTTCTTTTCACATTTTTTTTGTTTTACATCTTTACTTTAAAGGTCTACTTTCAAGTGCAAAATATATTGGATATCAATAATAATTACTGTACAGTAATAAGATGTACATGTAAATAATAATTAGTGTACCATAAAATATACATGTAAATAATAATTAGTGTACAATAAAATATACATGTAAATAATAATTATTGTACAATAAGAAAATATACATGTAATGTATAATTTGTGTGCAGTGATAAAATGTACATGTAAATAATAATTAGTGTACAGTGATAAAATGTACATGTAAATAATAGTGTACAGTAAAATATACATGTACATAATAATTAGTGTACAGTAAAATATACATGTACATAATAATTAGTGTACAATAAGAAAATGTACATGTAATTTATAATTTGTGTACAGTGATAAAATGTAAATGTGAATAATAATGAGTGTACAATAATAAAATATACATGTAATTATTAATTAGTATACAGTGATGAAATGTACATGTAATTAATAATTAGTATACAGTGATAAAATGTACATTTATTAATAATGTATCTTAAGAAAATATACATGTCATTAATAATTAGTGTACAGTGATAAAATGTACATGTAAATAATAATTAGTGTACAATAATAAAATGTACATGTAATTAATAATGTACAATAATAAAATGTACATGTTATTAATAATGTACAATAATAAAATGTACATGTAATTAATAATGTATAATAAAAAAATGTATATGTAATTAATCATTTATAATAATAAAATGTACATGTAAATAATAATTAGTGTACAATAACCATAGATAGGTAACCATAGGTACCATAGACGGCCACTAGGGGGCGTGTGCACGCGCCCCCTGCTCGCCCACGGAGCAGATGCGAGTGCCCGGCGGTCTTGATTACCGCCGGGCTCCTGCGATCGCTCGGGGCACACGGAGAACCGGGAGCTGTGTGTGTAAACACACACTTTCTGGTTCTTTGACAGGAGAACTGACAGATCCTCTGTTCATACAGGCGAACAGGCAATCTGTTAGTTTCCCTGCACAGTCCCCATCCCCCTTCAATTAGAACACTTCCTAGGACACACATTAATCCATTCACTGCCCCCTAGTGTTAACCCCTTCACTGCCAGTGACATTTTTACAGAAATCAATGCATTTTTAATCGCACTAATGGTCCCAAAAATGTGTCAAAAGTGTCCGATGTGTCCGCCATAATGTCGCGGTCATGATAAAAATCGCTGATCGCCGCCATTACTAGTACAAAAAAATTATTAATAAAAATGCCATTAAACTATCCCCTATTTTGTAGACGCTATAACTTTTGCGCAAACAAATCAATATAAGCTTATTGCGATTTTTTTACCAAAAATATGTAGAAGAATACGTATCGGCCTAAACTGAGGAAAAATGTTTTTTATATATATTTTTTGGGGATATTTATTATAGCAAAAAGTAAAAAATAATGCTTTTTTTTCAAAATTGTCGCTCTTTTTTTGTTTATATCGCAAAAAATAAAAAACGCAGAGGTGATCAAATACCACCAAAAGAAAGCTCTATTTGTGGGGAAAAAAGGACGTCGATTTTGTTTGGGAGCAATGTCGCACGACCGCGCAATTGTCAGTTAAGGCGACAGTGCCGAATCGCAAAAAGCGATCTAGTCTTTGGCCAGCCAAATAGTCCGGGGCTGAAGCGGTTAATGATGTTGTCCTCTTCTTTTATCTGAGAGGACCCCACCGGTATCCATCCAATAGGAAGTGTCCATGTCTCACAGGCAGTGATGAGGACACCTGAAGAAGGACCCCTCCATGAAGTAAACAGAAGAGGAGAAGACTTAGGTAGTCAGTGTGGTAAAAGGGTATTTAACTACTTCCATACAGGGCATTTTCACCCCCTTCCTGCCCAAGCCAATTTTCAGCTTTCAGCGCTGACGCACTTTGAATGACAATTGCGCGGTCATGCAACACTGTACCCAAATGAAATTTTTATCATTTTTTCCCCACAAATAGAGCTTTCTTTTGGTGGTATTTGATCACCCCTGCGTTTTTTATTTCTTGTGCTATAAACAAAACAAGAGTGACAAGTTTGAAAAAACACAATATTTTTTACTTTTTGCTATAATAAGTATCCAAATTTTTTTTTTTTTAAACAAATTTTTTCCTCAGTTTAGGCCGATACGTATTCTTCTACATATTTTTGGTAAAAAATATCGCAATGAGTGTATATTTATTGGTTTGCGGGGATAGATTTATAGCATTTTTATTATTATTTTTTTTTTTACTAGTAATGGTGGCGATCTGCGATTTTTATTGTGACTGCGATATTGCGGCGGACACATCGGACAATTTTGACACATTTGTGGGACCATTCACATTTATACAGCGATCCGTGCTTTAAAAATGCATTGATTACTGTATAAATGTGACTGGCAATGAAGGGGTTAACCAGGAGGGGGCGCTGTAGGGGTTAATGTGTTGCTAGGGAGTGATTCTAACTGTGTGGGGAGGGGATTCACTAGGGGAGGTGACCGATCGGTGTTCCTCTGTACAAGGAACACACCAACGGTCTCCTCCCATCTGACAGGATGTAGATCTGTGTGTTTACACACACAGATCCACGGTCCTGCTCGGTTACCGGACATCGCGGCCGCCGGACACACGCACCGGGACCCGAGCGATGCGGCGGGCGCGCGTGCGCGCCCCCTGGGCTGCCTGGAAGGCTGCGCCGTCATATGACGGCGGCCCAGGATAACAGCTGCACCGTCCCGCCGTCATATGACGGCGGGCGGGAGGCAAGTAATTAAATAATTGAATCAGTTAGAAGAGGGTGGAAAGGTGGTCATTTTTTTCCCAGGGAGGGGCTTGAAAGGATAAGTGCACTTTAAGCCAAGTGCATGTATCTTCTTTGCCCCTTTGCACTGTCTTAAAGAGGAACTGCAGTCTGCTCACATAATTTGTAATAAAAACATCTTTGCCATTCTGAAGCTTCTCTCCAACCACTTTGCATATTATTTTATATATAATGTGTGACTCTGTACTTGCCAAATATGCTGCAGAAATCTCCCTCCACGGAGTCTGGCTGCAACCATTTTAACTGTGGGCAGCTATGAGACCCGTTTCCCCATTGGCCGAAAAGAGAAGCATCCCGATTGGCTGCCGAGGAGGAGGACGGAAATGTAAGCCGCGGAGAGCAGGGGAAGGGGAAGCCGCCGTTGAGACCGCCGTGTTGCCTACGGAGAGCAGGGAAAGCCGTTGTTGAAGCCTGGGAGAAGCGCTGCCCTCCAATAGATGGGGTAAGTGCTCCAGACCTGACCGACCGGCCACTGGGGACACGCCTAAACGCGCATAAGCGCTTGAGTGTTCATTCATTCATTTCAATGGCCAAAATATATCATTGATTTTAGCCAACGGAATGAATGAATGCCCAAACACTCAACGCGTTTTCAAAGCGCTCCTCAGACTCCTAGTAAAGCAGTCTGCAATTGATAACATAAGACAGCGCACAGTGCTGCTTACATTATGAAGCGTTTGCTTTGCGTGCAGTTGCTGCGCTTCAAAAATGAAGCTTCATGTTGAGTTTGGAGGAAGTTAAGGCATCTCAACTCCTTCCAATCCAGTCTATAATAATGCACCATAAATGAACCAGCACGCACGTTAGGCATTGTTCACAAAAAAAAAATCGGCTTCTGGGGTGAGTTTTCAAAACCCCTTTAACGCTAGTCAAACACCCAGAAAACGCACATTTGTAGAGTGTTTTTGATGTGCGTTAAACATGTGTCAAACATGCGGAACGATGCGCATGAACGCTATAGGCGCGTTTGTTCAGCGCCAGTATTTTCAGCCAGTGGGAGCAAGGCTTTTAAAATGTCGCCTGTGGCCAATTTTGGGTACGGAAGTCTGTCGCCCTTTCACAAAACGGACAGTGCAGTGGTTACAGTGGTTACAGAAAAGGCCGCCTCATCAGGGGTAAATGTTCTTAACCATCGGAAATAACACGAATGACCGTAGTCTTCGGTCACACTGAATATGACTTTGAAATTGTGCGACTTTACGTAAAGCCGCACAATTTTAAAGACGCCTATCAGTTCCACTTGGAGGAAAACTGTGCGACTTCATGCACTTCTATGCAAGTCGCACCTTAACTTGCAAAAAGTAGCACAGGAACTACTTTCAAAATCGGTACGTCTCCGATGAAGTCGGAGTGGTACCGATTTGACCGCTTGCATTGCGGACAATAGGGTGCGGTTTGTCATGCGATTTGGAGCTATCAAATCGTATGAGAGGTCACACCAGTGGGACTAAACTATATAGCATGTGAATATTCACTGTTTTGGTGCTTGCCTTAAAACGATAGATGAAGTTTATTCACATAAAACATTATTCCATTATTTTATTTTAAATAGTAATTAAAATTATTCTTCCCGCTGCCGTGAGAGGAGACTTTCACTCCTGCCGTGACTCGGATTCGAACCGAGGTTGCTGCGGCCACAACGCAGAGTACTAACCACTATACGATCACGGCGAGCCACCAGGGAAGTACGAGCAGCTGCTGCTTCGGAAACTAGGAGAAAGCAAAGACAGCTCACGTCATTACTTCTGGACAACCAATCAGCTTCTACAGCGGGCTCTCCCGCCTTTCTCGTTCAGAAAGTATGTGCAGTGAGAGGTTTGTTCCCTCACATTTCAGGATCTCTTTTGACTTAGGCTTGAAATACAGTAGTGAGCACAATGCTATAATAAAACAAGTTACCTAATGCCTTCCTCGGAAAGTATACCCTTCATTACTGCATAGGCAGCTTCCACCCATCTACCAGCGCTGCCCCTTCCTCTCACATACACTTGTGTGATATCACTAGCAGGAAACAAGACTAGCACTATAGACACCAGAGTGATTCTGCTATTACTTCAGATGTGATATACAAAAGATAGACAGTCCCTCACAGCTGACAGAGTATCGTATTTGATGGTGTCAGCTGATACATCACGTTTATTTATCCTGTAACATGACAGCAGTGGCCCACATAGAATTAATTAAAGCACAACTCCATTTTGATTTAAAAAAATACACAATTTGCCCTACATTTAATAAAAAGCATAATTTTATTTATTTTTTTATTTCCAATACTCAACTCCTTCCAGTTCTGCCCGCCAAATATTGTGCATATGTCTAGGTACTTCTCTGACGGCCAGCGCCAGGACCCAATCAAACCCTACACGATGACACAACATATAGACTAGGGAATTTGTCTTATGTCCTACTGTTTCCATTCACACCAATGTGCTGTGCTGCAAAATTAGGGCAGGGTGCATTTTATTACCGTGCATGACGCACTACACAGCATCACAATGCACTGAATAGAGTAAACAAAATGGTGATTTGTGACGTTTCAGTCAGGCTACTTTCACACTGGGGAGGTGCCGTCTCGTTTTAGCAGTGCTTTACCGCTGTTATAGCGGCGTTTTGGTGCCACTTTTCGGGCGGTAGCGGGGCGCTTTTAACCCCCAAGAAGGGGTTAAAGGTGGCGCTTCGGAAGCGGTGCCCATTCTTTCCAATGGGCAGGGGAGGCGGAGGAGCGCTGTATACACCGCTCCCACACAGCGCCAAAGATGCTGCGCAGCAGGACTTTTTTTCCCATCCTGCAATGCACTGCATTAGTGTGAAAGCATTTGGGCTTTCACACTGGGGTGGCTTGAGAGGCAGTTCTCAGGTGCTTTACGGGCCTGAAAAATGTGTTAAAGGGGTCTTAAGAAAAGGTAAACAGTGCAATGAGTTGCAACAACACATCACACCCCCCCTACACAATACACACTAGCGAGCACAACGTATACAGGGCTTAATGCGCCCGTTGGTGTGAATGGGTCCTAATTTAACCAACTTCCTGAAAATATTGGCCAGAGGCTGTGCAGCACCAGGTAGGTGGTACGTTGAACATCTTGAAGCACCGGCATTGTAGGTAAGTACTGAGGGAAAGGGGAAGGTAGCGCAAAAAGAATAAGCGCAATAAAAAGTGTTACATCAGTCCACTGAAATGAACTAAAATGGATAAAAAAAATTGAGCAGCATATTTAGTGCGTTGTCATGTGTTGCGGTGTGTTGCAATGCATGTGCTTCGGAGGTTCATTGCATTGTCTTTGTGTGTTGGGGTGCCATTGAAGAAGAATGCCAAAGAAATGCACAAACAGATGAATGGTGCTTTTTTTCGTGTTACTGCCACAGATAGCTATAAATGTAACTTATAAACGGAACTTCAAGCAGAACTTCACCCAAAAGGGGAAGCTCCTCTCTTCCTCCAACCTCCACTCCACCCCTGCCATATTTGGAACATTTTTTTCTGGGGGAATGGGGGTGCAGGTACCTAGTTTTGACAGGTACCCGCTCCCACTTCCTCTCGGATTGCCTAGACAATCTGAGCGGTAGTTCAAGCCCCCACCAAAACTTTTGGGGACACGTCACAGGTCCCAGTAGGCTGCGGGACCATTCAAAAAGTGAAGCATGGCTTATGCAGTGGGCAGCCAGCTGTAAAGCCGCAAAGGAGTCACAGTGGGCTGCCCACAGTTAACACGCCATGCGACCCGAAGACTGGTGAAGAACCAGACTGGGTAAGGACAGTGCTGGATCCTTGGACAGGAGAGTGTCTGCTTATTAAAAGTCAGTAGCTCCAGTTTCTGTAAGCTGCTGACTGTTAATTTTTTCAGAGCTAACTGAAGAACCTCTTTAAGATCCAGTTCACATATGTGCAATGCAGGTGCTATTCACATTTTTTGTAGATGTGTTAAAAGTTCAATCCTGAGTAATGTGTTTTAATGGAAACTGCAGTAGACGCAGCAAGCAGGGTCTTTTTTTACCACACTGCAGTAGATATGAACATGGCCACACAACCTTAAGTCACACTGTTAGGAACATGAAACACATTCCTATACCTCTCCCAATCTATCCACACCCCAGCCAGCGATGGCACTCCCTCTAGCCTGATTCCTTGTTGCTAGACAGCAGGTCGGCTTTGTCTGTCTAGCTACCTCTACCCAGAATGGCCAGTGAGCTGTGGCACACTATTTGAACATCTAGGGCTCTGGGTTTGTGATAGTTCTTTCTATACTAGCTCTGTACTACACTGGCATGCATTCGCTTCCTTATACTCTCAGTTTTGACCCTGCTGGCCTATCCCTGGAACACTCTCTAGTCTGATGCCTGCCCTCACCCCAGCCTGTTCCTGAAATACTCTCTAGTCTGCAGCCTGCCCTGACCTCAGCCTATCCCTGGAACACTCTCTAGTCTACTGCCTGCCTTGGCCTCAACCTATCCCTCAAACATTTTCTAGTCTGCTTCCTGCCTTGACCTCAGGCTTTTCCTGGAACACTCTCTAGTCGGCTGCCTGCCCTGACCTCAGCCTGTCCCGTGAACATTCTATAGTCTGCTGCCTGCTCTGACCTTGTCTTGTCTCTGAAACACTCTCTAGTCTTCTACTTGCCCTGGCCTTGGCTTATCCCTGAAATATGATTAGTGCCTGCTGCTTGGCCTAAATTTAGCCATCCTTGAATTATACTTCTGATTGCCTTTAGCTGATTACACTACTCTCTAGGTTCCTATCTTCACTTTCTGCTGCGGTCATTTGATACCCTGAAACAGTGCTTCCTTTTAATGTCTCCTTGCTCCATCTTTATTGCTGCTTGGCCAGGAACTATAGCACTGTGTATTAAGACCTGGGGGTAAACAAATACCAGTAGGCCTACATGCCTTATGGGAAATAGGGCCTGCTATAGGCACAGCTACACATTCTAGCTACCCTGATTTTTAGGGGTGGAGTGAGGATTATGCCAGGAGGGCTTTTTGGAAAAAACGGTTGTGTGTACGCGGCATAAGGCAGTTCACCCCTAACAGACAGCACCATCTAGTTCTGTCCTCCTTGGGACCCCCTAAAGCCTGATCTAGGACCTATCCCATCCTTTGGCTGGACAGTGAAAGAGAAACAGCACACATGAATGCATCACTCTGCTTTTAATGTTATGTAGCCTAGTGGTTCTCAACCAGGGCACCAGGACTTAGACTTTTGTTCTCTTGGGCCATAATAGCCCCAAGCACCGCACCACATATGTGGTAGTCTAGCAGGCGCTTCCGAAACCCAAACCCCACCCTGCTCTCTGCTACCCAAAAGCCTGACCCAGTCTCATCCCTTGCCTGTCAGTGAGGCTTAAGGGGTGCTATCAGTTCAGCTGCCATTAGCCAACAGGACAGGAACCGCCGTTTCAACCGGACTGGATCAGGAAGATGCTAGATGGAGACATGGGCTCTAGAACCTAGTAGCAAGCTGGCACACTGTGCCAGGGGTGGTAGGAAAGAGCTTTAGATAAGTGTACACCATGTAATTGTGGCATTTTGACTGTGTGCAGCCTATACTGACCTTTATCGAATAATACACACCTAGCTAGAACTGGCAATTGACCCGCAGCTGAACAGATATGTTGCCTGTTTAGTGCCTGCTATGTATGTCTATTGGTCTACTGTTCTGTCCCACTTACTGTATATGTATTTTTTCTGTTTTTTAATGAATGTTATCAGGACTTTGTTTGATGTATGCTGTCAGGTTAGTGGCAGGTTAGGGCCGCCACAACCTATTTAATTATGTGATTTGGTATCTCCCTCTGCCATCCTCTCTTTTTTAGTGCTAGTTAGTTCAGTCCTAGCTAGACCCTCCCTGTTTCTTCCATGTTCCCTCAGTCAGTGTTAGTACTTTGCAGAGACAGGTCTTAGTCTTCTTACACTTCAAATACAACCTCTGTACTGTAGTCATTGCGTTGGGTTTAACTTCCATGTTTTAGTGAAGAGTTAGGCTGTCTGTACATGATGCCAAGTCAGCAGGTGACCATAATGTAAGGATAGACTGGGTCTAAGGAGGTGTCGATGCATAAAGCGCGATTTTAATCAGAACATCTACCTTGCAGTCAAGTAATGATTACGTGACTAAAAAAGTAGATCAACAGACATGCATAACAAACACTGGGTATGCAAAAAAATCTAAAAAGCTTATACTCAAATAATAAATGTATGGGAAGACCTATTTTGCATTCTTATGCTTTTGATATATTAATGTTTGACAGTGGCGGACGTACAGGGGTCGCAGAAGTCGCCATGGTGACCGGGCCCCATGCCGCAGGGGGCACTTGAGGGCCCCCTGTATGCCTTGCTAGGAGGAGCGGCAAGGGCGGCTGAGACCGAGCCCCCCCCGATCCTCAGCCGAACTGTAAATCAGCACTGCGGGGAGCTCGTCACACTGATTACACCTAAAGTGAAAGCACAGTGTGTGCCGTGCTCTTTGTCTCCCCCTACAGTGTAGTACACGGCAGGAAGAGCTAAGGTAAAGGACTGCCAATTTTTAAAAGGCTATCAATGTTTATTTATATGTGTGTGTGTTTGCGTGCATGTATGTGTGTGTGCATGTATATGTGTGTGTGTGCACGTATGTGTGTGCATGTATATGTGTGTGTGTGTGCATGTGTTTGTGTGTTAGGGTTGCCACCTGTCTGGAAATCACCCGGATAGTTCGGGTCTTGAATCATGTGTCCAGGTTTCAGTCCGCCTAAGACCCGGACACAATATTCAGACAGGAATGTGGCTCAGAAAAAGGCCTGATTGGAGGGTGAGGGGGCACTATGCACGCCACATTACCATTCACGCTTTTATAGTGTGGCAACCCTACTGTGTGTGTGGGCATGTGTGTGTGTGTGTGCATGTATGTGTGTGTGTGCATGTATGTATGTGTGTGTACATGTATGTATGTGTATGTATGTGTGTGTGTGTGTACATGTATGTGTGTGTGCATGTGCATGTATTTATGTGTATGTATGTCTGTGCATGTGTGTGCATGTATGTATGTGTGTGTGTGCATGTGTGTGTGTGTGTGCATGTATGTATGTGTGCATGTATGTGCATGTGTGTGTGTGCATGTGCATGTATGTATGTGTGCATGTATGTATGTGTGTGTGTATGTATGTGTGTGTGTGTGTGTGCATGTATGTGTGTGCATGTATGTATGTGTATGTATGTGTGTGTGCATGTGTGTATGTGTGTGTGCATGTGTGTATGTGTGTGTACATGTATGTATGTGTATGTGCATGTATGTGTGTGTGTGCATGTATGTATGTATGTATGGGTGTGTGTGTGTGTGTGCATGCATGTATGTATGTGTATGTATGTGTGTGTGCATGTGTGTGTGTGCATGTGTGTGTGTGTGTGTGTGTGCATGTATGTATGTGTGTACATGTATGTATGTGTATGTATGTGTGTGTACATGTATGTGTGTGTGCATGTGCATGTATTTATGTGTATGTATGTCTGTGCATGTGTGTGCATGTGCATGTATGTATGTGTGTGTGTGTACATGTATGTGTGTGTGTGTGCATGCGTCTGTATGTGCATGTATGTATGTGTGCATGTATGTGCATGTGTGTGTGTGCATGTATGTATGTATGTGTGTGTGCATATATGTATGTGTGTGTGCATGTATGTATGTGTGTGTGTGCATGTATGTGTGTGTATGTATGTATGTGTATGTATGTGTGTGTGCATGTGTGTGTGTTTGTGTGCATGTATGTATGTATGTGTGTGTACATGTATGTATGTGCATGTATGTGTGTATGTATGGGTGTGTGTGTGTATGCATGTATATGTATGTATGTGCGTGCATGTATGTATATGTATGTGTGTGTGCATGTGTGTGTGTGTGTGTGTGTGCATGTGTATGTGCATGCATGTATATGTGTGTGTGCATGTGTGTGTGTGTGTGTGCATGTATGTGTATATATGTATTTGTGTGTGTGTGTGTGTGTGCATGTACAGTCAGGTCCATAAATATTGGGACATTGACACAATTCTAATCTAATTTTGGCTCTATACACCACCACAATGGATTTGAAATAAAATGAACAAGATGTGCTTTAACTGCAGACTTTAAGCTTTAATTTGAGGATATTTACATCCAAATCAGGTGAACGGTGTAGGAATTACAACAGTTTGTATATGTGCCTCCCACTTTTTAAGGGACCAAAAGTAATGGGACAGATTAACAATCATCCATCAAACTTTCACTTTTTAATACTTGGTTGCAAATCCTTTGCAGTCAATTACAGCCTGAAGTCTGGAACGCATAGACATCACCAGACGCTGGGTTTCTTTCCTGGTGATGCTCTGCCAGGCCTCTACTGCAACTGTCTTCAGTTCCTGCTTGTTCTTGGGGCATTTTCCCTTCAGTTTTGTCTTCAGCAAGTGAAATGCATGCTCAATCGGATTCAGGTCAGGTGATTGACTTGGCCACTGCATAACATTCCACTTCTTTCCCTTAAAAAGCTCTTTGGTTGCTTTCACAGTATGCTTCGGGTCATTGTCCATCTGCACTGTGAAGCGCCATCCAATGAGTTCTAAAACATTTTGCTGAATATGAGCAGATAATATTGCCCGAAACACTTCAGAATTCATCCTGCTGATTTTGTCAGCAGTCACATCATCAATAAATACAAGAGAACCAGTTCCATTGGCAGCCATACATGCCCACGCCATGTCACTACCACCACCATGCTTCACTGATGAGGTGGTATGCTTTGGATCATGAGCAGTTCCTTTCCTTCTCCATACTCTACTCTTCCCATCACTCTGGTACAAGTTGATCTTGGTCTCATCTGTTCATAGGAAGTTGTTCCAGAACTGTGAAGGCTTTTTTAGATCTTGTTTGGCAAACTCTAATCTGGCCTTCCTGATTTTGAGGCTCACCAATGGTTTACATCTTGTGGTGAACCCTCTGTATTCACTCTGGTAAAGTCTTCTCTTGATTGTTGACTTTGACACACATACACCTACATCCTGGAGAGTGTTCTTGATCTGGCCAACTGTTGTGAAGGGTGTTTTTTTCATCAGGGAAAGAATTCTTCGGTCATCCACCACAGTTGTTTTCCGTGGTCTTCCGGGTCTTTTGGTGTTGCTGAGCTCACCGGTGCGTTCTTTCTTTTAAAGGATGTTCCAAACAGTTGATTTGGCCACACCTAATGTTTTTGCTATCTCTCTGATGGGTTTGTTTTGTTTTTTCAGCCTAATGATGGCTTGCTTCACTGATAGTGACAGCTCTTTGGATCTCATATTGAGAGTTGACAGCAACAGATTCCAAATGCAAATAGCACACTTGAAATGAACTCTGGACCTTTTATCTGCTCCTTGAAAATGGGATAATGAGGGAATAACACACACCTAGCCATGAAACAGCTGAGCAGCCAATTGTCCCATTACTTTTGGTCCCTTAAAAAGTGGGAGGCACATATACAAACTGTTGTAATTCCTGCACCGTTCACCTGATTTGGATGTAAATACCCTCAAATTAAAGCTGAAAGTCTGCAGTTAAAGCACATCTTGTTCGTTTCATTACAAATCCATTGTGGTGGTGTATAGAGCCAAAAAGATTAGAATTGTGTCAATGTCCCAATATTTATGGACCTGAATGTGTGTGTGTATGCATGTATGCATGTGCGTGCATGTATGTGTGTGTATGTGTGTGCATGTATGTGCATGCATGTATGTGTGTGCATGTGTTTATATGTGTGTGCATATGTACATTTATATATGTGTGTGTGTATTTATATATATGTGTGTGTGTATAATACAGTATATGTGTGTGTGTGCGTGTTTATATATGTGTATTATGTGTGTGCGTACATGTGTGTTTACATGTATGTATGCACAATTTATGTATGCGCTTTTAATTCTGACCCCCTATATGTGTACAATCAGAACTGATTTTTTTTTCTTGCTTGTTCATAGTACCAGCAAAAAATACTGTTCCTCTAAAAAGCGATCCATGCTCAGATCGCTTTTCAGAGGCATTTGACAGACAAAAAAGAGGCAATATGTTGCCTCCTGGCCGCCTGTTTTAACCCCTTCAATGCATCATCACTATGCTGCAACTGCGTGCAATGCACATAGTTGTGGAGTGGTTGCAGTGCAGCCCCATTCAACCAGGGATATACTTCAAGGATGCCCTGGATTGAAACAGATTGAGAAACACTGGCATAGAGGAACCGATCTCTCCATTTTCCTCCTGCAGCCGCTGAATGCCTGCCGGAGGAAGAGGAGGAGAAGCGGGGGGAAATGGAAATTTTTTTTTTACAGTTGGACCTACAAAACATTGCACCAGTGATCTGTGGTGGACTCTGACCATGTTTTTAATAAAGGTCAAAAATGTGGAGTTAACTTTTAAAACCCCCAAAACATTGTACATTTTTGAGAGCAGAGGACCTGTAGGATAAGAAGAAGGTAGTGTCAAATGATTATGTCACACAATATTCATGTAACTGTTTATCAAACCTATATTTTCAGTAAAAAAATACACTAAAATGTATTTTGCTGCACACAAACACAATATATTTCCCTTTTTTTGTAAAATGTAACCGCTTTAAGACTGCCCACAGTTCTTTAACGCTCTTTTAGGCTCTGCAGCATATATATACTTTGCTTCACACATGTGCACTGGTGCACCGCTACTGTAACCTCTGTCAGCTGTGTGGAAGTGATTGAGCAACTTCTACATTACAGCCAGGAGCCGGCTGTCCAATTAAAAATATATATATGGTGGCATCTCACTGTTGTGTAACGAACTTCTTAGCACACCAACCAAATTGTCTCACCAACTTTCATGGAAACAGGACTTGGGTGAGGAAATTGATGAGGAGCCTTGGAGGGCTTGGACCCTACGTTTTCATAAAAGCATTATGAATGTAGCTTTGGTTGAAGCGGGATATAAAGTATACTCTAAGTGGTACTTGGTTCTGGAGAGATTGTAGAAAATGTATCCAGGTACTTCTTCCTTATGCTTCCACAAGTGTGGTCAGGTGGGAACATTTCTACACGAGTGGTGAACATGCCCTAAAGTTAGACATTTCTGGAAACAAGCTCACTCCCTGATCTATTCTATAACCGCGCTAAATATTGTGAAGATTGCTCGGGTCGCTCTTCTTAATGAGCCAATCGAAAACATTCCCAGACACACTCAATCGTTAATCTGTTTTATTTTTTTGGCAGCTAGGATAGCAATTGCCACAGACAGGAAAAGCCCTGTGATCGACTTATCCTTGTTGAAATGCAAACTTACCTGGATAATGCTTACTGAAAAAGTTGTTAGTACACTTCGAGATAAGCAATCATTGTTTGACAAAGTCTGGAACCCTTGGCTTTCTTACCTACAACTACCGCCTGAATAGTGGCGGACTGGCAGTCGGGCGGTGGTGGTGTTCTTTCCCTATCTCCCACGTTCCTCTTTCGCTTATTTCCTCCTGTACTTTTTTTCTTACCCCCTTCTTAGCATCATTTGTACTCATACGGTCAAAAAAAAACATTTTCTTTTTTTTACTTTTCCCTTTATCAGTTATGCATTGCGTGACATGGTGTTTATATAAGTATTGTTCTCCCAGAAAGGCCATGGCTTTCTCTCTCTAGGGTATCCCAAGTTCCCCATCTTGGGCCCTTTCTACCTCACTTCCCTAGAGGAGGGGGGATTGGGTGCTGGATTTGAAGTTGATTACAGAATTTAATATTCATGAGATTTTGCAGTAAGCCCTCCTGGACTTCCTTGACCCCGGACAGGGTCACCGCTGCAAATGACACCTTACACTATAACCAACCACCAAGGGCATTATGCTTGACCTACTGTAGCTGTGTATTGAAGGATATTTTGCTCTTAAGCAATTCTTTGATTGTTAAATACAATTATTATATACAAATATTTTTCTTTTTTTATTGTTTCACCTGTAAACTTCCTTTTCGAGAAAAACAATAAATACTATTGAAGTATTAAAAAAAATATGGCTATTGCAGCTGTAAGATTGTTTAAACCCTTTTAATGGCATGGTGTGTAGAACACTTCATTGGCAGCAAAAAGGGTTAAAGCCCACCTTGAGTTTTTCTTTTCTTTTTTATCTATTGCCCACTCATTCAGAAAATAAAAAATGCAACTCTTGCTGCAATACTCACCTCCTCTTTGGTGCTGTACCCTAAAGACTCACTGCTCTGTGGTCCAGCACCAGTCCTCTTTTGGGTTGAAAAAAGCTGGGCCTGTAGATGCAGATCATCAGAGGCCTGACCCTGGGGGGTGCGTTATCACGATGCCTCACACTCGCAGTCCAGTAGTGTAGAAAATAGTAAGCTCTGCATTACTGAGAACCACCCATTGCTGGACTAGAAGATAGAAGGAAGAGGACCTTGTTTGTAATCTGATCATCCAGAAGATGTCTGAGAAAAGGTAAGTATACTTTTCCTCAGAGGGGGCTCTGACAGGAAAGTTGGACAGGGGTTGAGGAGGCGGCTGGAATTTGGCTTTAATATTTTATTGCCATTGAATCTACCAGTGGATTAAGTTTGACTTTTTATATCTATTTAGCACTGAGCATTTTGCTTTGAGGCTCAAAATATTTAGATTCTTGTATAAGTCCAGTTTCCTATGAAGATGTGTGGCTCCCACATGCGTTTAAAAAAAAGGTTTGAGTGACTTTATCGAGGAATGTGCAGAATAAGTCAAGGGAATGTTTAATATAAATAAGTGTTTTGGACTTTTTTATCACCAGAATTGCAGCATATTTCTCTAGTCTACACAAATTGGTTAGCACAGCAGCGTATCTAAGTGCGGACAATCTACACAGCACAGACTCATGTTCCTGTGAATGCTGAGATGCACCGCTGCCCTGACCTGCATTGTGTGTGGATTACAGCCTTAGATTGCCACAATGCTAAATGCAGGCTGTGTAAGTGTGATAATACACATCTAGACCATAAGGCTACAATGGGAATTCATATATATCTGTAAAAATTATCTTTCCATCCAGGGTTCAGTGCAAATTCGGTCATTGTACAATCATGACAACTTCAAACTCAAATTCAAATTGGTGTAAGCACCTAACACGTAAGTCTTCTTACATGTGGCTTTTTCTCAACCAGCAGTTGTCTCTTATCCAGTAAATCTCATTTCCTCTAGTGCAAACATCTGGTTCATTGAGTAATTGTGAAAAATGTGCTATACCCTTAGCAACCTACGAGTCAATCTTGTAATAGTCTGGTTCTGACATCAACATAGAGGAATTCGCCAGTGACAGGTTACTTTACTCTGTAGTCATCAGTTTACTGCACTTATTTTAAATATGTGTGGACACTATAATGCTCCTAATATATTTTCTTCTGATATGTTAGTTGCTTTCAAAGGTAATTTTTGAGTGCACCATTATGTTGTGGAAACAGACATGAGAAAGGGACTTCTCAAGCAAAGTTGCAGACCTGTCCTCTGATGGGTGACACCATCTGTTGGGCAACATACACAGGGTATTTATGCATGTTTGTTTGGGAATTGGTCAGTGGAGAAGTTTGTACATTGTTGGCTCTATATAATAACCTGTAATAAATAAAACAAAATACTGAGCAGGGCTAGGCAAAGCAGAATAATATAAGAACAGAGAAGTGGTGAGCACATTCTGGCCCTGAAGGATTCCTTGTATGGTGAAATGCAGAGCAGTTGATCGAGAGCTGTTTAGCCAGGGCTTGGCAAATATGCTTTGAATCTAGGAGCCAGATAAAAAAGTTAGGAGCCAGTTTCCCCCAAATCTCCCCTCCTAACATAAATCCTCTCTGCCAAATCCTCCCTCCTAGTATAAATCCTCTCCCCGAAATCCACCCTCCTAGCATAAATCCTCCTCCCAAATCCCCAACCTAGTGTAAACCCCCCCCCCCCCAAATCCCCACTCCTAGCGTAAACCCTCCTCCCAGATCCCCACTCCCATTGTAAATACTCCCCCCAAATCCCCACTCCTAGTGTAAATTGTAAATCATCCCCCCACAAATTCCTACTCCTAACCTAAATCCTCCCCTCAAATCCCACCTCCTAGTACAAATCATCCCCCCTCCTAGTTCAAATCCCTACCCCCTCCTAGCACAAATCCTTTTCCCCAAATCCCCACTCCTAGTGTAAGCCCCCCCAAATCCTACCTTCTAGTACAAATCCCCCCCCACCCAATCCCTCTCCTAGCACAAATCCTCTCCTCCAAACCTCCACATCTCCACTCCTCTAAATCCCCCCCCCCCAAATCCCACCTCCTAGTGCAATTCCGCTCAGTCCCCCTCCTAGTACAAATCCCTGTTCCTAGCACAAATCCTCCCCACAAGTCCACCCTCCTAGTACATATCCCCCCAAATCACTCTAATAGCACAAATCCTCCCCCAAATCTTTGTGCTCTCCCCCTCCTATCATAACAGCGCTCCAGATTACACAGGCTCACTCTTACATCGGACGGTACACGGCTTGATTACCCGCCCCTATCTCCTCCAAATAATGCTCATCTTTCAGAAATGTGGGTAGGGGGTGGGCATGATACAAGAAATGGTCAGAGACTGTGCAGACATGATACAGGAGATGGTCAGAGACTGTGCAGACATGATACAGGAGATGGTCAGAGACTGCAGATATTATACAGGAGATGGTCAGAGAATGTGCGGACATGATACAGGAGACGGTCAGAGACTGTGCGGACATGATACAGGAGATGGTCAAAGACTGTGCAGGCATGATACAGAAGATGGTCAGAGACTGTGCAGACATGATACAGGAGATGGTCCGAGACTGTGCAGACATGCTACAGAAGGTGGTCAGAGACTGCAAACATGCTGCAGAAGATGGTCAGAGACTGTGCGGATATGATACAGGAGATGGTTTTAGACTGTGCAGACAGGCACCAAACACAAGAGCCATAGCCACAGATGATCCCACCACAGACAGAGTGTAGAGCAGACAGATGATCCCACAATACACTCCTTGGTTCCTACTTCAAGCAGTGAAGCAGGAGAAGCCAACACGTTTGCTTTGACCATTGTATTCTGACAGTAGGACTCCCCCCCCAATGTCAGAATACACTGATCAGTCTGCAAAAATTTGGCTTTGGCCGCTGATTGAAAGAAAGTTTTCTTGCATGGCCATTAGACAGAAGTTGATCTACTGATTGATTTCTGTTGAACAGAAATGGGCAAGGCCACACACAGACTGATATGTGTCTGGTCCCTACTGAACTGGCAGGTTTTTTGGTCTGTGTGCGCCCAGCTTAAGGGACTCTATGTGGTTGTGAAGGAAGAGTGGTGCAATCAGAGGGAGAGGGCAGCTCTGGGGCTAAATCTTGTGTTCTATTGCCAGCCTAAAATTCAGATTCCTTGATATATATTAACAGCTGCATACCGATATCCCAAAATGATTGATAATGGGGGTTATTTACGAAAGGCAAATCCACTTTGCACTACAAGTGCAAAGTGCACTTGAAATTGCTATGAAAGTGCACTTGGAAGTGCAGTCACTGTAAATCTGAGGGGAAGATCTGAAATGAGGGGAAGCACTGCTGATTTTATCATCCAATCATGTGCAAGCTAAAATGCTGTTTTTTATTTTCCATGCATGTCTCCCTCGGATCTACAGAGACTGCACTTCCAAGTGCACTTTGCACTTGTAGTTTGCACTTGTAGTGCAAAGTGGATTTGCCTTTCGTAAATAACCCCCAATATGTCCCTGATCACAGGCTTGGAACTTAATTCCAGCAGACCCTCACCTCCTTTGCAAGCAAAACACACAGCCTTTAGTGCATGTTCAGTAAAGTTTTCTGAGCCTGGGAAGTAGTGTAGTTGTCCTGGTCTGTGATCTCAGAGTTGTAGGATACTGATAATTTAACAGTAATCTGCAAGCGCTGATTGCAGGCTGACAGACAGGACGTTTCACAAATCTGGTATTTCTGACACTAACCCAGCTTGTTCTGCAAATACATTAGCACCTCACCCTACTGGTAGCTTCCATGGATTGAATGAAGAGCTTGTGAGCTGGTCTGAGAGCTCTGGTGACTGCTGGGCTGGACAGTGATCCATGCAGTGTGATGAACTTTCTCAGCCTGCTCCGTCCACCTCTACTCCTGCTTAGACTGTGCAAGCCTCGATCCAGCCAGGCAAACCTAGTAGGATCGTCCTTCTCCTGTATGGATACATACTGGTATGGCTGCAGCTATAGAGAGGAGACAGGTAGTGTGCACAGACACAACATCAGCTCAGGCCATTTCTCCCACACATAATGAGCATAGTGCAGCTTGCAATCCGGCACCTCCTCTGCCCACCCCTCCTTACAGCTCTGGTGCCGGTGTCTTGTTGAATACTGTCCCCCATCGGATAGTGTCCGCCCTGTACTGCGCAGTCGCAGTACGGAGGACAATCGAGATGCCGAAAGTCTCTGAAGTTCAACAGCTGATCATCAGCTGTACACGGCGCCTGCGCTTTTATTCCAACCCTGTGTCCAGGTTCATTCCCTACTATCCAAGTGGACATAGAGTTAGAATAAATAGATGCCGAGCGCAGCGAGGGGCCCTTTTACAAAGCCTTCGCTAATAAGTGCCCAAGCGCCGTGTACAGCTGATCAACTTCGGACATTTTCGGCATCTCCTTCTCCGTACTGCGCAAGCGCTGCGCCTGCGCAGTACGGGGCGGACACTATCCGATAGGACGACAGTTCTCGTCAGAACACCGGCTTTCAGAGAAGGCTAGGAGGACGGTAGTGATCATGAGCTGTTCTTTGTGTGAGGGGGATGTTACAGCCGACTGGAACCTGCATGGCTTTACCCGCTTACACCACTAGCCTGGGGACACCGACCAAGGACATTCCTTCTCACACATGTTAGGCAAAGTAGGCAGGTGCGAGGCCCCTGTAAGTGTGAGGCCTTAGGCCACTGCCTACTTTGCCTAATTAGAGAGCCGCCTCTGGCCTGGACCTTCCGAGTGAGGATTTGCAGAGGAGTCTCCAGCAGGAGGGAACAGCTTACCCCTAATAGCATTCAAGGCTTATATCCTGTGGATATGAGGTAAGAGTTCTGTGAGCACTGAGGTGTTGGTGGCGGCGCATAGACTCTCTGGAAATTATACTAAGGATTTTATTGGATCTGTATATTGAAAGACTGCACATTGATCACATTGCAAATATTTGGATTTCAGCCACTATTGAAATTTATCACTGTCATCACATATTTTCCAATCAGATTGGGCACTGATTATTTTAGGATATTAATTCCCAGTCACTATTGGTTTTTACTACTGCAATATTTTCAGTCACAATTGGATTTCACTACTGCGATATTCAGTTTATACCTATACCACATTGATTATTCATGTATAGGGGATTGAATCGCGCAAAATCACTTATTTATTTAAGTTATTAGGTGGGGCATCCATGGATCTGACTTTTTTTCAAGCACATCACACAGATGCTCAATTGGATTGAGATCTAGACAATTTGGAGACACAAAGTCAACAACTCGTTGTATTCTCCAACTATTCTTGAATTCATCAGACCTTGCCACTTTCTTTCATTGCTCCATGGTCCAGGCGCTTTTGGTTGTTGACATGGGTCAGCGTGGGCACCCTGACTGCTCTGCGGCTACACTGCCCCATATGCAATAAACTGCAATGCACTTTGTGTTCTGACACCTTTCCATTGTTTTCAGCAATTTGAGCTATAGTAGCTCTTCTAATGGATTGGACTACACTGGCCAGCCTTCGCTCCCCACATGCATCAGTGAATCTTGGCCGCCCATGACCCTGTAGCCTTTTGGTAGATCCTGACCACTGCAGACCAGGAACATCCAGGAAGAGCTGTAGTTTTGAAGATGCTCTGACCCAGTTGCCTAGCCATTACAATTTGGCCCTTGTCAAACACAATGGATGGCATGAAAGGAAGCCATCCACTGTTTAGAATTGTCATGTGATGTGCTGTGATTGGTCACAATGGCAACATGATAACGGTACACTGATCAGTCATTGATTGTGTCTGATGGATACAGCCAGTGACAGATCACACTTCAGCATTGCCCGATCCAGGAGGACATCATATGACGTCCACCTGGATTGACGGAAGTCCCGCCCAGATGTCATTTTGCTATAAGCTGGGTGGAACTGGTTAAAAGGTATCTATAACTTTTTTTATTCTATGAACATTGTTCACTTAAAAAATCTATTCTAACTGGTTAAAGGTTTTCTGCAAAAGAAGGGTTCCCATATACATAAAAGTAGAACTATGGCTGTCTATTAAAAAGATATGTGTAACAGCACTTAATTATAAATGCACATGCACTTACAATTTTTTCTTAGTCCTGCTATAAAATCCCACAATTACCCATTGATCCTGCCAGTAAAGTCCACCTAATGCAACTTCCTGTGATGGTGTGGCAATGATACTGTACTGCTTCTGAATACAGAGCAAGGGTGTTACTCTCATGTAGGCTTTACCTGCTTGCACTACATTGGGTTGTAAAAATGTTGCAGGGGACGTGGTCATCAGCATTGACTTACATGCATGTACTGTAGCTTGTCAGTCAGCACCTGGCCACACCTAGTCCTGCTCACTGTGTCAGCTGTGCAGTTGTGGTTCTTCCTCTTGGACTATTCTTGGAGCAACAACATTTTGCACTTATATTAGGGCATTGGACTTTTTTTTAACTATTATTGCCAAATTTGACTTTCTATGAAAGTATGCTGTTACATCACTTTATTCCCATGTCTCAGCCCAGTTCTGCTAAACCCACAGTGGGCGTTGGAAAAGCAGATATAGGTCTAGGTGGATAGGTTTCCTGTGACTTCAATGTCCATGCCACCAATCCCCCTCCCCTTCCCAGTTGACAGGCCAAAAATGGAAATTTGGTATTCTGTGCATCTTTCTATATAAAGCTGATCCACTAAGTTGTGTGTTCACTAAAAAGCTTGTACTTCTTGACCCACTTATCCACATACCTGAAACAATGAATCTGTGTTGTTCCCTTTTAAGAGTTCAAGGCTCTTCACCTCCTTCCTGTACAAGTTAGCGACAATGCTAAACATAAAGAGAGAGCATCTGAAGAAGTTATCCTTGTATTTCAAATAGGTTGCATTATGCCGAGGTGCAACAAGCAACATACGTGATCTGACTTGAATTTGACCTGCAAGGGTTTTATCTAGTTTAGTACATTTCCTTATGGTCTTAATAACCTTTAAAGGGGTTGTAAACCCTTGAGTTTTTTCACCTTAATACATTTTATGCATTAAGGTGAAAAACCTTCTGTCATGCAGCAGCCCCCCCCCGAGCCCCCTTTTACTTACCTGACCCCCGCAATTCCCGCAACGGAAATGAGCACACCAGTTCCGGCCGATGTCTCGTGTTCTCATTGGATAGATTAATAGCAGCGCAGCCATTGGCCCCAGCTGCTGTCAATCAAATCCAATGACGTGGGCGCCTGGGGGCGGGGCTGAGTCCTGCAGTCTGTGGCAATAGATGCAGCACCAGGACTCGGGAGTGCACTCGCACGGGTGACCCGAAGGAGAGCGCTTCTCTGACAGGGCACTCGAGAAGAGGAGTAGCCACCAGCGCCACTGAGGGACCCCAGAAGAGGAGGATCGCAGCCACTCTGTGCAAAACCAACTGCACAGAGGATGTAAGTATGATATGTTTGTTATTTATAAAAAAAAATGGGGGTTTAGTAACCCTTTAATCATTATACAAGTAAAAGGGATGTGGCATTGTAGAGCACCACTGCCTCCTCTTCTTCTAACTTTGATTAAATGTACATTGTTGACAAATCCACAGAGTTCTAAAATATAGTGTACCATGTTGACAACTAAAGTACTTGGACAGTAGGCTAACACGTACTAATGTTAAATGTTGCAGATTTGATGCTGCTGACAACTGGTCTTAGAGGTGCTTCTTCTTTGTATACAGTTAGGTCCATATATATTTGTACACAGGGACACTTTTCATACTTTTGACTCTGTATGCCACCAGAAAAAAAAAAACGAAACAATCCAAATTAATTTGAAGTGCAGACTTTCAGCTTTGCGTGTTCCCCGCATCAAATTCGCAATAGCAGGAGATTTTGACCGGCTCTCCATGGAGCCGGTTCACATATCTCCGCTGTCGCGCCAATGCTAATTTGCACAGGAGCCCTGTGCGTCTTTTGGTCCACTTCAGGTCCGAATACAGCCAAAAATGTGGGCTGAAATCGGACCTGAAATGGTGAACCAGGACGCACCGGACCCCTGCTGGAAGCCGCAGGTGGCGATTGTGTGAACCCAGCCTCAGGGGCTCAACTGTAATTGGACAAATGAATATAATCATAAATAAAATGTTTAGTTTTTATATTTTGTTGAGACTCCTTTCTGATGCTTTGCCAGGCTCTAACTGCAGCCATCTTCAGTTGTTCTTTGTGGGTCTTTCTGCCTTTAGTTTTGCCTTCAGCAAGTGAAATGCATGCTCAATTGGGTTGAGATCAGTTGATTGACTCGACCATTACAGAATATTCCACTTCTTTTCCTGCAAAAGCTCCTGGGTTGCTTTTTCAGTTTGTTTTGGATCATTGTCCATCTGTACTGTGAAGTGCCGTTCAATCAACTTTGCTGCATTTGGCTGAATCTGGGCTGACAGTAGAGCTGCACGATTCTGGCTAAAATGAGAATCACAATTTTTTTTGCTTAGAAGATGAATCACGATTCTCTCATGGTTCTCGCGGCGTAACATCATCTTTCACATTAAAATGAAAAAAATTGGCTAACTTTACTGTTTTTTTTTTATTCATTGAAGTGTATTTTTTCCCCAAAAAATTGCATTTGAAAGACTGCTGGGCAAATACAGTGTGACATAAAATATTGCAGCAATTGCCATTTTATTTCCTAGGGTCTCTGCTAAAATATATATAATGTTTGGGGGTTCCAAGTAATTTTCTAGCAAAAAATATTGATTTTAACTTAGAGAAAGAAGTGTCAGAAAAAGATTTAGACTTTAAGTGATTAAACTTCCTGCATTTACACGTTGTTGAAAACTTGGCAGACTGCCCTGATTTAGTATTTACACAGAAGTTCTATCCCTTTGATCTAAGAAGGAAACTTAGTTACAATGTTTCAAGTTATAAACTTGGCAGACTGCCTGGATGCTTTTTTTTGATAGCTGAGTGAGTAGATAATCTCTGCACTTGTTTATATGAAAGAATCAGCAAACTCAACAGGAGAGATTGTCAGAGGGGGTGAATCGAGATCACGATTTTTTAACGATTAATTGTGCAGCTCTAGCTGACAGTATATCTTGAAACATTGCTTCTGTCTTCTGTCACATCATCAGTAAACACCAATGACCCAGTGCCACTGGAAGCCATGCAGGCCCATGCCATCACACTGTCTCCACCATGTTTTACAGATGACGTTGTGTGCTTTGGATCATGAGCTGTTCCCAGTGTAAGCCAGCAATGGCGTCCCTGATTGTTGCCACACCAGTCTCAGTGTCAACAGACCAGTGTAAGCCAGCAACAGTGATCCTGATTGCTGTCACACTGATCCCCAGTGTCGCCAGACCAGTGTAAGCCAGCGAAAGTGTTTATGATCACCACTACACCAGCCCCAGTGGGACCAGACCAGTGTAGGTCTACAACAGTGTTTATGATTGCTGCCACACTAGTCCCCAGTGTTGCCAGCCCAGTATATGCCAGCAACAGTGTTCCTGATCACCACTACACACATCCCAGTGCCATCAGGCCAGTGTAAGCCAGCAAAAGTGTTCTTGATTGCTGCTACAAAAGTCCTAGGGTTCGCCAGACCAGTTTAAGCCAGCAACAGTGTTCCTGATCACTGCCACACCAGTTCAAGTTTTGCCAGACCAGTGTAAGCCAGCAACAGTGTTCCTAAATGCTGCCACCCCAGTCCCAGTGTCACAAGACAAGTGCAGCCAGCAATAATGTTCCTGATCACCGCCACATGAATGCATTGTTGCCTCTGCCTGCTGCCTATACTGACCCTGGCCTGCTTATTGACCTCATTTCTGCCTGCTGCCTGAACAGATCCTTTGTCTTTTTGCTAACCATGTCTCTGCCTGCCGCCTGAACTGACCCATCTGCATGTCTGACTGACTATGTTCCTGTGAAACACCAGTCCCAGTCATCCCCTATGAACAACTGCACTCTTGGAACCACATGAACTTTTTCGTTCTTCCTTTCTTCAGCCTCCTGTACTTCCTGGCCAGTGAGAATTCCTGGAAGCAGCCATGTACCAGTAGGCTAGGCTTGCTTAGGAAAAAGGACTGCTATAGGTTATGCTACACTAAGCTATGTTCCCTGATCACTCACATAGAGGTGATCGTTACAGTACACTGTTTTTGATAATTGGTTGATTTGTGTGATAAACAGGATACAATGTCCAGTATATACTTAGTCCAAACATTGAAAAAAGTCTCACACATGTGGTATCACCATACTCGGGAGGAGTATCTGAACTTGTGGCAAAAAAATAACGTCTTCAAAAAACTAACCATGTCTCTTAAAAATGCCTTGGGGGGTCTACTTTTCAAAATGTGGTCATTTTGTAGGTGTTTCTATTGTCCTGGTGCTTCAGGGCCTCCAAAAATATGATAGGTAATCAGGAAATTAAATGCATAATTTATGCCCCTAGAAAGCTTGAAGGTGCTCCTTGGATTTTGGGCCTCTCTATGTGGTTAGGCTGTGAAAATTGTCACACATGTGGTATTGCCATACTCGGGATCAGTAGCAGAATGTGTTTTGGAGTGTAAAGATAAATATGCATATGCTGTGTGTTTTAAATATCTTATTATTTGACAACTTTGTGTACACAAATACATTTTTTTTGTAATTCTGGATTTTCCAAAAACTTGTGGGAAAAAAATGAAGTCTTCAAAAGACTCTTAGAAAATACCTTGGAGTGTTTGCTTTTCAAAACATGGTAATTTTCTGGGTGTTTCTACTGTCCTTGTGCTCCAGGGCCTCCAAATATTTGATAGTCAGGAAATTACATGTGTAGTTACTGCCATTAGAACACTTGAAGGTACTCCTTGGATTTTTGGCCCATCTATTTGGCTAGACTATGAAAAAGTCTCACATATGTGGTATCCCCAACACTCAAGGGGAGCAGCAGAATGTGTTTTAGGGAGTAATTGTAATTCTCCATGCCTCTTACTAAACACCATGGGAAACGGGTCATTTTGGGGGTATCTGTACTGTACTGGAATTGTAGGGCCTCAAGAAATGAGATAGACAGTCAGTACATTAGAATCGATCAATTTTTAAATAGATATACAGTACCATAATGTGCAGACTTTATCCAGCTGCCAGTCAGGAATCTGGGTGGATCCCAACATTATTGTCGGTGATTCCTGCAGAGCCTGGACTGGCTTTAGCCATACTTCTCCTTTAATACTATGCTACAATGTTGTTAACATGTTTAGCATATTTGCTTGTTTACTGAAAAGTGGAAACCTAAAGCAGTGTTAGAGCCCTTTTACACGTGCGGACCGTTCAGATCCGCCTGTCAGTTTTTTCAGGCGGATCTGAACGAACACTCCATACATCTCTATGGAGCGATAGATGTCAGCGGTGACATGTCTGCTGACATCCGATCCTCTCCACTAAATCGAGATGGATGGAAACCCTATTTTCTATCCATCTGGTGGATTGGATGAAAATGGACAGGTGGTCAGTTTTCATCCGATCCCCCCATAGAGGAGAGTGGAGATCTGACAGGTCCGTTTCTGCACAGTGTCACACTTGTCAACCGCCGGCTCAGCAGGGATCAACGGATCAATCCCTGCTGAGAAGGCGGATGTCTGAAAATGGATCCGCACATGTGAAAGGGGCCTTAAACCCCCTCAAAAAAATTTATAATGCAGCTTGGCAATTCTTAGATGTGGTGGCTGCATTAGTTTCATTTTTTTGGGGGGCCTTTTTCTGTACAGTATCTTTACCTGTTGATCTGGCCAACAAGTCTGTTAAATTTTTCAGCTTCTTTAACCAGACCAAGCTGTCCAGCAAAAGTGACAGTTACAGGGTTGAGACAAACCATTTAACAATGACATTGGTGCTTAAAATGGGGAGCTTTTATTCATTTATGTAAAACCTTTATCTCAAAAGGAAAAAAAACTGTTGTAACTGCTTAAAAAGTATTAGCTTGAGTATGGCATCTCAACACTACCTTCTCCCCAGACTGACAATTCTACTGTCCAGAGGTGTCTCTATTGCTTCTCCAGTGGTGTGGAGACACCCTAGGACAGGAAGTGTGTTACTGGCCACATCACCAGGTGAAAATAGGGAAAAAGGGAAACGCCCCAAAAAAGAAAACAAAAACAGCCATCACATTAACCACTTAACCCCCGGAAGAATTTACCACCTTCCTGACCAGAGCACTTTTTGCGATTCGGCACTGCATTGTTTAACTGACAATTGCACGGTCGCGCGACGCTGCACCCAAACAAAATTGACGTCCTTTTCCCCCACAAATAGAGCTTTCTTTTGGTGGTATTTGATCACCTCTGTGGTTTTTATTTTTTGCGCTATAAACAAAAAAAGAGCGCCAATTTTGAAAAAAAGGCAATATTTTTTACTTTTTGCTATAATAAATATCCCCCAAAAATATATAAAAAACGTTTTTTTTTCTTCAGTTTAGGCCGATATGTATTCTTCGACATATTTTTGGTAAAAAATCACAATAAGCGTATATTGATTGGTTTGCGCAAAAGTTATAGGAGTTGATTTACTAAAGGGAAAAAGACTGTGCACTTTGCAAAGTGCAGTTGCCCTCTGCAAGAGCAGTTGATCCAGAGCTTAGTAAATGAGCAGAAGCTCTGCTGACGTCCATCATCCAATCATGTGCAAGCAAAAATGCTGTTTTTTTTATTTTCCTTGCACAGGATTGGGTACTCTTTGCAAAGTCAAGCCTTACCTCATTTACTAAGCTCTGGAGCAATTGCACCTGCAGAGGGCAACTGCCTCTGCAAAATGCACAGTCTATTTGCCTTTAGTAAATCAACCCCATAGTGTCTACAAAATAGGGAATAGTTGTATGGTTGTGATTTTTATTGTGACTGCAACATTATGGTGGACACATTGGACACTTTTGACACTATTTTGGGACCATTGTCATTTATACAGCAATCAGTGCTATAAAAATGCACTGATTACTGTGTAAATGACACAGGCAGGGAAGGGGTTAAAAACTTGGGGGCGATCAAGGGATTAAGTGTGTTCTAGAGAGTGATTCTAACTGTGGGGGACAGGGGCTACTACTCACATGACAGCGATCACTGTTCGCGATGACAGGGAGCATCGATCTCTGTCATATCACAAGGCAGAATGGGGAAATGCCTTGTTTACAAAGGCATCTCCCCGTTCTTCCGCTCCGTGACACGATCGCAGGCACCCGGCGGACATCGAGTCCGCAGGACCTGCGGTCATGGAGCACGCGGCGGGCGCGCGACCACAATGCTGCATCTTAAAGGGGACGTACCTGTACGCCCTTCTGCCCACCCGTGCCATTCTGCCGACGTATATTGGCGTGCGGTGGTCGGGAAGGGGTTAAAGGATTGGTAAGCTGCAATACATAAAGTTTTCTGGTTTTATAATGTTTTAAAGTTAAGTACCATTTGTACAGTGATGTGGAAAACAGAAGTCTGTATTTTTTCTGTACTTTACAAGATTTACAAGTTAACTACTAATGCCGTGTACACATGGCCGGACTTTTCAAGCAAACTTGTCCAACGGAACAAATCCGTCGGACAATTCGACCGTGTGTGGGCTTCATCGGACCTGCAGCGGACCTTTTCTGTTGAAAATGTGACGAACTTTAGATTTAGAAAATGTTTCAAATCTTTCCGACGGACTCGAGTCCGGTCGAAAAATCAGTTCGTCTGTATGCTAGTCCGACCGACAAAAACCGACGCTAGGGCAGCTATTGGCTACTGGCTATGAACTTCCTTATTCTAGTCTGGCCGTACGTCACGGTCGAATCCGTCGAACTTTGGTGTGATTGTGTGTAGACAAGTCCAATTTGACGGAAGTCCGTCAAAGTTCTTCGAAAGTCCAGAAAAGCAGAAAATCTAAAATTGAAACATTTCATTTCACCAAACAAAATAAAATTCAAAGCACATTATCATTCTTTTTCTTAAGGGGATTATAGGAGTATTTTACATGATTCTTTTTCTAGTCTGTATTATCAAACCGCTGTGAATCATTTCAACTTCTAGTAGGCCCTTGTAAATTGAGACTGACATAGATAGCAAATTAACTGAGTGTGGGCTATTGAGTCTCCTTACAATCCTGCAATCCTCAGACAGCCTTAATAATAAATCAATAACAAATCAATAGTCTCTCACATTTATCTCCTGGTGTATAAGCTCTTCTCGCTGGGAAGTCATTACACTTTCTCTACTGTACTCTGGATTTTTTTGGATGAAAAGTTGTTTCTAGCATTATGGGAAAATAAAAAACAATCATAAGGACGGTATACTATCTACGTATATGAAATTATACGTTGTATCATTTATATTCCCTAGGTACATGCAGTTATTTTGTAAGAAATGGGCACAATTCTTATAGTTAAAAAAAATAAATAAACTGTATCATAGGTAATTCAACTGCGTTAACAGTGTAAAAAAAAAAAAAATCACTCAAATGTTTAAACTGACCCCTGGGTTTTTTGTCCATGTTATAAGCTTGTTCTTAATGATATCTGCAGATCAAGTAAGCTTTATCCAACCACTGCTGGAGGATTTAACTGCATCACACTATGATGTTCTTTAATACCTCCCAGATACATAAGTGCTTACTGTTTAATAGGTTTTTAGCTTAAGATCCAATCATCCACTCTTGAATTAAGGTGCTTGAATGAAGCCAACTCATTTGGAACTAAGTACTTTAATGTCAACAGAGACATATGGTATTGCAGCCCAGTTACAAAGGATGCTTACCAACCCTTCAAGTTCCTCAGCCACATTAAGTCACTTGTATTATTAGTTTACTGAGATGTTTTGTGCTGCTTCTAATTGAAAATAAGATCTGCTTAAGGGGTTATGGGCAGCTTGGAACTGAAGAAATTGGACGCAAGTAATTTCTTAGAAAGACAGCCGCTCAGGACTACTAACACATTGGGGAAAATAATTAACATCAACAGAACTGAGATGTGCTTATTAAAATCTCTGTGAGGCTCGATGTTCTTCAAAAAAACGTGTATTAAGACTTCACATAGACACAAAACACTTATCCATATAGCTAGGAAAGTACAATGGCATTTTGTTCATCTGCAAAGTGCAACTAATGTTAAAAAAAACATCATGTGCTTAAAGGGTTGCATATGTTGCAACAGTATTATGCAAAATTATTAGATTATTCTGAGAAAAAATGCAATACACTATAGTAAACTGCTTCATTTTGCCTTAAATAAAAAACTACAAACTTGTGTGACCTAATGCTTGACTATGATAAGCACTACTATTATAAGCATCGTAGTTTTTTTTTTCTTTTTACATCAGAGTCTGTTTTCTTTAAGACAAACCCTGACTGTTAAACTTGGCATACACATTAAGATTTCTCTTGTTCACCTCCAGTCTACAGCAGTTGGAACAGCAGGGGTCACTACAAGTCTCTGTGTGGCAATAGACATGTAAAAGCAACTTATGACATTTAATATTAAAGGAAGGTTTGGTTCCAGATTTATTTTTGATGACATTTGTTGGACTTCGCTGTACTGCTTGACAGTACTTCCAGCCTACTATTTGCCCTCCTTTTTTTATAGCCAATCGGAAGAGGGACACAACCATTTTAAAGCCATGCATTAGCTATTTTTTACTGATTGTTGAGTGTGCGCCGACTGAACGCTTCTCAGTGATGCTGAGAACCTTCAACATCAGCTTCAGTATTGCAACAATATATTGTAGTGTTTTACTAAAGCCACTTTCACTGTCTTATGTACATACTTGCTATTTGTATTATTACTTTATTTCCACTTGCTGACCAGGCCTTTTTCTGACATTCTTTGTTTACAAGTAGGAATGGGCTGAACAGACCCTGTTCGGTTTGCACTAGAACTTTCGAACACCGCGAAAGTTCGGACCCGATAACGAACCCTATTAAAGTCAATGGGACCCAAACATCAAAAATCAAAAGTGCCCATTTTGAAGGCTTATATGCAAGAAATTGGGCATACAACGGTTATAGGGGTCTGGGTCCTGCCCTGGGGGACATGTATCAATAGAAAAAAAGTTTGTGAAAAACTTCATTTTTAAAGCAGTGATTTTTTTAGTTTTAAAGTGAAAGCATAAAAATTAAAAATTCCTTCCAATATAGTGCCTGGGGGTCCCCTTAGTCTACCTGTAAAGTGGCAGATCTGTACCATGTCTACGTAAACTGTCAGTAACATACACAAAAGTAAATGGCGTTAAACTGCCAGTAACGCACAAAACTACATGGCATTAAACTGGCAGTAACGCACACAGAACTATATGGCGTTAAACTGGCAGTAATGCACACATAACTATATGGCGTTATACTGGCAGTAATACACACAGAACTAAATGGTGTTAAACTGTTAGTAATGCACGAAACTATATGGCGTTAAACTGGCAGTAACGCACACAGAAGTAAATGGCATTAAACTGGCAGTAACGCAATCAAATAGACGGTGTTCCTACTCTAGCTATACACTAATGCAAAGATTACTGCTACAGTCTCACTACACTACACTGAAACTATCTGAGCTGTCCCTACTCTACACTAATGTATGTATGAATGACACGATCTAATTACACTACAGTGAAACTATCTGAACTGTCCCTACTTTATCTGCACACTATGCAAAGCTGAATGATGGTTCTCCTCACTACACTCACACTATCCCTAGACTGACACTAAACTAATATTCTACACTGACAATTGAAGCAAAATAGCACAGTAGAGCACACTAACTAATAGCACTGAACAGAGCCCTGTTCTATCTCTCTCCACGCCAAAATCACACTGAAAATGGCTGCCATTGAAAGAATACTTTTTTACTGTGGGTCGGGAATGAGCCATGATTGGATAAAGTCATGATGACAGTGTCCAATCATGACTATGACAGTGCTCTGTACCCTGATTGGCTGAAGCTTTCACTGCTTCAGCCAATCAGGGCTTGCAATGCACTGTTCAGCACCGCTGTGGTCGCTTCGGGGGGGACAGTGAACGTCCGAACAGCGAAAGTTTGGCCAGAACCGTTCGCCCATCCCTATTTACAAGTAAAAATCTGTATTTTTTTGTTAGAAAATTTCATTTTTTTTAGCAAAGGCCCTAGAGAATAAAATGGCAGTTTTTGCAGAGCGTTTTTTCATCTTTTTTTGTAAAAAAAAAATATACTTTAAAAAAAAAAACTCAATATATACCATAGAGGAGAAGTATAATTGTAGAGCTAGTCTGTTGGAAAGACTAATTTAAGGCGCCACATCCCTTTTTGCAAAAATAACATAGAAAAAAGGAATTGGGACTTTTCAATCGCAAACATAAACAAAAATTATAAAAATAGAAAATATTTATTTAGATTAAAAATACATAAGTGAAAATATAAAACCACAGTAAATCAGTAACAAATATCAAGTATAGTTGTATCTCTAAAGGCCCGTACACACAATCGAACTTTTTGACAACAAACATGCAAATTAGCTGTTTTGGAGCAACATCCGACCGTGTGTATGCTCCATCGGACAAACTTTTTCTGTTTCCATCGGACTTTTGTTGCCGGAAAGTTTGTCTGTTCGCACAGCCAACAAAAGTCCGGACTTTTGTTGGCTGTGCGAATGGACAAACTTTCCGGCAACAAAAGTCCAATGGAGCAAAGTCCGATCGTGTGTACACAAAAGCATCGGACTTTTGTACAAACTACAGTACACGGCCGCGAGAATGTTTCCAGCGCGAACCCATCGCGCTGGTTCTCGGCGACAGGGTACTGTACATCTCGCGCTGGCTGCAATAGGAAAAACCCATTTTCCTATTGCGGCCAGCGCGAGAGGGAATTCCCCTCTGGGGGCATACCAGGCCCTTAGGTCTGGTATGGTTTTTAAGGGGAACCCCCAACGCCAAAAAAATGGGGTAGGGGTCCCCCCCAAATCCATACCAGACCCTTATCCGAGCACACAGCCCGGTCGGTCAGGAAAAGGGGTGGGGACGAACGAGCGCCCCCCCCCTACTGAGCCGTACCAGGCCGCATGCCCTCAACATGGGGGGTGGGTGCTTTGGCGGCCCCCCACCCCAAAGCACCTTGTCCCCATGTTGATGAGGACAAGGGCCTCTTCCCGACAACCCTGGCCGTTGGTTGTTGGGGTCTGCGGGCGGGGGGCTTATCGGAATCCGGGAGCCCCCTTTAATAAGGGGGCCCCCAGATCACCCAGATACAGTACATCGTACCCCTACCCATTCACCTAGGGAAAAAAGTGTCAATAAAAAACACAGTACACAGGTTTTTAAAGTAATTTATTAGGCAGCTCTGGGGGTCTTTTTCCGACTCTGGGGGTCTTCTTCTGACTTCAGGGGTCCTTTGCCGACTTCGGGGGTCTCTCAGGCCTCTTCTCCCTCTCTCCGGTGTCATCTCCGCGTTCTCTGGTTCTTCTCCGGTGCCTTCTTCCTTCTGCTGGGCTCCTCCGCTATCTTCTGCTCTTTTGCTAGCGGAGGAGCCCAGTCTTCAGAGATGTCTTCTTCCCTCTTCTCTTCCAGAGATGTTGACACGACGCTCTCTCCAGCTGGAAGTCCGGGCCTCCAGAAGTCCGGGCCACCGCTAGCAAAAGAGCGGCAGAAGATAGCGGAGGAGCCAGCAGAAGATCCGGACACCGGGAGAAGACGCCGGAGAGACCCCCGAAGTCAGAAGAAAACCCCCGGAATCGGAAAAAGACCCCCAGAGCTGCCTAATAAATCACTTTAAAAACCTCAATACTGCGTTTTTTTATTGACACTTTTTTCCCTAGGTAAATGGGTAGGGGTACGATGTACCCCATACTCATTCACAAAGGGAGGGGGGCAGGGATCTGGGGGCCCCCTTATTAAAGGGGGCTCCTGGATTCCGATAAGCCCCCCGCCCGCAGACCCCAACAACCAACTGCCAGGGTTGTCGGGAAGAGGCCCTTGTCCTCATCAACATGGGGACAAGGTGCTTTGGGGTGGGGGGGCCGCAGGGCGCCCCCTTCCCCAAAGCACCCACCCCCCATGTTGAGGGCATGCGGCCTGGTACGGCTCAGGAGGAGGGGCGCTCGCTCATCCACACCCCTTTTCCTGACCGGCCAGGCTGTGTGCTCGGATAAGGGTCTGGTATGGATTTGGGAGGACCCCCACGCCATTTTTTCGGCGTAGGGGGTTCCCTGTAAAATCCATACCAGACCTAAGGGCCTATGCCCCCAGAGGGGAATTCCCTCTCGCGCTGGCCGCAATAGGAAAATGTGTTTTTCCTATTGCAGCCAGCGCGAGATGTACAGTACCCTGTCACCGAGAACCAGCGCGATGGGTTCGCGCTGGAAACATTCTCGCAGCCGCGTATTGTAGTTTGTACAAAAGTCCGAAGCTTTTGTGTACACACGATCGGACTTTGCTCCAGCGGACTTTTGTTGCCGGAAAGTTTGTCCATTCGCACAGCCAACAAAAGTCCGATGGAAACAGAAAAAGTTTGTCCGATGGAGCGTAAACACCGTCGGATGTTGCTCCAAAACAGCTAATTTGCATGTTTGTTGTCAAAATGTCTGATCGTGTGTACAGGCCTTAACACTCACTCTTTTTTTCTGCCTTTCCCGTCCCTTTTCTCTTAAGCTTCCTTCCTTCCCTCCCCTCCCCAGTCTTCCCTTTCCTTCCCTTTCTTGCCTTGCCTGTTCCAGTCTCTCCCCTTTTTTCCCCCCTATTACCCATTCACCCCTCCTTCTTCCCTTTTTCCCTCCTCCTTCCCCTTATTCTTTCCTTCCTTGGTCTCTCGTTCGCTCTCTCTTCCCCCTCTTCCTTTCTCCCCCCCTCCCCCCCTCTCCTTCTCTCCCTCTCTTCCTTCCTTTTTCACTCCTTACTCGCTATCTTTTTATCTTTCCCTTTTTCTTCTCTCTCTCCCCTCATCTGCTTCTTGTCTCCCGCTCACAATTTTCGCTCCAGTACACTAGTCAAATATCCAGACCCATGCTATACTAATTATATCCTAATGCTTGTTTATTTATAGTCCGTCCTATTAGCCCCCTGTGTCCGCCCCCACGGGGAACACCCGTACCTTGTGGGTGTCTCAAAATTGCCGTCTGTTGCCCTTCATTGGTGAGTCATGTGATCTTTTGGTTAAATACTGCAATATTTTCATGCATTTGGCATTATGACTACATTTTACAATTCTGTGTTACTATAATTCTCATTATATGTTTTATAGATGTTATGGTTGGACGCCTCCTGAGGAAGCGGCATTGGCAGTGAAACTGTTGAGGTCAACGTCTATACCCACATTAGTATGCCTCTACACATCTGTGGGGGTTTTTCAAATGTCAATTTTAAATGATACTGTTTATATGTATTTTGTGCAACAACTACTATGCTGTTGTTGTTGTAATTGGTACCTTTTGTAACCATAACAATAAACTGTAATTTTTATCTATGTCTTATTGAATATATTTGGGTACCGTGATAGTCCAAATCCTTCCTGGAGATCCAGGGCAATTTTTGGAGTAGCCCTTGCAAATTTCTCCTTCCTCTGTTTACTACATTAATACAGGATGATGATACCCCCTTATGATTTATTTTGTTAATTTTTTGTGGCAACATTCCCTTATTCAAGCAGTATCACTGTCAGTCAGTTTAAGTACACTCAGCCCTCCATCCCACAATGCAGTATGTGGTCGCTAAACCAAATATCACCAGGCCTGTACATTATCAGATCAAGGGGTGGGAATATGGACTGCCAATGAAAAGAATTACTTTCATAAAGTTCATATTATGTATAGGATTTTTGGGAACCACTTTGGCAACTTATGATGCATTTACCCCTTTGCCTTTGTTTAGATTGTTGCACTACATTCCAGGTTTGCATTAAGCTGATTTTACATAGTTATTGGTAGTGCAACTTCCCAGAAAATGATGAAAAATAAATATGTTTTGCCATCAACAATTTAAATATATTTTAATATAAAATTGGTTTACATATATTATTGTATGTTTTATGTTCATTTACAGGTTGTTGTGTTAAGGCTTAACTGGCATCTGGAGCCTTATTGGAGAAGATTTTGAAGACCGGCAAATTATGCATACAACACCCCCTTTTATCTATACCAAATAAAGTAATTTCAAACTGATATCCTTACATTTCTACAGGTATTATGACAGGGCATAATTCAAGTAATACTATAATAATAATAATTACTATTTTTAGTAAAACCTTTCAAATACCAATCATTAGGCCATGTCTCTGCCTGAAAGTGGACCTTCCAAAAAGCTACAAATCTACCAGCATCAGCAATATCAGACATTTATAAAAATACATTTGTCTGGCCACAAAGAACTACCATGAAATATTTTTAAAAACTGTAACTACAACAACAACTGTAGACCAGCGTCCCAGCGCCCTCACCCCCTCATACGCTCTCCTTTCAGACCTATCCTTCCCCCTTACTCTATCACCTACACTTCCTGTTACTATGGGGAACATTCACCAGTTGAGATCCCTTTTGTTGATTTCAAAACGTTGAGTGGCATCACAACACAGGCCTGGAGCATGTCTTTATTTCCATATTTGCAATTCACAAAAAACAATGTTTATTTTTATTTTAGTTTATCCAGAGTGTAATCTTCTTGTAGCAATTTAGTCCGCTTTTGGTGGTTTTGTGAATCAATCGATTTCAAGCCTTGTAATGTCTATCTGATTTATGCAGTGTTCTTCCCGCTGACTATGATCTGTATTACAGTACATCTCTTTTTTTGGTGTATGTGATGTGCCCTTTTTTAAATAAACAATGTAAAAAAAAACTGTAACTAGATAAAAATGTATTTTTAACATCAGAATTCAACCAAATTTGTGTATAGGAAGAGTTCAAACCGCAAATTGCTCTAAAATGGTATCTTGACAAATCAGAATTATTTGAGTCACAACTGCCAATAAACCTAAAGAATAGTGCAGTTCTTTCAAAGACAATTTATATTTTTTTAACATGGAACAAAAGGTATAATTTTAGTCTATTTAGTTCCATTAAATTGATATCTAATGTCCAAAAAATCCAAGTAAGTTGAAGATATAACAGTTTTTTCTGTAGCTAAAAGCACGCCTGAATAAGTCGAAACTCCAGAAACTACATTAAACAGCTTGGAAACAGTCATCTGCATTGGAAGAACCCAGAGAACCCAGAAAAGAAAATCATCTAAGTAATGAATAAGAATTGGAGAACCTGACTCATACGAAACAACCCATTCAAGGAAAACTAAAAATGTTTCAAAGAGAGAAGCCCATACAAAGGCACTTTTCAAAAAAGTAACCAAAAATGGGCTAAAGGCGGAAGAAGGTACAGGCAGCAGTCAAAAACTTGATTTAATATCCACCTTGGCCATAAGTTCTCCTTTACCTGATGATCAAACATAATGAAAGCCTCCTCAAAGAGGTAAAGGAAACTGATGTTAAAGTGTTACTAAACCCACAACAGTAAAATCACTTTGTATATGCAGTAAAGCATGATTGTTATACCTACTGTGGAATCTAAGGGGTTAATCCTCCGCATTGTGTAAAAAGGCTGTTTGATCCTGTCTTCTCTGATCCTCCCCTTTTTCCACTGTCCCCAATCCATCTCTTGATAATACAGAGCCTTGGGGGCACTCTGTATATGCTCAGTTTGGTGTATATTGCTAGAGAGTTTTTTTCTGTCTCTTTTTTGGGAGGGTGCATGTGATCGGCACAGGGCCAATCAGCACTGTCCAGATAGAAAGGCAGGAGTCATGCAGCCTCATACACAGTCAGAGTAGAACGAAAACTCTTCCTACATGCTGTAACCAGTGCTCATCTGGACACTGATAGAAATCACAAGACTGCTATTTATTGCTGATGAAAAAAGGTATTTTGCAGTTTATGTTTACTAAAATATTTGCGTGTTCCGTGTACAGTGGGAGACCAGATATAGTGAATGCAGGGTCCTGGGTTTAGTAACACTTTAATTCATCACTAATTTTATCATTCAATGAAATGCTGTGTAGAAAGGAGAGACGTTAAATAACCCTGAATGAATTGGGTTCCTTTTTAGGCAGTAGCTCAAAATGAACTACAAAATAGGATCTGCTATGCACTTTTCATCATTTTCTTTACAATTGTTTCCCTCTAATGCATGTTTAAAAGCACGAACCAATTTTAAATTATTAACTAAAGTGCAACCAGTACCTGAAAAGAGAGGCAAAAGAAAAGCATCATAGAGTTCAGTTCACAATTCATTAACTGTGCTATTTGTTTGTGCGGGCAAAACTGAAGCCAAGGCAGCATTCTTTAAAGATCACTGGTGACCAAGTTTTTAAGAAAAAGCTCCTTTCCAGGAGTTTGACCTACAGATACAATTTTCCTAAAAAATCTGGAAACTAGGTCTGCTCCAGAACAAAAGTACATTCATTAACAACGTGCATATGTTTATCTAAAGAAACATTACTTCTAACTAAAGTAGCATCTGCTGTATAAATCTGTCTAGAAGTTAACCACGCAGCAGCTGTACAATCCCTGTACTAGATGCAGAGCACAAGGTTCTTTTAAACAATGTACCAACTGAGACAAAGAATCAGCTAGGCTAAGCAATACATTAGCAGACTCAACACCTTGATTCCGCACCATGGGACCATCTCTCGAAGATCCAGCTGAAGTTTTGATATGAGAAGTCTTTCTGGGAGAGATCTGCCCAGATCTTGATGCTAAAGGGATCAGGTTGTCACACTGGCATTCCTTTGCATCAGCATCTCCTATTACCATGGCGATGTCTGGAACCAAGGCAGCTGCTCTGTGTTGTGCTGACACCTGTGATTGTCTTTGTGATGAGGCCATTGCTTTACCTGATGCTGTGGCCTCTCGTGCCCCACATGCTGTGGCTGCTGATTCCCTTCTTGCCTAAACCTTTGCACTGCTGGTAATCAAGTCTGATGCTTTGATGGTAGTGTCATCCATCAAGCCTATCATTCCTCAAGGCCAAAGCCATTGCTGTAACATCTTAACTCGGGAAGCAGCAAGATGTGGTGCAGAGACTTGACTCAACCTACCAGAGGAAGAGGAGCTGGTCACTGATGGAAGATCCAGCATGGCCACAGCCATGCGTTTCCCACTCTCCAACAGTCAGTAGCACAACAAGCTCTAGGTATTATAGCTTGAAATGAGCTTGCTGTTACTTCTACCACTAACTAGCACTTCTGATCCCTCTTCTTCTTTATTTTTTATAGGCCAGAAGCAGAGCCATTAGGTAGAGCAAGCCTACACATATGTCCATGAGGAAGGAATGTTAAAATGATAGGTTAGTTTAAAAGGGAAGGAGGAAAGGAGGGTATAAAGGCTATCACAATTCCATGTTAAGAGGCATAGCAGTTTGCTCCCCACTTGCATGATATATGCAGTGTCTATTATTTGTTATCCAGCGGCATATACAGTATGTACCAAATGGTGATTCAAGCATTACCTTTTATATTTCAGTTGTTTTTAGTTTCAGGGGACCCCTTGAGCCCCCTCTCAATGTAATTATTAGGCTTAATACCCATACAATAATATCCACAGTGCTTAGTGGAAATGGTACAGATTTCAGCAGCGGTATCAACAATGAGGTTTCAAAACCAGGGAGGTACTATAGCCATACTACTTCACTGCACGTATTAACATTTGTTGTGTTCATAGAAGCATTTGTATGTAAGTGCTCTTTAATGCTTTTAAACAGTTATTGTAGAATGTCATTAGCACATAAAGTCAGATTCTTTATGAGATAATGTGGAATTACTAAACTTCATCAGCATTGGTTTTCCTTGCTGATCCACCTCAACCAATGTCTTCTTTGGCGGATATATCTTGTCAGCACGTTTATGACTTGACACCACTGAACTTGTCCTGAAGTTCACTTAAGCAACATACCAGTCTTTCTACAAGCAGCTTGCAAACATTTAATGAGATTAAGCTATTCTAAACGTAGCCAGATCCATTCCGGCACGGGGCATGCACTCGTCCAAGTAAACCCTCACTCAGAGTGCCAAAAGCCTTGGAAGCTGGCTCAAGACACTGAACACAATAAGTTGCTTACAATTTGCTTATTAATCAGCTACTCTAAATAAATGCATTAATGCTAGGGATGTAAGCTTTTCAAAGGGGATTATGTGTCACTTTCTAGCTGAGAAGTGGTATACTAGGGTACTCTTTCTAAATGTATATTTATACTTATTTTACTTTACTTTCAATCATGTTTTTCAGTACAAGCTGTACAGAATATTGTTCATTTACAGTTTGCTGGTACTTAACGATGCAGCAGAAAAAAACTTGGTTATGCTGGCACACAAGCTAACTGAAAATATGAATGTGGTGCTTCTGTGTTGGCAAGTCAGTTTATATTAAGGGCCAAAGTGGCGGCAAAAGTAATAGACTTTTTTTTTTTTAAAACAAAACTAGGCAATCCATAAGGGCAGGATTTTGGCACAGAGACTGAACTGTAAAAAAAGAATGCCTAATTTGTAGATAGAAAGTAACAATACCACCACCAACCCAGCAACTTTTTTTTGTTTCTACTTTTAAGGACCAACTTTTTTTAGTGACAACTGTTCCATGAAGACTGCTTCTGATTTCTCCAGAATGTAGATGGATGCACCAGTGCCCCACTTTCTATCAGTGACACGCAAGCTTCATGTATTTCACATCCATTTGTTTCAGGAAATCAGTTTGGGACAACCTACAGATTATGTCATTGTTCATTATCAGTTTTTAGTTATATGTGTATATATATATATATATATTATATTATTTTTTTTTAATTAATATGTTTAAAGACTAAATCCTATTTCCAAATGTATATAACAAATTTTAAAGCTGTAGTAAATTCCACTTTTTCACTTGTACTTACAGTTAAGCCTATAATAAGGCTTACCTGTAAGTATTGTGAATATCCCCTAAACGTGCACTGTTTAGGAGATATTCACATTTGCAGCAGCGCATTGTGATCCGAATGGGCGGCACACTCAAATGTGTCAGACATTCAGAGTGTTGTGGCACCATCTTGACTCTCGTGCGCGTGGGTGGGAGTGTCATCATTGCGGCCCAGTCAATTAACCACTTCAATACTGGGCACTTGTCCCCCTTCCTGCCCAGCACAATTTTCAGCTTTTAGTGATGTCGCATTTTGAATGATAATTGCGCAGTCATACAACACTGTACCCAAACTAAATTTTTACCATTTTCTTCCCACAAATAGAGCTTTCTTTTGGTGGTATTTGATCACCACTGGGGTTTTAATTTTTTTCCTAAACAAACTAAAAAAGACCAACATTTTTGAAAAAATAAAGGTTTTCTTTGTTTCTGTTATAAAATATTGTTTCCTCCTTCATTGACGGGCACTGATGAGGCTGCACTAATGGGCACTGATGGGCACTGGTGAGGTGGCACTGATGAGGAGGCACTGATATGTAGAATTGATGGGCACTGATAGGCAGCACTAATATGCAGCACTGATGGGCACCGATAGGCTACACTGATATGCAGCACTGATGGACACTGATGGGCACTAATAGGTGGCACTGGTGGGCACTGATGGGCACTGATAGATGGCATTGGATAAGCAGCACAGATGAGGAGCTACTGACAGGCATTACTGATTGGCATCTGAAGGGCACTTACAGGCATTACTCATAGGGCACTGATTGGGACATTTTTGGGCACTGATTGGCACATTTATGGGCACTGATTGGCACTTTGATGGGTTCTGACAGGTGTTACTGATGGGGCACAGACTGGCAGCTGATGGGCACTGATTGGCAGTGGATGGGCACCTCTCATGGGGGCTGCGCTGATAATCAATGTGCTGATTATCAGCGTAGACCCCCCCTCTGACAGGGAGAGCCGATCGGTGGCTCAAACCGAGGATCCCAACTGTGATTGGTTACAGGTGATCACGTGGTAAGGAGCCTCCATCAGAGGCTCCTTACCACGATTGGAGATGCGGCATGTCAGAGTGACACACAGCAACACCGATCAGTGCACGCCGGCATGTTCACCTGAAAGACGTCATATGACATCCAGTCAGGATAACAGAACCACCGCCCGGCCGTCATTCTGCGATAGGCCGGGCGGGAAGTGGTTAAACAGCTGGAGCATGCAAACCTGGAAGGGAAACCAGGTGACGATGGAAGCCCTGTCAGAGGTGATATTGCACTGCAAGAGGGATCTGCTTTACAGTTAAGTCTGTCATAATGTGCTAGTATGCAATGTATACTAGCATGTTATGGCATTAACTTGCAGGGGGGACAATTTTTTTTAAGGCCTCATTCACATCATACATGCATAAAAACTGATTGCAGTACAATTTTAATAAACCTCTATTGGGACTTTAAACGCACTATGGACACAATTGATTATAAAAAGCTTTACAAAATATATTGAAATACAAAATCACATAGATTAAAATCATCATAGAGCTTAGAGAACAGTTGTCATATATTGCAAAACTGTCTTGCCTGATACAAATACATGTGATGTGTTTAAGTTCACCGAGATTTCACTTGCAGAGACACAAGTTTACAGCAGTTTTCATGAGCATTTCAGTGAGTTTTTATGCACGTTGACATTAGTTTCTATGTATTTTTTTATGCACAGACTGACATCACATCCTTTGTCATTATTCTGTCCTCTTCATCAGTGCCCGTCATTCTGTTCTCATCATTAGTGCCCATCATTCTGTCCATCTCATCAGGGCCCACATTCTGTCTCTTTCATTAGTGGCCATCATTCTGTCCATCTCATCAGTGCCCAAATTCTGTCTCTTTCATTAGTGGCCATCATTCTGTCCATCTCATCAGTGCCCATCATTCTGTCCTCCTCATCAGTGCCCGTCATTCTGTCCTCATCATCAGTGCCCATCATTCTGTCCCTCTCATTAGTGCCCACATTCTGTCCCTGTCATTAGTGGCCATTATTCTGTCCATCTCATATGTGCCAGCCATTCTTTCCTCCTTATATGTGCCCACAACTCTGTCCTCATCTGTGCCAGCCATTCTATCCCTCGCCGTTCTGTCCATCTTATCAGTGCCCGCCATTCTTTATTCATCATCAGTGTCCATCATTCTGTCCTTCTCATCAGTGACCCCCTCCATTCTGTCTTCTGCTATCAGTGTCCCTTGCCATTCTTTCCTCCTCATTTGTGCCACCATTCTGTCCCCCTCCATCAGTGCCCGGCCACATTGCGCCTTGCACCAGACATATCCGAGAGGCAGCATTATCCCAGCCAGGATCCGCTGTGAGGGAAAGTGGATGGGCAGTGTAGACACAGAGCACCGCCTGTCCCTCCCACTTCCTGTCACACGGGGTCATGCAGAGTGGGGCTATCAGTTTTGTCTGCATTCCACTGTGGATCTGTGAGAAAAAATGCAGACATGCTGCATAATCCCGCTCCGCACAGGACATCACACCTGTGTTTTGGTGTAAACATGCATGTAGATCTCCCTTGTCTCTGAAGCCCAATCTACTTTCAGATTGCAATCCAGAGGCTACTGACAGGTGGTGAGGAAGCAATTTGACACCACCTCACCTGTTTTAACGCCATTCTTGCCGACATACTGCAATGCCATTGAGTTGAATGTGTAGCATTCGGTGGTGTCAACTTTGCTGTCGGCCGTGGCATATACAGTTAACAGCCTTGTCCCCTGACTATTGCAGCTTAGACCTTTCAGAACCGTGCTATAGCGGAAAAATGGCTACAGCGCGGCTCTCTTGTTCTGGAATGCGTCCATGGATGTCTTACAAGAATAACACCCCCCCGTGCAAAAATTAAATTTGGGTACAGTGTTGCAAGACCGCAGTCTGGTATGGATTTTAAGGGAAACCCTGCGCCAAAATTAAAAAAAAATGGCGTAGGCCCCCCCCAAAATCCATACCAGACCCTTATCCGAGCATGCAATCTGGCAGGCCGCAGGACAAGAGGGGGGACGAGAAAGTGCCCCCCCTCCTGAACCGTACCAGGCCACATGCGGGTGGGGGGCTTATCGGAATCTGAAAGCCCCCTTCAATAAGGGGACCCCCAGATCCCGACCCCCCCCTGTGTGAAATGGTAACAGGTACAAATGTACCCCTACCATTTCACAAAAAAAGTGTCAAAATGTTAAAAACGACAAGACACAGCTTGAGGACAAGTCCTTTATTAAAAAGTAAAAATATAAAAATGTCCCACAATGTCCATTCATCTTGACGCCGCGACGGACCGGAAAAAATCCACCACCGATCATCCTCTATGGGAGGCTCCCGCCGTGTGACGCTTCTTCGCTGATGACAGTCCTTATATAACTGAGAGTGGGGCCACCCGGTGATGTACCCGGGTGACTCCGCCCCCTCTGACACCACAGGGACTTTCCCACGGCTTCCCTTTGGCGTCAGAGGGGGCGGGGTCACCCGTTTATGTAACCAGGTGGCCCGCCCCCTCTGACTCCACGGGGAAGCCATGGGAAAGTCTCCGTGGCATCAGAGGGGGCTAGGTCACTCAGGTACATCACAGGGTGGCCCCGCCCTCAGTTATATAAGAACTGTCAAAGGCGATGAAGCGTCACACAGCGTGAGCCTCCCCTGGAGGAGGATCGGTGGTGGATTGTTATTTCTTTCTCGGTCCGTCGGTGGAGCGATATAAGAAGATGAATGGACATCGTGTCTCCAAGCTGTGTCTTGTCGTTTTTAACACTTTGACACTTTTTTTGCGAAATGGTAGGTACCCTGTTACCATTTCACACGGGGGTGGGATCTGGGGGTCCCCTTGTTAAAGGGAGCTTCCAGATTCCGATAAGCCCCCCACCCGCAGACCCCCACAACCACCGAGCAAGGGTTCTGGGGATGAGGCCCTTGTCCCCATCAACATGGGGACAAGGTGCTTTGGGGGCTACCCTAAAGCACCCTCCCCATGTTGAGGGCATGTGGCCTGTTACGGTTCAGGAGGGGGGGTGCTCTCTCGTCCCCCCCTCTTTTCCTGCAGCCTGCCAGGTTGTATGCTCGGATAAGAGTCTGGTATGGATTTTGAGGGGACCCCTACGCCATTTTTAAAAAAATTTTGGCGCAGGATTCCCCTTAATTCCCATATCAGACCCGAAAGGCCTGGTAACCGACTGGGGGGGGATCCCATGCTCTTTTTTTCAATGAGTTTTATCTATATTGCAGAGACCCAACAATTCATTACAGCCGCGATCAGTTTTGAATGACAATTTTTCCTTTAGAAATGTCATTTTGCTGTGGTACTGTTCTAAACACGGGAAAAATGTGCCACTTTACAGGCATACTATAGACACCCCCCCAGGCACGATATTTAAAGGAATATTTCATTTTTATTGTTCCACTTTAAGCATTAAAAAAAATCACTGCTCCCGAAAAAACGGCAATTTAAAAAAAAAAATGTTTGCATTGATACATGTCCCCTGGGGCAGGACCCAGGTCCCCAAACACTTTTTATGACAATAACTTGCATATAAGCCTTTAAAATGATCACTTTTGATTTTTCATGTTAGTGTCCTATAGACTTTAACAGTGTTCCGGCGGCTTTCGAATTTGCCCTGAACACCACATATTGTTCGGTGTTCGCAGAACATCCGAACAACCAAAGTTCAGCCCGAACTTATGCTCGGGCCGAACCATTCGCCCATCCCTAGTAAATAATGTGCAGCACTGTTGCTCAGTGGTCCAAAGTCCTCTTTTCGTATGAAAGTAAATTTTGCATTTAATTTGGAAATCAAGGTCCCAGAGTCTGAAGGAAGAGTGGAGAGGCACAGAATCCAAGTTGCATGAGGACCAGTGTAAAGTTTCCACAGTTGGTGATGATTTGGGGAGCCATGTCATTTGCTGGTGTCAGTCCACTGTATTTTATCAAGTCCAAAGTAAGCGCAGCCCTCTACCAGGAAATTCTAGAGCACTTCATGCTTCCCTCTGCTGACCAGCTTTATGGAGATGCTGATTTCATTTTCCAGCAGGACTTGGCACCTGCCCACACTGCCAAAAGTACCAATATCTGATTTAATGATCATGGTATCACTGTGCTTGATGGTCAGGAAACTTGCCTGACCTAAACCCCATAGAGCAGTGGTTCTCAACCTGGGGGTCGGGACCCTTTTGGGGGGTCAAATGACGATTTGCCAGGGGTCACCAAATCCTGGGCTGTTCCTGAAGCCTTTTTTGCGGCCGCCCAACTGGGCTGTTCCCTGAAGCCTGCGGTCGCCCACTCAGCCTCTTTGCTGCTGCCCATTCAGTTCATGGCATGGCTGGGGGGCAGAGACAAGAGGTCAGCTGACTGGTGAGGAATGTAAAGTGGGAGAGGCTGGAGGAGACCCCATCTCCTGATTTCGGCATAGGTGTCACTGCTGCAAGACACCACAGAGCTTGGGACACAGTAAGTAACACTACCTGTGATTATAGTTGGCATAATCCCCACTACAGTTTTCAGATCAGTAGAAGAGCACCTAAGTAGACTGATCAGAACTCCCCCCAGCACTGCCACTGATCCCAACACCCCACCAGCACTGCCACTCATCCCATTCTCCCCACCCCCCACCAAGGAGTAAGAGAAGAAATAAAAATAGAGAAGGGAGAGGAAAAGAGGGGGAGGAACAAAGAAAAAGGGAGAGAAAAAATGAGAAAGAACAAAAAAAAAAAAAACGGCTAGAGAAGGATGGGGGGAAAAACAAGAAATTAGGATGGAGAGAGGTAAAAGGGAAAGAAAGGAGAACAAAGAGAAAGAGTGGTACATCCTAAAATGTATCATAAGGGGTTTAATACTGTACGAGTGGAAGGGACTCAGGGAGCACCAAATGTCCATGGGTTAGGGGCGCAAATTACTTGTCTTGTCTTGGGTGCTGACAACCCACGCTACGAAAATAATTTTACTGTTAGGGGTCCGCACGACTTGGGAAATTTTATCAAGGGGTCACGGCACTAGGAAGGTTGAGAACCACTGCCATAGAGAATCTGTGGGGTAATGTCAAGAGGAAGATGAGGGACACCAGACCCAGCAATGCAGATGAGCTGAAGGCCCCTTTCAAAGCAACCTGGGCTTCCATAACACCGTAGCAGTGCCACAGGCTGATCGCCTCCATGCCATGCCACATTGATACAGTAATTCATGCAAAAGGAGCCCCAACCAAGTAATGAGTGCATACTATACTGTTCATGGACATACTTTTCAGTAAGCAAACATTTCTGTATTGAAAATCCTTTTTGTATTGGTTCTGTGTAATATTCAAATTTTCTGAGATACTGAATTTTGGGTTTTCACTAGCTGTAAGCCATAATCATCAAAATTAAAATGTTGAAATGCTTGAAATATATCACTCTGTGTGTAATTAATCTATATAATATATGAGTTTCACTTTTTGAATTTAATTACTGAAATAAATTAACTCTTTGATAATATTCTAATTTTTTTAGATGCACTTGTGTGTATTTTATCTCCATTTTTAGCTGTTTCCCTGGAATTCAGCTTTATTTTTTTAAATTAAATTATAAGAGAGGTTTTATTCTTTTAAATTTGAAGTGTTCATTCATATAATAACTTTTGATCCTACCATAAAGGCCCTTGCTCAGGCACTTCCCGTTCTGGGGTGACAAGTGTGTCCCAATTATGCTTCTGCATTGTCACTCTGTTACATGTGCTCTCTGTGGAAATTACAAACAGCCATGCTTAAATACATTACACTTGCATGGTTCTGATTATTGACAAGTAGATGCTGACATTTGAAAAGGAAATGATTTCAAAGAGCATAGAAGAATTCAGCAGTGCTACGAGGCTCTAACTAACCAGTGATTATAGCGATAATAATTCAAGTAAAGTAAACCTTTAAAAATTCTATTAGTGTTGTAGCGACCTACACTAGTCAGGTTAAATTTAGTTTTGGCTCTGCTGTACTCAAAAAAAAATACAAAAACATTGGAAAGTCCTACGAGGTGATCAGGTTTTGGGCTCTATTATACCTGGGCGACCACAGGTAGTCTATCGGGGAGTTCCCCCATTGAGACTACAGGTGGCTCCGAATATAGTTGATCCTCCAAAAAAGGTTTCTTTCTTCCAAAGCATGGGAGGTTTTTATCCACGCAGGAGATGTCCCATTTGTAAGTTGAACATCAATAGGAGCAGGAGAATAGATTCCTTTCAATCAACTTCCACTCATGAAATTTTTCCAATCAAACCCTTTATTACATGCACCACAAAGTATGTGGTTTACATGATCAGGTGTCCATGTGGTAAACAGTATATTGGACGAACGAAGCACATGCTCTATATTAGACTTAGTGAGCATGTGGCCAATATCAAACGTGGCTTTCCAAAGCATAGCCTTTCCAAGCATTATGCTTTGAAGCATGACTGCAACCCAGAGGGCATCAGTTTACTGGGCATAGATACCTTTGTGGGCATTGGAGAGGTAGCCATATGGTTAGGGAAGTTTCACGCCTAGAAACAAAGTGGATCTACCAAGCTCAGACCCATGTTCCCTTTGGTATGAATATCGAATGGGACATTAACGCATTTATTAACAATGGATAGACACTTATTTGTCACATGTTGATGTGTGTTTCCTTTGCCCTTTCAATATTCATCTTAGGGTTACTTATTGGGTTGCTATTGTTGTTGGATTTATTTGGTTATACATTTTTTGCTAGGTTTATAGGTTGCCATTTTATTTTTATTTTTTAATTTATGTGAGTCTGTGCGGTTTCATATGATATATGTATTATGTTTGTTTATTTACTGCCACAAGAGGTCGCCACTCATTGACGTTCACACGCGCCCATAACTCCTCTCCCCATATAAACATCCCATTTGGGTTTTATTTTTATCTCTATTAAAAAAGATGAACATTTTCCCATATAAGTATTCCATTTAGGCTTTATATATTAAAAATGAACCTATTGGAATTTTTGTAATTTCTAGTTTTTTTGTTTAGAATTTTTTTGGGTTATTTAAAAGCCTAATTTTAATTTTTGTTTTCCACGTTGGTTGCGTTCCTGTATGGGGGGGGGGGGTGTTCACCTCCCTTACCCTGAACATACAATGTTGGGTATTATTTTATATTATCCCTCCCTCCCTCTTCCCTTTTTATTCAATGAGCCTTTGAGCTATGGCTGACTAACGCTTCCGGTTCAAGAATGCTCATCCCTAATCCACTTTCTGTGTGAGATGTTGTCTATTGGACGGAGGTTCGTCACTTCCGCCCGGTGGAACGCATACAATCTGCATTAGTGCCTTTTTTATTGGCTGAAAGATGATCACTTCTGCCTGATGGAACGCACGCAATATCCGGCCTTACATTCAGATCCACTCCTTATAAATCACAGCGTCACACGTCGTCACCACGCCCCTGAGGACGCACGTTTGTGGCGAAACCTCGGGCCGTATGAGGGACGAGTGACGTATTGTGAACAGAGGAGTGGTCGCCGTCTTGCTGGTAGGAAGCGCTGGACGCTTTCCTTTTTGCTCGTGCTTGCTTTTTATTCATTCAATGTGAGTTGTATACTTAGCCTTTCATAAAATAAATTACTATTTTTATGGATGTCTGCTCTGTTCCTGCTCTTGTTCCTGTGGAGTTTATCTCCCAGCCGGGGTTGGAAAAATACAGTTATCTCTGTCTCTGGTGGATCTGTGTAAGAGGATTCCTTGCCAAATTAGAGGACCGTTCGATGAGTAGGAGCTGTGGAACTGGCTTTTTAGCCATTTGTTCAATGTGTATATCTTACACACTGGCGGTAAGAGTCAGTCTTATTGGGTGTCGGTGACGGTTCTTCTATTTTCTATCCCATTGGAGTTTTGTGGATGGACTGCAATCTCTTATGTTATCAATTGTATTTTTTATATATTTGTTTTATCACTACCATCATTTAACGCTACACCTATACCCTATATTTTCTAGGTGTGGCCATGTTTCCCTAAGCTTGGTGATTGATTGCTCATGTCTGCCTCTGGAAGAAGCTTCCAGAGATAGAGTAGGAGGATCAGTCACTGAGAATATTAATATTTATCTGACAGAATATTTATGAGCCAACCCCTGGGAGGGGAAATATTTGGGAAGCCTGTTCAGCAGGGCAAATCTCTTGGGGCTGCTGCCCCTGGCAGACAGCCAGTGTGTATAACTGAGAAGAGTAGGTGATGGACCTCCGCTTGTGCTTGGCTGAGGGCCTGTAGGATGTTTGCCTAAATGGTATTGCTGGAGAGTATCACCTGCGGAGGATGCCTGGAAAAGAATCCCCCCCCCTCAGTGAAGAGTGTTGTATGAAGGCTTGGTGGCAGACAGCTGTCCTTGGACATTGTGAGTAAGACCTGATCTACGAACCTAGCTGTGCTTGTGCTTTGGGAGAGTGAATGCAAGAAGTTGCTACATGGGCTTGGACTGCGCGTATAGTGTCTCAGATTAGCTGGCTGCTGTTAAAGGATTTTTGCTCAAGAGTCTGTCCTCCTGTATGTGTCTTGCATTTTGGGGTATCCTGCACCCTCATCTCTCTCTCCTTTATGAAGCACTGCAATAGATCTACAGAAAGCCATCCCCTAGACTAAGCCCCCTAGCCATCCCCTAGACTAAGCCTCTCTGTGTTGGTGTGTGCTTGGGACTGGGGTTTGGGCATGTCAGCCTCTGAACAAGTAATGGAGAACTGGGTCATGTCTTGTGACACTGCTGTTGATGCACTATTCCTCCCATTGATACCAACCATGGGGCACTATAACTTCTGCTAAAACAAACCATGGGGCACTATTCCTCCTGTTAAAACCAATGATGAGACAATGTTTACTCCCACTGGTGCAGGGATATTTTCTATTCACACTGGCCACAGTCCAGCCCCCGTAAAGTCTGAACGAAGGTAAACTAGCCCTTTGTTTAAAAAATTTGGAGACCCCTGTAATAGAGGGTATACTAACATTTTTTTTTCTCTTTTTCTCTTTTCTTTTCAATTTTGGGTTTACATACTTAAGGCAGCAAGTAAACCAACACAGTCATACAGTATACCTTCTCTCCAAATATAATCTCAAACACTAGAGGTCAAAATATTTTGTCTGTGCTAGATACACTTTTATTGTGAGGTAGATGTACTCATGTATTTAGAGTGCATGCTTTTGGGGGCTGATTGTGCGGTAGGGAATGTTGAGTGTATTGTAGTGGGAAATACTGTGTGTTGATTGTATCTAGGGTGTTTACCATAATGTGCAGAGTATAATGAGTTGTATGGTGTTGCATGCTAAGTGTATTTGGGGTGAATGGTAGGGATTGTTTCTTGTATTATAGTAAATAGTGCTGTGCACTGAATTATGCCTTGTACACACTATTGCCACGTACACGTGATCGCACATTCCGACAACAAAATCCATTTTTTTTCCGATGGATTTTGGCTCAAACTTGTCTTGCGTACACACGGTCACACAAATGTTGTCGGAAATTCCGAACGTCAAGAACGTGGTGATGTACAACATTTCCGACGAGCTGAGAAAAGTTCAATAGCCAGTGCGGCTCTTCTGCTTGATTCCAAGCATGCGTGGAATTTTGTGCACACTATCGGAATTTCCGACAACAAAATCCAGATCTCAAATTTTGTTTGTCGGAAATTCTGACGGAAAATGTCCGATGGAGCCTACATACGGTCGGAATTTCCGACAACAAGCTCCCAGCGAACATTTGTTGTCGGAAATTCCGACGCGGCATATGAGATTATCGGACAAATGATCGTCTTTTTTTTTTTGCAGGCTAGTATTATATCAAAAATTAAGAGTTTACTAAAAATACAAAAATTCTCGTACAACAGAATCAAAATTTGGAAGTGATGTAATGTGTTGTAGTATACTTGTATTGTATTTTTGATCTACAACTGTACTGATTAAACGAAAATTGGTACGATCTGATATCATATGAGAAAGATTTTTGTGCTTGTCCCATCGGACAATTTTGCATGAATTGTCGTGATCGGCTCTCGAAAGCTGTGTACTAACGAACAGATTATCGTACGGTCACGTCTAAAGCGGTATTTTTCGTACGATTTTCTGATGGTGTGTACGGGCCATTAGACTACAAGCAGCCATGTCAATGCACAGTGTGAAATTCCTTTGCGCAGTAAAATGAGAAAACACATGAACAAAGCAAAGTGAAAACTGTATTAACCTCTTGTTGATCACAAAATGTAACTGTGCCATGGAAGGAAGGGTGTGCCCTAACGCCCACATGTTTCACATATGCGTCCATGGCGGCTGAGGTTTCTGTACTGAGAGTGCGTTTGCTTCTTGCTACAAGCACATTGTCTGAGCTGTCACAGACAGCTACTGACATCTGTTTATGATCAGGAACAAGTAGGATGGGCTGCAGATCATGTCACCACTGTGACAACCAGTTACAGCAATCATAGGATTGGGAAGCCTGTCCTGCCTTCCAGGTTTTGAGACCCAATTAAATGGCAACCCACAGGGGTTTAAAAAAAATTGAAAAGTGCTCTACAAAACGAAGTATTGTTTTGTAACAGATTAGTTCTGCTTAAAGAAAACACCCATGTTTTCCCTTGCCAATAGCCTTGTGCACTTTAGACATAGCATTATATATTCGCTTTAGGCCCCTCATTATTTTGAAATGTGTCTGTCATCTAGTACTGAAATTCAGCATATGAAACCCAAATTTTGTCTAGGGCGCTTATTTGTTTAGAACCAGCTTTGACTGGCAAGCATATCTGGAATGAAAAGGCTATAGTCATGCATTGTTTATATCCCTGTTAGGCAATGAAATGTAGCTCTGCACTCTCATACTTTCCAAACATTCAAATGCAACCTGATGTCTGAGGGTACCTTAACACCATCAAGCTGATTTCTAATTGAAGGGTCGGTTACGACACATCTTCACATGATACAGTTTGCTCTTAAATAATCCCTATAATGTTAAAGAGTACTTACTCTTGTAAGAACTTGAAAGAAAATATTGGTCTTCTTTATCAGATTAAAAATCTATTCTCTTCCTCACTTTCTTAGCTAGTTAGAGGAACTGGGGTTAAACTTGCTGAAGCCTGAAGAGGAGAGCAACTTATTGTCTATGCCATGTGAAGTTAAGAGGGTGCTTTTCTCTACCAACTATAGGCAAATGCAGACACAGAGCTGTTTCTCTTGCAGAACATAATACACAATGCTGAGTACTGTTTTCTTTTTCCCATAAAGTTGCGCTTTATAAACCTTTATGGACAGAATTTAGGCAGCGGTACAAGATTTTGGAAATGTAATCCTTTTTTGCTCTCCCCCTCTGTAGACAAACTCTTTTGTGGCTCAGGATAATCCCATTAGGAAATGAGATTTGAATGCGTGTGTATTGTGTCGAGTTATTGATATTCCAAAACAGGCTCATGAGAAAAATGAAAGGGCTTAAATACTACAAAAAGTAGCTGTGTAAGAAAGAAATCTGGAACTTTCATACAGCAGCCAACTCATGCCTCTACTTTATTACTTAGAAACAAACATTATTACTTACTTAGCTCCGGCACAAGGGAGATGAAATTCAAAGCCTCTTATATATTTCCTATTAAATGTCATTACCTGATTAAGTCACATCTAGGAACTATAGGAAGACAACTTAAAAGAAGAGAACAGTTTAATTAAAATCTAAACTAAACCACTTTGTATCAAATGTATTTATTCATAACTTGATGATCTGGCTGTAATGTAGAAGAGGGTTTAAGTTTTCTGATATGCTGTACATGTACAATTGTTTTGTGAATGCTTTTCTAGGTGGCCAAGTAGGTTAGCATACTGCTGGGAGCGGTGACACCTGTGGAACTTCTATGCAGATTAGTGTTCCATGTGAATACAGCATGCAACCAACCAAGAGTAAATTTCCTGCTTGTCAGATTCATTAAGGCTCTATTTACAGTGGGGCAAAAAAGTATTTAGTCAGTCACCAATTGTGCAAGTTCTCCCACTTAAAATGATAAGGGAGGTCTGTAATTGTCATCATAGGTATACCTCAACTATGAGAGACAAAATGTGGAAACAAATCCAGACAATCACATTGTCTGATTTTTGAAAGAATTTATTTGCAAGTTATGGTGAAAAATAAGTATTTTGTCAATATCAAAAGTTCATCTCAATACTTTGTTATATATCCTTTGTTGGCAATGACAGAGGTCAACCGTTTTCTGTAAGTCTTCACAAGGTTGTCACACACTGTTGCTGGTATGTTGGCCCATTCCTCCATGCAGATCTCCTCTAGAGCAGTGATGTTTTGGGGCTGTCGCTGGGCAACACAGACTTTCAACTCCCTCCAAAGGTTTTCTATGGGTTTGAGATCTGGAGACTGGCTAGGCCACTCCAGGACCTTGAAATGCTTCTTACGAAACCACTCCTTCATTGCCCGGGCAGTGTTTGGGATCATTGTCATGCTGAAAGACCCAGGCATGTTTCATCTTCAATGCCCCTGCTGATGGGAGAAGGTTTGCACTCAAAATCTCACAATACATGGCCCCATTCATTCTTTCATGTACACAGATCAGTTGTCCTGTTCCCTTTGCAGAGAAACAGCCCCAAAGCATGATGTTGCCACCCCCATGCTTCACAGTAGGTATGGTGTTCTTTGGTTGCAACTCAGCATTCTCTCTCCTCCAAACACTACGAGTTATGTTTCTACCAAACAGTTCTACTTTGGTTTCATCTGACCATATGACATTCTCCCAATCCTCTTCTGGATCATCCAAATGCTCTCTAGCAAACCTCAGACGGGCCGGGACATGTACTGGCTTAAACAAGGGGACACATCTGGCACTGCAGGATCTGAGTCCCTGGCAGTCGAGTGTGTTACTGATGGTATCCTTTGTTACGTTGGTCCCAGCTCTATGCAGGTCATTCACTAGGTCCCCCCGTGTGGTTCTTTGGTTTCATCTGACCATATGACATTCTCCCAATCCTCTTCTGGATCATCCAAATGCTCTCTAGCAAACCTCAGACGGGCCCGGACATGTACTGGCTTAAGCAAGGGGACACGTCTGGTACTGCAGACTACCCTGGCGGCGTAGTGTGTTACTGATGGTATCCTTTGTTACGTTGGTCCCAGCTCTATGCAGGTCATTCACTAGGTCCCCCCGTGTGGTTCTGGGATTTTTGCTCACTGTTCTTGTGATCATTTTGACCCCATGGGGTGAGATCTTGCGTGGAGCCCCAGTTCGAGGGAGATTATCAGTGGTCTTGTATGTTTTTCATTTTCTAATTATTGCTCCCACAGCTGATTTCTTCATACCAAGCTGCTTGCCTAATGCAGATTCAGTCTTCCCAGCCTGGTGCAGGTCTACTATTTTGTTTCTGGTGTCCTTTGACAGCTCTTTGGTCTTCACCATAGTGGAGTTTGGAGTGTGACTGTTTGAGGTTGTGGACAGGTGTCTTTTATATGTGATTGTCTGGATTTGTTTCCACATTTTGTCTCTCATAGTTGAGGTATACCTATGATGACAATTACAGGCCCCTCTCATCTTTTTTAGTGGGAGAACTTGCACAATTGGTGGCTGACTAAATACTTTTTTGCCCCATTGTACACTAATGTTTTTTTGATGCATTTTACAGAAATGCAGGGAAGTTTCTTTAACATGGGTTCCTATGGAACATGTTCACATTAATGCATTTTTGTACTCTGCGTTTTGGGAAAGGTTCGGGGACTTTTTTCCCCGCAAAATGCAGCGTTTTGCATGTAATAGGCTTCAATGGACCCGCATCCAAAATGCAAGTACTGCATTTTTACTGCAATTTTGCCGGGATTTGCATTCTTTTTTACACTGTATATAGCTAGTTGCTAAGGAGGGGGCCGGAAAGCTGGCTGCCGCATCCTTAACAATTGATGAGTCATCAGCTGTCAGCGGGCTTCCCTGCTGAATGTTGAAAAAAAAATTAATCGTGAAAAAAAACAGCGAGGGGCCCCCCCATACCAGGCCCTTGGGTCAAGTATGGATTCAGAGGGGACCCCCCCATGCCAAATTTTTTTAAAAAATGGCGTGGAGGTCCCCCCAAAATCCATACCAGACCCTCATCCGAGCATGCAGCCGGGCAGGCCAGGAAAGATAGGGGATGAGCAAGTTCCCCCCCCTCTGAACCATACCAGGCTACATGCCCTCAACATAGGGGGATGGATGCTTTGGGGCAGGGGGAGCTCTGCGCCCCCACCCCAAAGCACCTTGTCCCCATGTTGATGGGGAAAAGGGCCTCTTCCCGACAACCCTTGCCCGGTGGTTGTTGGGGTCTGCGGGCAGGGGGCTTATCGGAATCTGGAAGCCCCCTCTAACAAGGGAGCCCCCAGATCCTGGCCTCCCCCCTATGTGAATGAGTATGGGGGATATTGTACCCCTACCCATTCACCAAAAAAATGTAGTGTAGTGTGAAAAAATATAGTAGACAGTTTTTGACAAGTCTTTTATTAAAAATATCCTCTTTTTCCCTGCTTCTTCCTCCATCCTCTCCAGCACCTATCATGCTGCAACATGAGGTGATGGTCGCAGATGAATGGCACAACAATGGGCCTCAGGATCTCATCACTGTATCACTGTGCATTCAAAATGGCATCAATAAAATGCCCATTGTCCATAGCATACGCCTGCCCATATCATAACCCCACCACCACCATGGGCCACTCGATGCACAATGCTGACACCAGCAAACCGCTCACCCACACGACACCATACATGCTGTCTGCCATCTGCCCTGTACAGTGAAAACCAGGATACATCCATGAAGAGAACACCTCTTCAAGGTGCCAGACGCCATCGAATGTGAGCATTTGCCCACTCAAGTCGGTTACGATGATGAACTACAGTCAGGTCGAGACCCCGATGAGGAGGACGAGCATGTAGATGAGCTTCCCTGACACGGTTTCTGACAGTTTGTGCAGATATTCTTTGTTTATGCAAACCGATTGTTGCAGCAGCTGTCCGGGTGACTGGTCTCAGATGATCTTGGAGGTGAAGATGCTGGATGTGGAGGTCCTGGGCTGGTGTGGTTACACGTGGTCTACGGTTGTGAGGCCAGTTGGATGTACTGCCAAATTCTATGAAACACCTTTGGAGACGGCTTATGGTAGAGAAATTAACATTAAATTCAAGGACAACAGCTAGGGTTGCCACTTTTTCTACTAGCCAAACCTCAACACTTTAGCAGCGCACAGTACATTTTTTTTCTTTTAGTATACACTATAGGATTGTAACAGACCTGGGACACCTTTGGGCACTCCAAAGAGAATATTAATGCGGTGCACATAGTGCCCCCTCACCCTCCTGTCGGGCTCTGTTCCGAGCCACATTCCTATCTGAATAATGTGTCTGAATTTCAGGTTGGCTGAAACCCGGACACATAATACAAAACTTGGACTGTCCGGGTGAATCCCGGACAGGTGGCAACACTAGCAACAGCTCTGGTGAACATTCCTGCAGTCAGCATGCCAATTGCACGCTCCCTCAAAACTTGCGTCATCTTTGGCATTGTACTGTATGATAAAACTGCACATTTTAGAGTGGCCTTTTATTGTGGCCACCCCAAGGCACACCTGTGCAATAATCATACTGTCTAATCAGCATCTTGATATGCCACACCTATGAGGTGGATGGATTATCTTGGCAAAGGTGAAGTGCTCACTAACACAGATTTAGACAGATTTAAACAGATTTTTGTGAACAATATTTGAGAGAATTAGGCCTTTTGTGTACATAGAAAAAGATCTTTGCGTTCAGCTCATGATAAATAGGGGCAAACACAAAAGTGTTGCGTTTATAATTTTCCTCAGTGTATATTCATGACAAACAAAGGTTTAAAATATGCTACATGTTTTTACTATGTAGGACCTTGGGTACCTTATTTTGCCTTGATATTGAATTGCTAATAAAATGTTTTTGGTAAAAAAAACTTCTACTCTTTCTATCCATGGTTTTCTATTGTTCTGTTATGTGGCAGGTAAAGCTGGCTATACGCGGTTCAAATCTCGGCCGGCTCAGCCGGTTGAACCATGTATGAGCAGGTTGATTTACTCAAATTGATCGATCAACTTGGGTACATCCAGCCTGTTGGATTTTCCATGTGATTATTGCCAGTGACTATAACCGCTAGAAATAATCACTGTTTGTTCTCTTGGTAGGGACAGCTCCCTGCGCCCCCTCGCAGAACACAATAGCTCTGCAGTAGGGATTCCTCTATTAACACAGACTGTGTTGATGGGGGAACCAAACAATTTTCTTTAATGCCACCAGTGGTTACAGGAAAGAAAATCGCACAGTCTATGGCCAGCTTTACTGTTTTCTTACTGCTTCCCACCTCTCAGTTGGACTGTTTTGGACATCCCAATTATCTTATTCCTGTATCCCTTAATGAACAGGAAATAAAATTGGATTTTTGCACAGGTCGAACCCTCTGTGTTTGTGATCTACTCCCAACTACTGATTTTATACAAAACTGAAGCATGCTGAGAGTAGGAGGGGTTTTACCTGGTTGGCCACTGTTTTTTATTTGCCCACAAATGTGTCCACATTTTTCTGTAGGCAGCAGTATAACCCAATTATCCTCCTTTTTTTTTTTTTTTTTTTGGAAAGGCGTTGTCCACTTGCCGGCCGCCCACAGTATATATATATATGTCATTACTTTGATGATAAATACCATGATAAATACCAATGTTATGGCAGCAGCTAGCTGCCATAACCCTGGTATCTTTTTTTTCTGTGGGCGATTCCGCGTCAGATAAAAGTTGTTTCCGAGCTTACCGGAGCCGTTGGTAAGTCTGGAAACCAATGCGGTCATTGGCTAGGCAGGAAGTCAGGTGAGTGCAAGATAGCCCCCATTCGGCTCTATGCCCTTGGAGGACCAGAGCAACCTCTGACGTCACTTCTGGTTCCCAGGCCTAAAGAAATTATTATTATTATTTTTTTTTAAGTGAAAGTGTCACATTTTTCTTCTTTTGCTTTTAAAGGTAAATGAGAGATCTTTGGTCTTTTTTATTCCAGATCTCTCAAAAAAGAGGACCTGTCATGGTTATTTCTATTACAAGGGATATTTACATTCCTTGTAATAGGTATAAAAGTGCTAAAAAATAAATAAAAGGGACAGTGTCAAAATAAAAAATAATAAGAGAAAATAAATAATAAAAAAAAAATTTAAGTGCCCCATCCAGAACACATACGTAAGTCACGCCTGCATATGTAAATGCTGTTCAAACCACACATCTGAGGTATCACCGTGATCGTTAGAGTGAAAGTAATAATTGTAGCACTAGACCTCCTCTGTAACTCTAAACAGGTAACCTGTAAACATTTTTAAAGTGTCACCTATGTAGATTTTTTAAGTACCGTAGTTTGTCGCCATTCCACAAGCGTGCACAATTTCAAAGCCTGACATGTTAGGTATCTATTTACTTGGCGTCACATCATCTTTCACATTATACAAAAACATTGGGGTAACTATTGTGTTTTTTATTTTACTTTTGTTAAAGTGTATTTTTTCTACTGGGCAAATACAGTGTGACATAAATAATTACAACAATCACCATTTTATTCTCTAGGGCCTCTGCTATATATACATGTAGCGCTGGTAGATTTGCGATCTACCATATGTTAGGTAAATTTAGTAATTTGTTTGTTAAGAAGGTTAGTTTTGCCTCTATTCCAGCTTGGCTGACGTTGTGTGTGTTTCTGTGCTGACTGGTGGGTGTCGCTGTTATCACTGGTTGGTGTTGAAAAGGCAATGTGTCGAAGCGTATGGATGCTCTTTTGTCCCGGAGACAACTCGGTGGAGTGGTCCTTCGAGTTGCATTCTGGGCGAGGGTATTTATGGGACAGACGCCATATTGTGGGGTTTGTTTTACAGCCACCTGCTGGGCCTCCTAGCCAACAGGTATGCATTAGAGAGCAATCTCGTGGTCCTCCGTTCCGAAAGCCCACGTCGCTACGGCGCAGGGGTGGGCCCAGAAGCTTGTCTGGGGCCTACCACAGCAGCCGAGGAATGGTCCTGAGCTGTCTATCCAGAGGGAAGAAGCTGGTCAACCGAGGAGATCCCAGGGGAGGACCGTCATGGAAGGATCACGCAGCGTGCTGGTCTGGAGAGGGGCCTGGTGACTCGGTTGGAGGACGTATCCTAAAAGTAACTATACAGCATAGTGTTGCCAGGTTGGCTTAAAGGTTCAAGCACTGTGACTGACATTCACCACAAAACCAATACATCCTGTGGCAGAGGATCGTACAGGTTTATCCCAAACAAGTCTGTGGCAGAGACTTTTGTTCGTGCTACGTACTGGCTGCTAGGCAAGTGAGAGAGGCCTATCCAGGCGAGCAAAAAGTGTGTCCCACAAATTCTACCAGGACATTGTCAAGAATCTTACAAGAAGATATTTGAGTTTCTTCTGCAGTTTCCCTTTTGCCTCTTTCCTGCTACTTCCTTAGTAAATCGTTTAATAAAGCATTGAAAACGTACTGGTGTGTGTATCGTCCAGAGGTAAACTCAACAGAACCCTAGACCTGGTGCCGGTGAAACAGAGGGAAGTAGAGTGAAGGTAACAAGCCCGCTTAAACCAGCAGCTCCACCAAGAGTTATTGCTACATACAGTATCTCACAAAGTGAGTACACTCCTCACATTTTTGTAAATATTTTATTATATCTTTTCACGTGACAACACTGAAGAAATTACATTTTGCTACAATGTAAAGTAGTGAGTATATAGCTTGTATAACAGTGTAAAATAACTCAACACACAGCCATTATTGTCTAAACCGCTGGCAACAAAAGCTAAAAAAAAAACCTAAGTGAAAATTTCCAAATTGGGCCCAAAGTGTCAATATTTTGCGTGGCCACCATTATTTTCCAGCACTACCTTAACCCTCTTGGGCATGGAGTTCACCAGAACTTCACAAGTTGCCACTGGAGTCCTCTTCCACTCCTCCATGACAAAATCACGGAGCTGGTGAATGTTAGAGACCTTGTTCACCTCCACCTTCCATTTGAGGATGCCTCACAGATGCTCAATAGGGTTTAGGTCTGGATACATGCTTGGCCAGTCCATCACCTTTATCTTCAGCTTCTAAGACAGTGGTCGTCTTAGAGGTGTGTTTTGGGTCGTTATGTTGGAATACTGCCCTGTGGCCCAGTCTGGAGACAGATTTGGACAGCAGCATTGTCAGTCAAAGGGGAGTATACAGTATGCAAGTGAGGATTTCTCCTGAGATTGCTTTTTTGACCTTGCTACCTGGTTCGAACAAAAGTATTAAAGCTAAAAGCTATAAATGATCTGTACAAAATGAGTGAAAATTTCATAGTGGGAAAAAAATTGAAATTGTTTTCCAAATAAGAGTATGAAAAATCTTAATTGCATGAGCATGCATTTCTTTCCTGTAAAACCCATACATTAGCTCTGGTGTCACTAATTGCCTTGAAAATTCACAATTCGTTGAAAGAAGTGAACCTGTGTGCAACTGACATATAACTAAAATAAATACAACTTTACCTGGAAGGCCCCAAGTTTGTTTAGAGCACAAATTTAAACAAACAACCTGGTATAAATTACTGGAACACTAATCAAGGACCAGTCATAAAAACAATTGCAAACCCTTATTTCTATAGATGCTGTAATGGATCAAACATTTGATCTTAGATACTGGATTTATAAATACAGCACTCTAAAAAATCTTAAATGCTTTAAATAAAGTGATACCAATTAGCTCAATACATAGAAAAGTGCATAGTGCATGAATAAACCAATTCATATGTGCACACTACTAAATAAGATACCATTGAAAAACGTATCAATCATAAAAAAGGTCCAAAGCAAAGTCCTATGTGCAAACAAAAGTGCATTTAGAGTCCAGTTTGTTTTTCAGCTATTGTACTCTTCTATTTCAGATTTCTATATTCCTTATTTCAATCACCACATGCTGAGCTGCATCTTCTCATACCACACATCAGATTTATAGACCCACTGTTATATAGGTTCTAAACATGCTTAGAATCATTAGATCGTTCCATCACAGTTTTCTTCACTTCTTTTCCTGGGGGCTTCACCACTCCTCCTTTCTTAGGGTGTTCCACCACTAATGCTCCTCAATTTATGCTACTCCATCAGACCAGCTCAGCTAAACACTAAATGTCTCCTCTTATGCTCAGATAGATGCCAACTTAAAGAATGAATACAGTAAAATCTTCATTGTGTTACACTGTTTATTATCTTTAAAGCATACATAAAACAAATACACTCACATAGCCTTGTGCTGTCACCCAACACCAAGATAGAACGCTCAGTCAAGATTGGTTCCAGCTCCACCTCAACTCTATGTGGGACGATGTCATGTGTAGCTCCATCCAATGCATTTTGCCCTACCTGATGAGACCAATGAGGCAAAACGCCTTGCGATTTGAGGCATCCACAGAAGGCCTGTGGTTAGTTCTGCAAGATGTTTTGAACAACTTACCTGCCGAGTTCCTTCAAAAACTGCATGCAAGTTTATCTAGAAGAGTTGAAGAATTGATGCTGTTTTGAAGGCAAAGGATGGCCACATTAAATATTGATTTGATTTGTATTTCTCTTATGTTTATTTACATTTTGTTAATTGGTAAAAATAAACTATTAACACTTCTATTTCTGAAAGCATTCCTAATAGGACAATACAACAGCTGCCGGGGGGTGCAGGGACTACAGGCCCGTGCAGCACATAAAGGAAAACAACCCAATGGTAAACGCCACTTGTTGGCAATAAAGATTTAGGTGGTATGAAGTGTATCTAAAAAATATATGATTTGTCTGATGCAAGAAAAAGACCTACTTAACAATTAAACCACAATAATAGTGGGTAAGTAGACAGCAAAAGCCAATCATGTCAGCACAGTCAACTCACAGAGATCAACAGAGAAAGAGCACACAAAAAGAAGGATAAAAAATAGTTAATAAAGCATCAATATTTACTTACTGTTGCAGGGCGGCACCTGTGCACCGGTACACATATGTGATCCAACAGTTCTGGGTAGAGGGCTTGCATCCGATGTGATTACCCGATGTTCTCCGACACCCATTGACCGTTAGGCAGAGAGTCAGAACTACGATCTGCCTATGTAAACAAGGCAGATCGCTGTTCTGACAGGAGTGAAGGGATTGATTTGGTGTTCCTGCAAGGCAGGGAATACATTCCAACTCTTCCACTAGTAAAAGCACCTCACACAGTATAGTAAAACAATGGCTAGGCACACAGTTAAGCCTTTGATCGCCCCTGATGTTATCCCCTTCCCAGCCAAGATAGTCCATTTCCTCTTTTGCTCTCTGACGACTATTGGGGGGTGGTCTCCAGTTACAGTTTATTATCATAATATGATGGTACCCCTTTCTTAAATTACTTGGTTATCTCTATTTGAGGCCTCACTATTTATTTCATTAGCACTAAATATTGTTGCACAGGTTTTTTTGGCAAAAAAAAAATTACATTGCAGAAGCAATGTGAAAAACCTGTTGAATCTGACTGCAGTGGATCATATGTAGTAAACTCAGCTTAAAGCTAAAACTTAGCTTAGAGCTAAACTAAATAAATGTAACGAGTGAAAAAAGCTGCGCTAAACCCAAGACTGTGAAACAAAAAGACAAAAAACAAAAACCAAAAGCAACTGACACACAAACAAACCAAGTCCACATAGAATTAAAATATAAAGTGCAGCGCTAGAAATATCTAACATGTACTGATAAACATGTAAATAAAGCAATATAAACGCACATTCAAATGCTCAAATTGTGATCAAATGTCTTTAAATGAAATATGTAACAGCAAATCCTAAAAGTCCATATAAGAGAACTGGTGAAGCAATAACTCCTCCAATTAAAGGGAAACAGTAGACACCAGAAGGCGTGTGAATGTTCAATAAAAAGTGGACAGGGGCTTTTCAGTCGAAACGCGTAGGGCTAGCATTTTCGGCTTCCCACATTTTTTATCTTATGTGATCACTTTTATCATGTATGGTGTTTAGTACAATAAATCCCATTTGTTTGGCCTACACTATGTGGAGTCCCCCTTTTTCTTTTTTCACGTTCCCATAATAAATTACCATCTTTGGACCATCCCGGCTTGAAAACAGAGAACATGATTGACAGCCGTCCAACTTCCACCTGTGACTACCACCATCCATTGGTGCCTGGGGCCCACAAGATACCGTCCGGTTGGACACCACGGGAGATCTTCCCCATGCCTTTTTGACACACTGCTATAAGGTATGTGCGTCCTACGGATCCGGTAAGGGTACCCATACACTTTTTATTGAACATTCACACGCCTTCTGGTGTCTACTATTGCCCTCCAATTGGAGGAGTTATTGCTTTACCAGTTCCCTTATATGGACTTTTAGGATTTGCTGTTCCATATTTCATTTAAAGACATTTGATCACAATTTGTCCCTTTTAGCATTTGAATGTGTGTTTATATTGCTTTAATAACATGTTTATCAGTACATGTTAGATATTTCTAGCGCTGCACTTTATATTTTAATTTTAAACTAAATAAATCACTAGAAAAATGTATTATATTTATATATTGCCTTTTTTAAGATTGCTGTATCCTAAAAAATCCTCTAATGCTATGATATTCTATCATGTTGAAATGAAATCAATAATTCTAGGATGAAGAAAAGAGATTAATTCCCACTCTATCCAGAAATCAATGACTCAAAACCAACTTCTATAACTCCAGAGGAGAATCAGGAATACCAAGGGACAGCACTAAAAGACGGTATGCAAATGGTGTTTCCAATCATTCCCACAATTCTAAAAGGCATAAGTGGGATGTTAGTTAAAAACATTCTAGATACTTGAATATTGCCCTTACTTGAATATTGTCAGTTGGTATCTAAAAAGGCAAGAATTCAAGATACAAAAAAGTAATAAAAGCCATATTCATAAGACACTACATAGTAGTAGATGTAGATGCCCCACATCAGAAGCAGAGTTGCCCTGGAAGCTATTTTAAGATGTTGGCAAGCCGAGCAGAACTCTAGATGACTGTAGATTTTCAGGCCTTATATCAGTGTACCCAAAACTTTAAAGTCATTGTACGCAGAGGTGGAGATTCATTATGCCTAGGACATATTTAAGCCTTTAAAGCTTTTGTAGAGCTTACTGATTTACAAATGTACAAACTGATTATCTACTGCTGGGCAAAACGAATTATACCAGTATGTCACATATAAACATTAACATTTGCTCGCCATAGTACTTATGAAATGCTTAATGCCGCCACGACAACAACCTTGTCATGTAATTATGTGGCATTATCCGTAGTAACTATGTGCAGTTATAACTGTAATTAACATCTAAAATCTGAAAACATCTGTAAGGACCAGCAGTCTTGAGCTGGTGTCATTGTACTGTTCATCATTTCTTCTTATTGCACAGCGGCTGTGGTTAAGGAAACAGTACATATGTGCCCACACATTGCCTCTTTACATCTCGATCTTCTAGTAATAGACAAGCTAATTACATCCTGCCATGTTCATACAGAGTAGGAAAATGGATAGAAAAAAGATAGCTTTGATCACGAAAATTCATCACTTTTCTTCCACTGTTATATTATCAAAGTAATGAGTTTTTATAAAAAAAATGCTTGCATGCAAGAAATTAGGTGGTAATTTGGTGAGGTAAAAGTTAGTGTAAATTTCCCTGTGACTGAGAGTAATTGGATTCTCCATATATGTGCAGAGGTTTGTCAGTACCCAAAGTCTGACTCCCCACATTCCTTAATTAGGTGTGTAGCACCAGCTGTCAACAACTTTAAGCCAACAGTGAGTGCATTCCTTCCTCCCTGCCCGAGGCACAGGGAGAGGAGAATACAGTGGAGGACTGGGATTGTCTGACATCTCAGCCAAGGAACTGGACTTGCCCCTAGCAGCGAGGGCAGAAGAATTTATATTGGCCACTGCTGCAGTCATGCTAAGCTCACCTACTGAGGAGAAAGGACATCTGCCAGGTTCCACTGGCTGGGCTGTGAGCCTGGATGACAAAGGGCTGGGGCTGCTGGAGCTTGTGTGTGGCCAGAGGTGCAATGAGGAGTTGGGTGCAGAGCCCAGGAGAGGATTGGGCAGAGTGAAGTTCTGTACTGCTGTATGGGATTCTGTACTCTGCTTGGGGGCTAGGTGTGCTTAGAGCCCTAGGGCCACATGCTGCTGGATTGTGTTGAGAGCCACATTCTACTGTGCTGAGCAGTGTTACTTCTAAAATAAACTGTTGCTTGTACTCTACTACTGTTCCAGAAAATTTGCTATTTTTCTAGATTTGTTACTGTTCCAGAGTTGCTACTGTTCCTGAATCATTACTATTCCAGATTTGTAACTGTTTCAGTGAATGCTTCAAGATCTTCATAGGTGGAGAGAGTACCTTGAAGTGTTTATTCTGCAATTGTTGCTATTGGTGCTGCCTACAAAGGAGTTCTGCTGAAAGGGGATTGTGTCTATTTACCTTGGAATTACAAATACTCTCATTTGGGAGTGAGCACTCCTACAGTAATCCAAGGGCCCCAGTGCTGGCTGGACTATACTTGTATAACCCACTGGATAGTAGCATTGACAGGACTTCTTACTTTGGTAGAGTGATGACAGCGTCCACAAGCCAAGCCAGTAAAATGGACCCCATCACGAGTGGTGTGAAGAACAGGCTCGTGACACAGACATTCCACAAATCCTACAGCACCCATTATGAAGCAACCCAGAGAGTTTGAGTCAGATAGTGCCAAGAAAGAGAACCCCTGTTCCAACATCCATGGCCATGATAGGGCTTAAATTGATCACTGCTTTGGGAGATTTTGTGACAAAGTGTCAAAAATAATTCCTTCTTACTCTGGGCCTGTTAAGGACTTTCTCGGGAACTCAACCTATACCTGCTGGAAAAGAAGACTTTAAGGAATGGATAGAGTAACCTATGCAGGCCCTGGACTAATAAGAGTTTCCTGGGATGCAGAAGAACAGAGAATTAATGAATTTCTAAGGGGGGCTGCCTCAAAAGCATTGCAGAATTTAAAGCTCAGCCAACAAGACTGTACTGCCTATGACTACCTCAGAATTCTACAAGATATGTTTGGGCAAACAGCAAAGACCTTAAACCGTATATACCAGTTTGACCTCACATTCCAGAGAATAGGGAAAAAAAGATTCAAGTACAAAAAACATCTTGACAAGATCTTACACCAACTGCTTTTAAAGAAAGTCTAGATCCCAAGACGATAGACAAGGTCAGAGTGCAACAGCCTTTAGACCACATAATGATCCACTTGAAGACACTAGAAGATGAAACTCTGTTAGAAGAAAAATAGAAAGACATGTTGCAAAAATTGTTAGCTGGAGTTAGACTAGTGAGTGTAACTAATGTTACACTAAAGATACAGGTGTCTCAAAATGATGGAATTGGTAAATCTACTAGGAACAAGTATAACCAAGAAATTAAAAGAAACTGCACAAGCAACCAAGATGTGTTACTGTTGTGTAGGTGTTGACCAGTATGAGTGTGTTCGCCTAAGTCCACCGAAGACTGAAAGCTTACAATCCAATCGCCCTAGGAGATAAACCAGGTAGGTGTCAGACCACCTCAGCTAGCTTCAATTCAGGACATCACACAAGAGTGCACAGTGGGAGCCGGAATCCATCTTAATACTCCAAAGAGGTTATTAAAGACACTCCTGTGTTATTTAATCTCACAATTTAAGGGAGTGATGTCTGCCACCCTACAAAACATTGTTGGAAGCATCACTTTGAACACCATTGCAGAAGAAGGCTTCAAGTTCAGTCATCTAGTCCTGTTACTTCGACTGATTCTACCCACATCCCTGTTTAGTTGATACACCCCTTGCCTGTAATCACCTCGATTTAGGAGGTTAAGCGACTTTGCCGAGATATTTGCAACAGGCACCTGAAATACATGCCTCCGTGAGAGCTCAAAGACTTGGAGATCCAGGCCATTGGAGTTGCCCCTGTGAAGGTTACCTACGGTTCAGCTGTTGTTTGACTCCTTAGTTGTCAGATTAAGGATATTCTGGCCAAATTCTTTGATTATGAGGACACATATTAGATTGAACCTGTTATATTAAACGTAATATGCATCCTGTTGTGAGAAAAGTGTCAATGAACCACTGGTTCAGTGCATAACATGTTGGGCATCAGTGTCTGTTCCTGAGTCAGTGCAGGGGTGAAAGTGACAGAACTTCCCAGAGACTGGGATTAAAGTCATCCAGTGATGTTTTTTGATACAGGGAAGGGGGGTGCAACAGAGACAATTTAAACAGGTAATAGTTAAAGTGTATGTCAAGGGGGAAAAACTGCATATACACAGTTTTTATGCAGAGTGTTTCTGCAATACATGCACATTTTCCATGTTTGATCCCCCAAGCAAGTACAGAAAATATATTTGTTTAATTAGTACAGGTATTTATATGGTGCTGATAGTTTATGCAGCACTTTTTACATACTGTACATTCACTGTACTGTACAATAATCAGTCCCTGCCCTCCAGGAGCTTACAATCTAGGGTTAAAATACCTGGTAATGTGCCAGAAACACCTTAACTCCTAATTCCTTGTGGGCTGACAACACACAAAATTGTTGTGGGCTAAATAGTGTCAGCTTGAAGGTCAACGAGACAAGGTCGAGCTATTTTAACATTCGTAATGGTACCTGACAGGGCTGTCCTCTGCCCCCCGTTAATCTTCATACTCACACTAGAACCCTTTCTATGCAAGATAAGGGCAAACTCGGGAATTGTCGGTTACCACAAATCTTCTGGGGCCCATAAAGTTGCTGCCTTTGCGGACGACCTCATCTTTTTCTTAGCGGACCCACTTGCCTCGCTCCTTATCTTACTTCACTCCTTACAGGAGTATGGGGATCTTTCCTTGTTCCAAATTAATCTACCCAAATCCTCCCTACTTAATATCACGGTGGGCACAGACATAGTACGCCGGTTGCGCTCGGAATACCAATTCCACTGCGAAACCAACACTATCCCCTATTTGGGGGTAGACATTACCCCTGACCCTGCCAATTTATATCAAGCAAATTTTCCCCCCCGTTAGTTCTTCGTCTCAAAACGGATCTACACCACTGGCACTCCCTTACCTTAACATGGTTTGGACGATGTAATGCCATCAAGATGACCGCACTGCCCAGGGTGCTATACCTGTTACAATCCCTCCCCATTCGCCTCCCTCATCCATTCTTTAAGCGAATTGACTCAATATTTCGCAAATTTGTTTGGTCGCACCGAAAGCCCCGCATCAAATTGCAACTCCTCCATATGGCAAAGCACAGGGGTGGGGTTGGCCTCCCTGACATGAAAGCTTACTACAGGGCAGCACATCTTACTAGAGTGGTCGATTGGCACTGCCATGCAGAGGCAAAACAGTGGGTGGCAATGGAGCTGGAGGACTCTGACGGCACGGCCAAGAGCTGGCCATGGATCACCACTCCTTTACCAAAAGCCCTCGCTGACCACCCCACGTTAGGAAGTACAATTCAGGTAGCCAGAGATACCTTCCGACACTTCTTGGTATCTCCGGTGACCTCCCCTATGGTGCCAATTCTGGGTAACCCGGACTTCTTGCCCGGTTGTCGGGGTCCTGTTTTTAGATGCTTGACAGCGGGGGGGGGGAATTGGCCCCACCTCCACGACTTTCTCGGCCCGAATGGTCAACTTACTGCAGCTGCCGGGATAGCAGCCTCAGATTCCCCATTTGATTTTTTCAGTGGTCTCCAACTATGTAACTTTTTACGCCGATGTGCACGGACTCCGGGCATATCGCGTCCGCTTACGGAACTGGAACAAATATGTCGCCGCAGAGAACCAATCCACCACTCCCTGTCCCTAATCTACTTCTCCCTGATTTCACCAGCAGAAGGATTTGTTCCCCCCTTCCTTTCTAAGTGGGAAGAGGAATTGGGAGTTTGTTTCGATGAATCACAGAGGGAGACGATTCTACATTTCGCTCAGAAGTCATCCCTGGCCACCAGAGTTCAAGAGACATGTTATAAAATTGTGACTCGTTGGTACAGAGTACCTTCCACTCTACACCATTTTTTTCCGCAAGTTCCTAGTCTCTGCTGGCGATGTGGAGTGGGAGAGGGAACAATGTTTCACATCTTTTGGGACTGTCCTAAAATCAAACCCTACTGGCTGATTAAGCACTTGACTGATGTTACCCTGGAGGGGGATCTCGGAGCCTGCTTGCTGCACCTCTCTAGACGACCAATCAAGAAATACAAAGCCTCCCTCACTATTCAGCTATTGAATGCCGCCAAGGCATGCATACCCTTGTGTTGGAGATCGGAGACCCCACCAACGAAATCTCAGTGGTTTGCCAAGGTCAATGAATTACGAAACATGGATGATCTCACTGCCACCTTGTACGGCAGGGAGAAGGCCTTTCGGGAGACATGGCGACCATGGCAACATTATATCTACCCTGAGGCATACCTCCAAGAGGTTGCACAGAATGAGTGACTCCTGGCCTCGGGTGGCTTCCTGGTCGGGGGGGCCCCACCGCCGTTCCCTCTTTTTCTCCTCTTCACCTCCCCCTCTCTTTTGACCTCCTCCACTCACTATATTTCAGCTCACCCCTCTCCTTTTTTCCCCATCTGTGGGGAGTTCTATTCCTCCCTACTTTTTCCACCCCCCTCCTCCTGTTCTCCTTCACATTACCCCCAGTTTTGGTAAGGTTTAGTCAGATACTATGAATATCATGTTTTTCATTACGTATTGGTTGTATCCCATAACTGGACTCAGCTGGTCTCCTGGGGGTTATTCCTCCCAACTGGCTGAGAACGTCTTATTCACTGTCTGGCCTTGGTAGCTATACAGGTCTAAGTGGGTAAATAGGGTAACTCTCAGGAAGCTTCCCCGGTTTAGCACATAGACAGCTTTATCACATGGTTTATTCCTTATATATACTTTGCAGATTGCATAACCGAGGGAAATGTTGTTCTACGCTACTACTACGGCATCTAACCCTTTAAGTAATGTTTTTGTTTTTACTATTTTTGTATATGCTGTCATTTGTTTCTTGTCCGCTAAACTGTAACATATTTGAAAGAAATAAAGGAATTACAAAAAAAAATAGTGTCAGCTCTGCAAAGGCATCTTATGCTAAATTATTGATCTCTCCCACTACCCTCTCACTCCCACTGTTTTAGAGTTCAAGATAAAAATTGGAAGGTCTAATCTCAGGACAAATAAAACAAAACATTTTCAAAAATATATAACAGACCAAAAGGTAGCAAAGAGAAAGTTCATTGTTAGGGTTTACATACCCTTTAAATAAAGTAAATCAAATAAAGTCTTGCTAATACAACATACACATTAAAACCCACAGACTAATCACCCCAAAAAATATGATTCACCCCAACTCGATTTTTTATCTAGTTTTGTAATGAGTGGTTAAAGGGGGGTTCCAGCCGCTATATATATTTTTTTTTTAAAGTCAGCAGCTACAAACACTGTAGCTGCTGACTTTTAATAAGGACACTTACCTGTCCAGCGAGCCCGCGATGTCGGCCCCCCGAGGCCGATCCGTCTATCAGATCGGCCGCCGGCGCCTCCATCTTAACGAAGGGAAACAGGCAGTGGAGCTTCTCTGCCCGTTTCCTACTGCGCATGCGCAAGTCAGGCAGCGCTTTGTGAATGGCCCAGTTGCTTCCTGAGACACACACAGTTCCCAGAAGGCAACAGGGCCGCTCACCGAAGAGGAGGAAGCGCCGCGGAGTAGGAAGAGGCAGATTAGGAAGACTGCCTAGCAACAAGGGTTTCAGGTAAGTTAATAATTTTTTTTTTCAAATGTTTTTTTTTTATATTTTACGATTTTTTATGCTATTTTTTATTTTAGGGTGGCCCTCCACTTTAAGAGTTAAAATCCCTGTCAGGTTTAAAATGCTTACTTGTTACAACTATTTCCCCTTAGTTTTGACACCCATCAACTTTGCATGAGGTAAGTGGAAATCTTTCCAATGAGAATGCTGTTTTGTTGGACAGACAGGAAGAGACAAGAAGTCTTCTAAATGGGGATACAGACAAACCCAACATGTAGACATTGGCTCAAACCCTGTTTCATTCTATCAAAACATGTGCATGACATTTGGCTATAGCTGGGCTTTAATTGCACCAGCGATTAACCATGGGGAGTACAGGGCAGCACAAGACAGTTAGCCTGAGGGTAGAAGTATAAATCTAGTTTGGATGATGATGCTTCCAGCGGCACAAAGACAGGAGAGCAGGTATGAACTCTGGATTCAGGGTCAGAGCTGGATTTCAGTGTTCATGGACTCAGTATTTGTTACTTTCCTTCCATTTCTTTTGATAAGCTGCTATGTATTGATATCAGCAATACTAACATTTACATATGGACCAGTAAACATATCTTTCCTAAATTACAGAGCTGGCATCATGATAAAAATGTTACAGTATGACGTGCTAAACACATATGGTCTTGTCCCACAGAGCAATGACAAATCAGTCACAGCTGAAATGAATGCCCAGGGATGTGCAAATGCACTAATTAGGGTGTGAGATAATTGGGAATTATTTATCTTTTCAGCTGTAAGTTACATCCAAATACACACACATAAAAATATTCATTTACTGAGTAATTATTGGCGTCATTGACATATTAAAATCAGTGTCTGTATAATTGTTACTTTTGTAATACTGCAAAACTATTATGAAAAAAAATGCCTTTTTTAATTAAAATATTTATGTTAAGGAACTTAGGGCTCTATTCACTAAAGCAGATCGCTTGCGGTATTTAGATGATCTGACACATTTTTTCTAAATACCACATATGATGGTGAAATTGTCAATTGACTGGTAGCAATAAAAAGTGTGGCGCTACCTCAAACACCCAACAAAAATTGATGAATAAATCGTAGTACAAACACATTCAAATAACACAATAATATGAAAATGGATACATGAACTCTTGTCAAGGTAATGAACCTAGAAATTGCAGTGCTGCCAACTCTGGATGCAAAGCAATATACAAGTAAAATAATGATATTGTACCATACTGAGTTGTGAATCATGTGTCAATTGACTATCATCTTATGCAGTATTTACTTCAAAAAGCAGGAACGCTGGTAAATATCTCATTGAACAGCATTAAAGTCAATTTGCTAAAGGAAATAATGCATGTGATATAAGTAATGGTCCAGGCATGCGGTATTTAAGAATTGTAAAAATATAATAGCCAATTTGGAGTTGTCTCTACCTTTTTTGGATCAGTCTCTCAACAGTAATGCATAGAAAGTAGGAATTTTATAACAGCTTACCTGTAAAATCCTTTTCTTTGAAGTACATCACGGGACACAGAGCCACAGTAGTTACTATGTGGGTTATAGGCCACCTTCAGGTGATGGACACTGGCACACCCTAAGACAGGAAGTCCACTCCCTATATAACCCCTCCCACTACTGGGAGTACCTCAGTTTTTGTAGCAAAGCGATACATGTGTATACTAGAAAGAGGGGACGGAACCTCTGTGTCCCGTGATGTACTTCAAAGAAAAGGATTTTTCAGGTAAGCTGTTATAAAAATCCTATTTTCTTATCGTACATCATGGGACACAGAGCCATAGTAGTTACTATGTGGGATGTCCCATAGCAATCCCAACTGAGGGGAGGGAGACACAACAGAATTAGGGCAACATGAGACTAGAGGAGTTATACTGCTTCCTGCAGCACATTACGCCCAAAGGCGATATCCTCATGCCTTTTTACATTCACCTGATAAAATCTGGTAAATGTATGGACTGAAGACCAAGTTGAGGCCTTGCAGATTTGAACCATGGAAGTGGGGTGTGGTTTAATATGAAAAGGTGGAACTTTCCTCCCTAAACCATAAGCTTGAACAATCACATGTCAAATCCATTTAGAAATAGTAGATTTCGATGCTGCCTGTCCTCTTTTAGGACCTTAAAGCAACACAAACAAAACATCAGTTTTTCAAATCTGAACAGTCGTTCTTAAATAGATTTTGACTGCTCTCACCACATCAAGAGAATGTAGTGACTTTTCTTCCACAGAACGGGGTTCTGGGAAAAAATGAAGGTAGAACAATATCCTGGTTTAAATGAAGACTACCCTAGGTAGAAAATTAGGAAGAGGACACAATACAACCTTATCCTTGTGAATAATTAAATATGGCTCTTTACAAGAAAGAGCAGCCAACTCTGATACCGTTCTTGCAGAAGATATGCTCAAAAGGCTGTTTCTGTAATGCCGACAGGACTAAATTCAAGTTCCAAGGGTTCAGGGGTGACTTAACCGGAGGCTTTAAGCCGCATTACCCCCTGAATAAAGCTACGATCCAAAGAGTGTCAAGCAATTGGTCGCTGAAAAAATACCGATAAGGCCGAAACCTGGTCCTTGATAGTACTCAAGACCGGCTTTATTTCTAATCCCATCTGTAGAAAGTCAAGGATTCTACTCTATGATATATTTCCTGGGGTGCCAACTCCTGGATTCACACCAGGAGACATATGCCTTCCAGACTCTATAATATATGACTCTGGAGGCCGGGTTCCTTGCATTAACCAGAGTAGACTCCACTGAACCTGACAGCCCAAGCTTCTCCAGAATGTGGGTCTCAATAGCCAAACCATTAAATTTAGCGTTTGTAAAGTCGCATGGAATACCGGACCTTGTGAGAGAAGGTCTGGCCGTGGCGGTAGGGTCCATGGGTCCCCTATCACCATCTTTATGATCTCTGCATACCAAGATTTCCTGGGCCATGCTTGGGGCCACAAGAATCACTGACTTCCCTTCCTGCTTGATCCTGTGAAGAAGTCGTGGATGCAGGCAGAATAGGAGGGAATGCATAAATCAGTGAGAACCGATTCCACGGGAATAGCAAGGCATCTGTTCCGCATGCTAGCGGATCCTTTGTTCTTGACACAAAGTTGTCGATTTCTTTGTTAAACCTGAACGCAAACAGATATACGGCTTTGACATATTGATATGAAGATATCGGGGTGAAGAAACCATCTCAGGAACAACTGCTGTCGATTCAAGTAGTCCACCTGCCAATTTTCTATTCCTAGAATGAAGACTGCCGATGGGCAAAGTACATTGTTTTCTGCCCAAGATAGGATATGATTCACCTTTCTCTGGGCCGCACAACTTCTTGTGCCCCCTTGGTGATTAATATAGGCCATTGCTGTGGCATTGTCGGTTTGAATCCTGGCAGGACAATTCTGAAAATTGAACATTCAGGCCCTCAGGACCAAGTGCTCTGCCTGAATTTCTAGAATGTTAATGGGCAAGGCCATTTCTGATCTGGGCCACTTCTCTTGGACAATTGCCTCTTCCAGGACTGCTCCTGGAAGATCCGTCGAGATCGGGGCTTTCAGGGTGGTGTGGCCGTAGGCTTTGGAGTCAGACACATTGGGAATCTAGAGCTTGAACCCTTTGTTCCAAACCGATAGGATACTGTTTTGCAGCAGTCTCGAATGAAACTGAGCATAAGGAACGGCTCGAATGAAGCCACCATCTTTCCCAACAACCTCATGCAAAGCTGAATAGAAGAATTCATCTTGCTTCGACCACCTGAATCAGTTCCTTTTATGGCGCTGATCTTTGCCTGGGGCAAGAATACCCTTTTCTGGGTGTATTTATGATCAGACCCAAGTATTTAGCCTTGTTCATGGTTTTAAAGAAGATTTCTTCTAGGTTGAGAATCCGACTTAGATATTCTAGGTAGTCGAATGTGGTGAGCATACTTTGGTCTAAGCGGGCTAGCAACTGGTCTATGACTACGTTATACCTTGGGCCCTTAATCTGGCTAGAAGAGGGGCCAGAGCCTTTGTAAACACTCAAGGTGCAGTAGCTAGACCGAAAAGCAGACCTACACACTGAAAATGAAGATTTTCCACCTTGAAAAGTAGATATTACTAGTGAGTGAGGAAATAGGCACATGTAGGTATGCATCTTTGATGTCGATTGATTCCAGAAGTTCTCCTCCTTGTAGGATGGAGATAACTGATTGGATTGACTCCATGCGAAAAAAGAGTGGTTATATTCAGGAATTGAATTTAGATTTTTGAGATCCAGAATATCTATTCGGTTTTGGAAAAAAAGGTTTGAACCAAACTCCAACCTCTGCTCTTACATAGGGACCACCATGATCATTTTTTGCCAAAATATGGTACAATGCTTGAGAGAAAGACCTCTTTTTCTCTGGATCCTTAGGAACGTTTGATCTAAGAAAATGAGGAGACGGGAACTTCCGGAACTCCAGTTTGTACCTTTGAGCTATTGAGGAAGTCCCCCATCTGTCTCAACACTCTTCCTACCAGATCCTTGAGAACTACAGAAGAATTCCCCCTATTCAAGTGAGGGGGGGGGGCGCCTCCTCATAAGGAGGCTTCAGTATTTTGTAGGTTTTCTCCCCCAAGACCTCTTTTGTCCCTGGGGTTGACCCTGAGGATTACCCTTTGAACTTGTCGGTGGAGGCTGTTGTGACTGCCTGGAGTTTTTAAAATGAAAATACATTTACTCCTTTTCTTAAATAGCCAAAGGGGTACTTTTTCCACTAGAATTTCTTTGGATGTATTACCCAAATCATCCCCAAATAGCTACCGCAAAAGGAAGACTACCCAGGAGCTTCTTGCATGGTACTTAGAGAAGGGCGCAAGGCCTGAAGGATAGAATCTCTCATAGCAACTATTGCAAACATAAAGCTGCTGTTCAGGATAACCTTGAACACCTGTTTACACTGGTCTCTCAACGATTAACCAATTACTATCAGTGCAGGCTGAGACACTCAATCTGCCAGAGAAAAAAGTGTTTTTTTGTTTTTTTTTTAATAATAGGAATTCCAAATTTGTATCCGTTGGATCCCTAAGCATTTGAGCATTGTGTGCCGGACAAGTCAAACCCTTATTCCCAGAGGATATAGCACCATTAATTGCTGGCATACCCCACTTTTAGTGAATTTTCTCCACCATAGGATAAAGTATGAAAAAAACTTTTTAGGAGAAAAAAAAAAAAAAAAGCTTATCTGGGTGATCCACTAAGATACAAAAAAGCTTTTCCAGCAATTAATGGACAGGAAAGGTATGCACCGCTTGAGGAGGCTTTAGTGAACCCAAACACTTAGTTAAGGGTACATAAATGTGGAGTGGACCATTCAGCAAGAAATTGCACCATCAATCTTACAGATTGTGAAAGCTGAACCCCCCCGCATTTGACACCTCAGAAGAGGAGTCATTAGCCTCACCATGGTCCCCTGAGGAAATTCATCTTCTCCTGCCCCTAGTTCCTCAGTTTGAGGGTCCTGGGTAATGGAAGAGAACCTGTCACATTTTGTCCCACACTGGCATGCGATTAAAGCCGCTAACTTTTTTTTTTCAATCCTATCATGGCTAAGGAAAAAATACCTTTTTAGTAACATAAACAGGGGCTGCAGTGTTGAAAACAGTTGCAAACATTTCATGGCCCCGTTGCTCACTCTGACCAGCTACCCCCTTTGAGGGGACGATGCCATTGTAGAGATGAGTAGGCTTTCCAGAGCTTGAGGGAGACCCTTTTGGCCCTTTTTTGGGGGTGTTTCAACCTCCCTTCTGACCTTAGCCCGATGCACAAAAGCAGAGGTACTATCAGAAGAAATCACATCCACTGCTTGAGCAATAGTTCAGCCACTGCCGCTGCTATTAATGCTCAGCCTGATGCAAATAGCAAATGTGTCAAATAGGAAATGCCTGTGTCACCAAACCTCTTTCATGCTTTTTTAGCTCTTGTGTCCATCCGACAACTTGCAGCCAGCACAAATGGAGTTTTTACAGCACACTCCAGCGCCGGGGTTGGAGGATGCCAATGCCGTGCTAAGCCCTGCCCCCTCCATCGCATCACGCCCCCTCCTTTCTCTTTTCAAAAAAAGAGTCTTCCCACGTGAGCGCGGGCCTCCGATCCGCCGGGATCGGCTTGTGTGGGAGGGAGGGATGGGCGAGGAGGAGACCTGAAAGCCGCTGCCGTGCTAGGGGCAGTGAAAAAAAAACTCCACTTACCTTTCCCGCCGCAGGGTTTTCTGTGGTAAAAACCAACAGACCCAATCTTCACCCTTCACGGTGGGTTCCGTTAACAAACCGGGAACCGGGGACCCTCGGGGAACACTCCTGGCCCTGTAATAGCACCCCGCCTGTAAAATTTTATGGCTCTAAAATACCAAAATACTGGATCCCGGGATCCAGCTCTCTAAAAAGAGAAGCGTTACAGGTAAAACCTCGTTTCTTCAGACACAAGGCCCGGGTACCATTCAATTCGGCCTAAAAGACACTTTGAATGGACCCTGCTGCATAGCTAGCCCCAGCAAGGATTGGTCCAGTGGAGCTCAGCACAGCACATCTTCACTCGTGACCAACACCTTAGACACTGGCGAAAAAACTGAGGTACTCCCAGTAGTGGGAGGGATTATATAGGGAGTGGACTTCCTGTCTTAGGGTGTGCCAGTGTCCATCACCTGAAGATGGCCTATAACCCACATAGTAACTACTATAGCTCTGAGTCTCGTGATGTACGATAAGAAACCTACATGTGGAAAAACACAGAAACATTGGGGTTGATTTACTAAAGACAACTAAACTGTACAATTTGCAAGTTGCTACAGAGCTTAATAAATGGGTATTCTTTGTAAAGTGAAGTTTTACCTCAATCACATGCAAGCAAAATAAAAAAAATGAATTTTTGCTTGCACATGATTGGATGATGGAAGTCAGCAGAGCTCCCCTTCATTTACTAAGCTGTTGAACAACTGTACTTGCAAACTGGACAGTCTATTTGCCTTTAGTAAATCAAATCCACTTTGCACCTGGCTGGCTCAGTATCCTTGACGGCACGAGCACAGACAGAAAACACAGAAAGACAAACATATTAACCCTTCTGGAAGTGCCTGCTTACAGGTGGTATATTGATACCATCCAAAAACCTGGTTCACATGGTTAGTATCTTTAAGGACATTGACATGCTTTTTAATTTAATTGCGAAAAATGAATGATTGAGGAAGTGGTTTGGGTAAACAAAGAGCAAGAACATTTTTAAAATGCCATCTTTGTTAAAGGTCATCATCTACCTAGACTGAGATGCTGGTTTAGAAATGACACAGTCATTTAAAACCTGGTGCCTGTGAAGTTCTAAGCTGTGTTCAAGTTTGTCTGACATAGATCGGCCCCTGCTTCATCCTCTCACTTTGTAACTTGCTATAAAGTTTTAATATTGCAGTTTTCTCTTGGAAAACTGAGTAAATGCTTCCTCGGCAAAGCCACAGCTTAAAAAATGCTTATTAACAATAATGTTGATGCCCAGGCCAAATTTTTCAGTGCCTGTAGGTATTGGTTAGCCCCCAGCATCATCAAGAACCTGTCCTGTTGGCTCCTGTTCATTGGTTGTTGACTGTATTCTGTCTTTTTTAATACATTTTTTAAAATCTTTTAATTTATTTTAATCAAACAAATAGACAAAAATGTAAAACAACAAAAAAAAAAAAAAAAAAACAATTGCCTATCTATCCTTTCTTGTTTGTAACATAAATATTTTTTTATTGTTGTTTTTATAGCTAAAGTTCAAATTGCATGTGTATGTATTTTTGCTTTAGCATTATTCTGCATTATTACATTATTAGCATTATTCTGGTAAAAGTTTTTCCGTATATGTAATATTCCATGTAGATGACATCATTACTAGACTTAACAGTAAGTGATTTGGATGACATACAGTACATACATCTATCTATGTTTTGTTTCATTCTTTCCTCGAGTATATCTGATGTATCATTGTATTGTAACTGTGATGTTGTTCCATTTTCCTATACAAAGCAACAAAAATATTGAAGCAAAAAATAATTTGTAGTTTTAACAACATTATAATAGTGTATATGGTTTTTAGATTTTATACTGTAACTATTAATTTTGGGTGTGTATGTTTTATTTTATTAGTCTGAGTCTGCCAACTGCTTATATCAAAGTTCTTCTCCCTGTGAAAGGCACAATGATAGCTCAGCCAGCCGGAGCTAGCTTGGTGTAAACAATGTCACGTGGTCTATATGAAGTAGTAGTGAACATGTGGCTTGGAACCATGGTGACTCGTTCCTAATCACTGTAACTGCCATGGTCACTGTCACTATAGAACTGTAAGAGATCTAATGTCTGACACAGGGGCCCAAGTTCTGCAATAGAACTTTTTAAAGTATTCTAATACAAATGGCAGGCAGGAAAGGAGTTAAGAATACACTTTATGGAAATATCTCTCTTGTCTGTTAGTTTCCCTGTCAGTTTTGTCATCTTTTCTGGCCAATGTAAGAGGCCAATCAGTGGATTTTTGGTTCTTTGATATTATTGTAGTGAGATCAATTAGTAGGAGTGTTATCTTTTGCCAGGTATGCAGAATATACTTAACTTTCTTGTGTTTCCCTGCCACTTTGAATATCTACTGGGATTAAAGAAAAGTCCCAGAATTCAGAAGACTTTGGAGGGGCAATTTCTCTTCAGCCGAGTGGAGTTCTGGGATGAGGGCAGTGGGAGAGGTCGTTATTTATTAGCTTCTTTTGTGGGGAGACCTTTTTAACCTGTTGTGAACAAGCAGGAGTTATCCGTGTGAAACCGGTCTACCAATGTTCCTGTAACGTCCTGTCTACGTTCTTTGGCACCTTGACAATGAAGTAACTATTCTATAGAAGTTCTTCTATCCATGGTGTGCGACCAATCTTCTTTTTCTTCAGACTTTTTTAACCAGTTTGTTTTTTTGAGAGTATCGCTTTACATGTTAAGTTTAGGCTGGGATTAGGGATCACTTGTTATCATGGTATGAGTTAGTTTTAAAGTTTGTGTTAAGGCTTAACATTAAGGTTAGGTTAAGATCATTGGGTTAATTTTTGAGGGTTAGGATGAGTATTAGCATCAGGTAAACAATTAGGTATGATTTAAAATAAAAAAACACTTTAATGTGCTTTTGTTCTCAGTGCCTAAATCCCCTCATTTGAACAACTCTGCTGGTCTTCCAGAACTAAAAATATACAGTATAAGAGGTTTTTTAAACAAACAACATCTATATTTCTCTAAGGATTTTACCTTTATTTTTATTTCTAAATGCATGCCATAATACAGACTATTTCACACAAAATGTCAGATGAAAATCGTATAATGTATTCATTATAAATTAGAGAATTTCTTGGAAACTGTTATATATCATAGATTTGAAGATAATCAAGGCATGTTTGATCCATGGTTAAAAGTGGCTTTACTGTGTGTGGTCAGAGGCGGATAAGTGACCAGAAGCTTCCTCTTCAAACAATAGCTATGGCTCTAGTGTTTCTTTTAATTATCACCCTGTTTTCCAGTGGCAGCTAACCACCATTGCAAATTGTACCTTAGAAACCTCAATAAAGGAGCTGTGATACCACTGGCTGGAAGAATAATATGGAGCTTCCTAAGCCACCATGAAATAGCCCACCCATTACAAACGAAAGCCTTTTTGCATTAGCTAGAAAAAGGAACAGCTGTTAGGAAATTCACCCATATGTATATAAGCTTTCAAGATATTCAAAAGATGTTTTTGAAGTCTTTCACAAAGTTGTTATACAGATTGCATGAAAAGTATGATCAATTGATCTGACAGGGTTAAGCCTACAGAGGGGGGCATAACTTGCACCTCTGCTAAATTTTAAAACACCCAATCAAAGAAAAGGGGGAATATTGTTTTAGCATGCAGAGGCACTTATTACAACTGATTACTGTTCACCTACTGTTCTTACTTAACCACTTGCTGACCAGCCGCTGTCATTATACTGTGGCAGGTTGGCTCTTTCCCATGAAACGGTGTAGCTGTACGTTGGCTCCTTTAAGAGGCATAGCAGGTGCGCGCGCCCGCTGCATGGTGGGGGACACAATGCACGTGACCGGCCACCCGCGATCGCGGGGAAGAGAGCCAGAATGGGGATCTGACAATGTAAACAGACAGATCCCCATTCTGACAGGGGAGGAGAGAAAGATCGGCTGTTCCTAGCGATTAGGAACAGCGATCTCTCTCCACCTCTAAGTCAGTCCCATCCCCCCACAATTAGAAACACCTCCCAGGGAACATACTTAACCCCTTGATCACCCCTAGTGTTAACCCCTGCCAGTGACATTTACACAGTAATCAGTGCATTTTTATAGCACTGATTACTGTATAACTGTCAATGGTCCCAAAAAAGCATCAAAAGTGTCCGATCTGTCCTCCGCAATGTCGCAGTCCTGCTAAAAATCGCAGATTGCCGCCATTACTAATAAAAAATAAATAAATAATAAAAATGCCATAAATCTATTCCCTATTTCGTAGACTCTATAACTTTTGTGCAAACCAATCAATATATGCTTATTTCGATTTTTTTACCAAAAATATGTAGAATACATATTGGGCTAAACTGATGAAGAAATTAGTTTTTTTACATTTTTGGGGGGATATTTATTAAAGCAAAAGTTAAAAAATATTGTTTTTTTTTTCAAAATTGTCGCTCTTTTTTTGTTTATAGCGCAAAAAATGAAAAAACGCAGAGGTGATCAAATACCACCAAAAGAAAGCCCTATTTGTGGGAAAAAAAAGGATGTCAATTTTGTTTGGGTACAGTAGTGTCGTATTACCGCGCATTTGTCAGCTAAAGCGGCGCAGTGCCGTATTGCAAAAAATGGCCATGTCATTAAGGGGGGAAAATCTTCCTGTCTGTAAGTGGTTAAAGTGTTTGTAACCCTAAGATAAAAAAAAAATGATTGTGTTCCTTTAAAGCATGTTATACAGCACAGTGCTCGTGCTGTGTAATTTGGCCCCCTGTATCACCTGAAATACCTGGCTGATCCTGCCTGGTTCTGCCGTCTCCTATGTAAACTGACCACGGTTTATCATGGCTGCTGAGCTCTGACACCATAGTCAGTTTACGTGCCTCCGTCATCCGCACCTCTCCTCTGTCCTCCTCTGTCATCCTCTCCCCACTTCCTGCCTGTCAGCTTCCCAATCTGCCCCTCCCTGATAGAATAACAGTGTAAAGTCTCTTCAATCCCCTCTGTTAGATAATGCTATGTTCCCCAGTGTGTGTGGGATTTTGTAAAAAAAAAGCCGCTGTGTACCTCATTCCATAGCGCCGATTGGTGCTCGTGTGACCGGCCGGCTCTCTCCTTCTCTCTCCTTCTCTCTCCTTCCCCCGGTTGATGTCAGCAGGAGTTCTCAGTCCCTCCCACGGTAGCTCTCACCCTGGGGGGGGAGAGAGCCGGGCGGTCATGTGAGCGGCGACTGGCGCTTTGGAATAAGGTATACAGCGTCTTTTTTTTTTAAATCACACACACTGGGGAACATAGCAACATCTAAAAGAGGGGATTGGAGAGTCTTTTCAAGTGGCTTTACAACTACTTTGGAAAAACAAGAGAAAATGGGACTTGGACTTTTTAGGCACAGTCAACAATAATTTTATACAAAAATTATTTTATTTTAATATAAACATATAAAACCTGCATGATCTCTAAAAACCCACATTAATAGTTAGATACATCATATACAATACCGCTACTGTACAGAACCAATTGTAACTACAAAGAGACAAGGAGATGAATGAAGGTCATTCCATAATATAGATGTATCCAAGAGTGTGGTTCAGAGACAGATAGGCGGTGTAGTGATATTCAGATACAATTTGCTCTACATGTTGCACGCTCATTGCGCTTCTTCAGGAACATTAAAATGCGTGGGTAATGTGAAGTAATTGAACGCATATAGTTAATAAAAATTGCAATGAATGCCAAATGGACTGATCCACCGATGTCTCAATACAGCATTGCTATTGTATACCATGGTTACCAGGCTTATGGAGGTGGTGTTTGGTGTGTTGTCCTGTCCATGGAGGTCCTATTACTTAGGAAGATCTCTGAGGAATTAACAGTGCTTGGCCTTCTTCTGCTTGTCATCTACCACTATATGGGGCTGTACTGAGACATCAGTGGATCATTCAATTTGGCATTCATTGCAATACCTAGTGACATTTTCTATCACTATACTTGTCCCTTTGCCAATTTATGGCTGTTGTGGCTTTCAGTATTTTTTATTTTACTAATTCTTTCTCAGCCTGGCAATCTCTATCTTGCTTATTTTTCCTCCTTTGACAGGATCATAACTTCATAACCACTCCATTCTGCAGTCTGCTGCACCGCTGTATCTGCTATATTGTGCTGTTGTTGTTTTTATTACCTACCGTATATGCATTCAATTACTTCACATTACCCACAAATGTTAATGCTCCTGCAGAAGCGCAATGAGCGTGCAACATGGAGAGCAAATTGTATCTATCTGAATATCACTACATCGCCTATCTGTCTCTGAACCACACTCTTGGATCCATCTATATTATGGAATGCACTTGATTCATCTCCTTGTCTCCTTGTAGTTACAATTGGTTCTTTACAGTAGCGGTATTATATATGATGTATCTATTAATGTGGGTTTTTAGAGATCATGTAGGTTTTATATGTTTATATTAAAATAAAATATTTTTTGTATAAAATTATTGTTGAATGTGCCTAAAAAGTCCAAGTCCCATTTTCTCTTGTTTTTCCAAATTTATAGGACGTGGCACTTTGTACTGTCACTGTATCCACAGGACCACTCTGTGACTTGATACAGTTAACTATTTCATTTACAACCACTCTAAAGGAAAAGTAATAGCACAGCACAGAATGTAAACACACATCATGTAAAGCCCCCTTTGTACTATAGGATATATATATATATATATATATATATATATATATATATATATATATATATATATATATATATATATATATATATATATATATATATATATATATTTATATATATGTATTAGCAGTTTGAGGTTTTTTTTTAAGTACACTGTTTGTGGCATATGTGTGAATGTAATATTTAAATGTAACATGTGTAATGTAAACATGTAGGATGCTGAAAATAAAGCCGGGTGCCAGGACGATGTGACTGTAGCACACATGTACAGTACTGACCAGCCAATGGCCCAACAGAGACAACATGGGGCCAGAAGAAGTGGCTGAGAAGATAGCAGTAGCATCGGATGTGGAGCTGGCAGGGGTAAGTATGCTGAGCACTCCTACACATTATGGTAAGACCATACTTCTTCTTTAATTTCCCCATAGCACCCCAATCTGACCCTGAAGATTAATCTTTAGTGGTTTACCTAATTCTAATGCTCAATGTTTAACTTATCTCTTACATTAAATCCATAAACCCCTGACCATAACATGTCTGGGAATAAAAGAAAAATACATCTTCAGTAAGTATTTCCAATGCAGGTACATGTCTAGAAAAATACAGATTGATCTGCAAGAAATTCGGTGAGCTTGAAACTTCCTGCCTGTGCTGCACTGAAATCCCAAGCATTGTTATCAGCACTGACAAGTTCACCTATGTGAACTACAACCCCCTCATTTTAGGTCATTCTGTAGTCCTAATGCCGCGTACACACGGTAGGACTTTCTGTCCTACTTGGTCCGGCACACTTTCCGACGGACTTTGTCCGCCAGGTGCGCCGGACTTTAAAACGGACGGACTTGCCCACACACGACCGGACTTTGCGGCGGGCTAAGTCCGCCCGTTTTTCCGACGGACTTTCGCCGGAGTTGCGGCGGACTTTCAGAATGAACGAACTTGCCCAGACACGGACAAGTCCATTCATTCTGAACGTGTCTCAGGTGCGACGGGACTAGAAAAGGATGTCAATCTTGCCGCTTTTATCGGCGAGATTGACACCCTGCAAGCCCCGTCGCAGGGCATGCCAGGCCCTTAGGTCTGGTATGGATTATAAAGGGGAACCCCCCTACGCCGAAAAAACAGCGTGGGGTCCCCCCTAAAATCCATACCAGACCCCGATCCGAGCACGCAGCCTGGCCGGTCAGGAAAGGGGGTGGGGACGAGCAAGCGCCCCCCCCCCTCCTGAACCGTACCAGGCCGCATGCCCTCAACATGGGGGGTGGGTGCTTTGGGGGAGGGGGGAGCCCTGCGGGCCCCCCCACCCCAAAGCACCTTGTCCCCATGTTGATGAGGACAAGGGCCTCTTCCCGACAACCCTGGCCGTTGGTTGTCGGGGTCTGCGGGCGGGGGGCTTATCGGAATCCGGGAGCCCCCTATAATAAGAGGGCCCCCAGATCCCGGCCCCCCACCCTATGTGAATGAGTATGGGGTACCCCTACCCATTCACCTAGGGAAAAAGTGTAAATAATAAAACACTACACAGGTTTTTAAAATATTTTATTAAACAGCTCCGGGGGGGTCTTCCTCTGTCTTCGGGGGTCTTCTTCCGGCTTTGGGGGTCCCTCCAGTTCATCTTCTCCCGGCGTCCGGTTGGTTCTTCTCCGCTCTCTCCTCCCGGTGTTCCAGTCCTTCGGCCGGCTCCTCTGCTGTCTTCAGGTAGCTCTCTTGCCAGCAGAGGTCCGGACTTCTGGGCTTCTTGTCTTCTCTTCTCTTCTCCAGATGTTGACACAACGCTCTCTCCGGCTGGACTGTTCTCTGAGGGCTGCGTTTTGACTTATATAGGCGGAGACCCCGCCCCCTTATGATGTCACAGTCCCTGGGCATGCTGGGACTGTGACGTTTTAGGGGGCGTGGTCACTGGGTAATGTTGACCATGCCCCCTAAAACGTCACAGTCCCAGCATGCCCAGGGACTGTGACATCATATTTTAAAAACCTGTGTAGTGTTTTATTATTTACACTTTTTCCCTAGGTGAATGGGTAGGGGTACCATGTACCCCATACTCATTCACATAGGGTGGGGGGCTGGGATCTGGGGGCCCTCTTATTATAGGGGGCTCCCGGATTCTGATAAGACCCCCGCCCGCAGACCCCGACAACCAACGGCCAGGGTTGTCGGGAAGAGGCCCTTGTCCTCATCAACATGGGGACAAGGTGCTTTGGGGTGGGGGGGGCCCGCAGGGCGCCCCCCTCCCCCAAAGCACCCACCCCCCATGTTGAGGGCATGCGGCCTGGTACGGTTCAGGAGGGGGGGGCGCTCGCTCGTCCCCACCCCCTTTCCTGACCGGCCAGGCTGCGTGCTCGGATCGGGGTCTGGTATGGATTCTAGGGGGGACCCCACGCCGTTTTTTTGGCGTAGGGGGGTTCCCCTTTATAATCCATACCAGACCTAAGGGCCTGGTATGCCCCGCGCTCGCCGCAATAGGAAAATTAGTTTTTCCTATTGCAGCGAGCGCGAGATGCAATACCCTGCCCTCGCGTCGTATCTGGTCCGTTGGACCAGCATACACACGAGCGGGCTTTCAGTCGCACCAGCACACAGATGAGCGGACTGTCCGCCAGAAACTGAGTCCGACGGAAAGATTTAAAACTTGTTTCAAATCTAGGTCCAGCGGGCTTTTGGGAAAAAGTCCGCCGGAAAAGTCCGCCGGCGCCTACACACGGGCGGATTGTCCGGCACACTCTGGTCTGCCGGACCAAGTATGCCGGAAAGTCCGACCGTGTGTACGCGGCATTACACTTCCTTCCCCAGGTGACGATAATGCTTCTCTATAGATCCAGTAAATGTTATCACCCTAGGATAGAAAGTGTGTTAATGACAGGATCACAAGGTAACAATAAAGAAAAAAGTCTAAATAAGAAAAGCCAACACATCAATGAACTGGTGAACTTAAATATTCTTAATTATTTTCATTTAGCCCATTCCCGGGCCCCAACCGTCCCATATTCTGTGGGACTTTTCTGGGTTTCGAACATGATCCTTGTGTCTTGAGATCCAAGCTGCGTCCCAAAACTGCACAGGAACATTTTTCCCAGTGCTCAACTCCCATTCTATGAAGGGAACTATGGGCAGCCAATCTGATAGATCACCGACCCACCAACCTGCTCACACTACCTCAGTATGATTGGCTGAGCTGGGAATGCAACGTTACAACTGGCAGACAGGCATTACCTCACTTCGGCACAGCAGGCCATTGGTAGAACTCTGAGTGAAGAAGGACCACTGGTGTTAATTGGGACACCAAGCGTTGGATGAGTAGGAAAGGGGCAGCAAATAGTCAAGGTGAAATGGGTGAAGCAATGGGAGATGTGTGCTAGTTACTACTGTTCTCTGCTCTCTGCATTACTTACCAGTGGCCCCTGCACTCTGCCTTACATACTACTGACCCCTGAACTCTGTACATACTACTGACCCCTGCACTCTACATTACTTACTACTGACCTCTGAACCCCTGCATACTACGTTACCCAATACTGACCTCTAAACTCTGCTGCAGACTGTGCATAGTGTAAACAATATTTAGGCTCTGATTCGATTTCACCATGCTTTTTTAAGCCATGACTAAAAGTCAATGCAAATTAGCCATGCAAATTTTCAGCACAGCACACATCTCCTCCATCTCAAAGCTTCCCCTTTTTCTCAAGTTCCAATCTCAGGAGGTATGTTTACCTAGTTACCACTGAAAACTAAAGTATCAACAAAACTATTGGTAGATACCTTAGACACCACATGTATTGGCAGCTAAAGTCCTGATCCGAGAAGTACCAGGGTCATAATTGCTAAAATATAACTCTATTTTAGCCATATGCAGAAAGCAGTCACATCATACACACACATATATAATCCTATTAATCTCAAGACATCTGCAATCTGGAAAATTAGTATTCAGACTTCAAAATAATTACAAGTAAAAGGGAGATACCCTAACTACCTGTTTATGTTGTGATGAGGATAAATAGGTTTAAGAATATATAATCATCAGCTTTTTTAGTAATAGTCTATATAATTAGGTTAGAATGTTGGATATATTTTGTGAATGTGATTTTAGTCATATGTTTCATGTATCACATCTGACCTCAGCAAGAAGCTCGTTATTATTTTCTGCCTGAATTGCTGCTCAGTCTTGTGTAGGTTAACCTGCTCTAGCATATGTTAATCTCTACACAGCAGTCATCCTGTGAAAGCTCATTATTAGGGTTAAAAATGTAGGCCACAGTTCCAGAAAAGAGGGCTTGATACTGCTTACCAGACGTTCTGATTACAAGATACATGTAACAAGTTAATTGTAAATTCATTTGTTTGACGTGGGCTAATGATGCTGGTGGTTGTGACATTTGTGTGACACATGGCAAGCCATACTAAAACAATGCTCACTTCCTTCTTTCCTTTTTTATATAGGAAAAAGCTGTCATTGTATTGATTTTGTCTGGTATTAAAGCTGTTTATAGGAAGATATCATGTAACAAGGCGAATTGGACACTCATTTTCACTGGATTTATTGAACCAAGTCAGTCAGGAAGAAATTTAAGTCAAGACTGGGAAAATCAATAAAACTTTTCTGCTCGTTTTTTTTTAAGAAACCACTGATGAACAAATAGATTTTATATAAGTTTAATATTTGACACTATCAGGTCATACTTGTAAGCCTAAAACAAAACTTTACTCCAATAATTTCCTTTACTCAAATTTTAACTTTTATTATTCATCCTTTTTTATAATATGTGCATGCCAAAAAGTCCAAATACCTGGTGATCCTACCAGTCTCCTTTATGTTTGCCTGCTTCCTCTTTTTTTTTTCGTGTCAACGCTAGTCACACTAACAGGCATGACCAGTCCCACCTGTAATAGGAGCATGCGTATCCAAGGGGCGAAATAAAGGTTTCAAAATGATCCTTTGAAAATGACCCGTGGGCAGGACGAAACCGGTCAGGTGACCACAGGTGGTAACGTAATTTCCGGCCGGTGAGACGTAGGCCGTTTGGCCACTTCCTGTTCTGGTTTTACATTGTTTTTATCGTTTTAATGTGAGTGGATGACCTGGAATTTTTGATTTTACACAATAAACACACAGAATTATGCGATATAGCTTCTTTTGCCATTTGTATAAATCCGTGAAGGTTCGTTGAGGACAACACCCTTTGTAGCTGGAGATACAGCCTGTGGGACTACTAAGCCCAGCCACCCTCTCAAAGCGCATCTGACTTCTGTTATGGGAGTCCTGGATCTCTGGTGAGTGAGAGGGCACACAGAGGGGAGCACGAATTTTGCACTGATGTCTGTTTTGGCACTTGGCACTTTAAACTGCACATCCGATTAGGTTGAAGTTGCACTGGAAAAAACTCCTTGGATTCACATGAACTTTATATATTTATTGGTTCACTGGAATTTATGGACTTTATATATTGTCATTTTATATTTGATATGAGTTTTTATGATTTATTTGGTGATATATTAGTATAGTAGTATATGGTAGCGCTCTTATCGTGTTCAAATTTTTAAAGGCTTCAATATGTCATGTCAGAAGCTGTCTCCACCCCATCTTCTTAAAGTCTGTGGATGCAATGCTGAATAGTGGTCACATGAACACTTGTAAAATAGGACAAAAAGGTATTTGGAAAGCTTTTTTTAAAAAAAATGTATTAATATGTTTCCAAAACCTTTTTTTAATTGTTTAAAGCCCTTGCAATGCACCCCCCACCCCCACGCACACACTATAAGGGTTAAATGTTATTTTTTGCCTAGTGGTAGGCACCTTACCTTACCTTATTTCTGGCTCCAGTGGTGCAGCTGTTCCCACAAAGGCTCCTTTCCAAGGACCACCCACAGCCCAGAGAGCCAGAGGGAGAGGAGGTCAGTGGCCAGAGCAGGGGTAAGGTAAATAATGCAGCACTTTCATCCCCCTAGACTTAACAAGCATTTAACCCTTGCAATGTAGGGAAAGGGGGGCACTGTAAAGTTCTTTTTTTTTTTCCAGTCTTCCGTTGGGCTTTCTAAGTCATAAATGTTCTTTTACACCTTAAGCTGGAAATTTGAATACTATTGGATGTCCATTTACCATTGATATTGACACAGGGGTCATGTATAGTAGGCTTCCCATGCTGCCCCGTTGCCCCTTCAACTTCCCCAATTCATTTTTTCAGCTTTGGATAGTTTATGGAAGGGTTAAAGTACATTTCAGTATTTATTGTGCTTTCTCTGTCCTGTTGAGAAGCTATCCCCTAACAACCTGTCCTGGGGATATGACAGGAATGATATCTTAGTGGTAATGGAACAGGTATCACCATTGTGATATTTCCCCTCTATTCTTACTCCGGTGATAGTTGTAAAATTTTGGATTTCCCATTAATTTCTGTCCCAATAAAAACAGTCACTGATCAAAATAAAGAGAGTGAATAAAAATGAAAACCAGATGGGTTCTAATCTTTCAATATTCTTTTCAAAACCTTACAATGTTTTGGCTTTAGAAATGTTTTAACCTGTTTATTAACCTTTTGTACCTTTTAAGCTTCATAATCATGCATAGTCAGTGCACTTAGCAATAGTTGCCAGAGCCTACTGTACTTCATGTTATATTATTTGTAAACCCTCCTTAATAAAGACAAATCTATATAAGCAACTTTCATAAAAAAAATAACAATGAAAAAATAAAATAAAATATAAAGTGCTGCAGCGTGCAAAAACGTCCTATAAAATTAAAATGAATCAAGTACTTGAAATAAATAAATCTATACAAATTCACTTGTCTGTATAAAGCCATATGCAATGATGATCCATCTCTATAAGCTGATATATTATAATCAAATTACATGAAGCTCAAAAATGGAGTTCATGTATAGTGTTGATATAGCATAATTATCTTAATGCCTCAAGTGCTTTAAATAAATACTGTGTATAGAATAAATGTGAACTTCAGTCCTCCTGGGTACAGTCCTCCATCTTTAATTGGATTGTAGATCACGCCTTTTAATTGACCCCTCACAAAAGAAAAGGTCTCATGCACTCAGTAAATAAATATCCTATCACATTTGGCCCCTTTAACATTGTTGGACCGTTCAGGTCCGCCTGTCAGTTTTGTCGGCGGACCTGAACGGGCGCTCCATGTAAGTCTATGGAGCGACGGATGTCAGTGGTGACATGTCCGCTGACATCCGACCCGGTCCGATCTGCTAAAATCAGACGGATGGCCCTACATTCACATCCATCCCTGGCGGATTGAATTGGGTGAGATCTGATGAAAACGGACATGCTGTCCGTTTTCGTCCTCACTCTCCATAGCAACCAGCGGAGCTCGACAAGCACCTCTCAGTGAGCAGAAAGGGACCTGTCATCCGCCAACTCAACAGAGATCAACGGAGAGATCTCCTGCTGAGCTGGCGGAGTCTGGCAGACTCCGTGGCAGCGGATCCGCCTGGTGTGAATGAAGCCTTACAGCACCTTGAAAAATTATTCATACACCTTGAAAGTTTCCACATTTTGTCATGTTACAACCAAAAACGTAAATGTATTTCATTGGGATTTTATGTGATAGACCAACACAAAGTGGCACATAATTGTGAAGTGAAAGGAAATAGATAAATGGTTTTCAACAATTTTTACAAATAAATATCTAAAAAGTGTGGCATGCATTTGTATTCGGTCCCCTTTACTCTGATACCCCTAACTAAAATTTAGTGGAACCAAATGCCTTCATAAGACACCTAATTAGTAAATAGAGGCCACCTGTGTGTAATTTAACCACTTCACGCAAAACGATGTACCCGTACGTCGGTACTTTGATGCTAAATACCGGGGTTATGGCAGCAGCTAGCCAGCAGCTATTTGTTTTTTCTAATCTCAAATTATCGAATAAGATTGTGTAGGTTGCATTGTGTTGATTGTAAATGTGTGTTTTACTAATAGAGCAATTGACAGGATCAAGTGATAAAGACTAGGCCAAGTGTAGTAGCAACTGAAGTCTACAGTGCAGGAATAGTAACTATATTTCTGCACATAAATATCTTGTAAAATGTATTCACCTAAGACCATTTTGAGAAGTGGGGAAATTACTTAAGGAGGAAGTAAACCGCAGGCTGAGTTATTTTTTTATGACCTGTAAAGTAAAGCCATAATGTGCTAGTATGCATCACATACAAGCACAAAATGTGAAACTTAGCTGCAAACAAAGCCCTCCACTGATGCATTGTTAGCGCTGCAAGCTGCATCCATCTTCACCCATTTTCCCTCCAGGTCCGGCCGTGTGTTGTCATTCCCGTGCATGCATGCGGGAACCGTTAATTACGGCTCGGGGCTCTGAAGGAATGGCACAAGTGCATATACAGTAAATATCTCCTAAACGGTGCATGTTTACGAGATATTTACAGTACCTACAGGTAAACCTAATTATAGGCTTACCTATAGGTACAATTCATCTATGGGAATTTACAAACACTTTAACATAAAATCCCCATTAAAAACAGTATAGGAACATTCTGCTAAGCCATTAAAAAAGAAGTTATGGAGGATCAGCCGGATGCAAGGCAGGGCAGCTGAGGTGAGTAAAAGTTACTCGGCAGTGCCCATCATCTCAGTCAAAAAAAAAGATGGCTTGTTATGTATATATATATTTTTTTGAAAATTATTTTTATTGTAATTTTCAATGGTAAGGTATAAAACAGCCTCTTGGGCATACCCAGGCTCAGATTGTTATATTTTTGTATTGATTACGGAAAACTCAGTGTGAGATCTGATGCTAGTTGCTAGTTGTAACTATCCTAGTGCCATTATAAAATGGCAGCTGGGACTCAGGTTGGTAAAGTACCCTTTAACGCAAGAACAAACTTTTTTTATGTTGCAACTTACAAGTCTTTAGATGTAGTGGCTATATTATTATTTTGTTAGGCTAAGTACAATGCAAGGACAGAAAAAATTATGTTAATCCTGCCAGAAATAGTGTGTCCTTATAGTTTCATGTGAACTGAACTGAAATCTAAAACAATGTAATCTGCCTTCATAACTCTGAAGTCTCACTACTCTCAAGCTACACGCTGCCCCCCATTGTGAGCGTGCAGGGTGATGGCCGATGGAGGCCGTTGCTGTTCCGTACATACACAACATTGAAAACACATTTACACTCCAGTGATGTCACTACCTTCAAAAATTTGTATTTATTAAGCACAGATTAATGAAATGCATTAGAGGGCCAGTATCTTGTGCAGGGGTTGAGAATTGCTTGTTTCAATAAAAAAAAATTGAAGGAAGTGATGTCATTGGAGTGTAACCTTTTATTTCACGCAATTTAATCTGCCTTCTTTATCTTTTAAGAGTCTACTGGACTCTTCAGGTTCCAAACTTTTCAGGACAACTAACATTTTTTTTCATCAAGCATACTATGTATGTAACTATGTATGTGTATATAACCATTCATCATATTAGCTATATTAGACTAGTACAACACACAGCAACAATCGTGAGCGACTCAACAAGCCATTGACATGTTTCATTGACAGAAGCCTAATTTCCTCAAGAGTTTGAGGCAGGTAATATATATGGAAAATTCATAACACATATAAGATGCAAACATACTGTATGTATGTATACTAAAACTTGTAGTTGTACAGATGTAATTACACAATCAAAATGGTTACTGTAGTAAAGACAAATATAAGGAGGGTATGTTTATCTTAATGAATCTTATGCAGTTCAAGGAGGGAACTCCCTTCATTGAAGATTTCCCCAGGATACAGGTTCGTGAGACATCCATGATTACAGGTAAGTGATGTGACTAAAGATTTAGGGTTTTTTTTTTTTTTTTTTTTTTTTTTTAACTTTAAGGTTCATAGGAAGTGTACAATGTGTAATTTGTAAAGTGAATTTCTGACCTGGGAAGCAATTGAGGTAATAATTTTCCCTGAATGTCAGTAATAGTTGCATGTGTTAGTCAGTAGGAAACCTCACATTGGTTTCAAAAGTCAATACAAAAACAATAACAATATTTTGTGGATAATAAAAGATAACTGTATGAAATTCAGATTATAACATTTACAACCCTAATAGAGTTCATATTTAAATATTATTCTGTTCTTAATTTTTTTAGTAAAACCAAATAGCGGTATTTTAAACCCAGACATCTCAATGCAAAACGTTATGACAAGGGGCAGCCCATCCATTAAGGGTGCACGGGCGCCGCCCACTCTGTCACGCCGTCCCCTATATGACAAATGGATAGATTCATGCATTGCATTGCATTGTATGAATCTATCAATGGCCACCTCTGCCATACCCTATTCAGGCATCCGGCCCCTTTTCGGATGCCGGGCACCTGAATTCCAGTGGCGGGGGTGTTTTTTTGCAGCATCTGATTAGAGCCATAGGCTTCAATAGGCTTTGAAAAAGGTGGACTTGGAGCGCAGAGCATTGCGCTCGCAGTCCACCCAGGTGTGTTAGAAAAGCAAATTAGTATTTGCTGTTCTAACACTGAATCGCCTCTCTGCCAATCAGGCTGATTTGCTGAAGGCACAAGTAATCCCATTGGCCAGCTAGCAGAAGCGAAGAAGAGACAAGAGACACACGGTGGACATGGGAGCCATCGCCTGACCCGCACTACCCATGGCTGCATTTCATGGGCACAGAGGCTGCAAATTATGGCTGCATTTGGCTGCATTTCACAGTGGCTGCATTTCATGGGCACAGTGGTTGCATTTGATGGGCACAGTGGCTGCATTTGATGAGGCACAGTGGCTGCATTTGATGGGCACAGTGGCTACATTTGATGGGCACAGTGCCTGCAAATGATGGGCACAGTGGCTGCATTTGATGTTTTTGTTTCAGTATTTTTCAGAATTTTTCAGTTTGTTTTGAGCACCAGCCGCCACTGATGACAAGGGTGACATTTTTCCTACAGAACTTATTTTGCAGTTGCACATTGAGGATTACCAAAGCATCACATACTAAGGATGAGGGAATTTGTCCCTGTTCGATTCATGATGAGGGGGGGGTTCAAGCTAACATCAAAACAAGGCATGTGAAACTGGGCACTGCCATTGAGGATATTTAACAAAGCAAAGAAATAAATTAAATGGAATACTGTACAAAATTACTTTGAGGGCCATATGGAAAAGTCACCAAAGCTTGAGGAATGCCTTTAAGCTGTGGTAAAGAACAGCATGATTTTTATGAACTGTGTCATTGACACCATATTCTGGCATCAAATATTTTGGAATGCGTTATTGTTCTTTCAGCTTTTACTTACCTGTTTGTACTTTCTATGGTAGTTTTGGCTGTGACACCTATATTTTGTGTTCAGTGGTAATAGGCTGAATTGAATTGTGGAAGCAGCAACCACAAGAGATCTATATGCTATAGGAAAGTTTACTCTTCATATAAATTGATCAGTCCAGTGGCTGGACAATATGTGAGGAGCGTGGTGAGATCACAAGATAGACATGGAGAGACAAAACAGGTTTCATCTTAAGATAAAAAATAGAATGTGTTATTTCAGAGCAAAAACCACAAAATATTGTACAGTAGCTGAGCCCCACTTTGTCCAAGCTCCTTGCGCTGCAACCTCTCATATTAAAGCCAGTGAAAATTTCCTAGCCTGGGTGGACTCAAAGTTGTAGATTTCTAGCTGCCATTTCTGTTGTTTAGGGTTTTACTTGTTATTTCTTGTGATATTTATTTTCATATTTGGCCAAGCTCTTTGTGCTGCAGCCCCTCTCATATAACCTAGCCAGCACTCTAGGCTTGGATCAACCTAGAGTGGGATATTCTTAGCTGCCATTTAAATTTTTTTTCTAATTCGAATGCCCTGTACACATGATCGGACATTGATCGGACATTCTGACAACAAAATCCATAGATTTTTTCCAACGGATGTTGGCTCAAACTTGTCTTGCATACACACGGTCGCACAAAGTTGTCGGAAAATCCCATCATTCTGAACGCGGTGACGTAAAACACGTACGTCGGGCCTATAAATGGGGCAGTAGCCAATAGCTTTCGTCTCTTAATTTATTCTGAGCATGCGTGGTACTTTGTGCGTCGGATTTGTGTACAAACGATCGGAATTTAACCGATTGGATTTTGTTGTCGGAAAATGTTATACTTAATGTAAAAAAGTGCAGCGCTGGAAAATTATTTAGAATAATGTGTAAAATTATTAAAAATATTACAACCTTAAAAATTGCAAATCTAGGATGCCACGTGAAATTACCATATGAAAAATAATTATAATAAAGTAATAATATAAATTACGTGAACCCAGTCCATATATAAGTGACTCATGTATTTAGTCCATAAAAAGTGATGTAGAAAATGTGACATATATAAAGATAGAGAGTGTGTTGATAGACGATCCACCACCACTCAAAAGGGAGGCTTACCAGAACAAATGGACCCAGATGGGCATATACCCACTAGGTCAATCAGGTTTGTAAAGTGGGGATCCTTGGTGGCAGCTACCACAGAAGGCACGGTTCAAGGTGGCCCGGGTGCTTGTAAAGAAGGATGTGGATAGGTCCAATCAGGCATCAGGATTGTATGTAGAGAAAATGTGAGAGCACATAGTGTAATACTGTATTGTGAAAAACTCATAACATTTATTGAAGATAAAAACACTCACATTTTAAGAGATAAAAAAGCGCTTAGTAAATGAAGTATGTGGCAGAACCAGTGGTATCGTCCGTGCTGACGCATTTCGTCCTCTAGGACATCATCTGGGGTACCACACCACTGTAAATGCTGCCTTATGTATACCCAGAGGGACCCCCATGTTAGGACATGGCTCCAATCCGATGCGCTGTACAATGACAGTAACTTCCGGGTATGAAAACATGGCATCGTCAGCGTGCGCTGCAAGCCTCGCTCTGTGCGAGGACAAGTGGAGTGCATAGAGTGTCAAGTGTGTGGTGTTACCAGGATGAGCTATTTTCTCTACATACAATCCTGACGCCTGACTGGACCTATCCACATCCAATACTTCCTTACAAGCACCCGGGCCACCTTGAACCATGCCTTCTGTGGTAGCTGCCACCAAGGATCCCCACTTCACAAACCTGATTGACCTAGTGGGTATATGCCCATCTGGGTCCATTTGTTTTGGTAAGCCTCCCTTTTGAGCGGTGGTGGATCTTCTATCAACACACTCTCTACCTTTATATATGTCACATTTTCTACATCACTTTTTATGGACTAAATATATGAGTCACTTATATATGGACTGGGTTCACGTAATTTATATTATTACTTTATTATAATTATTTTTCATATGGTAATTTCACGTGGCATCCTAGATTTGCAATTTTTAAGGTTGTAATATTTTTAATAATTTTACACATTATTCTAAATAATTTTCCAGCGCTGCACTTTTTCACATTAAGTATATTTTCTTGCAAGATTTGATCACTTGTTGTGTGTCAGCTGCTCATTTTTACAACAGAAATGACGTCATTGCGCCCTGGCGTTTAGCCATAACATCTTGTGTCCTGATATGGGGGAGTTTCTGTGCTTGTTGCTGAGTGTTTCACTCAGTTCAGGTGCGGCTCCATCTCCCCCATTGGTTCACCAGCGTGGCGTTGGCGGCTTAGTTACATTCCCCATGCAGGTGAGCTGTCCATTTGACCAGTCTCCCTCTGGGGTCACTGCACACCAGCTATATCGATCTGCTGGTGGTGCTTTGTTGCAGCACAGGGTAAGCTTTCTTTCTTTTGTTTTTCTTCCCCTTTTTTTTTCCCTTGTTCCCCTTCTCTTGGTGGATCTGTTTTTTATTCTAACCACTTGCTTGTTTTTCCCACTTGGCACCCTTACAAGCTTTCACATTTTAATCAGACCCATGTTTCTGTTCACTACTTTCAGACACAGATACTTTCATATTCTTTGGCACTATTCGTATCTTCGTCATTTTCCTCCTTGGAGCTACACTGGGTTCACTATAGGTATTATTATTATTATTATCATCATTCACTATATATTATTACCATCATTTTTATTCTAATTATACACATATTTAACATTTTGTTCCCAGATACTCCTGCTTCACGATATACATACCACCTTCTTTGCCACTTGGAGCTCTCACTTATACCTTACACTCTTACTCTACCCGATGTTGCATCCCTGTATTATGCCGCCTCAGCTCCCGCGGTGTGGTTGTGTTCTCGGCCAACCCTGTACCGGCTACCCCAGTATGCTGTTTATGCCTGGGTTGGTGAGTGTTGTTGGGTAACCATCTTTATATATAGGGACAATATTTTTGAGAATTTTTCCTGAGAAATACGGTTCCTTAAATCTTTTTTTATATATATTCCATAGGAATGTCTGTCGCATCTGCTCCTGACGAGTGGGAATACCCACGAAACGCGTAGAGCTGTATTCGATGCCGCAGTTACACCCCATACGAATTGATATCCATTCACTAATTATTATTACATTTTATGACGTTTTTACATTATCTGGTGGACACATATGTACCATGTGGGTGCATGTGCCGGTGTCAGGCTTGTCGTTATTGGCACGTGCACGTCATCCTCATATATACATACATCCATTATTTTGATCATATGCCGGTATGCATGTATTTTTCCACTTCTTATATTTAACCCTTGTGCACGCTCCTTGTGTATACATGAAATGAACCATGTTTTAATGTCTGTAGACCTATGTCATTCAATAAACATTTTATATTGCAACTTACCTCCACTATTCAATTGCTTCATCTAAAGTCCCAATTTCCCCCTTTTTTTCTTGAACAATTTATTAGCTGACCTCAATAAATTTTACAATAGACCCTCCTACAAGAAAAAAGGTACCAACCCTATCACTACCACTAACATATCCATTCTCCACCATACTCATGGCCCCTCATCTGAAGTCCCATCCTCAACCAAACATGATGAGGTTTCTGACCTATCTCACCAAAATTCCTTCAGTAATACTACAGATGAATTTATGGAGATTCAATCTGGAAATATTGCGGATCATCCCTCTGGTATCTACCCCCCTAGATTCAGCAAGAGAGACCATTTAGATCCTCTTGTTTTGGGGTCACCCTCCCCCCCATCCCATCCACATCCACACTTTCAGTTCCATGTTCCTCCTTGCCCTCTGATCCCTCTTTTTTAGTGCACAGTCCTCCTCGAGCCAACCGGAGAAAAAGAAAACTTACCAGAGAGGCTGCAGAGGAGGACGAGGTAACAAATCTAGAGATAAACACACAAAAACTATGAATATTTTTAATTTATCTTCCCTAGAACTCTCCACTGCCATTATAAGCTTCCATAATAGGGGACTCAATTTTGCCCCAATAAATAAGCCCAACCCTTTTCTTCTATTCAAGGATCTGAATAGATACATCCGCAATCTCACATTAAAAAGGTTCTTTCACGCCAAACAGAGCAAACCCACTGTGAATGACCCATCTACCCCCCCTTGTCCTCCAATCATTTTTAATACGATGGGGATCTAATAAATGCTCTAGAATTCCTTACTGAGGATGAGGATACACTTAGCCTCTTCACTCAGCATTTGGCCACTTCACCACCCATCATACATTCATCATTCAAACCCAAGTCAGTTTTTTATCCTGCACAGTCCAAGGGCCCCTACCTGGAAAGCTTCTATAGGGTTGTGTATGCAGATGTCCTTAACATCTGCCAGTCATCGTCCTCTATACCTCCCCATGTACACAATCTTTCTGTTATTGAAACTCGCGCCCTAGAATCTCTCATTCAAACCACCAACGTTATTATCAAAACTGCTGACAAATGGGGTGGCATAGTCGTACAAGACAAAGCCGACTTTATGAAAGAGGCTCACAGACTCCTCTCTGACCAAACCACCTACCATAAGCTTCGTAAAGATCCCACCAGCAATTTTTCCTCTGGGGGCCACTGTCTCATTCAGTCAACTTTTGATACAGGAGTGATCAACAAAATGGAAGCCTCTTTTTTTCTGAAAAACTTCTATCAGGTTCCTTACTTTTGTCATCTGCCAAAAGTACACAAAAGTCTTACATCCCCCCCTGGCAGACCCATCGTGGCTGCCATGGACAGCGTCACCACTGGGTTCAGTCAATAAAATGACCTATTTCTACAACCCGTAGTTCAACAGCTGCCCTCATACATCAGAGATGGCACTCACCTCTTAGAACTTTTAGCGCCCTACAGATGGGAATCCACATACACGTGGCTCTCCCTTGACGTCGCCTCTCTTTATACTTCCATCCCCCACCATTTTGGCCTAATGGCCCTAGAATTTTTTCTTGGCCAGGAACCCCTCATTAATCCCAGACAAGTTGCCTTCATCTTGGAGGCCACAAATTTCTGTTTAACCCATAATTATTTTACTTTTGATGATGAATTTTTCCTACAGATCCAAGGGACTGCTATGGGAGCCAATTTCGCCCCATCCTATGCAAACCTGGCCATGGGGTATTGGGAAAAAAACTTTATTTGGCACTTCAACCCCTACTCCTCCTAATCTCGTTTTTTTTTGACGTTGTATAGATGATATAATAATCATCTGGGATGGTCCCCCAACCTCATTGCTCTTTTTGTTGATCATTGCAACCACAACCCGTATGGACTAACATTCACCCATGTCTCTGACCCAACCAATTTGGCCTTCCTCGATTTGGAATTAGGCCACATAGGCGAGAATATAATAGCAAAAAATTACACCAAACCTAGGCAGGTAACTCTTTTTTACATTATACCAGCTGCCATTACCCAAAATGGACCAAAAACATACCTAAAGGACAATTTTGTCACTTAAGAAACAACTGCACTTTGGATAGCGACTATGCCTCAGCTAGCATGTCACTCAAACAAAAATTTGCTGACAAAGAATACCCCACAGAGTTGGTAAATGAAGCATGTGCTCTGTATGCAAAAGGAAAACCCACTAATCAAGAAAAGGACAAAATAGATCATTCTACCAGATTCATCACCACTTTCCACTTCCAATATAAAAAAAAGGAGAACATTCTGAACAAACATTGGGATATCTTGTTACAAGATCCCCTCTCAAAAACTACCCTCCCCCCAGTACCAAGAGTTACATACCAAAAAGCTCCCAACCTTAAAAGTAAAATTGCCCCCAGCAAAATTAAAACAACTAATACATGTACCAACCCCACAGTTCTCATACCTTTAGTTGGTATGTATCAGTGCAAAAAAATCTGATGCAAAACCTGCTCTTTCATTGAACATGGTCAGAAAGGAAAAACCTACATGTTAGATCAATTCTACAATTGCTCTTCTGACTTTGTAGTATATGGCCTCACATGTCCTTGTGGCCTAATTTATGTTGGTCGAACGATCTGCCCCCTTAGACAACGTTTTAGCCAACACCGTAGGCTTATTGAGGGTGGCAAGGTCATGCACAGCGTTCCCCGACATTTCGCTGAGCACCATAAAAAATCCACCATTGGCCTAAAAGTTTGGGTGATTGAGCAAATTTCCAAATCACTCACTGCAGCAGAGCATTAAAAAAAAAAAAAAACTGTGCATGAGAGGGACATTCTGGATCTACACTCTTGATGTCCTCTCACCCGGTGGTTTAAACGAGGCTATTGAAATCGCCACGGTATTATAATTTGTTACTGTACTATAGTTATCTATTATTAGCCTGGATGTTTACATTGATCTTTTATTCACCCATTCTCTGCCATTTTTTCACCACAGGTATCTTTTTTCACACATTGTGTTTAATATATGGGGGGGAGTTGATTTGGTCCCCTCCAGTAAGTACTGGCTTGCCCCCATCACCCCCCTCTCCTCCCCAATCCTCCCCTTCCTTCTCCCCCCCCTCCCCCCCTTTTCTCCCACTTCCCCCCTCCCCCCCTTTTCTCCCACTTCCCCCCTCCCCCCCCAAACACCTCCCCCTTCTCTTGCTCCCCCTCCCCCCCTTCCACCTCTCCCCTCCCCTTTCTTCCCCCCATCATACAGTGACTACTACCTATATATATTGTGTTATATATATATTATATATTTATTATTATTAACTTTTTTATATATATATATATATATATATATATATATATATATATATATATATATATATATATATATATATTCCCTTACATCCCCCACAATGTTTCATGTAAAATATATTATGTAAAATATTATATAATATATTCACCCATTACCCTATTTTTTATCTTTACCCCCCTCCCTTTTTTCTTTTAAATATTAATATACGGATTCTCCTTTTCTCCAACCCCATCCGTCATTCTTTTACTATTTCTCATGTAATAAACGTACCCCGTACATATTTATACCCCACTCCCTTTATTATTTTTTTTATCTGGTGGTATATGTATTCATTAGATAATGGTATTATGCAAATTATTTCCCTATTTTAATTTATCTTATCAATCTGTATTTTACTTACTTATTCAAATGTTTATTTATTTCTCATGCATTTTTGTCTACTAAGCATTACTCTGCCATTTTTATTTCATTGTTTCCTGATATGCTGTTTACCCTCCAGCCCCTTTGTGCCTACAATGTGTTAAACCTAATGTGTATTCATCTGGCCCCTCCCCGTGTGGAGACTATAAGATTTTGCTTAGACCCACACACCCCATGCTTGACAAAGAAGTGCTGCTATGCCCACCATCCATAGCCTGTATACTCGGAAACGCGTCGCACATTTGTGACGTCACGGCTCCGCGCCACGCTTTGCTGTGCGTGCCAAGCCTTATTCTGGTTCCCTTTCCATGGCCGTGCTACCAGACGAGACTGACTACATCACGGTTGTGACAGGACACGGCGTCCTCCTTCCCCCTCCCCTGGAACCCACACATGCCTGGATGTTTTCAACATACCATCACATCTTTGCTCTGTGTGCCAAAGAGAAAGACCGTTGTGCCCCACCACCTCACATCATCTCATGTGGATTCGCCAGCCGTTTATGGACATGCTGAAGCTTGCAGTCCCTCTCTTCTCCTCTCATCCAGAGACATGCTTGAATGCGGATTTGCTATCTTCCATGTGAGTGGATATTGTTTTTTATAATAAATGTTTTATTAATACATACTCAAAGTAACTCTGCTGGCAGCTGGGAAGGATGCAGGACAGGGTTCAGTGTTGTTGGAGCTTGTTCTGCCACCACCCCTCCAAAATGCTAATGGTGATTCTGCCACAGCTCTCTCCTCCACCCCCTATTCTTCTTCTTCCTCTATGGCCTCTTCTGCTAATTTGTCCTTTGAACCAGCGGTGCTCCTTAAGCGTTCAAGGGGCTACACAAGCAGTCAGGCTAAAAGATGCCATGCGGTGCTTGAGTTGGTCTACCTAGGGGACAGGAGCCACACTGGGGCAGGGATTTTGTCAGCTCTGCAGGGGCAAGCTCAGAGGTGGTTGATGCCATGCCAGCTTCAGCCAGTAATGGTTGTATGCGACAATCGCACCAACCTTCGCTCTGCCCTCCGACAGGGAAACTTGACCCATGTTCCATGTTATGGCACACGTCCTGAATTTGATGGTGCAGCAGTTCTTGAGCAGGTACCCAGGCTTACAGGATCTCCCGAGGCAGGCCAGAAAAGTCTGTGGTAATTTTTGCCGGTCATACAATGCCAATGCTCGGCTGGCTGACATTCATAGGGAATGCAACCTGCCCACCAACCTCCTCATTTGTGACATGCCCACCAGGTGGAACTCAATGTTGGCAATGCTGCAGCAGCTGCGCACACAGCAGAGGGCCATCAATGAGTACTTGTGCTAGTATGGCACCAGGACAGGGTCAGGGGAGTTTGGCTTCTTTTTGCCACGCCAGTGGCTATTGATCAAGGATGCATGCACTGTCCTGTCACCATTTGAGGAGGCCACAAGGATGGTGAGCAGCGACAATGCATGCATCAGTGACACTGTCCCTCTAGGCTTCCTATTGGAGCACATGCTTCATGGAATCATGGACAGGGCACTTGAGGCATAACAGCGGGAGGAAGAGGAGGACTTCCTTACTTCTCAAGGCCCCCTTTACCCAGATAGCATTCCTGCGGGCCCGTCAAACACATAGGAAGAGGAGGAGGAGGAGGATTGTGTCAGAATGGATGTAGAGGATAACACTCAGCAGCAGTCTTCAAGGGATGGTTTTCAGTCCCCAGAAACCTAAGGAGTTGTACGTGGCTGGGAGGAGGTAGTTACGGATCATGTGATCATTAGTGACCCAGAGGACTCAGAATCGAATGCCTCTGCAAACTTACGCTGCATGGCCTCCCTGATTCTGCAAAGCCTGGGAAAAGACCATAGGATTTGTGGTATCAAGGAGAGGGGTCATTACTGACTGGCAAGCCTTCTTGATCCACATTAAGGTTACAGAACTCATCCTGCCTTCTCAGAGGGAGCAGAGGATGAAACATCTTCAGGAGGCCTTGAAGGAAGGTTTGTACAACGCATTTCCAGACCCTGGGAGGTTAAAATTCCCTGGTGCTGGACAACGTGTTGCTGAGGCTTCATTCATTTAGAGGAAGAGCGGTGGAGAAGGTGGCCGGCTGACCGATGCCTTTGAACAATTTTTCAGTCCTCAGCGCCAAGGTCTGATTGGTTCAAGCAACCATCGCCAGCGTCTGCATTACGTGGTGCAAGAATATCTAGGGGCAAGAGCAGACTTGGAGACCTTCCAACAGAGCATCCACTGGGTTACTGGGTCTTGAGGATGGACCACTAGCCAGAACTTGCTCAATATGCAATTGAGCTACTGGCCTGTCCTGGATCTAGCGTGCTTTCTGAATGCACATTTAGTGCTGCTGGAGGGTTTGTAACGGATCAAAGGGTGCGCCTGTCCACAGACCCTGTTGATAGGCTCACATTCATAAAAATGAATCAGTCTTGGATCAGCAGCTATCAAGCACCTGATGCTGATGTAACTGATTGAATTTGCTATGGATGTGGGATCCATAGGCAGTCCTTGAAGACTGCCTATGCTGACTATCCTTTTCCTCCTCAATCTTAATGATGCTAGTTTCCAACTATATTTTTAGTTTAGGGCACCACCACCCAAGGCCCAATTTTTTTGCCCCTATTTAACAGGGGCATGTAATTACAATTTTTGATTTAATATATCACAGCAGGGCCCGTTCCTGTTCCCAACAAGAGTATCTGTGAGTGGTTACAGTGTTGTGGCACCACCACCACCCAAGTCCCAATTTTTCTTCCCGTTTAACAGGAGCATGTAATTACAATTTTTGATCCAATATTTCACAGCAGGGCCCGTTCCTGCGCCCAACAAGAGTATCTGTAAAGGGGTTACAGTGTTGTGGCACCAACACCCAAGGCCCACTTTTTTTGCCCCTGTTTTAAATGAGCCAGTAATTACAATTTTTGATACAATATTTCAATGCAGGGCCCGTTCCTGCACCCAACAAGAGTATCTGAAAAGGGGTTACAGTGTTGTGTCACCACCACCACCCAAGGCCCAATTTTTCTGCTCCTGTTTAACAGGAGCATGTAGTTACAATTTTGTATATATTATTTCACAGCAGGGCCCGTTCCTGCGCCCAACAAGAGAATCTGTGAGAGGTTACAGCGTTGTGGCACCACCACCCAAGACCCAATTTTTCTGTCCCTGTTTAACAGGGGCATATAATTACAATTTTTGATATAATATTTCAACACAAGGCCTGTTCCTGTGCCCAACAAGAGTATCTGTGAGGGGTTACAGTGTTGTGGCACCACCACCCAAGGCCCAATTTTTCTGCCCCTGTTTAACAGGGGCATGTAATTACAAATTTTGATATAATATTTCAACACAAGGCCTGTTCCTGCGCCCAACAAGAGTATCTGTGAGGGGTTACAGTGTTGTGGCACCACCACCCAAGGCCCAATTTTTCTGCCCCTGTTTAACAGGGGTATGTAATTACAATTCTTGATATAATATTTCACAGCAGGGCCCATTCCTGTGCCCACCAAGAGTAACTGTGAGGGCTTACAGTGTTCTTATACCACCAACACCTAAGGCTCAATTTTCTGCAGAGTATATAGGGCAGGCCGTATAGTATATATACTGCTGTTCAGAGTATATAGTGCGTGGGGCCCCCCCCACGCCATTTTTTAAAAGATTTGGGTGTGGGGTTCCCCTTAATATCCATACCAGACCTGAAGGTCTATATTGCCAGGATCTGACAATACATTACAGCCGCAAGCAGTTTTGAATTAATTTTTTTCCTTTAAAAATGTCATTTTGCTGTGGCGCTGTTATAAACATGGGAAAGATGCGCTACTTTACATGCATACTAAGGACATCTCTCAGGCACGATATTTAAAGGAATATTTCATTTTTATTGTTTCACTTTAAGCATTATTAAAATCACTGTTCCTGAAAAAATCGATGTTTTTAAAACTTTTTTTGCATTGATACATGTCCCCTGGGGCAGGACCCAGGTCCCAAAACACTTTTTATGGCAATAACTTGCATATAAGCCTTTAAAATTAGCACTTTTGATTTTTCACGTTTGTGTCCTATAGACTTTAATGGTGTTCGAACAAATTTTTTGCCTGTTCGCATGTTCTGCTGTGAACCGAACCGGAGCGTGTTCGGCTCATCCCTAGTGGTCACCCCACACATTCTGATGTCCCCCTTTCCAACTGCAATTGTGGCAATGGTGGTCTTACGAAAAAAAAAGTAAGAAAAATAATTTTCAATAAAAATGATGGTCTTGATAGTAGGGGGCAACAAATGTGCACCTAACCCCTCTGGAACCATACCATGCCAAAGCCTTTCCTCTTGCAAGGTACCCACCCCAAGTAAATGTGTATGGATATATAGTACTTCTTGTTACTCATTCACAAACAAAGAGGGAGAAAGTTTAAAAAAAACAACCACCTAATGAAAAAGTCCTTTATTAGGGCTCATTCACACATGTGTTGATAATGAAGAAAGAAGAAACGGTCATCACCGTAAAAGTGTTGTTTTTCTAAGGGGAAGGGCCTAAAGGGGAAGTGATGTAGAGGAATCATTAGCTTTTCAACGTGGTTAGGTTGTTATGTGATAGCAGGCATTTTTGTGAATTCTCTGCTAGATGGATTCACATACTTTGATCTCTTTGACACTTCATTGGTCCTGCTCAAGATGAACATGGAAAGAATGGCCCAGTGGAAAAAGAGGAAGGTGCGGCGCCAGTATTGTGTGCATTCCATAGTCTAGTAGAGCATTTCATTTTTTTTTTTCAATTCTTTATTTAGTTTATATAAAAATACAGTAGGCCCATATTTCAAAATATCACAAACCTGAAAACACTTCATTAATACCCATGCAGCCCCTAATTAACGCTACAACCCTCCCCCCTCCCCCCCCATCCTTCAGTGACTCTCTGTGTGTTCCAATACATTATCTTATAATCACTTTGGCAAATCTCAGTGATTTTTTAAACAATACCCATTTGATCCATTTATCCCTGCCGTCAACTCCAACCCCCGACACTGTTTCTGCTACCTCAGCCTTCTCTAAAATGTAGGTTTCATTAACCCTAGCTATCCAGTCCCGGATTTTTGGACCCTCTGCCTCCTGCCATTTTTTGGTATTAGGCTTTTAGTTGAGTTCAATAAGATGGGAATTATTGAAGATTTATACGTTCTACTAAGCCCCTCTGTCCCGTGGAACAAATAAGCCCATAGGTCTTCCAGAATAATCTTCCCTGTGATTTCTTCAATAAGTAGAGCATTTCTAAGGGGCATTTCCATACTCTTTACCATGAGTTGGCGTACCCCCAAAAGTTCACCTGCCTTTTGATTGGCAGTGAATGGATTCCATAGCTGATATTTGTCTCAATAATAGTTATTGAATCTGCCCACCTCTTCTTTGAGTACTGATACATTAATATCAGCCTTCATCACTTGCTGACATTGTCATTTGCATGTACTAAATAGGGATGAGCCGAACACCCCTGGTTCGGTTCGCAGCAGAACATGCGAACAGGCACAAAATTTGTTCGAACACTTGAACACCGTTAAAGTCTATGGGACACAAACATGAAAAATCAAAAGTGCTAATTTTAAAGGCTTTTATGCAAGTTATTGTCATAAAAAGTGTTTGGGGACCTGGGTCCTGCCCCAGGGGACATATATCAATGCAAAAAAAAGTTTTAAAAACAGACTTTTTTTGGGAGCAGTGATTTTAATAATGCTTAAAGTGAAACAATAGTGAAACAATAAAAGTGAAATATTCCTTTAAATTTCGTACCGGGGGGGGGGTGTCTATAGTATGCCTGTAAAGTGGCACATGTTTCCCGTGTTTAGAACAGTCCAAGAGCAAAATGACATTTCTAAAGGAAAAAAAGTCATTTAAAAGTACTCGCAGCTATAATGACCCTTCAAATGTACCCCTACCATTTCACAAAAAAAGTGTGAAAATGGTAAAAATGACAAGACACGGCTTGGGACAAGTCCTTTATGAAAAAACGCATGGGGACATTCCTATGGCTTTCCTGTAGTGTCAGAGGGGGCGGGGCTGGTGGCCCGCCCCCTCTGACGTTACAGAAAAAGCCATAGTGGTGTCCCCGTGCGTCAGAGGTGGGCAGGGTAACCCAGTGACATCCCCATGTGGCCCCGCCCCCCTCTGACGCTACGGGAAAGCCATAGGGATGTCCCTGTGCTTCAGAGGGGGAGGGGTCACCCAGCAACGTCACTGTGTGGCCCTGCCCTCAGTTATAAAAGAGCGGTCACCCAAGAGGATGTCATTGCGGCGGGTGCCTCCCATGGAGGCAGGTCAGTCTAATTTTTTTGTTTTTCTTTTTCGGTCCGTCGGCGGAGCAAGAGAAGAACAAGAAGACTTAGTGGGACATTTTTATTTTTTATTATTTAATAAAGGACTTGTCCCAAGCCGTATCTTGTCATTTTTACCATTTTCACACTTTTTTTGTGAAATGGTAGGGGTACATTTGTACCTCGTTACCATTTCACACAGGGGGGGAGGCTGGGATCTGGGGGTCCCCTTGTTAAAGGGGGCTTCCAGATTCCGATAAGCCCCCTGCCCACAGACCCCCACAACCACCAGGCAAGGGTTGTGGGGATGAGGCCCTTGTCCCCATCAACATGGGGACACGGTGCTTTGGCTACCCCAAAGCACCCTCCCCATGTTGAGGGCATGTGACCTGGTACAGTTCAGGAGGGGGGCCCTCTGTCACGCCCCCGCTCTTTTCCTGCGGCCTGCCAGGTTGGGTGCTCAGATAAGGGTCTGGTATGGATTTTTGGGGGGACTCCCACGCCATTTTTTGTTAAATTTTGGCACGGGGTTCCCCTTAAAATCAGGTCTGGTATGGATTTTGAGAGGGACCCCCATGCCATTTTTTTTATTTTGGTGTGGGGTTCCCCTTAATATCCATACCAGATCTGAAAAGCCTGGTATGGAATTTGGGGGGACCCCCACGCAATTTTTTTTCAATTTTCATTCGGGGTTCCCCTTAATATTCATACCAGACCCAAGGGTCTGGTGATGGACTGTGGGGGAATCCCATGCCATTTTTTTCAATGACTTTTATGTGTTTTGCCGGGACCGACAATTCATTATAGCCGCGAGTACTTTTAAATGACTTTCTTTCCTTTAGAAATGTCATTTTGTTCTCGGACTGTTCTAAACGCGGGAAACATGCGCAACTTTACAGGCATACTATAGACACCCCCCAGGTACGAAATTTAAAGGAATATTTCACTTTTATTGTTTAACTTTAAGTATTATTAAGATCACTGAAAAAAACAGCCGTTTTTAAAACTTTTTTTGCATTGATACATGTTCCCTGGGGCAGGACCCAGGTCCCCAAACACTTTTTATGATAATACCATGCATATAAGCCTTTAAAATTAGCACTTTTGATTTCTCCCAAAGACTTTTAAAGGGTGTTCCGCGGCTTTCGAATTTGCCGCGAACATCCCAAATTATTCGCTATTCGGCGAACAGGCGAACACCCGATGTTCGAACTCGAACATCGGGCTCATCCCTAGTACCGACACGTTCTGGCAAGGTTGTTTGCTTGCACTGACACTTGCAGGAACGGACGCTTTTCTGACACAAAAAGCTTGGCACTGACAATAATGCTTAATGTCTCTGCTCCTGACTGGCACTGTCAGTTTTGCTGGCTGGCTTGATGCTTTTGACTGCACACAGAAGCAAATGATGTTACCACATGGCTGCTCTGTACAACCAGGAAGTGACTGGAGCTGCTCTGTCCTAGTTCTCTATTATTTTCCAGTGCATTCTGGGATACAGGAACCTCCACTATATTTCCCCCCAGCACCCAACTAACAATTTATAAATGCTTCACTAACACACCATAAATGCTATAGGAACGGTCAAGGTGCAGTTACGGCGTGCTACCAATAAACTTAACAGAGGCGGATGATAGGCGGCAAGGCCTCCTGACATGCTACAAATTTTTTAACACAACACAATAATACCACACCTGTGTATACTACACTGTGCGGTGCCTATTGTAATATTCATGGAAGGCATTTCAGGGCGGCTATGAGGCATTAAAAGCACTGTTTAAATGTCACTTAAATACAGTGTATTGACACACGTGTGATTGAGCCCTAAGAAAGAAAAAGAAACAGATCCCCAGATGTAATTCCAACATCAATCACATCATCTAATGATTTAGCTCCTCGTTAATCCTGATGACCCACCGCCCAATGATGTGGACCTGCCACTACTCCTGTCGCAAATGAGAGATCCCTGGCTGGCCAGGGATAATGAGTGACATCACTGACCATATGACAGATCCCCAGCTGCTGTTTGTAAAAAAACAATGTCACTTTTAAAGTAATACAGCTATCCATGCCCTGTTTTAAGAAAAGCTTGCAAATTAGACATGAAAAAATCCAGAAAAAAAAAAAACAAGATTCGGTCCCATAGATTTCAGTATCATTGGTGCTATGTTCAGAGTTTATGTACTTCCCATTGTATTCGTTGAACGTCCAGTGAATTTTGCCTGGTTGCCTCATCCCAGCCACTAAAATCTCACATAAGCTTTAACATGATATTATCACTTGGAAAGGCATTTTTTATTTTATTGATAGCTTTCATGAAAATAACAACTAGTGATACTGATATAAAGTTCCTTGTTTGGGCCTGTCAAGTACTCTCCCAAATAAAACTATAAGCTACTGTGCTGATGCACATTGCCCAAGCATATTTCACTGTTGTCACCATTTGAAGTGGACCTTCTATTGAAAGCGCCCCCACCCGCAAAGATGATTAAAAAATACATTTGTTGCTTAAAAAAATAAATACTTACAGCAGCCCCAGCTTTAAAGCATTTGGTAAGCATGGGTAACGCCTTACTGCTGCCTTCCGGGGGAGCTGTGTGATCAAAAATTCTTGGGAATACATCGCTGCAATGGGCTGAAGTACAGTCTTGCAGGATTTCTAGTACCCATTCATCCGGGAGACAATAGAGAGGCACAATAGTGAGGCACAGCAACGTCACCCGTACTTCCTGGAACCGGGACCAAGGAAAGTACGTTTATTCTTTTTTTAGCAACAGCTTTGTTTTTGAAGTGCCTTTACAGGTAATTCAACTTTGGTAGTGCGGTGATCTTAATAGAGCAGACCTTCCATTTTCAAAAAAAGGCCTGTGAAACAATTACAACCATCAAAAATTTTGAAAAAACAAATGAAGCCTGTTCTCACTGTAGTGCATGGGGACATGGACAAGCTCCCAGATAGCAAGCAATTGTGCTGCAAGTTTGAAAATGACTTGCTAAGCTATTGCTAGACTTGCCAGGCACAAGTTTGTTGCACAATTGCAGCAAGTCCGCATTGCATGACTCCAGACCAACTTTCTTTGCAAACATTCTGCAAGTCTGCTGCAAGTTCTCGTTCAGTTATGTTGTGTATGTTGTGTATGTAGTCATTCTACCACAGGGGTCACTGTGGCTGAATGTTCATGCTGTAGACTTGCAGAGCTCTTGCTGTAGACTCACCACTGCAACTTTGCTCTTGTTAGAGACTTGCCACGCAAATTTGCTACAAGTTGGAAAAGTGTCACTTAGAACTTCTGCTTCAAGTGCTCTGCAAGTGTACAACTTGCCAGTGAAAATGTGCAGCAAGTTAACAGACTTGCAATTCAACACTGCCACAAATTTGTGGCAAGTTATCCTTGACATCTGGGCTATAAGGAGGCTGCAGAACACCAGCAGCATTAAGATGTAACAAAGCATGAAAAAAGGATAAAACCCTTCCTTCCTTTGCTCCTAAATTCTGGAAGATACACAGCAATATCTTTTCTGCAAGACATTGAATAAGGCTTTACATTAACTTTAACAGTCATGCCAGTGGAAAAAAGCACGACACCAATTTCTCCCTATGCACTTTATTAGCCACATTCCCTATATTTTCCCTATCACAGCTAAAGCACATTATCAATATGACTGTTGTGACATCCTCTTTTAATAGTGAGGGAACTGATGTATCAAAAAGCCCCTTATTGACACTTCTATGCCAGCTGACGTCAGTTCAAAGGACAGGCAGTGCATTACAGTTAAAAAAAAATCAGTCTGGTGGATTCCCACATTATCTCACCGGGCCAGTAAACCTCAAACACACAGAATTAGCCGTAACCCCATGAAGGCAGCAAACGCAAACCACATACAGTACCTATCAGCTACTGGTATGGAGACCAAAAGCACACAAGAATTAGATTCCTTTGCACTGCTGCAGTGTGGGTCACAGCATGTTAGTTAGTAAGATAGATGCCCAGACTTCTTAGTGGTTATGAGGTCATTTGAGGCTGCAGTTTGAAGACACTCGTTTTATTGTAGCATTATTCAGATGCAGACATTAGTAGATGTAACCAGTAATAGTAGACATTAATCAGATGCACATTAAAACCCTATAGGAGGTTGTAAATATTAGTTAAAATAAGATAAGCTACTATAAATTTTATTTTATTAACAAAACAAGGCTGACTAAAAAAAAATATTAGCTGCAAAAAATGATACCTGCCCTTCCAACAAATGCCAGAATTGCCAAAATGCCTACTATAAAAAGTTAAAGTTTGATTATAATTTTTTGGGTGTATTTACAGCTTTGCAGTGTAGGTTTAAGGTTCACCACATGTCCCAAAAAGTAAATTTTTAGGTTCATTAAAAAAATTAAGCAGGTTTAGGATTTTAAATTAATATCATCATAAGGCAGCATTTAGGCATTATATTGTGAAATGTATAAGAGGCCTTGGCATATGAAGGTTTAAAAAGTTGAATATTTTTATAGTTTGTTTTTCTTTTGTGGCAAAATTCAAAATTATCTTTATTACTAAATCAGTAGAATGCTCAGTTAGTCCAGTGAAGCTTTGATCAATTTTAATGCCCAGTTATGCACAGATCTTACATAAAAGTAAATGTTTTCTTGCTCATGTTTAACCTTTATTTTTTTATCAAAAGAAAAAAAACTGAGATTAAAGGGGTATTTAAAAAAAAAATATATATATAAATAAATATATATATATATATATATATATATATATATATATATATATATATATATATATATATATATGGGATTTATTAGCCAATATTTGCTAGGGATTGAGGGTTTTCATATAAAGGACCTCTTTCTAATTTGCAGCCCTATGTATAAATAGGTTAAACTGGCTCAGTTCCCAGTCTTTATAAAAGTTTCTAGTGAATAGTAGTGGTAAAAACACTTGTTGACCAAAGGGGCTTAGTTTTCACCCTAGCCCGTGTACACCTCTAATTACCAATCAGGTTTAGGAAAACTAGAAAAAAAAAGCAAAACACAGAACTTCCACTGCACATGATTGGGTAGTTAAAGAAAACATGGGTTAAGGTGAAAATTTCTTCTTTAGTAAATTGGCTCTATGTCTACTAACTTTTTTGCATATCTATATTTCAAAAAGTTTGTTATAACAGATTTAAGAGATTTCAAAACTGAATAATACAGTAATGTGGGAAAAAAATAATATACACTTCAACCTATATCTTAGTAAGTCACTGAAAATGTTTGTTCTATTTTGACTCTATTGTCTTTAAAAAGATTTTAAAATTATCTTTCAAGAGATAAGTTAAAATGTACAAAACAAAAAAGTGTTTAAAAAAAGTGTGATTATGCTCCTAATGCTTTATTAATTCATTGTAGAAGATTAATTTGTTAGATCATTGTAGAAAACATTTCTTGCTTTTTATTCAGTATCATTACACCTTAATTACTACATATTTTTACATCTTATCTTATACATACTAAAGGTTGCCACTTTTATTTCATTTAGAAAAAATAAACTTGTAGCTGAGAATATTTTTGTATGTAACCATAAGTTAAATAGGTAAGTTGCAAAGATATATGTTATATACATATGTAGGTTAATTAGGTCAAGTAACCTATGAGAACACAGAAATGAGAGACAGTTTTGTAGGAATTCTACTAGTCGTATTTCATTCTATTGCTCGTATTTTAATTTGAGGCAATTTGACAAGAACACACTTTGTAATTTGTAATATGTTATCAAACTCATTTCAATGTTTGTTTTTGAAAATGAAGTGTTAGATATGTAAAAAGGCATAACTTTGTGGAATTATTATATAATACACATTCACAAAAAATATATTATATATGTGTGTGTGTGTTTTACATTTATTATTAATTATAGACAAAAAATCAATCATTTGTTTTATTTAGTTGTTCTAACGTATAATATGTAGCTGCAAACTAACACACAATATATAGTGGTAATTTTAAGGAACTATCAATTGCATATGTGTTAAGAAAAAATGTGTATAGAGTGTATTTAACTAATTTATAATAAACAAAAACACACTTTCATATCTTCTGTACGCAAACACAAACCTCTAAAAAGCAGACATACCCAGCCATCTTTTTTTAGACAGTTGGCATAACAGATGTAAACAGCCTGTAACATTGAGCACATGACTCATCTCTAAAGACCTCACAGTTACAATACTATAACGCACACATATTTGGCACACATTGCTTTCATAGAACTTTTAGCTGATCATAACAAACTGCACATGCTGACCCACAATAAAGCCATTTTCCCAGCACTGTGGTTTGAATGCTCTCTGAACAATTTATTAACATAGATTATTATCAAATACTAGTGACAAATCAGATTTCTATTTCACTCTAGCAGATTAAGGCAATATAAATTCTCGTCATCTCCCCAGCCGTGAACCTAGACTGGATTCAATGTCAATCCTCATTATTCATTTGAGTACATAAACAGTAACTTAAACTAAATCTATATGCGTGTCGTAGTAGAATATCATTTTCAACTGTCAGAATATTCTACAGAAACAAGAGTATTTAAGATTGCTACAGGAAAATCATACAACTGAGCAAGCAAAATCAATCTCACACACAGGAGGCTCAAGAAGGATGTTGTTGCAACCACCCACCTTTTCTTAAAATTATACCAAAATTAATTTTGTTAAATATTCCTTGCAGGGTTGAGAGAGGATATCAGCCATAATGAGAGAGCTGCTGTCTGCTTAGACAGTACAACTCACTGTCCACTGTCTCCTACATCAGTGAGCCAAGATGAAAGTACCTATTGTCTGAAAACTGAACTAATTGTAAAAAGATACTCAGAGCAGTAAGCATAATAATTATCCAAGCAAAAAACAAGCAAAGGCAATCAAGTGTAGAATGAAAAGAATAAAAACACTGGCAGAGAAAGCAACCTAAGAATGAAATTAATATTCATAATGGAATGTCAGTCAGTCCAGTTCCCCATTCACAGCTTCGTTGTTGCATACAAGAGGCCATTGTCTCTTGAGGAGAAAATCAGTATCTGAAGAGGAGAGGAAAAAAAAAATCCCATGTAGCAGAAGTGAGAGGAGAAAAAGACTTTTCTTTCTCTAGACACTTGTTACTGGTCCCACTGTTCCCAAGCTCAGAAAACTTTGTGGCTTGCTTTCCTTCACCGGTAACATTAAAAGTGGTTTTGAAGATCCACCCTCTCTATCACAGCTGCATTATATGGGCAAAAAAAAAGCCACGCTCTAGCAAACAATGAAAGGAAAAAGGATGGAATATGCATAGCCTCATTAAGTAAATTTAATTACGCCAGGCGGAATATTAATCAGTGATTGCTCCAATTAGTGTATTCACTGTAAGGACGGAGGACGTCAAATTAAACTGAAGTGCAAGGGACAATCACATACTGATTAGGAAGCTGCATACAACGTGACACAATGAGTCCTTTAAATAATTATTAGGAGGAAAACAGACTAAAGAAGCAGATTGTTCTGTTTTAGGATCATCTCAAGAACAATTAGCCAACAGTGTGATGACATAGCTGCCTGAGACTGCTTCTAAAGCTCCACTCGCATACGATCCAACTTGGCGTGCTCGATGAAAACATTTTTTTCCCCTTTTTGTTAAGGAAAAATCACATCGTCCTGTCTGGGTTTATAAAGAAAGCCAAAACCTCCAGCCACAGCAAAGGAGAGAAATCTTATCTAACTCATTGATATAGTCTGGGCATTGTAGCTGAACTTGAGCCTCACACTTCACCGACAGTGAACTTTACAACACGTGCATTGCAACAGTGAAGGAGGAGTTCAAGGGTGGACAAAAACTTACGAAGCAAGAAAAAAATGTTATCAAGCCAACTTACCATCCACCACGTCCTGGCTGACATGTCGTAACATAGTTGCCATTTTATGGAGCTGTCCGATGCTTTCCCAGCCATTACGCTGTCAGCAACCTTCATCAGATGCAGCTGAATGGGGAGATAAGACACCTAATCAAGAACCCATCAGCAGTGGCTTGCTAGGCTACATGTAGGCCAATCCTTATCAGACTGCATCATGGGAAAAGCTTCTTTATTAGCAAGAACTCCAACCTCAATGATATAAAGATCAGTTTTTTTTTTCTTCCTGCTCTTGTCTAAAGGGATTGGTAAAGCTATCATGTGCTCTTTCTGTATCATGTGCACCAATAATTAAGTAACTTGCAAGTGGGTGTCTAACTAATTTGCCTGCCTATGAAGACTAAAGTTTATTTGCATTCCCATCTGTTGAATATTGTTTGACATGGTCCACACTCTGCAAAGAGTAGATAAAGAGGGTGAAAAACAAAAGAGAGGATTTAATTCTATGGGATATAATTGCTCAGCATTCATTATTCCCACCCCCACTTAGACATAACAGTCTCATTATCACAGCCAGAGGCTTGTTTCAGATGTCACTTATGCAGCCACACATACATATACACATGCACACACAGTGGAACACACAGGTAGCAACTCAGACTGGGCACATTTTGGCAAGGGCTGCAAGTCTCATCTAAGCTAAATGGACACATGGAATCCATTTCAAAATTTGTTAACTCATTTGTGATCTGTACCAGAATATGGCAGCGTGTAACAGATTTAATATGATTAAATCCAGTCTTGGTTGTGTGGGTGGCAAATTCTTTTTTAAGGATGGGTAGTCTTCAGATTCCGGAAAGCTAAAACAAACTTGTTATGAAAAAACTTTTCTTATTCCTTTTAACCTATTGTGTAAATTAAATTGACATATCTTATGTTGCACATACAAAGTATCAGGCTATCAGGTATATTAGGCTAAAATATGTGTTTTGCAGGGTGTCAAAATTTAAGGGAGGTATATATATATATATTTGATTAACTGAACATATAAATCATATGCTGCTTTCCTATTATATGCCTAGGAATCTGTACACCAAAAAAGTCTTTATTGCTATCCTATACATTAAAGAGCATTACCTGGCTTTGTCTCCTTTTGGAAAATGTTACAATTAAGTCTTCAGAACTTGAATGCTAAATTTTATTGCATGCATATAAATCAAAACAAGTATTCTTAAAACAATGTTAAGGTAAAGCTAAAACATAAATCATCGAATCGCCCTTACTTACACCTTTACCCCAACAGTATTTAGAGCTGTCTACTGTCTGGAGATACAAATTTCCAAAAATCTATAAAATTTCATCACTGGCTGGGATGTACCTTGAGACAAGTAGTCTGTGTGCAGAAGAGAAAATGACAAACATCAAGGTCTGGTTCAAATATTATACTGCTGACCACAGTGTAGTGCAGTGGGGAACACCCCTAAAAGACATTAGGACCAACACAGAAAACAGTTTTGACTTTCTGTAGGAACTTACAAACTCTTAGAAAGGTTTTCACCCACTCATTGAACTCCTATAGGTGGTACCCACCACATAAACACATGTTTGTGTTAGGGTGGGTACCAATGCAGATGTATGCAAATGTGGGAAAGTGCAACTGTATAACATCTGCATTTACAAAATTATATGTAACTAACGCAGTGTATGTGAGCTGCTTTCTTGTTCAACCTCCAGATTTCCTGGCAAGCTCACTTTCCTAAAGCGTACCTTAACCAAAAATGTAATACTTTGCAGCTTGCCATTACTTAAACATGGGGGCTGCTTTAGTTTTCTTGTTTTAGACTTTTTAAAAAAAAATTCACCCAGTGACTGGCCAGTATGGGGCTATTTTTCGTTTTCCTTTACCAGACTAGGCTGTTCAGCAAAATGGCAAATACTTACAAGTGTGCTTACAATGATCATCTTTTATTCATTTATGTAAAAATCTCTTTTCCCAAGAGAAAAGAAAAACTGTTACTGTAACTGCCTAAAAAGTGATAGTTGGGGGTCAGCTTTAATTTGTTGGTTAAGTCTAATCTAAATCTGCTAGTATATCTAACACTACCCTCTCCACAGATTGTCAATTTTTTGGTCCAAAGGTGGCTTTGTTGCTCCTCCATAGAGTGGAGCCACCCTGGGACAGGAAGGGTGTTACTTGCAGGATCACCAGGTGAAAAAAAGTCTAAAAAAAAAAAAAAAATAATGCAGCAACCAAATTTAAGTATTAGTAAACTGCAATATATAACATTTTTGCTTTTGGGTTTAGATACATTTTAATCCTAAAGTAGTACTAAACCCTCATTTTTTTTATAAAAAAAATAACAAACATGCCTATACTTACCTGCTCAGAGCAGCCCGATCCTCTTCTTCTGAGGTCCCCCACTGGTGCTCCAGGCCCGTCCTCTTCAGCGGGTGCCCCCAGGGAAGCCGCTTTGCCTGAGGGCACCTGTGAATGCTCATTCCCGAGTACCGCTGCTGTGTCCATTTGTCCCTTGTTACAGCTTTTGATTCACAGGAGCAGGAGCCAAAAGGGGGATTCTGGGGTGAGCTGCAGCACGGAAGGTGTTTCACCTTAATGCATAGAATGCATTAAGGTGAAAAACCTTAAGGCTTTAGAACCACTTTAATCTACTAAAGGATAATAGTATTTCCCCTGGAACAGAAATAAAACAAATATATATTTGTTTTCCTAACTTTAAACCTGTATCTGCAAGTGATTTTACTCTTGTTCTTAGCTAGATACAGGGTTTGTTTCTGTCTCTAAAAAAACAAAAAAACAAATAAAAAAACTTAAAGGCAGTTGATTAATCACTGCTTCAAATCACAAAGAGATAGCTGGGTTCAGGGCTTTTAAATGATAGTTCTATTACAGAGATTCAGGGATGTCATCCTCTTGCAAAATGATTTGATACGTCAAATTCTACACTAATGCCCTGTACACACGGTCAGACATTGATCAGACATTTCGATAACAAAATCCTAGGATTTTTTCAGACGGATGTTGGCTCAAACTTGTCTTGCATACACACGGTCACACAAAGTTGTCGGAAAATCCGATCGTTCTGAACGTGGTGACGTAAAACACGTACGTCGGGACTATAAATGGGGCAGTAGCCAATAGCTTTCGTTTCTTAATTTATTCTGAGCATGCTTGGCACTTTGTGTGTCGGATTTGTGTACACACGATCGGAATTTCCGACAACAGATTTTGTTGTCAAAAAATTTTATAGCCTGCTCTCAAATTTTGTGTGTCGGAAATTCCTATGGAAAATGTGTAATTGAGCCTACACATGGTCGGAATTTCCGACAACAAGGTCCTATCACACATTTTCCATCGGAAAATCCTATCATGTGTACAGGGCATAAGTCAAAGTTAAATGAATCTCCATCGGATGCAATAAACCACAGACATAAGGTGATTGCTGCCTTGTATGGCAAATTTAGGATGACAATTATTATTCCTAGTTTATCTTGCTGTGAGTAATAGTCATTGTATATTTTTGCTTTTGTTTTTCCTGAGATAAAATAATAACCAGCCATGTGTGCATGCTATCCTACATTGCATTGACCTAAAAACCCAGCCAGGGCTGAATTTACAATTTGGCAAAGTAGGCCTGTGCCTATGGGTGGCAGAGGTAAAAAAGTGACTTTCCCTATGTAGTTACCAGCCACAATGTAATTTCTATCAGCAAAAACCCAACCATCCAATATAAGCGTATTTACACATTGTTATAATATTCTAAGGAAGGTAAGTATTAGTAAAAAGAGAAAATATTCTGTCCAAAGGCTCTGATTGTGTCCCTTACAAAAATCCATCGCTTCGCTCAGTTGATCGATCCATGTATGTGTGTTGGCACAAAGAGAAACTTGTGGATAGAATTCATTTGTTCAGGGAGTTTGCAGCAGTTTAAAATGTTGTATTTGTTGAAAAATACTGATTGTAACCTATTTACTGCTAATAATCCTTTTTTTCAATTTCAGTTTGTTTTTGTAACTACAATAGACAATACAGAACTCGACTCCACACTGTGACATAAATCCAGCAGCCCCTCTATAATAAGTGGGCACAATGACAGAAAGCATCCTTTGTGCCAGACGCTGAGAAAATCATATGGAAAGAATAAAACTCCCACAAACATTTCTTAGATACTGATGGGGATACAGCATTTTAAATAAGGCAGTTGTCTGCTACTTTTTCCATGTTTGCTGAAAAAAGAAATAGTCCAAAACAAATGTTGGCATGCACAGAAAAATGGAATGCAAACTGATTAAAACAACCATGAGACCTTCCACAGAAAGAAAGTTATAGTATTGCATTTGGGGCTTGTTTTTAGTTTAACAACACTTTTTTAAGTTTCCAAATGGAAATTAAAAACCACTTGTAAGTCTAATTTTAAATTTAACTTGTTTTTAATCTTACATTTTTGACTGTTTGCATATACAATAGTAAAGCTAAACTCTTGGCAGATATAAAAGACACAAAGAAAAATGCAACTCATTACATGTATTTTTTTTTAAATGTAATGCTATCAGTTTCAGTACCTGAATTTGACTTGGTATAAACCTCTTGCATTCTCTGTACATCAGAGCACAGACTGGGGGAAAAAGAAGCAGCACAAAGAGCCAATCATTCACGTGTTAACAAGGAGTACTCTGATAGGAGGAGAAAGAAGGAGTACTCTCATAGGAGTAGAAAGCAGAATGACAGAGAGATGAGCTCATCGCTGTCTTGCTTTTCCTTTACTATCAAGTCACAAGCTAGAGGCAGGTACATGACTGACTTGGCTCAGAGGAAATAGAGATTGAATGATGCTGGATGGATCTCAACCCAAAACACTGAGGATATCTAGTCCATACCAAAGTACTTCATGAGTCAGCTGTGGATTGAAGGTGATCATTGCAGCAAAAGCTGCTTTTATCCGTCCTTTTAATGGGTTAATGATTTTTTTTTTACTAGAATTCTGCTTTAAGGCTTCTTGTGGCAGGTTTTGCATAGAACATTGCATATAAAGATGTCTAGAAACCAAAGGGCAGGCCTATATGTAAGCTAGTAAGTGATGTCCATGTTACTGATATAAAACCATTGTAAAAGTCTTTGAGGACTGTAGAAATATAAAACCCCAAAGACACACAAAGAATCAACAAATATGAAAGTTCAGTGGCTGTGAGTAACTTGTTGGAAGACCAATGAAGTCTATATGAGGTGGTATCAAAAGGTTTTGAGACTAGTTCTGTAACATGCCAACAGAGCAGTAGCACAAGGTTGCATGCACAGTCACAGGGATCACCAAGCTTCATAAGTCAGTGTGCCAAAAGACACTGTCCTGTGTACATCGGGAACTGTGCAACTGGTGCTATTCTGACCACGTACCTTACCATTTTTGCTATTTCTTCATGGACAGCAAGTTAGAACAAAGAGCAAATGTGACATTCTGCATGAAACTGGGCAAATCTACCACAGGGACGTTTGACATGGTTTGGCATGTTTATGGCGATGCTGCAATGAGTTGAAGATCCAGCTCATGGGTAGTTTGACACCATTGCAGGGATCCAGCGCAAATAGCAGAAGGTGCTTGACACGCTTCAAAAAGAAGACTTTCAGGAGTGGCAGGAACACTGAGTGCACTGTATTGCTATGCAAGGGGTCTATTTTGAAGGTGATAGTGTGTAAACGTAGATAAATAAAGTACTTTCTTGTAAACAGAGCTAGATTCAAAACTTTTTGATTCCACCTCGTATATAGAGCCACTGGGAGAGGTTCATCAACTTTGCTGTACTGTAAGACTAATGCCACATGGGTGATCTGGAAACTGATGACATACTGCCAACATAAGAGACTGCCAGCCAATTCCTATGGAAATGCTCCCATGTTAGCTGAGCCAGCAAAATGTCACTCCCACCACTAGTGATCAAGATTCAGCAGCATTTAGGCCCTGTGAGGGAGTTGTTCTATAGAGGTAAATGGAATACTGTTCCTTGTGCCTCTGACAATGTGTCTCCCATGGGGCATCTGCCTAAGGAAGTAATAGGACATCACCAATGAAGTTGATCAACAAGTAGATTTATTATACGTTAACAGTTTGTTTCAGAAATACATTGCCCTGTTGCTCAAAAGTACTGTTGTATCAGTTAAAACACTCCCTAAATGCTTAGTGGTTCAGAATGGACAGGTGCAGATGTCTCAAATACACAAAAAGTCTATTACAAATCCTTTGATATATGAGACTGCCTGATTTGCAATAGAAAGGGGCTGTATTCTTCCACTGCCTTTAACTGGGCCCTTACTTAAAATGTAATGAATTTAGCAGCTTTGGTCTTGTTACTCCAAGGTTCAGAGATCCTAAATGATTGATTTACAGCTTATAGCTAAACAGATTTAGATTCTGGTAGAAAGCCCTATTCCTGTTAAAACATTCTTTTTGGTTTTAGAGGGGGAAGGAATATAAACTCTGTCAGGTCTTTATTTGTGATTAGTGACCCAAATTAGAAGATTTCCTTCACATCCTGATAGAAAGTCTGTCCAGCGAGCACACATATTACAGCAAAATATTTTTTTTAGTAAAATGGGAACGTTTAGGGCCATCATTTCATTATGACTGCCTTTGACTTCCTGACCAAGGGACAACCACTCCCTCATTTCTTGTCCTGTTGTCACAAGGGCAACAGTAGTGAGATAAAATCTCCCCAATGGGGTCACAGTCAGCAATAAAAACTTGTCAGAAGTAGTTACTTTTGCCAAGTCAATTTAAAACTATAAAAAAAGATTTTGGCTGAAATTGGGCTTGCCACCTCTGTCACCCATGATGGTCATCATCTTCTTGCTCTCACATTTCTAGTGAAGATTAGATATCAAATAGAGTAAACTGACTGCTAATTTACTGCTATAAAGTGAGTTTTTCAGCCTGTTAGGACAGCACAGCTGAGTCTACGATCCAGAGCCAGAGGCTTGTCCTGTCCCTTTCGTGAAAGCAGTGTTAGTTCCAGAGCTGCATCCTGCACAGGGACATGTCTTCTGGTACTAGCACTACTTGCAGTCGTGGGACAATAACAACACCCAGCACTGTCTAAACTCTACTAGACCCCTAATGTTATTATAAAGAGTGGAAAATATTGGTAACCAAGCAAAAAATCACGCCCTCCTTGGGTCCCCACCACTGCGCTAAATAAAAATAACCAAAAAAGTGTATATAAAGGTGTATAAACCCCAGAGCTGCCACTTTAAAAAATGAATACTATAAATTATATTAACTTGCAAAATAGAGAAAATTAATATAAGCGGCGCTGACAGTGACACTATAAATGTGATAAAGTGAACATTCGTTTACACAAACCTATATCATAAATAATTATAGTGACATCACAAAAATCACCGTGTCAATAAAAGATATGCATAAAATCCATAAGTTGATAAACACTGTGGATGATGTGCAGATTTCTTAAAGTATTCACCAAACCACACATGTCAGTGATTCCTCTCCCTTCAGATTCAAAACTCACCGAACAACAATGCCTCACACTCTCGTGTTTTGGCAAATCAGCGCGATAAACCTTGCAGACAGGTTTAAGCGAGTGATCCAACATCCATCCGTGTATGTACAGGTTCAGTCCACATGTAAATGAAAATGCACTAATAGTGTAAAAACGTAAAACCAAATTTAATAACCACTGTGTACACTTCAATCATTACACTCACATAAAATCTCTTTAAACGAACAAACTTCACAGCAACGTCACATCAAATACTCCTGTGTGAACGCCTGACACCAATGCATTAATGGTCACGGCGGATCCGAGGTATGCGGATGAAATTCTCACCACCACTCGCTATCTCTTGCTACTCTCTGGCTCGGCTCAGCACGTCCTACGTCACATGCTGATTCAGATGGTTGCTGTACAGCCACGCCCCGACATGTTTCGTCACACCGATTTATTCATGAATCCCATGAGTAAGTCGGTGTGACGAAACATGTCGGGGCATGGCTGTACGGCAACCATCTGAATCAGCGTGTGACATAGGACGTGCTGAGCCGAGCCAGAGAGCGGGGAAGCAAGCCCAAGTAGCGAGGGATAGCGAGTGGTGGTGAGAATTTCATCCGCACACCTCAGGTCCGCCGTGACCATTAATGCATTGGTGTTGGGCGTTCACACAGGAGTATTTGATGTGACGTTGCTGTGAAGTTTGCTCGTTTAAAGAGATTTTATGTGAGTGCAATGATTGAAGTGTACACAGTGGTTATTAAATTTGGTTTTACGTTATTACACTATTAGTGCATTTTCATTTACATGTGGACTGAACCTGTACATACAGGGATGGATGTTGGATCACTCGTTTAAACCTGTCTGCAAGGTTTATCACACTTATTTGCCAAAACACGAGAGTGTGAGGCATTGTTGTTCAGTGAGTTTTGAATCTGAAGGGAGAGGAATCACTGACACGTGTGGTTTGGTGAATACTTTAAGAAATCTGCACATCATCCACGGTGTTCATCAACTTATGGACTTTATGCATATCTTTTATTGACACAGGCTGATTTTTGTGATGTCACTATAATTATTTATGATATAGGTTTGTGTAAACAAATGTTCACTTTATCACATTTATAGTGTCACTGTCAGCGCCGCTTATATTAATTTTCTCTATTTTGCAAGTTAATATAATTTATTTTATTATAAAGAGTACCTGTCACCTACACAATGCTCTCACATGGAGGTAAAAAAATAAAATTATAATATATAAACAAAAAGTAACCTCCATTGCCTTGTAAAAACCTACAAATGCAAATGCGGCCCAGGGTGCACGTATGCAAACTGCGACTGCACCACACGTGGGGTATGGCCATGAATGTCAGAGTTCTAGTGCCAGAGCACATGGTTAACTCTAAACTTATAAGCAGTGAAGGTTTTTAAAGCATCACCTATGGAGATTCTTGCGTACCATCACTTTTTTTAAATATCACAGAAGCACGCAATTTTCGACATGTTTGGTACCTATGTACTCGACGCAGCCCTATCTTTTATATTTTACCAAAAAATTTGACATTATAATATGTCTGTTTGCAGTAAAATTACTTTTATTCATTTTTTTCTATAAATATGTATTAGATAAATAGTTGCACAAATATATAATGTTTTAGCGGTTTAAGTAATTTCATGGGCACAAATGCAGATATTTTACAAAAATGTGTGTGCAAAAAAATGAAAAAAGATAATTGCTCCGAGTGCCAACGTGGTTAAGGAAACCTTTATTGCCAGAAAGATTTATTGATGACATTACTGACCTCCTTCTAAAAATATTAGTTGCCTGCCTTTTTCATGTTGCAGTTCTTGCTGAGCCACTGCCCTGCAAAAGGCATGCAGATTATAAGGTCAAAGTAAAGTAAACTTTCTGATCTGTATGCATGATCCAAGTCAGTGACTCTAAAATACTAAAGTCAACAATGGCAGCCCCATATTCTCTCAGTACAGGTTTCCTTTAAGTCTTGACATCTTTATTATTGGGCAAATATACATTTTAATTTCATAGTTCAGGCTGTGAAAGGGAAAATAAATATATTCCTGCACTTTCTTTGTATTTGTGGCTAACCTGCATAAAAATAATGCTAAGCTGCATATATTTCCCCGTTTCAAGAATAAATATTGAGCCTAATTGTTTGCTTTTATAAAGAAAAGGACATGAATGATTTTAAACTTAGTGAGTTTTATGGATATCCTCCACAGAACCTCACTTAGTAAGTTTGAGAATGAAGTCAGGCTCTCTGATTAACTCATCCTGTCAACATTTTTATGTACTCTCTTGCCTTTTGTCATTGGAGAACAAATATGATTGGTTTACATAGGCATTACCAAGTGTCTAATTATTTTTTTGCAGACCTGTTGTTAGTCTATATTTTAGCATTAATTAGAAAAGGCTTTGGTCTGGATTTGTGGGATCGTCCAAAATGTTTCAAAAATGTATTTAGTGCATTGCGCATCAGTTACCTCACACCTCATTTTTGATTCCAGACACCTCTTCCTGAGCCACCTTGCAGTGTAATAGAACAAAACCACAGTTTCATCTATAAGCCAAACTAATTTCCTACCCATATCCAGGCATTTTTTCCTGCTCATTATCTTCCTGGGCATGGGTCCCCTCACCGCCCCTGTGAATTCTTCTGTCTCTGGAGCCTATAAGAGACGACCTGGCCACTGTAAGTGTCCTCTCAACCAAGGGGGTATGAATAGGATAGTTACATGTGTTGAGAAGGAAGGGATTGATAATATCCTGTAGCTTGGCTTTAAATATAAAAAATAATGGCAAGCTCTAGCTAAAACTTAATACCGTATTATGAATGTTTTTTCCACAGTCAGGGATCAGGCTCAGAGGCCAGTAGAAATAGCAGTGGAGAGTTTCCCACTAAACAGCTGGATAGTTACACAAGCAGGTCACCCTGGCAGACGACCAGGCTCACCTGAGGTGCAGTGTCTAAACACTAACCGGTATTTACCAGAGCTCCTGATGCTGGAAATGGGGTTTTGGTGGGTGTTAGTAGCAGGTCATGGTCCTCAGGATCACCTCACCAGCAGGTGAGCAAGCCAGGGTTCAGTAGCAGATATAGCAGGTAGGGATCAAGCAGAAGCATAGTCAGCAAACAACCCAAAGGTCGGTAACAAGTGCTTGCAGGTTGGGAACAAGCGGAAACGTAGTCGAGGAACAAGCCAAAGGTTGATAACAAGTGCTAGTGGAGATAATAACTGCAGGTATGCAAAGGAGCAAGATGTCAGCTGGAGAGAGCACGATAATTTGGCAAACAGGAAGTGCAAAGGCATGGCTAGGAAGTTCATGGGAGGAGCAAGGAGTTCAAGGTTCACCAGAAACAAGGTACATGATAAGATTATCCAAGGGTTCAGACAGGATGCTGTCCAGCATCTCAGCAGTATAGTCAGTGTTTATCTGGCACTCCAAGTGGAGTAATCCTTAGGGGTATAGTCTGTGGCTGTAATAGCTGGATGGTGATGTATCCATAGGTTGGAAAAGAAAGGGGTATTAAGGGTTAAAAAGGAAGGCAGCCATCCTTCAGAGTGTGACCAGAACTCTGCAAGACATGTAAGGAAAAATCACGGAGGAGAAGGCGCCGACCTGAGTGTAGTATTAAAATGATGACTTTATTAGGATAAGAGTAAAAACACTTACAAGATGATACAAGATGCATGCACGTCAAAGTAAAGTGCAGTCCTGGCATTGCACATGGCTCTGCGGGTCCCATCGCTGTTCTGGATAGCTGGAAAGGATTAGGCAGCTGGCTGGAATGGATCACAGTGTTTCTCCAGCAGCAAGGAACCAGGAAGATCCACACTGACCAGCATGGACCGCGGAACAGGAAGTGATGTCACCGGTGTCTGATTGGACCAAGGCAGGGCTCGGAGCTGGCCAATAGAACGAGCAGCCAGCTCTGAGTGCATAGCCTTCGCCACTGCAGCTCTGATTGACAAGATTCCCTGCCCAATCAGACGCCGGTGACATAATTTCCTGTTTTACGGTCCATGCTGGTCAGTGTGGAGCTTCCTGGTTCCTTGCTCCTGGAGAAACACTGTGATCCATGCCAGCCAGCTGCCTAATCCTTTCCAGCTATCCATTACAGCGGTGGGACCCGCAGAGCCATGTGGAATGCCAGGACTGCACTTTACTTTGACTAGCATGCATCTTGTATCATCTTGTAAGTGTTTTTAATCTTATCCTATTAAAGTCATCATTTTACTACTACACTATCAGTTTGGCACCTCCCCCTCCCTGTTTTTTCCTTACATGTTCAGCATCTCAGGTGGTTCAGCAAGGAGAGCTACTGCCAGATGCAGCAGAGGTCTTGGGTTCAGATCCCAGTCCTGACAGTTTTAAATAATAAATCAAAGTTATAGTATTTTTTGTTGTCTTCCTATAACTCTTGTAAACTACAGTGTTATAAATAATCCATCCAAAATTACCAGCTTTAGTTTCAACCACTGCTGCCATTACAATATCAAACAGTGAATTCTTCACAATAAAAAATAACTGTTGATCCCAGCTCAAAGAGATTAAACCTGTAGTTATGTAATTTTATTATTTTCAGCTTACAGGGCTGAAACACAAACCTTTGAAGGGAAATCTTGCCAATACACTCCATGACAAATAATTAAAGAAAGCATAAGGTATAACCCTTCATGCAACCAAGCATGTGCAAATAAGAATATTTGTATCCCAATTGTAAGAAATAAATATATATATATATATATATATATATATATATAAACTGAAAAAATATATATAAAATATATCAATTGATTGCACTTGTAAACCCCAAAAGATGCTCTACAAGGGTACCTATATGGGGAAAACCCAGGTTCTATACATTTACACATCAAGTCCACCTTTTACAAAAAATAATAAATGCACATATATTTGCAGCAAAAAAAATTCAGTTATTTTTTTTGCAAATCAGCCTGCAAAGCATTGCAACTGTAGTCAGTGGATTGTGGGTGAAAAGTCAAACTCCTCCAGCTCCATGTCTATACCGAGGTATGGCCTTTCAGTCAGGCTCGATTCACATCTATGCATCTATGCATGTTGCTTTTGAGCATTTCTGCAGTGCTCCCCTGACAGGACGGCACGTTTGCACAGGTGATCTGACAGAGAGGAACAACATACCATCCCGATACCAGTCCGGTATTTACCATTGTTTTACCTGATATAGAGCTATGCACTGGAGCACCTAATCGATGTGAGTACCCCAGTTGGGGGCCTTTTTTGCTTTCTGTTTTTTAAACTGTTAAAACTCTATTACACTATCAAGTCTTTATTTTATACACTCACCGAAGTACCAAATTGACGAGTCCAGGATTCTGGTGTAACTACAAGAGCCCAGAGGTGGTTCATATTCGTGTTCTGGCTGCGCTTAGTTGCAAGGTCGTACGCTCTGAGGTGAGCATTAAATACCTAAGGGGAGCACCAGAGTGAGGAACACCACGGCATGTTCTGGATCTTATAATCGCATGAACTTTATTGCACTTAGCGGTTTAATAATCGCATGAACTTTATAATCGAATGAACTTTAGTACATCTGGATAGACATTTTTTGGATACATACACTTGTACAGGAGCACTTCTTTAACCACTTGCCTACAGGGCATTTTCACCCCCTTCCTGCCCAAGCCAATTTTCAGCTTTAAGCGCTGTCGCATTTTGAATAACAATTGCGCGGTCATACAACACTGTACACATATGAAATTTTTATAATTTTTTCCCCACTAATAGAGCTTTCTTTTGGTGGTATTTGATCACCTCTGCGGTTTTTATTTCTTGCGCTATATACAAAACAAGAGTGACAAGTGTAAAAAAAACACAATATTTTTTACTTTTTGCTATAATAAATATCCAATTTTTTTTTTAAAAACAAATTTTTTCCTCAGTTTAGGCCGATACGTATTCTTCTACATATTTTTGGTAAAAAATATCGCAATAAGCGTATATTTATTGGTTTGAGCAAAAGTTATAGCGTCTACAAAATAAGGGGATAGATTTATAGCATTTTTATTATTATTTTTTTTACTAGTAATGGCGGGAGGAGGAGGGGGCGCTGTAGGGTTAATCATGTTGCTAGGGAGTGATTCTAACTGTGGGGGAGGGGACTCACAAGGAGAGGAGACTGATCGGTGTTCCTCTGTACAAGGAACACACCATCGGTCTCCTCCCATCTGACAGGACGTGGGTCTGTGTGTTTACACACACAGATCCACGGTCCTGCTCGGTTACCAGGCAATCGCGGGGGCACGCGCACCGGGACCCGAGTGATGGCGGTCCAGGATAACAGCTGCACCGTCCCGCCGTCATATGATGGTGGGTGGACAGCAAGTGGTAAAACAACTATGCAATGCAATATTATGCATTAGTGGGTCACTGATAATCTATACAGGATCGAAAAAGTGGAAATTGCACCTCTTTGCACAGTAGCACTTTATATCTGTTATCATCATTGTTTATGCTTTTATATACACATCTTTTATTTTTAATACATGTGTAATATTTATATTTATTTTTAATATATGTGTTCATTTATTGCACTATTGTCACTTTCCACTGTTAGGAAATACATTTTTTTTTTTTTCACTATTGGAGGTTTTTTATATGTTTCTTTTTACACTGGTATAGTGTATGACTTTGGAAAGCGCAGCCTATATATTTATTTAGGGTTAAGATTTGGGTTAGGGTTAAAAGCCGGGTTAGGGTTAAGAGTTGGGTTAGGGTTAAATGTTGGGTTATGGTTAAGAGTTGGGTTAGGGTTAAAAGTCGGGTTAGGTTTAAGGTTAGGGTTAAGAGTCAGGTTAGGGTTAAAAGTCGGGTTAGGGTTAAAAGTTGGGTTAGGGTTAAAAGTCGGGTTAGGGTTAAGAGTTGTGTTAGGGTTAAAAGTTGGGTTAAGGTTAAAAGTCAGGTTAGAGTTAAAAGTCGGGTTAGGGTTAAAAGTTGGGTTAAGGTTAAGAGTTGGGTTAGGGTTAAAAGTCGGGTTAGGGTTGGGGTTAAGAGTTGGGTTAGGGTTAACCCTAACCAGACTTTTAACCTTAAGCCTAACCCGATTTTTAACCCTAACCCGACTTTTAACCCTAACCCGACTTTTAACCCTAACCAAACTTAACCCTAACCCAACTCTTAACCCTAACCTGACTTTTAACCCTAACCGAAACCCGACTCTTAACCCGAACCCTAACCTGACTTTTAAACCAAACACAACTCTTAACCCTAACCCAATTTTTAACACTAACCTGACTTTAAACCCTAACCCTACTCCTAACCTGACTCTTAACCCTAACCCGACTTTTAACTTTAAAGTGGTATTCCGGATGAAATTATACTTTTTAAATAAAAATACCCCTATAATACACAAGCTTAATGTATTCTAGTAAAGTTAGTCTGTAAACTATGGTCTGTTTTGTTAGTTTATAACAGTAGTTTCTTATTTTATAAACTTACAGCAGGCCGTGGCCATCTTAAGTGTGGGCATCTGAAGGCAGACTGTATTTCTTCTTGCATCTCATCCTTGCAGATCTCGCACATGCTCAGTGCAGCACAAGCAGTGTAATAGGTTTCAGGTCAGGTTTCCATGGCAACGGCAGTGTCAGAGGAAGTTGTCGCCCCTTCCCAGAAGGCATTGCAAACAGGAAATGATGCGATGGGCCACGGCCAGGGAGGAGGAAGTGAAAAATGAATACAGCAGATATACAGTAGGTGCTGAGAAAAAAAACTTAAAAAGATACAATTCGTTTACAGTGCACAGTTTAGTGAGGGATGCTAAATGAGTTGTAAAAGTGGGTGGAACTCCACTTTAACCCCACTCTTAACCCTAACCTGACATTTAACCCTAACCCAACTCTTAACCCTTACCTGACTTTTAACCCTAACCCTAACACAACTTTTAAGCCTGTAAACAGTGAAAAATACCGCGTTAACACCTAGAGAATGAATAAGCAGCCGCACAGCAAAAGACAATTGCAAATGAAAATGACAGATAATTATGCAGCGCTAAATAAAAGTCATATGAATACAACTGTATATAATGCAAGAAAAAGGAAAACATTGTGCAATCTAAGTGACACATGTGTAAATCAATAAATGAATATAATAAATAAAGTCCACAAAGTGATGAAAAGGTGATCCATGGATGAAAGATGAAATATGATGTTAATCCCGATGAGTGAATGACCACCTTGAGGCATCAAATGTAGGGACAAGTGTGGAAAGAAGATAATGGGAGAAGCCTCCACCAGCATAAGGAAGGCTTACCAGAGCAATTGGACTCAACAAGACATCATGAGTCATCAAGGCTTATGGTGTCAGCACACCAATGGATAGGGACATCCACATCTGTAAACATTAACACAGGTGGATGATGATCACACTTTCTCTCAGCAGAGAAAGGAAGCTCAGAGGAAGATTGGTTGAATCCTTCCCATAGGCTCACAGGATAAAACTTCCACCTGTCTGATCCCTGGACTAAATAGGCTCAATGTAGGTGTTTGTATAGGTGACATTGTGCTTGTGATTTTCTCTATGCCCTTTTTTGCCCACAGAGTTTTGATGCTGTGCTTGGTTTACTCAGCAGCAAGCTGCAACATGAGAACACATCCTTCAGGGACCGCATTCCACCAGCTGAAAGGCTAATTATTACACTGAGGTAATTTCTTACTATTTGGATGAACCTTTAACCCACAAAGCAGTAATCAAATGAACAGGACACAGTAATGCCCTGTACACACGATAGGACTTTCCGACAACAAAATCCATGTTTTTTTTCCGACGGATGTTGGCTCAAACTCGTCTTGCATACACACGGTCACACAAATCTTGTCGGAAATTCCGAACATCAAGAACGCGGTGACGTACAAAACAAGCCGAGAAAAATGCAGTTCAATAGCATCTCTTCTGCTTGATTCCGAGCATGCGTGGAACTTTGTGCATCGGAATTGTGTACACACGATCGGAATTTATGACAACGCATCTTGTTGTCGGAAAATTTGAGAACCAGCTCTCACATTTTGTGTGACTGAAATTCTGTTGGAAAATGTCCGATGGAGCCTAAACACGGTCGGAATTTCGGACAACAAGCTCCTATAGAACATTTTTCATCAGAAAATCCTATCGTGTGTACGGGGCATAAGTGTGTATTTTACCAAATAACTTTATTTTTGTTGTTTATTTAAATTTTGCCACAAACATATAACGTCTAGAATTGCTTTATTCTTCCAAACCCAATATTGTTAAGATCACAAAAATTGGGGTTTTCTTTTTTCACATTAAATAAGTAACTAAGGAGTAAGCTCATCCCTATTTCAATTTTGTAAAAATAATTTTTTAGGCTTCCACCATATGTATGTTAATTATATAAAAAAAATCCACAGAACTAGGATTTGAAATTATAAACCATGGTAAGTAAACGGGTTTTGGGATGGTTCAGGTTGCTGGGAGGACAAAGAAGGAGCACTTTCTCCATAGTGCTGGTCCTCAGCTATACTTGGAGCATTTTTGAAATGGTAAGGATCCTGGTGGCTCAAGTGTAGATGTTAGAGGAGGTTGTTTGTGATCCAGCTGTCTAAGTGGTGGTCTATATGGGTATAGATTTCCAGGTTTGTAAGTTTGCTGCATAGGCAGCTGGTAACATAATGGCGGGTTTGGTAAAGGAGCATAAGTGGCTGTCAGCGTTGGCTGCAGTGGAAGATTTCTGTCTGGGAACTGGTTTGGCGACAGGGGAGATATGATTTGATGCAGTGCATCACTGAAATATCCATCTCAATTTTCTGGTCATCGGTCACCTGGTCAAAATAGGGCACAAGGGTATTAGAAAATTGTTGGGAGAGAGACAATTGCCCGGTAAACCGATCAGGCAGGTCCTTTAACCACTTGCCGACCGCCTCACGCCTATATACGTGAGCAGAGCGGCACGGGCAGGCAAAATCACGTACCTAGTACGTGATTGCCTTCCCGCGGGTGGGGGGTCCGATCGGACCCCCCCCCCGGTGCCAGCTGCGGTCGGCATTTGGTTGGGAGCGATGACAGACGAGGGGGAGGCCATCCGATCGTGGCCCCCCCCTCGCGATCGCTCCCAGCCAATGAAAAACATCCCCTGCCTCTGTATAGTACACAGAGGCAGAGGATGTGATGTCATCTCTCCTCGGTCTGGCAGTTTCCGTTCCAGCGCCGAGGAGAGATGACATGTAAGTGCACCAACACACACACACAGTAGAACATGCCAGGCATACATTACACCCCCGATCCCCCCCCGATCGCCCCCCGATCCCCCCCCAATCACCCCCCCCCCTGTCACAAACTGACACCAAGCAGGTTTTTTTTTTTTTTTCCTGATTACTGCATAGTGTCAGTTTGTGACAGTTAGCAGTGGTGGGACAGTTAGTATTAGCCCCCGTAGGTCTAGGGTACCCCCCTTACCCCCCCTAATAAAGTTTTAACCCCTTGATCACCCCCCCTCACCAGTGTCGCTAAGCGATCATTTTTCTGATCGCTGTATTAGTGTCGCTGGTGACGCTAGTTAGGGACGTAAATATTTAGGTTCGCCGTCAGTGTTTTATAGCGACAGGGACCCCCATATACTATCTAATAAATGTTTTAACCCCTTGATTGCCCCCTAGTTAACCCTTTCACCACTGATCACCGTATAACCGTTACGGGTGACGCTGGTTAGTTCGTTTATTTTTATAGTGTCAGGGCACCCGCCGTTTATTACCGAATAAAGGTTTAGCCCCCTGTAGGTCTAGGGTACCCCCCTTACCCCCCTAATAAAGTTTTAACCCCTTGATCACCCCCTGTCGCCAGTGTCGCTAAGCGATCATTTTTCTGATCGCTGTATTAGTGTCGCTGGTGACGCTAGTTAGGAACGTAAATATTTAGGTTCGCCGCCAGTGTTTTATAGCGACAGGGACCCCCATATACTATCTAATAAATGTTTTAACCCCTTGATGGCCCCTAGTTAACCCTTTCACCACTGATCACCGTATAACCGTTACGGGTGACGCTGGTTAGTTCGTTTATTTTTTATAGTGTCAGGGCACCCGCCGTTTATTACCGAATAAAGGTTTAGCCCCCTGATTGCCCGGCGGTGATATGCGTCGCCCTATTCAGCGTCAGATTAGCGCCAGTACCGCGAACACCCACGCACGCACCGTACACGCACCGTACACCTCCCTTAGTGGTATAGTATCTGAACGCATCAATATCTGATCCGATCAGATCTATACTAGCGTCCCCAGCAGTTTAGGGTTCCCAAAAACGCAGTGTTAGCGGGATCAGCCCAGATACCTGCTAGCACCTGCGTTTTGCCCCTCCGCCCGGCCCAGCCCAGTCCAGCCCACCCAAGTGCAGTATCGATCGATCACTGACACTTTTTTTTGTAGCGTTTTGGTGAACTGGCAAGCACCAGCGGCGTAGTACACCCCGGTCGTAGTCAAACCAGCACTGCAGTAACACTTGGTGACGTGGCGAGTCCCATAAGTGCAGTTCAAGCTGGTGAGGTGGCAAGCACAAGTAGTGTCCCGCTGCCACCAAAAAGACAAACACAGGCCCGTCGTGCCCATAGTGCCCTTTCTGCTGCATTCGCCAATCCTAATTGGGAACCCACCGCTTCTGCAGCGCCCGTACTTCCCCCATTCACATCCCCAACCAAATGCAGTCGGCTGCATGAGAGGCATTTATATATCCTCCCGAGTACCCCTACCCAGCGAACCCCCCCAAAAAAGATGTTGTGTCTGCAGCAAGCGCGGATATAGACGTGACGCCCGCTATTATTGTCCCTCCTGTCCTGACAATCCTGGTCTTTGCATTGGTGAATGTTTTGAACGCTACCATACACTAGTTGAGTATTAGCGTAGGGTACAGCATTGCACAGACTAGGCACACTTTCACAGGGTCTCCCAAGATGCCATCGCATTTTGAGAGACTCGAACCTGGAACCGGTTACAGTTATAAAAGTTACAGTTACAAAAAAAAAGTGTAAAAAAAAAAAAAAAAACACAAACAAAAATAAAAAAAAATAGTTGTCGTTTTATTGTTCTCTCTCTCTCTATTCTCTCTCTATTGTTCTGCTCTTTTTTACTGTATTCTATTCTGCAATGTTTTATTGTTATTATGTTTTATCATGTTTGCTTTTCAGGTATGCAATTTTTTATACTTTACCGTTTACTGTGCTTTATTGTTAACCATTTCTTTGTCTTCAGGTACGCCATTCACGACTTTGAGTGGTTATACCAGAATGATGCCTGCAGGTTTAGGTATCATCTTGGTATCATTCTTTTCAGCCAGCGGTCGGCTTTCATGTAAAAGCAATCCTAGTGGCTAATTAGCCTCTAGACTGCTTTTACAAGCAGTGGGAGGGAAGAATGCCCCCCCCCACCGTCTTCCGTGTTTTTCTCTGGCTCTCCTGTCTCAACAGGGAACCTGAGAATGCAGCCGGTGATTCAGCCAGCTGACCATAGAGCTGATCAGAGACCAGAGTGGCTCCAAACATCTCTATGGCCTAAGAAACCAGAAGCTACGAGCATTTTATGACTTAGATTTGGCCGGATGTAAATAGCGCCATTGGGAAATTGGGGAAGCATTTTATCACACCGATCTTGGTGTGGTCAGATGCTTTGAGGGCAGAGGAGAGATCTAGGGTCTAATAGACCCCAATTTTTTCAAAAAAGAGTACCTGTCACTACCTATTGCTATCATAGGGGATATTTACATTCCCTGAGATAACAATAAAAATGATTTAAAAAAAAAAAAATGAAAGGAACAGTTTAAAAATAAGATAAAAAAGCAAAAAAAAAAAAATAAAAAAAAATAAAAATAAAAAGCACCCCTGTCCCCCCTGCTCTCGCGCTAAGGCGAACGCAAGCGGCGGTCTGGCGTCAAACGTAAACAACAATTGCACCATGCATGTGAGGTATCACCGCGAAGGTCAGATCGAGGGCAGTAATTTTAGCAGTAGACCTCCTCTGTAAATCTAAAGTGGTAACCTGTAAAGGCTTTTAAAGGCTATTAAAAATGTATTAATTTTGTTGCCACTGCACGTTTGTGCGCAATTTTAAAGCATGTCATGTTTGGTATCCATGTACTCGGCCTAAGATAATCTTTTTTATTTCATCAAACATTTGGGCAATATAGTGTGTTTTAGTGCATTAAAATTTAAAAAAGTGTGTTTTTTCACAAAAAAATGCGTTTGAAAATCGCTGCGCAAATACTGTGTGAAAAAAAAAAAATGAAACACCCACCATTTTAATCTGTAGGGCATTTGCTTTAAAATAATATATAATGTTTGGGGGTTCAAAGTAATTTTCTTGCAAAAAAAATAATTTTTTCATGTAATCAAAAAGTGTCAGAAAGGGCTTTGTCTTCAAGTGGTTAGAAGAGTGGGTGATGTGTGACATAAGCTTCTAAATGTTGTGCATAAAATGCCAGGACAGTTCAAACCCCCCCCAAATGACCCCATTTTGGAAAGTAGACACCCCAAGCTATTTGCTGAGAGGCATGTCGAGTCCATGGAATATTTTATATTGTGACACAAGTTGCGGGAAAGAGACAAATTTTTTTTTTTTTTTTTTTTTTTTGCACAAAGTTGTCACTAAATGTTATATTGCTCAAACATGCCATGGGAATATGTGAAATTACACCCCAAAATAAATTCTGTTGCTTCTCCTGAGTACGGGGATACCACATGTGTGGGACTTTTTGGGAGCCTAGCCGCGCACGGGACCCCGAAAACCAAGCACCGCCTTCAGGCTTTCTAAGGCCGTAAATTTTTGATTTCACTCCTCACTACCTATCACAGTTTCGGAGGCCATGGAATGCCCAGGTGGCACAAACCCCCCCCCCCAAATTACCCCATTTTGGAAAGTAGACACCCCAAGCTATTTGCTGAGAGGTATAGTGAGTATTTTGCAGACCTCACTTTTTGTCACAAAGTTTTGAAAATTGAAAAAAGAAAAAAAAAATTTTTTTCTGGTCTTTCTTCATTTTCAAAAACAAATGAGAGCTGCAAATACTCACCATGCCTCTCAGCAAATAGCTTGGGGTGTCTACTTTCCAAAATGGGGTCATTTGGGGGGGGTTTGTGCCATCTTGGCATTTTATGGCCTTCAAAACTGTGATAGGTAGTGAGGAGTAAAATCAAAAATGTATGCCCTTAGAAATCCTGAAGGTGGTGCTGGGTTTTCGGGGCCCCGTACGCGGCTAGGCTCCCAAAAAGTGCCACACATGTGGTATCCCCGTACTCAGGAGAAGCAGCTGAATGTATTTTGGGGTGCAATTCCACATATGCCCATGGCCTGTGTGAGCAATATATCATTTAGTGACAACTTTTTGTAATTTTTTTTTTTTCTTTTTTTTGTCATTATTCAATCACTTGGGACAAAAAAAATAAATATTCAATGGGCTCAACATGCCTCTCAGCAATTTCCTTGGGGTGTCTACTTTCCAAAATGGGGTCATTTGGGGGGGTTTTGTACTGCCCTGCCATTTTAGCACCTCAAGAAATGACATAGGCAGTCAGAAACTAAAAGCTGTGTAAATTCCAGAAAATGTACCCTAGCTTGTAGACGCTATAACTTTTGCGCAAACCAATAAATATACGCTTATTGACATTTTTTTTACCAAAGACATGTGGCCGAATACATTTTGGCCTAAATGTATGACTAAAATTTAGTTTATTGGATTTTTTTTATAACAAAAAGTAGAAAATATCATTTTTTTTCAAAATTTTCAGTCTTTTTCCGTTTATAGCGCAAAAAAATAAAAACAGCAGAGGTGATCAAATACCATAAAAAGAAAGCTCTATTTGTGGGAAGAAAAGGACGCAAATTTCGTTTGGGTAGAGCATTGCATGACCGCGCAATTAGCAGTTAAAGCGACGCAGTGCCGAATTGTAAAAAGTGCTCTGGTCAGGAAGGGGGTAAATCCTTCCGGGGCTGAAGTGGTTAACAAAGTGTACATTTTCTCTGTCTGTTTTTCATTTGCCCATTTGGTGGCATCCCCCTTCTTAGTTGTGCGCCAATTGGGCACTGGAGCAGCCTCCCCCCTCCTGTTCCTCTTCTCCCTTCTCTTCTTTTTTTAGGGGGGTGGGTAATAATTGTACAGAAACACAGATTACTAATACCATTTTTTTAAAAATTACCTTTGCATCTCCAGAATGGGTCTCAAAAATTCAAGGTCCCTGGCATATGAGTAGGGTGTGAAGGACTTTGTAACCAAACCACTTCTCATGCTCTGTTCCGTTTATAACTGGCTGTTAAAGCTGTCTTTTGCACTCCGCCATCTTGTTTGCAAAGCTTTTACTGCAAAACAATGAAAACATATTTTTGTTATATTTTCAGAAACCTGGCAACTGGACACTCCATTTCTAGTCTGCATTTTCAGTTGCTAGCTACCTAATCTGGGACATGTACTCCATCATTTGGGACGTTCTTAAAGAGGTGGTCTTCCCAAAGCCTACAACCGATGAATGGGCAAAGATAGCAGATATCTTCTGGCAACAGTGCAATTTCCCAAATTGCGTGGGTGCTATTGACAGCAAGCATATACACATCCAGAAGCCAATAGGCAGTGACAGCAGCTTTTATAACTATAAAAAATATTTTGCATTTGTGCTTTTTGCAATGGCGGATGCCAATTACCTTTTGTATATGTCGATATAGGGTCCTACTGCAGAAGTTCAGGCTCTAGTATATTTACCCACTCAACTTTAGAGCATCTTCTACAAGAAAATAGGCTGGGACTACCAGCCAATAGGCCACTCCCTAGAACTAGTGGGCCTGCAATGCCATATGTCTTTGTGGCTGATGAAGCATTTGCGCTAGGGGAACACCTTCTCAGACCCTATTCAAGCCACTCTTTGAGCCCCAAAAAAAGTGTGTTCAATTATCGACTCACTCGGGCCAGGAGAGTTTTTGAATGTGCGTTCAACATACTGGCCAACAAATGACGTGTGTTGCACATACCAATCTATCTTAAAATGCAACACGCTATACAGACTGTGAAACCTACTTGTGCTCTCCATAATTTTATTTGAGAGCATGGCGGGTTCCAAATTGAGGACACCTTTGGCAATCAGGCCATGACAAGAGCAGAACTGAGATCCACTCGGGGCAGCAGGAGTGGTGCTGCTACCCAAGATACTTTCTGCTCATATTTCATGTCTCCAGAAGGTCAGCTGCCATGGCAGCTAGATGCATTAGCCTATAGATAGACCAAATGAGACAAATCTTCTTTACATTGTGAATGTGTTTTTTTGTTAAGCTTATGTTTGTTGAATGTTTCTAGCTATGCTCTTCTTATTTTGCCTGCATTGAAAAACGTGTATCTGACATTAAGATGCTATTAAAACCAAATCCAAAGCCTAATTTGTACTTGATTTTTTTTTTATTGCATTTTTTAAAGGAACATTAGTTGCAAACAGAGCAATACAGCTGTTAGGGAAATACAAGCCCCATGAAGCATTGCAAGGCTGACAGTTACAAGCATCACTGACAAAGGTCGAGGCATGATGGAATTGTAGTTCTGTAACAGCAGCAGGACGACAGGCTGAACACACATTATGCAAAGGTCTATTAACTTTAGAAACAAATTGAAATTGTAATCTCCTACACTTTAGGGACTACAATTACTGGATAGTGACTAGACTTGTGCAGTTTGTTTTGGTCAGAATCTAAATTTGTATGAATTTTGGGAAAATGGGACATTTGGATGTCTCCAAATTCATGATTTCCAATAGTAACGAATTTAAACAATTACGAAAAAATAAACCCGATATTGGGCTGAAATTCTAATCGGTTCAAATGCGAAAAATTCAAACAAATTCAACAGAATTTGCTCAAAGTCCAAAAAATTATAATTTGAATTTAAAACATGAAAAAGCATTTTATGGAAAGGGCCAGGGACTTTTTTCTGGTTTTTAGTTCCATAGACTTCAACGATCAAAAGCGTGTATTGAAGAACGCAAAAATGCACCTGCAATATGCAAACTGCAACGTGCATAGGTGTGAACCAGGCCTTAAAGTTTATTCATTCAGAGACCCCTGTGATTGAATGATGTGGCTGTGTGGGCCGAACATTTTCAATAGTGTTCATTTTTATTGTTTTTTTATAGTGAAGGGTAAGAAGACATACAAGAAGACAGACATGAATAATAGTTTGAATATGAATGAATGGAAAGAGCCATAAATAACCTGTAATACGTTTGCCAAAATCTTTGGTAAGCTGGATATGGCAAAATGGAAGTATTCATACTTAATATTGTTATATTTACTCTGCAAACCTAAAACACAGATCCCATTATGAAAAGTTGCTTACTAATTTGAGTATAATGCATCTTTAAAAACTGTGAAATGTTAGAAATCACTGCAAGCCATTCTTTTGATGTCGTAAATCAACATGTTAGCCAAAATGTGGGTATTAATGCTTTAGCTGTCATTATCAGAGAATAAAAGAAAGTTTTCTTTTTCTCTTGTAGATTATAAATTTGAAAAATGTAGCCATCTCATTTGAGGGTTTAGTGGAATCTGACATTTTATTTTGTGGCTTGATCCTGTAACAAGCTAGCCAAATACTGTATGTATAAGCAACCTTGATCTTGTTTATATCTCCAACATATAGTTGGGCCGTTAATACTACTGAATGTACAGCAGAATCTTGTATTGATGTTCCTGAAAAAGGAACGGATAGTATACAGTGGGTATAGAAAATAATCAAACCCTTTAAAATTATCACATTTTGTTGCATTGCAGCCTGAAATGAAGACAGACACAGTTTTTGTTTCATCCAGCTGTATTTATTAGTGAAACTTATCGCACGGGTGGGCAAAAGGGCATACCCGTACGTACCTCCGTGTTAGCCACCTAGCGGGCGCGCGCACATCACCGATGGTGCATGCGCACCCATCGCACTCCGTGGGAACGTGCCTGCAGGTCCTGCAGACTCGATGTCCGCCGGTGGCCTGCGATAGCAGCGAGCAGAGGCAGAAAGGGGAAATGCCTATGTAAACAAGGCATTTCCCTGATCTGCCTAGTTACATGACAGAGATCCACTGCTCCCTGTCATCGGGAGCAGTGATCTCTGTCATGTCCTAGGTAGCCCATCTCCCCTACAGTTAGAACACACTAAGGGAACACCTTGACCGCCCCCTAGTGCTTAACCCCTTCCCTGCCAGTGACATTTATACAGTAATCAGTGGCTATTTAAAGCTGTGATTGCTGTTTAAATGTCACTGGTCCCAAAATAGTGTCAAAAGTGTCAGATCTGTCCGCCGCAATGTTGCAGTCCCACTAAAAATCGCAGATCACCGCCATTAGTAGTAAAAAAAATTAATAATAAAAATGCCATAAATCTATCCCCTATTTTGTAGACGCTATAACTTTTGCACAAACCAATCAATATACGCTTATTGCGATTTTTTTTTAAACTAAAATATGTAGTAGAATATATATCGGCCTAAACTGAGGAAGGAATTTTTTTTTATATATATATATTTTTGGGGATATTAATTATAGCAAAAAGTGAAAAAATTGCTTTTTTTCCAAAATTTTAGTTTTTTTTGGTTATAGTGCAAAAAATAAAAATTGCAGAGGTGATCAAATACCACCAAAAGAAAGCTCTACTTTGGGTACAGTGTCGCACGGCTGCGCAATTGTCAGTTAAAGCGACGAAATACCGTATTGCAAAAAATGTTCTGGTCATTAAGGAGGCAAATTCTTCCAGGGCTGAAGTGGTTAAAACATCCAACTGAAAGATATAAAAACCAACATGTCAGAATCACGGAGTTGGAAAAGGGATCACCCCCCCCCCCAATGTCAGTATTTTGTTGAACCATATTTTGCTTTAACTACAGTCTTTAGTCTGTTGGGATATGTTTCTACTAACTTTGCTCATCTAGACTTTGCAATATTTGCCCACTCTTCTTTGCAGAACTGCTCAAGTTCAGGTAAATTTGATGGTGACCATTTGGGGACTGCAGTCTTCAAGTCATTCCACAGATTGTCAATGTGGTCTGGGCTCTGACTAGGCAATGCAAGGACCTTCACCTTTTTTCTGTTTCAACAACTGCGTGGTCATTTTTGCTATGTACTTTGGGTCATTGTCATGTTGGCATAAGGGGGACATAAGGGGGAGATCCTTTTTTCAACTCAGTGATTCTGTTTTTGAATTTTTATTTTTCTTCCTGACATGGTGTTATATCTTTCACATGGATGTTATAGCTTACACTAGTAAATGCAGATGAATAAAACAGAAACTGTGTCTGTCTTCATTTCAGGCTGCAAAGCAACAAGATGTAATTATTTTAAACAGGAGTGATTCTTTTCTATACCCACTGTATGTTTTATATACTCTTGGAAGAATTTCTGATTCCCACTTTGTGCTAAAGAAGTAGTGTTCTACAGGTAAAATATTCTTATTTACAAAAAATACTTGGTCCCCTGTTGTTCACCATGGATTCACAAGCCTATGTCAATACTGTGTTCTGTATTGATCTATCCAGCAGAAGAAACCAAATTAAAAAAATCAGGAGAGCAGGTATTTGACACTGCTATTCTTTATCATCTTCTTCTTCTAGAGGCTGGTCTTAACTTGATTTGCTGCAGTTGGTGACACAGTCACTTTTATAGCAAATGCAGCAAAGAACATAGCAAAAATAAGCAAATATATAATGTCTTTATGAGGTAGAAGGCAGAAAGACAAATATTGCTAATGACCAATATAGATGAAGCACACAAGAGGTCTAGGAAGTTGGCTGTAACTTTTGTAATTAAATTGTAAAATAAAAATATACAGTTGTGCAAGCACAAAAACATTTCTTTCACTCGTGGTTAGTGTTTGGCTGAAGCCATTTATTATCAATCAACTGTGTTTACTCTTTTTTAAGAGAAACTACCCAAATTACCCTGATCGACAGCTTACATACCCTGGTGATTTTGGTCAATCTCTTGACACTTGAGAGGCCTAATTAATCTGGATATTTACTGATTTACACATTATAAGGAAAGAAACTATTTTCTAGTTACAGAAAACAAATAAAATAAATAAGCAGAAGTACAGAGAAGGGTTGGGTTTTTACTGTGTTAATGACTTTGTCCCCATTGGTGAGGTTACCTGGAATTCCTGATCGTGTTACAGGGATTCAGAGGGACAAGAAGTTTTGGAAATCTTTCTGAGGACAGACAGCAACAAATAGAGGTAGAAAGGCTAGAACCTCTGCTATGTTTTCATTCGTTGTACCTGTATGTCATGGGGACAACTGCCATCCTAATTTCTTGTACTGGTGTCACAGGCAAAAAAGCAAGGAAACCCACCCATTGGGTCACAGACAGCAAAAAAAGAAAAATGACAGGAGTTCTTACGTTTTGCCTATTCTATCCAAAATGTAAAGAAAAGTTTTGGATGAAGTCAGGCTGTAACCACTTGCCATCTGGCTGTTGTACATAAACAGCCATACGGTTGTCACCTGAGGGCAAGAGACCATTTTAAAATGGCTTGCCCTTTGTGCTGGTTGTGCATGCCCTCTGGTGCATGCAGCAGTGTGCTCTGTGATCACTGTGTTCATCTGAAAAAGCAGATCACAGACCGGGGTACAGGGTCATTGAAATTGACCCTGTACCAGGTGATCACTGTGATCAATCACAACTATCAAACATGTAAACAAAGGCCGCATGTTGCAGCCAGCACTATGTTTCTTCTCACACCTAGGGGTTTTTAAACTAGGCAATGGGGGGGGGGGGTCGAGAGGTACAGATAGTCAGTACGGAACATAGTCTAGAGAGTAGTATTGGGGGCATTAGTGGTAGGTTGACTAAAGCACATAAACCCAAGGTAAGTATAGTAACAAGTCCTAGTTGCAATCTCGAAAAACCCAATAAGAGGATAGTATGCAACCGGTCTAAACTACGTGGCATGTTCACCAATGCCAGGAGCCTGGCGGACAAGATGGGTGAACTAAAGCTACTGTTGTATGAGGAGGATTAGGATTTTGTGGGAATTTCAGAGACTTGGTTTAACAGCTCTCATGATTGGTTGGCAACCATTCAAGGGTATACCCTTTATCGCAGGGATAGAGAGGGTAAAAAAGGGGGAGGGATATGCCTGTATATCAAGAATAATGTACAAGTGAATGTGAGACATACCCTGCGGAATTTATGATTTCTTGGCCATTTTTCAGAGAATATGGATGAAAGCACAAAAACATTTCTTTCACTCGTGGTTAGTGTTTGGCTGAAGCCATTTATTATCAATCAACTGTGTTTACTCTTTTTTAAGAGGAACTACCCAAATTACCCTGATCGACAGCTTACATACCCTGGTGATTTTGGTCAATCTCTTGAAAAACCCAATAAGAGGATAGTATGCAACAGGTCTAAACTACGTGGCATGTTCACCAATGCCAGGAGCCTGGCGGACAAGATGGGTGAACTAAAGCTACTGTTGTATGAGGAGGATTAGGAATTTGTGGGAATTTTAGAGACTTGGTTTAACAGCTCTCATTATTGGTTGGCAACCATTCAAGGGTATACCCTTTATCGCAGGGATAGAGAGAGTAAAAGAGGGGGAGGGATATGCCTGTATATCAAGAATAATGTACAAGTGAATGTGAGAGATAACATCACTAAGGGAGCTAGGGGGAGGTGGAATCCTTATGGGTAGAGCTCCAAAGGGAAGAAGCTAAGGGGAAAATAATACTGGAAGTATGCTATAGGCCCCCTAACTTGAGGGAGGAGGGGGAGGCGGACCTCCTATCACAATTTGGATTAGCAGCAAGGATGGGAAGTGTTATCATAATGGGGGATTTTAATTATCCAGACATAGACTGGGTGGAGGGAACCACGCATTCGTCTAAGGCTCGCCAGTTTCTAAATGTCTTGCAGGACAATTTCATGGGTAAGATGGTAGACCAACTAGAAATAAAGCGTTACTAGATCTACTGATTACCAACAATACAGACCTGATCACAGATGTGGAAATATGGGGAAATTTAGGAAACAGCGATCACAGGTCAGTTGGCTTGAGTATAAATCACACAAATAGGAAACAAGGGAAATACAAAGATACTGAATATCAAAAGAGCCAACTTCCCTAAACTACGAACCCTGCTAGAAGATATAAATTGGGATAAAATCTTAGGGACAAAGAACACGGAGGACAGATGAGTTTGCTTTAAGAGCATATTAAATAAGGGCATTAGCCAGTGCATCCCATTGGGTAATAAATTTAAAGAGCGAACAAAAGTCTTGGATAGCTTAACGCCAATGTAAAATGCATATAAAAGAAAAAGAGCAGGCCTTCAAAAAAAAACAAGGTTGATGGATCATCATCAGCATTCAAACTTTATAAAGAATGCAACAAGAAATGTAAGGGTGCAATTAGGGCGGCTAAGATAGAACACGAAAGACACATAGCGGAGGAGAGCAAAAAAAATCCCAAGAAATTCTTTAAGTATGTAAACAGTAATAAAGGGAGGACAGACCATATTGGCCATAAAGAATGAGGAAGGACATTTGCTTACAAAGGATGGGGAGATGGCGAAGGTGTTAAATTTATTCTTCTACTCAGACTTCACGAGGGAATCGGGGGCTTCAGTAACCAAAACTGCAGTGTTCATCCTCGTGACACATCACATGCACCCAAGGGTACTTAGGGAACTCAGTCAAGTAATTGCCAGACCATTGTTCCTAATTTTTACTGACAGTCTACTGACTGGAATGGTACCAGCAGATTGGAGAAAAGCCAATGTAGCACCAATATTTAAAAAGGGCCCAAAATACATCCCTGGGAATTACAGACTAGTTAGCCTAACATCAATAGTATGCGCGCTCTTGGAGGGGATGATAAGGGACTATATAAAAGATTTTAGTAATGAAAACGCTATCATTAGCAGTAATCAGCATGGATTCATGAAGAATCGTTCTTGCCAAACCAATCTATTAACCTTCTATGAGGAGGTGAGTTGCCATCTAGATAAAGAAAGGCCCGTAGACATGGTGTATCTGGATTTTGCAAAAGCATTTGACACAGTTCCCCATAAACGTTTACTGAACAAAATAATGTACGCTGGCATGGACCATAAGGTGAGTACATGAATAGAAAACTGGCTACAAGGGCGAGTTCAGAGGGTGGTGATAAATGGGGAATACTCTGAATGGTCAGAGGTGGGTAGTGGGGTCCCACAGGGTTCTGTGCTGGGACCAATCCTATTTAATTTGTTCATAAACGACCTGGAGGATGGGGTAAACAATTCAATCTCTGTATTTGCAGACGATACTAAGCTAAGCAGGGAAATAACTTATCCGCAGGATGTGGAAACCTTGCAAGAAGATCTGAACAAATGAAAGGGGTGGGCAACTACATGGCAAATGAGGTTTAATGTAGAAAAATGTAAAATAATGCATTTGGGTGGCAAAAATATGAATGCAATCTATACACTAGGGAGACAACCTCTGGGGGAATCTAGGATGGAAAAGGACCTGGGGGTCCTAGTAGATGATAGGCAATGCAATGCAATGCCAAGCAAGCTGCTGCTAACAAAGCAAACAGAATATTGGCATGTATTAAAAAAGGGATTAACTCCAGGGATAAAACTATAATTCTCCCACTCCCACTTCTCCCACTCCCACACTCTCTCGCACCTGGAGTATGCTGTCCAGTTCTGGGCACCAGTCCTGAGGAAGGATGTACTGGAAATGGAGCGAGTACAAAGAAGGGCAACAAACCTAATAGTTAGTTATGAAGGAAGGTTGCGAGCACTGAATGTATTCTCTCTGGAGAAGAGACACTTGAGAGGGGATATGATTTCAATTTACAAATACCATACTGGTGACCCCACAATAGGGATTCAACGTTTTCGCGGAAGGGAGTTTAACAAGACACATGGCCACTTATTATTATTAGAAGAAAAGAGGTTTAACCTTAAACTACGTGGAGGGTACTTTACTGTAAGAGCGGCAAGGATGTGGAATTCCCTTCCACAGGCGGTGGTCTCAGCGGGGGTCATCAATAGTTTCAAAAAACTATTAGATAAGCACCTGAATGACCGCAACTTACAGGGATATATGTAATACTGACATATAATCACACATATAGGTTGGACTTGATGGACTTGTGTCTTTTTCCAGCCTCACCTACTATGTAACTATGTAACCTGTGTAAGCCAACAACAGTTTTCCTGATTGCTGCCACGCCAGTCTCAGTGTCACCAGAACTGTGAAAGCCAGTAACGGTGTTCCTGATCCCTGCCACACCAGTCCCAGTGTCACCAGACCAGTGCAGCCAGCAACAGTGTTCCTGATAGCCCCCACACCAGTCCCACTATCACCAGACCATTGTAGCTGACTGCAGCAACATAAGGGCAAGTGTCACCAGACCAGTGAAAGCCAGCAACAGTGTTCCTGATCACTAGCCACACTTCCGACCGTGTGTGGGCTCCATCGGACATTTTCCATCGGATTTTCTGACACACAAAGTTGGAGAGCAGGAGATAAAAATTTTCCGACAACAAAATCCGTTGTCGGAAATTCCGATCGTGTGTACACAAATCCGACGGACAAAGTGCCACACATGCTCAGAATAAATAAAGAGATGAAAGCTATTGGCCACTGCCCCGTTTATAGTCCCGACGTACGTGTTTTACGTCACCGCGTTTAGAACGATCGGATTTTCCGACAACTTTGTGCGACCGTGTGTAGACAAAACAAGTTTGAGCCAACATCCGTCGGAAAAAATCCTAGGATTTTGTTGTCGGAATGTCCGAACAAAGTCCGACCGTGTGTACGCCCTATAAGTATTTCTTAGAATTCTCACAGTGTGTGAGAAATATCTTATTAATTGACAGCTGTGTTCATTTTCTTTTTTCATTTTTCATTTTTCAAAAGATGTGTGATCTTCAAAAGACTCACCTTGCTTCTAATAAAATTCGTTGGAGGGTCTACTTTGCAAAATGTGGTCATTTTGTGGGTGTTTCTCCTGTCCTGGCACTTCAGAGCCTCATGAAATGTGATAGTCAGAAAATCAAATGGAAAATGTATGCCCCTTGAAAGCTAGCAAAAAAGTCTAACATTTGTGGTATCCTCATACTTGGTTGCACAATGTGTTTTGGGGTGTAATTGTAAATATACAGTGTTTTAGAAATAAATTGCTAAAATTACAACTTCAAATCAAATTTTATTTACTTTCTTTATTTTCAAAAAAAGTTTTTGAAAACAGTTACAACTTCAAAAAAATTTACCATGCTTCTTACTAAATAGAATTGTCTACTTTCTAAAAATGGGTAATTTGAGGGTATTTGTAGTTTGTAAAAAAAGTAATTTTTAGTCATGTAATGAATCTAAGTCTTCTGCCAAGGATAATGTTTGAATTGCCTTCTTTGCAGATGATACCATTCCAGTCAGGGTTAGGTTACATTCACACTTTGCATTTTCTAAATTTGCAAAAACTTACAGGAAATGCGCATTTTGCCACGGCAAACGCCCATCGCACTTCCAGTGCCATTAATTGTTAAGCAAATGTGGTTAGCAGACCTACATTTTCCACACATTTTTTCTCATGGCAAACGGGTTACACCGTGCTAAAATGTGTATTAAAAAAAAAAACGGAATGCTCCATGCCCAAAAAGGTTCTGGAGCTTCTTTGCTGCATTTGTCGTACATAGGGCAGCCCATTTAAGTGAATAGCCCTATGTGCAACGTGCAGAGATGGTCAAAACTGCGCAAAGAAGTGATCTGGAGCTTGTGTTTCTGCTACATGAAAGTGTGAATGCGGCCTATGACTTATATAACAAAGCAGATAATTTAGATTCTCTATTGGAGAAAATGGGACATCCCTGATATGCGCGATTACTTACAGTCACTATTAAAAGTATTCACCTGTTGAACGTTTTCAGGTTTTATTCTTATAGCACACTAAAACACAGAGAATCAAATTTAATTTTTTCTTTACACTTATTATCAAAAATATACCTTTTTTGCCAAAGTGAAGGTCTCTGAAAAGTTATTTAAATAAAAAAAAACCACAAAATAACTGACTCCGTAGGAATATCATAGTATTTAGTAGATGCATTTTTTTTTTAGGCACTTTTGAGTATGCGTGAATAGGCATCTGTCAGCTTTGCACATCAGGACATTAAAAAAATTTCCCATTCCTCTTTGTAACACTGCATCAACTATGGCAGGTTACCTGGGGGATGGTGAGTGAGCAGCCTTTTTTAAGTCCAGCCAAAAAATAATTTACGTGATCTAAACTTTGACTTGGCCTTTCCAGGACATTAACATTCTTGCATAATTTTGAATTTATACTTGAGGGTCATTGTCTCGAAAGAAGACAAAACTTATCTCTATACTCAGGTTTTTGTCAGACTGTATTGGAATTTCCTTTAGAATTTACTTGTATTTTGTTGTATTGTATCAACTCTCATAAGCTTTACAGAACCTGCTGAAGAGAAATATCCCCATAGCAAGATTCATGAAGGGGTTATTGCATTTATGATGATCTGCACTGTTTAGCTTACACCAAAATTTTCTCTCTGGTTGCCGAAAAGCACAATTTTGGTCTCACCAAACCACAGAACCCTTTTTAAGTTGCATTCAGAGTCTCCCGTGTTCCTTCTTGCACACCATAAGAGAAATATCATGTGAGCTTTCTTTTGCCACTCTCCCGTAAAGCTGGTGAATAGGAATGAGTGAATCTGCCCAGGTTCAAATCACAGGAGATATGTGGAATCCAGCATAAAGTTTGTGAAACCTGAACTTATTATCAAACCTGGAGTTTGCATGTTCTCCTTGTGCCTCCATGGGTTTCCTCCGGGTACTCTGGTTTCCTCCCACACTCCAAAGACATGCTGGTATGTTAATTGGCTCCTGTCTAAACGGGCCCAAGTATGTGTATGTATGAATGTTAGTTAGGGACCTTAGATTGCAAGCTCATTAAGAGCAGGGACTGATGTGAATGTTAAATATATATATATATATATATATATATATCCCCCATGTTGTAAAGCGCTGCCCAAACTGTTGATGCTATATAAACCCTGTATTATAATAATAATAATAATATATGTGTAAATAGATGGTGCTATATAAGTCCTAATGCTGGCCCGTGTCAACATTGCTTTCTTTACATTTAGACCTTCTGAGAGCATTAAATTATGAATGTCACAGGAACAGTGACATAGTCCTGATTAGGGATGAGCTGAACACCCCCCGGTTCGGGTTCGCACCAGAATCTGCGAACGGACCGAAAATTCGCACGAACGTTAGAACCCCATTGACGTCTATGGGACTCGAACGTTCAAAATCAAAAGTGCTCATTTTAAAGGCTAATTTGCATGGTATTGTCCTAAAAAGGGTTTGGGGACCCGGGTCCTGCCCCAGGGGACATGTATCAATGCAAAAAAACTTTTAAAAACGGCCGTTTTTTCGGCAGCAGTGATTTTAATGATGCTTAAAGTTAAAAAAAAGTGAAATAATCCTTTAAATATCATACCTGAGGGGTGTCTATAGTATGCCTGTAAATAGGTGCGTGTTTCCCGTGCTTAGAACAGTCCCTGCACAAAATGTCATTTTTAAAGGAAAAAATGTCATTTAAAACTGCTTGCGGCTTTAATGTAATGTCGGGTCCTGGCAATATAGATGAAAATCAGTGAGACAAACAGCATGGGTACCCCCCAGTCCATTACCAGACCCTTTGGGTCTTGTATGGATATTAAGGGGAACCCCGCACCTAAATTAAAAAAAGGAAAGGCGTGGGGCCACCAGGCCCTATATACTCTGAATAGCAGTATACAGGAGGTACAAACAAGACAGGGACTGTAGGTTTGTTGTTAAGTAGAATCTGTTTGTAATTTTGAACTGGTACATTTTTAACGTGTTTATCTCCAGCCAAAAAATCTATTTTAAGCTTTTTGGAAAACATGGGGAAGGGTTATCACCCCTGTGACATTTGTTTTGCTGTCTGTGCTCCTCTTTAGAAGATTTCACCTCATTTTTTTCTCCCAATGACAAATTTTTTTTGAAAATTTGGGGTTTTTTGTGAAACAAGGATTGGTGATAAAGCATCAGTGGAAAGGAGAAACGTTTTTCCCATATTAACTCTTACAGGAGAGAATTTCCCTTCCTAGGGGTAGATTTCATCTCACTTCCTGTTGTCTCCTTCCGTTTGCAAGTAGGAGTCGTTTGTAAGTTGGATGTTTGAAAGTAGGGGCTTGCCCTATATACTCAGCAGAAATTTGGGCCTTAGGTGTTGTTGTGGCCACAACACTGTAAGCCCTGACAGGGCATTGCTGTGAAATATTAGATCAAGAATTGTAATTACATGCCCCTGTTGAACAGGGGCTGAAAAATTGGGCCTTAGGCACTGATGCTGGTGCCACAACACTGCAACCCCTCACAGATACTCTAGTTGGAACGCAGAAACTAGCCCTGCTGCAAAGTATTGCATCAAAAATTGTAATTACACGCCCCTGTTAAACAGGGGCTGAAAAATTGGGCCTTAGGCACCGGTGCTGGTGCCACAACACTGCAACCCCTCACAGATACTCTAGTTGGAATGCAGAAACGAGCCCTGCTGCAAAGTATTGCTTTAAAAATTGTAATTACACGCTTCTGTTAAACAGAGGCTGAAAAATTGGGCCTTAGGCACTGGTGGTGGCGCCCAGAACCAAAAATGTTCTTACAAGCTATCAGCGTGATCATTGAGGAGGAAAATTACTCAGGATAGTCACTCAGCATCAGCATAGGCAGTCTTTGAAGGGATCTGAGATTTCAAAAAAAATTATTCAGTTACATCAGCATCAGGTGCTTGGTAGCTGGTGGTGATCCAAGACTGATTCATTTTTATGAAGGTCAGTCGATCGACCGAGTCGGTGGACAGACGCACCCTGTGATCGGTTACAAAGCCTCCAGCAGCACTGAATGTGCGTTCCGAAAGAACGCTGGATGCAGGACAGGCCAGTAGCTCAATTGCATACTGTGCAAGCTCTGGCCAGTGATCCATCTTCAAGACCCAGTAACCCAGAGGATTTTCGGTGGGAAAGATGTCTGAGTCAGAACTTGCCCCTAGGTATTCCTGCACCATGTAAAACAGATGCTGGCGATGGTTGCTGGAACCGATCATACCTTGGGGCTGCGGACCAAAAAATTGTCTGAACGCATCGGTCAGACGGCTACCTTCTCCACCGCTCCTTCTTTGACTGACCAAAGCCTCAGCAACACGTTGTCCAGAAACAGGAGTTTGTAACCTCCCAGTCTCTGGGAACGCATTGCACAGCCCTTTCTGCAAGGCCTCCCGAAGATTTTTCATCCTCTGCTCCCTCTGCGATGGCAAGATAAGGTCCGCAACCTTACCCTTGTAACGTGGATCAAGGAGGGTTGCCAGCCAGTATTGGTCCTTCTACTTGATACCACGAAACGAGGATCCTTACGCAGGCTTTGCAGGATCAGGGAGGCCATGCAGCGTAGGTTTGCTGAGGCATTCGGTCCGGAGTCTTCTGAGTCACTAAGGACGACATGGTCCGCAGCCACCTCCTCCCAGCCACGTACAAGTCCATGTGTTTCTTGGGACTGATCCCTTAAAGACTGCTGCTGATGCTGAGTGCCAGGCTCCACCTCCATACTGACACAATCCTCCTCCTCCTCGTCCTCTTCCTGTGTGATCGGCGGGCATGCAGGAACACCGTCTGGATAAAGGGGGCCTTGAGAGCTAAGGAAGTCCTCCTCTTCCTGCCTCTGTTCTGTCTCAAGTGCCCTGTCCATTATTCCACACAGCGTGTGCTCCAACAGGTGGACAAGGGGGACAGTGTCACTGATGCATGCACTGTCACTGCTCACCATCCTCGTGGCCTCCTCAAATGGTGACAGGACAGAGCATGCATCCCTGACGATGGCCCACTGGCATGGGGGAAAAAACCAAGCTCCCCTGACACTGTCCTGGTGCCATAGTCGCACAGGTACTCATTGATGGCCCTCTGCTGCGTGTGCAGCCGCTGCAGCATGGCCAATGTTAAGTTCCACCTGGTGGGCATGTCACAGGTTAGGCGGTTCTTGGGCAGGTTAAACTCCTTTTGGAGGTCTGCCAGCCGAGCACTGGCATTATATGACCGGCGGAAATGCACACAGACTTTCCTGACCTGCCTCAGGACATCCTGTAAGCCCAGTTACCTGCCCAAGAACCGCTGCACCAGCAAGTTAAGGACGTGAGCCAAACAGGGCACATGGGTAATTTGTCCCTGTCGGAGGGCAGAGAGGAGGTTGGTGCCATTGTCGCAAACCACCATTCCTGCCTTAAGTTGGCGTGGCGTCAACCACCTCTGAACCTTCCCCTGCAGAGCTGACAGAACCTCTACCCCAGTGTGGCTCCTGTCCCCCAAGCACATCAGCTCAAGCACTTCATGGCATCTTTTGGCCTGCATACTTGCGTAGCCCCTTGAACGGCTACGGAGCACCGCTGGTTCAGAGGGCAAAGCACAGGAAGAGGCCAAGGAGGAAGAAGAAGAGGAGGGGGTGGAGGAGAGAGGTGTGTCACAATCATTAGTAGTGGCATTTTGGAGGCGTGGTGGCGGAACAACCTCCAACACTACTGCACCTTGTCCTGCATCCTTCCCAGCTGCCAGCAGAGTCACCCAATGCGCAGTGAAACTTAGGTAACATCCCTGTCCATGCCTGCTGGACCATGAGTCAGCGGTCCTGCCTTCCACATGTCGCTAGAGAGCCGGAATCGCCTTCCGTGAGAAAAAGTGGCATTTGGGTACCTGTCACTGAGGAACCGCACATTCCACAAACTCACGGAAGGGGACAGAGTCTACCAACTGAAAAGACAGCAGTGAAGTGCTAGCAATTTTGCCAAGCTAGCATTCAACCGCTGGGCATGTGGATGGTTGGGAGCGAACTTCTTTCGGCGGGACAGCAGCTGGGGCAGGGAAATTTGCCTGGTACAATCTGACGTTGGTGTACTGAAAGCAGATTGCCCACAAGTACTTGGCTGTGACACACCTAATTCTACACCTTCATTCCTCTCAGTGCAGGTCTCAGAGAGGACTGAAGGTTTAGTGGGGTTGGAGATCTCAGCTGATGAGGAGCAAGGAGAGGTCCTCTTTGTTCTTTGGTGTGGGTCTTCTAAATATGCTTGCCAATGAACTGCATGGCAGGTTAACATATGTCTGGTCAAGCATGTGGTGCCCAAGCGGGAGATGTTTTGGCCACGCGAGATACACTTGAGACATATGTTGCAAATAGCAGCGGTGCGATCTGATGCACTCGTCTCAAAAAAGCCCACACCAAAGAACTTTTTAAATAACGCGCAGAGACTGCAGTGCCCTGCACATGCGGAGCTTTGGGGTGTGATGCAGTCAGTGTGCTGCCCTTAGGCTGGCCCCTGGAGGGCATCCTGCCTCATTGGTGATGTGCCGCCTCCTCCTCCTCCTCTCTTCTATTAGGCACCCACGTTGAGTCAGTGACCTCATCATCCCCTCCCTCCTCATCACTGGAGCAAACCTGGCAGTATGCTGCAGCAGGGGGAACATGACTGCCAGATTGCTGTCCTTCTTGGGCACCCCCTCTGTCCGTGCTATTGTTATTGCCTTCATCTAGCTCAGTATCATCATTAGAGCCTTCCAAACGCTGGGCATCCTCCTGGAGCATGTACCTAACACTGTGGTCAAACAGTTTGAGGGAATCCTCAGGAGGACATGGTGGGGCTAGGGAAGGAGTCACTGATGACATTGAGCCGAGGGAAGAGGCCGCTGCTTTGCCAGACAAAGTACCCTGAGCATGGGTGAGAGATGATGAGGAGGATGAGGACGGCTTGGTCATCCACTCGACCAAGTCTTCTGCATGTTGCGGCTCAACACGGCCAGCTGCCGAAAAAAAGGCCAAGCGTGTCCCACGGCCACGTGCTGATGAGGATGCACCGTCTCCACGACCAGCACTGTTGCCTCTAGACACAGAGCCTGCTTGCCCTCTTTTATTGGCTTGTGACTGTCTGCCTCTCCTTGTTGGCCTTCCAGACATACTAATGGCCTGTAGATGCACTAAGTTGGGATATATATATATATATATATATATATATATATATATATATATACTGATACTGCAGCTAGCAAAATCAACTGCCTGCCTGTAGTACGAGAACACCATCAACCTTCTACAGGTAGCTTTAGCTGAACACTGTGCAGAGCTCGCAAAAAACTAACTTGTAGCTTATTTAGCTGCCTGTGGTAGTGATAGGATCAGGAAAACACTACCAACCTTCTACAGGTAGCTTTAGGTGAACACTGTGCAGAGCTCGCACTACACTAACTTGTAGCTTATTTAGCTGCCTGCAGTAGTGATAGGATCAGGAAAACACCACCAACCTTCGACAGGTAGCTTTAGGTGAACACTGTGCAGAGCTCACCAAAAAATAACTTGTAGCTTATTTAGCTGCCTGCGGTAGTGATAGGATCAGGAAAACACCACCAACCTTCTACAGGTAGCTTTAGCTGAACACTGTGCAGAGCTCACAAAAAAATAACTTGTAGGTTTAGCTGAACACTGTGAGGAGGACGCACTACACTAACTTGTAGCTTTAGCTGAACACTGTGCAGAGGTCGCACTACACTAACTTGTAGTTTTAGCTGAACACTGAGGAGGACGCACTACACTAACTTGTAGCTTTAGCTGAATACTGTGCAGAGGTCTCACTACACTAACTTGTAGCTTTAGCTGAACACTGTGCAGAAGTCGCACTACACTAACTTGTAGTTTTAGCTGAACACTGTGAGCAGAACGCACTACACTAACTTGTAGCTTTAGCTGAATACTGTGCAGAGGTCTCACTACACTAACTTGTAGCTTTAGCTGAACACTGTGCAGAGGTCTCACTACACTAACTTGTAGTTTTAGCTGAACACTGTGAGCAGGACGCACTACACTAACTTGTAGCTTTAGCTGAACACTGTGCAGAGGTCGCACTACACTAACTTGTAGTTTTAGCTGAACACTGTGCAGAGGTCTCACTACACTAACTTGTAGCTTTAGCTGAACACTGTGCAGAAGTCGCACTACACTAACTTGTAGTTTTAGCTGAACACTGTGAGCAGAACACACTACACTAACTTGTAGCTTTAGCTGAACACTGTGCAGAGGTCTCACTACACTAACATGTAGCTTTAGCTGAACACTGTGCAGAGGTCTCACTACACTAATTTGTAGTTTTAGCTGAACACTGTGAGCAGGACGCACTACACTAACTTGTAGCTTTAGCTGAACACTGTGCAGAGGTCTCACTACACTAACTTGTAGTTTTAGCTGAACACTGTGAGGAGGATGCACTACCCTAACTTGTAGCTTTAGCTGAACACTGTGTAGAGGTCACACTAAACTAGCTTGTAGTTTTAGCTGAACACTGTGAGGAGGACGCACTACACTAACTTGTAGCTTTAGCTGAACACTGTGCAGAGGTCGCACTACACTAACTTGTAGTTTTAGCTGAACACTGTGCAGAGGTCGCACTACACTAACTTGTAGCTTTAGCTGAACACTGTGCAGAGGTCGCACTACACTAACTTGTATTTTAGCTGAACACTTCTGAGAAGGACGCACTACACTAACTTGTGTCAATTGCCTTTTTCCTGTGATAGGATTTATAGAAAAGCATCTTGGGATGTGTAGTTCAGAATGCTGAAGTGACTATGCTGGCAGGACTGATCTGAACTACAATTACAGTACCTGACCGCGAGATTGTGTTTCCAGCACGATACCATCGCGCTGGTTCTCAGCGACAGGGTACTGTGCATGTCGCGCTGGCTCACTCATCAGGAAAGGAAAACTTTGTTTTCCTTTCCCGATGAGTGACAGGCAGTGCTGACAGCTGTCTGGTATGAATCCTGAGGGGGAACGTCGCGCCAAATTTTAAATGAAAAAACTGGCGTGGGTTCCCCCCCAGGGGCATACCAGGCCCTTAGGTCTGGTATGGATTGTAAGGGGAACCCCCCTACACCGAAAAATCGGCGTGGGGGTCCCCCCAAAATCCATACCAGACCCTTATCCGAGCACGCAGCCCAGCCGGCCAGGAAAGGGGGTGGGGCCGAGCGAGCGCCCCCCCTCCTGAGTCGTACCAAGCCGCATGCCCTTAACATGGGGGTTGGGTGCCTTGGGGGAGGGGGGCGCTCGCTCATCCCCACCCCAAAGCACCTTGTCCCGATGTTGATGAGGACAAGGGCCTCTTCCCGACAACCCTGGCCGTTGGTTGTCGGGGTCTGCGGGCGGGGGGCTTATCAGAATCCGGGAGCCCCCTTTAATAAGGGGCCCCCAGATCCCGGTCCCCCACCCTGTGTGAATGAGTATGGGGTACATGGTACCCCTACCCATTCAGCTAGGGAAAAGTGTCAATAAAAAAAAAAACACAGTACACAGATTTTAAGAGTAATTTATTAGGCAGCTCCGGGTTCTTCTTCCGACTTCAGGGGGTCTCCTTCCGACTTCTCCCGGTGTTCGGCCTCTTCTCCCGGTTTTCCGCCTCTTCTCCCGGGCCCCGCCGCTATCTTCTTCCAGCTCTATTGCCAGCGAGGGGCCCGGTCTGCTGCCGCTGTCTTGTCGCTGCTGTCTTGCTGCCGCTGTCTTGCCGTTTCTTCTCTTCTTCCGATGTTGACATGACGCTCTCTCTGGCTGGAATGCTTTGTGCGAGCTGTGGAGCCATTTATATAGGCGGTGACCCCGCCCCCTTGTGACGTCATGGTTCCAGCATGCGCAGAGACTCTGGCGTCATAAGGAGACGTGACCCTAGAGTCCCTGTGCATGCTGGGACCATGACATCACAAGGGGGCGGGGTCACCGCCTATATAAATGGCTCCGCAGCTCACACAAATAATTCCAGCCGGAGAGAGCGTCGTGTCAACATCGGAAGAAGAGAAGAGAAGAAGCGACGAGACAGCGGCAGCAGACCGGGCCCCTCGCTGGCAATAGAGCTGAAAGAAGATACCGGCGGGGCCCGGGAGAAGAGGCAGAACACCGGGAGAAGAGGCCGAACACCGGGAGAAGAAGCCGAACACTGGGACAAGTCAGAAGGAGACCCCCCGCCTAATAAATTACTCTTAAAATCTGTGTACTGTGGGTTTTTTTTTATTGACACTTTTATTGACACTTTTCCCTAGGTGAATGGGTAGGGGTACCATGTACCCCACACTCATTCACACAGGGTGGGGGGCCAGGAGATGGGTGCCCCCTTATCAAAGGGGGCTCCCGGATTCCGATAAGCCCCCCGCCCGCAGACCCCGACAACCAACGGCCAGGGTTGTCGGGAAGAGGCCCTTGTCCTCATCAACATGGGGAACAAGGTGCTTTGGGGTGGGGGGGGCCCGCAGGGTGCCCCCCCTCCTCCAAGGCACCCACCCCCCCATGTTGAGGGCATGTGGCTTGGTACGGCTCAGGAGGGGGGGCGCTTGCTCGTCCCCACCCCCTTTCCTGGCCGGCCGGGCTGCGTGCTCGGATAAGGGTCTGGTATGGATTTTGGGGCAATTTTTTGGCGTAGGGGGGTTCCCCTTACAATCCATACCAGACCTAAGGGCCTGGTATGCCCCTGGGGGGGGACCCACGCCGTTTTTTTCATTTAAAATTTGGCGCGGCGTTCCCCCTCAGGATTCATACCAGACAGCTGTCAGCACTGCCTGTCACTCATCGGGAAAGGAAAACAAAGTTTTCCTTTCCCGATGAGTGAGCCATCTCGGCACTGGCTCCTGCGACGGGGCTCGCAGGTGTCAAATCTCACCGAGAAATGCGGCGAGATTGACACAATATCGCGGTCACCTACTGTAACAGAATGCTGAGTGGACAGAACGGATTTCTGGGAAAGGATATAAAAAGGGCTGGCACAGCCTAGATTAGCCACTCGGGATGCCGTTTGACTCTGCCAGCAGGAGGTCTGTGTGAAAGTGAGCTGCTGTTGATTTGCGGCCTACACAGCGGGGAGCCTGACAGCTATACCCAGAAGGACCTCTCCGGACAGCATCACTTCTTCCCTGCAGCGGACTGGAGGGTGTTCCAGGTCATCCAGAGACGCCTGCACTTCAGATCTCAGTGGGCTGCAGTGTGGCGCCATTTCCCAGAGCCAAGAGAGAGAGACAGAGACAGACAGAGAGAGTTCCTGTTAGAGTCTTCTCAGAGTGGTGAGCAGACATAGCCCATCTTATTTTCAAAGACACTGCTTTCAGACATCATTCACACAGTTCAGCTGGTGGTACTTGTAGTTCCACTGAAGTCAGTTCTTATTTTATAATGAACACTGAAAGCAGACATCTATGCCCAGTTCACATTATTGATTCTAGTAGCTATACTGGATAACACCATTAGGATCATATCAAAGGAAGTGATAATACAACAAAGATAACCTAAAGTTATGCCACATTTTCTATACCCTATTATCAAGGATTACTTTAGCTACAACACAACGAGACTAGCTGGAGACATCTGGATTTCAGGGAATACCCTTTTACCTTTTGTTATCCTTTTCCCTCATCTGCTTTAATTGCATTGGACTTCATCTAAAGGGAGCCAGCCAATTTGAATATAATAGTCTGTATATTGTTTCTTTCTTTCTATTTTTGTGTTGTCACCAATACAGTAAACATATTTGAACTGGTTCTTTAATACTGTGTGAGTCTCTATTTACTAATACAGTTGGCAATATGACTGAACCCAGGGTATCAGAGGTAATGGAGGATTTGCAGAGTCGAGGTAATCAGTGGGGTACAGAGTGTATTAGCAGCCCTTACGGGGTAGCGCTACATATGTATAATGTACGTCCTCGGTTTTAAGTGATTACACCAGGATCATGGCTGCAGCCATGATCTTGGTATCATAATTTAGTGCCAGTGGATGAGCTTTCTGTAAAAGTGATCCAAGCGACCTGATCGCTTTTACAAGGAGCAGCTACCCCCCCCCCTCCCCCGGCCTCTGCGTGCCACAGTTTCTGGGCTTCTCCTAACCCACCAGGGATAGCGCTAGCTGATCATCGAGAAGCAGAATATCCATTCCCCAATCTTCTCTACAGTATATGAAACCAGAAGCGACAGGGAAGAGATATGGGGTCTAATAGACCCTTATCTTTTTGAAAAGAGAACCTGTCACTGCCCATGCTATCATAAAGAATGTTGTGATAGCAATAAAGTTGTGTTTGTGTGCACTAATATTCACCATTTTATTCTCCGGAATGTGCAAGTGCGGCTGACGTCACTCAACATTGCAGGACTATTTCTATGGCAACTGAAACAGTGAGTGAACTTTCACCGGCAGCGAAAAGCTGCCTGTGCTATATAGATTACAAAGAGTTGAAGTTGTAGTGGAGGGTTTACAACCACTTTAAGGCAGCCTTTTTCAACCAGGGTGCCTTAGGTTACTTTCACACTGGGGCGGGGGGGGGGGCGTTAGCGGTAAAGCGGCGCTTTTCGGTTGCTAGCGGGGCGCTTTTAACCCCAGCTAGCAGCCGAATAAAGGGTTAAAAGTGCCAGCAAAGTGCCACTGCCAAAGCGCTTTTCAGGCGCTTCAGCAGTGGTGCCCATTGATTTCAATGGCGGGGCGAAAGATGCTGCTTGCAGGACTTCTTGTAACGTCCTGCAAGCGCACCGCCCCAGTGTGAAAGCACTTTGGCTCTCACACTGGGGCTGCAGGGGAGGCGTTTTCCAGGCGCTATTTTTAGCCCAAAAGCGCCTGAAAAATGCCTCAGTGTGAAAAGGGTCTTAAGGTTTCTATTGGGGTGCCTTGGCAAAATGCCTAAAAATTGCCCCAAAATTGTATACAGGCAGTGGGTGACTGAAGCCTGCCTTTTAGTCACACAAAGACACAGGTTTTCATTGTACACCATTACGACCTTTTAGCTGTCGACCTTCTAAAAACCAATGACATCATAAGTTGATAAGGAGGAAATCAGTCGCCTGCAAAGCATCTTTGTTTAACCCTCCTCTGCCTCTCTTCCTCAGCACTGGGGTCACATTAGCTGACTGAGAAAGGGAAAAACTGAGGAAGAAGAGAAACATTAGAACCCTAGTCAGTACTAGTTTGCACCTCTAACTTTGGGTGTTCTATGTGTGGCGATGTTGGTGCATTATGTAAAACTTTTAGAATAGTTTTTACATTTTAAAATGGGGTGTCTCAAGACTGTCCATAGTTTTAAAGAATGCCTTAAAACTGTCCATAATTTTGGATGGTGCCTCGAGATTGTCCATAATTTTAAAGTGTGCCTTGACTGAAAAAAGGTTGAGAAACACTGCTTTAAAGAGTAACTCCAGCATCATGGGGAAAAAAAATAGCAAATAAAAAAATAATAATATAGCATATGCAATTGCGATACAAGTCATATTGTAATTGAATGTTATTAAAAATTACTTTTCTTTTTCAATCTACAGTCACTGTAATTTTCCCAATATGCAATGCAATATGGCTACCTGGAGTTGTTCTGTACTGAGAAACATAATTTCCTGCTTGCGTGATTGGATCACCGATTTTCCCAGAAGTCTGCCTAAGATACAAGTCAGATTTCAGGCATCCCCTGCAACAAAAATGTAATTTTTGGTGAGATACTCCCAATAGGAACACATCTAAAGGGATGCAGGATCAGCAGCTTTCCTCATTAGTGCCCTGCAGGTGCACAGCTGGTTGATAATTATGAAAACACTTGGCGGACTCCTCTTTGCTCAGCAAAGCTCGCTGAGCAGGCGGGTGACAGGTCTGTCTTCGCCACTGTGCTGAGACAGACCTGTCAGAGTCCCGCTCTCCTCTATGGGGAGATCAGGTGAAAATGGACCGCCTGTCAGATGAAAAATAGGAACACGATCAATCTGGTTTTGGCGAAGAGGATCTGATAGCAGTGGGTGTCAGTGGACATCCACTGCTCCAAAGGGTTGAATGGAGTGTCCGATCAGGTCCACTTGAAAAACTGACAGGCGGACCTTATCGGAAAGCCCGTGTGAAAGGGGCCTCAGACTCACTTTCCCACTTGGGCACAGAGAAACACACAGGGATTTTTTCACAATAACAAACGGTAGGAATCTGCAACAAAGTTTGTTAAAATCCTTGTAATGTACATAGATTACCCAGAGTGGAATGTTTTTTGTTTTTCAACAAAAGTGGAGTTACGCTTTAAGGTTCTGTTATGCTTTACATCTATCTATTAAAGTTCTTGCGGTAAAACCAAGGAAGCTTAGACTTCTGTAGTGTATCAATGCTTTACTAAACAGAAGTAAAACTGCACATACAACTGTAGGATGCACAGGATGTAGGATGTACAATATTCCTCATTGCTCCTTGTCCTTCCAAACACATCTCCCTTCCTCTCTCCATGTGCTTGTTTCAAAAGCTAATCTCCTCCCCCCAACTTTCTGCTTACATCATCGTACATCTTGCAGAAAACATCCTGTTCTCGGCTCAGCTCCAAAAACCTATCCAACTGGTTTATTTACATATCAACGGGGGGGAGCCTGGCTTCTCTGCAAACATATGCTCTTAAAAATCGATCTCTATATTATTCTTAAAGTGACTATTAACAGCCATAGCAACACAGGTTCCCATGCACAAAATCAAACTGTTTCACAAGTAAGATGTCTCTAGTGCAATTGTTTGACCATTTGACTGTATGAACAGAACATAAATGCATTAGACCAATGCATTAAGTGGGGTATACTCTAGTAGATTTTCAAATGAAAATTTCTGAAAAACATATTGTACGAAAATTCCCAGCGCATCTGACTTGACAAATGTCGCTCAAAATTTAATTTGCTTTTAACATTCAATTTTGGACAAATAAAAAACCACATACACGTAAAGCTTTTTCCATTCCTCAGCGGGTCAACGCTTCTAGATTCCCGACCTGATGCAGACTGCCTCTCAAGATGATAATCTATTTACCCTCATGGGTGGATGAGGCCTAACACGGCCATTATAGTGGTCTTGCAACTTTTGGATCACTCTGTTTTTTCTCTTTTTTTTCTTTATTTCTCTAATTCCAAAAATGAGGTTTCTTTGAAACCCAGGTCAACCTTTTAACCTTGGTTCTCTTGGCCATCTACCCTTTACAGATTGGTGATGACTGTTTTCTTTGAAAAGGTGGGGACCCTCTCCTCCGTTGGTCCCTACAGGCTACCATGCCCCTCAACCAGACGGCGGGTTGATGTCTGGGTTCCCTGCAGTTTTTTTACATGCAGGGTCTTTTTTTTTACCTTATTCAGGTTACCGGTGCTTTTAATGTGGTACCATTTCAACTTATAAGAATACATGTTATAACAGTTTTTATTTTATGCCTACTTAGATGCAATTTTAAGGTATACGTTATGATGGGGGTTTATGCAAATAAGTCATTATTATTCTTGTAATGTGAAGGGTCTGAATTCTATTGGTAATAGGTGACAAGCTTTGAAGGAATTCAGATCCTCCAATGCAGAGGTGATTATGGTTCAGGAGACCCACTTTAGACCTGGTGGATCCTTTAAATTTGCTTCTGAACACTTCCCCAAAACCTATATAGCCTCTGACCCATCTGGAAAAGCAGGTGTTGCAATCCTATTCAAGCGGTCCTGTCCGATTCGAATTACCTCCTCCTGTTTAGATCCCCACGGTCATTTTGTACTCCTGAATTGTAGTCACCTAAATACTCAATTTACTCTGGCTAATATATATGCTCCAAATGTGGGACAGATTGATTTTCTCACGACAGTATTTGAGAAGTTGCAAACATTCTCCCAACCTTTTACGATCATAGGAGGAGACTTCAATATGTGCATGTCCCCAACCAGGGATAGGTGTGCCCTATTCCAAGACATCCCACGGACTGCTGTCCAGAAACTTTCTGCCTCTTTTCGTAAACTGACAAGATTATACAATCTTTTCAACACATGGAGAATAAAACACCCAACTCAGAAAAGTTACACCTTTTATTCTTCTCCTCATAAGCTACACTCTAGATTGGATTATTTTTTGTAACAGCTCCTCTCCTCCCTTGTATTGTTTCTTCGGAAATCGCCCCGATCATGCACACGTTGAACTTGACTTAATGTTATCCACCCCCAAGACCTGTCATTGGCATCTTAACGAGTCACTACTTAAGAACCCAATGATTCAGACCCAACTACAGCAAAAATGATCTGAATTTTTTATATTAAATGAGGGATTGGTCTTGGAACCTTCCACCCTGTGGGAAGCTCACAATGCTTATTTTAGGGTTGAGTGCTTAAACGAGACTCCTTGAAATTAAAAGCAGATCTGCCTACTCAGTTGAATACTGCAGAGAAGCACCTTCTTAACTCCCCCACGGTGGAACGACTGAGAGTGGTAACTTCGATTCAAAATCGTATTAAGGCATTTGACATGAATAAGATATCTAAATCTATGTTATGGGCTAAACAAAAGTTTTACGAATATGCCAACAAACCACACAGAATGCTGGTTAACAGACTAAAACCACATCCCTTTCTCTCTATCCCTGACCATTTGATGTCGGATGGCACGCCTACATATTGCCCTAAGAATATGTCCCAGACTTTTGGAGACTTTTATAAGAAACTATATAACTGTTTAAGCTCTGAATCAGCACTTAGTTTCTCCCAAGATAAATTTGAAGAGTTTATGTCCCATTTAGATCTACCTAGATTGTCCGATGCTCAAAATTCCATCCTCAATGCTCCCATTACTATAGAAGAGATAACGGGGGTGATTAAAGCCTTACCAGCTCATAAATCTCCAGGCCCGGACGGGCTCCCTTACATATATTATAAGACTTTTTCTGAAACTCTTACCCCTCATTTACAGTTTTTGATATTCCTCTCTACTCAAAGGTTCCATTCCACAGTCACAATTCTTACATGCATACATCACTGTCATTCCTAAGCCAGATAAGGATCCTTCATTGCCAGACAATTATCGACCAATTGCATTATTGAACTCTGACTATAAAATATTTACTAAGATACTGGCCAATCGACTCTCCCCATTATTAACAATGTTGATTTATAGGTACCAAGTTGGTTTTGTTCCCACAAGACATGCAGGGGACAATACTAGACGGACTGTGGATCTTATAGATCTTCTAAATAAAACTAAGCAACCTGCCATCGTTCTAAGCTTAGATGCACAAAAGGCATTTGACCGCTTTAGCTGGCCTTTCATGATTGCAACCCTTTCCAAATACGGATTTTCCAGCTCCTTTATCCAAGCCTTACAGGCTCTATATTCTAACCCCTCGTCTCAAGTCCAGTTGTCTTCCCATCTGTCGCAGTGATTCTCCCTTAGTAGTGGTACCAGACGAGGGTGCCCACTGTCCCCCCTTTTGCTGCGACGTAGGAATTACAAGTTGTCACTTTTCGCTGACGACATATTATTGACTCTCACCCATCCACATACACCTTTACCTGTCCTACATGATATCCTTTCCACATTTGGAGCAATATCAGGGTTTAAGATTTATTCGCTTGAAAACAGAGGCTTTGCTTATAAACATACCCCTAGATCAGCTTAAACCCCTTCAAGACTCCTTTAACTACCATTGGTGCCCCTCTAAATTGAAATATTTAGGAGTATATATCACAACCTCATATTCCACTTTATACCAAGCTAACTTCTCTCCTATGCTTGCGGAAATAACCCATCTCCTAAATACCTGGTCCTCTCTTCTGCTCTCCCTTCTAGGTAGGATTAACGTTCTTAAAATGTCGATTCTTCCTAAGATGCTCTACCTGTTCGAAGCACTTCCAACCTCAGTCCCAATGTCGCAGTTGACACTTCTCCAGAGACAATTCCTCAAGGTCATATGGAACAACGCCTCCCATAGGATCGTACGATCGGTAGTATTTGCTCTTAAACATAGAGGAGGTTTATCTGCTCCTGATATCATTAAATATTATTATGCCTCTCACCTCCGAGTATTGACATCCTGAATCTCCAGAAAAGCTCCTAGCAGGTGAGTTGAGATTGAGATTGGGATTACCGCCCCGGTACATCCCTGCTATATGTTATGGCCTTCCTCTTCTAAATTTATGCCTCAGCTGAGATCCCTATGTCTGGCGCCGATGCTCTTCACACTTAATATTTGGAGAAGATGTGCAGACAGATTCTCACTTTCCTCCAAATGTTCTCCCCTCCGAAATATACTTTTTAACCCGGATATCCCGGATGGATTGTCCTATGTGAGGATGTATCCTTGGACTCAGGTGGGAATTTTTCAACTGCGACATCTTGTTCATCCGGTTTCACATACCCTATTGCCTTTCTCGGAACTACGAAAAAAGCATGACCTTCCTGCCTCCCTTCTTTACTCCTATACGCAATTTAAACATTTTTTTCTTTCAGAATCCCCCTCCCTAGAGAAACCTACAGACTTTGAAATCTTATGTGCTAGAGGCCCTTATGAACCCAAACAGATCTCTTCTATCTACAGAATTCTACATGAAAGCCCATCTTTAACGGAATCTATGCATAATTATATGAACAAATGGTCTCATATACTACAACGTCCAATTTCATTACTGGATTGGGGAAAATTTTGTGAATCTACGTCCAAAATCTCACGTTGTGTAGTGCAGAAAGAAACCGCTTGTAAAATCTTGTTTTTCTGGTATAGGACCCCAGACTTGATGCATGCTCATGACTTCACCTTATCCAAGCTTTGCTGGAGATGCAACAAGGACGTAGGTTCCCTTTTTTATATCTTTTGAGAGTGCTCCCTTATTATCCCTTTTTGAATTAAAATCCAAGAACTTCTGCAAAAATTACTAAACACACATATTCCTCTAAACCCTATGCATTTTATATTGGGCCTTCCTTTTCAGGGAATACCCAAGATCTCGAGAAAAATAATGTCTTTCATCATACTGGCCGCAAAAAGAGCCATGCCTAGGCATTGGCTTTCCTCCTCTCCCCCTACAATTCAACATGTTCTTTCAATAATGGCTGATACTCGTAGGATGGAACACCTAACTGCTAAGATAGAAGATACTCTTCCCCTTTTTAATAAGACGTGGCAGACGTGGGATGACTCGGAGTTCTCATTGGAATCTGGAGATATCCCTGACCTCTGAGAGCCCTGATGATTTCTTTTTCTCTCGTTGAATGTAAGGTGTAGCTCTCATCCTCTGGGTTTATTTTATGTTTGCATGTAATGCGTTTTATTTTATTACTTTTCTCTCCCTCTTAGAGCCAGATAAGTTTCCTACACAATGTCTGTTAATAGATACAGTATGTTGAATTAGCTTCGATGCTCACTTATATGAAAAAACTTCATTTGAATATACTTGTATCTGTATTGTCGTACATTTATAACTGCTTGAATATGCCATTTTATACTTGAGAAAGTTGAAATGTCTTTATTTTTTCTATATGACATTATATATAATGATACAAATTTCCATAAATAAACAATTAAAAAAAAAAAAACACATAAGCTGTTAAAAAAAATTAAAGTTCAAGGACAACTTTCTATCCTACTCTTTGACTTTTCTCATCTCTATGATCGAAACCGAACAACGATTTCACCTCACTAAAAATAAGAAAATCGAACAAACATGCTTAAAATTAAACTGTTTGAAAATCTACTAGTGTATACCCAGGTTGAGGCTGGGTTCACACTAGTGCGAATTGGATGCGTGTTTCCCCGCATCCAATTTGCATGAAAGGAGATTGTGATCCGCTCTCTATGGTGCCGGTTCACACTTCTCTGGGGCTGCCGCGGAGCGCATTGCACAAGGGTGCTGTTCGTCTTCGACTCTGTTTTAGGTCAAAATTCAGGCAAAAAATCGGGCCTGATTCGTCCCTGAAGCGAAGAACAGGGACGTACCGGACCCCTGCTGTGAGCCGCATCCATATTAGGTGTGAACCCAGCCTTAGTCTATGGAAGAAAAGATAATTTGGCACAGTGTATGCTCCTCCAGTGTGCTTTTTAGAAGTAAAAAATAAACGTAAAAAATACTGTTTGGAGAGCTTATTAATGGTAAGAAGCTATGGAATGTGAGTACCTTTATACTTTACTATATATGTAAACACTAATAATTTTATTTGCTCCCTTTTGATCTGCTCTATGTACAGTTGATAGTGTTTTGTTATATCTGTTCAATAAGTGCTAAAAAATACCTGTTGCTTTTGCCAGAAATCTTGTGAGCAGAAACTTCCTGTGCTCTCCACCTGTACTGCATTATCTGTTACATTGTATCAAGCTATTGCTGAGGGCTATAGAACACCTCCCTCTTGCTATGGAAAAAAGGAGAGGGTGAGGTATGCTGTAGCCTTGTCCTAGGGTGACAACACATTTCCTTCATAGATAATAATGTAATAAAGTGAGTGAATGTTGTCACCCTAGGGCAGGAAGTGTGTTACTGGCAGGATCACCAGGTGAAAATAAAAAATAAAATCTGAAAAAGAAAACTTACGCAACACCACTTCTAAAGACAGAAAGCTGCAATATTTTTTTCCTCTTGATGTTAGATACACTAATCATCATTATCACCACCAAATGATATAACAGAGTTCAATGTAAGATCAAGGTAAACTCAGTCTCTGCACAGTGTTTCTGAAGATGGAATGTGAATACCTTTCTATCATGGTTCGAAATGTTTCTAAGGTCAAATCCTAACACTTCAAGTCCCTTATGAATTGTCCTTTATTTCACTACACACAGACATCTTCCTGAGTCTTCATTCAGTGTGTAGTTTGTGGGTCTGCCAGAAGAGTGAGGTGCATAAGGCTTTCTTTGTTTATGTGGTCGAAGCAGTACAATATGCTTGCTTTAGATAAAGCCTTTCTTCCCCATTCATCAAAGGCATATTTATCTTCTCTAAATCCTTCCATTCTTTCCCTCATTTCTCCTTTTGTTCTCTTTGCCTTATTCATTTTCCATGTATATTTAATGCTGTTATTTAGACATGAAAATAAACCATTACAAAATATTCCAGAAGGGAAACAAAGATGTTACTGAAGAGAGCTGCCAATAACTCACTAATATGTAGAGATAGACTTTTGAAGCCCTAAAAATTTCAAAACTGAAATCCAGTTTTTGGCAACTTAAAGGAAAGCTATATCCTATTTTCTGTTAGCATATGTGCTACATCGGTGATGTTTCCCTTAAAGTCATTTTAATGTTATGGTCTTACATATTCCCCCTCATGCATTATTTTCCAACCTTTCTAACACCCCTTGTTATAAATTTCAAATGGAAGTAAACCCTTTTTTAACTTGTACCTAAAGGTAAGCCTATCATAAGGCTTAACTGTAGGTACAGTGAATATCTCCTAAACCTGCATGGTTTAGAAGATAATCACACAGCAGTCAACGGCATATGCGCTCTGAAGGGACAGCCAATCAGACGGCCAGACTACGTGAACCCGAAGGGAAGACCAGGTGAAGATGGAAGCGCCTTCAGCGGTGACTTCATTCGGAGGGCTTCATTCTAAGGTAAATTTTTTTATAATGCGCTAGTATGACTGCAGGCACTACCGCTTTCAGGTCTCAGGGAACCCCTGCTAACAATTTCTACAGCTTAGGATACATGAACAGTGAGTTGAGATATAAAATAAATTAAAGAATAAAGGATGTGCTTTGGTTAGGGTATTTACCACCTAGGACTGCTCTGTACAATAAATTTAATTGGTAAAGAAGAAAAACAGCCACACACTACCAGGAGCTTGGATGAAGAAGAATCTTTATTCACATGTGCTAGAGATTAACAGGATTCACAAAATGCAAGGTAGACGCGTTTCACACAAACTCAACATGCTTGTTCACTAGTGAAGGTAGTGAATAAGCACGTTGAGCTTGTGTGAAATGCGTCTACCTTGCATTCTGTGTATCCCGTTGAACTCTGGCACATGTGAATAAAGGATTCTTCTTCATTCAAGCACCTGGTGGTGTGCGGCTGTTTTTCTTCTATACCTGTGTTCCACGCTGGCGAACCGGAGCTGGCACCCACTTTAGTGAGCTGATCATCCATCCACCTGAGCGGTGTATACCCTCTTCTATACAATAAATTTAATTTCCAAAGCAAAAATGAATAATGGAGAAATATAGTGGAAAGGATGGAAAAGGTCCCCTTTACACTGGTGGACAGTGGGAGAGGGTCATCTTTGTATTCTTATTCTCATTGGGGGGGGTTCCCCCATAGATTGGTGGTCAATGGATAAAAAGGCCAATTATACTGGTAGCAAATTGGAAGAATGGCAATTACATTGGTGGTCAGTGGTAAGAATGTCCATTTACATTGTATTGGCAGGAAGAAGGACCCCATTAAACGGATAGTGTTTGCAAAGAATGCACCCCTTTACAGATAGTTAAAAAGATAATTGGTGTCAGGAGTTTCTTATTGGAGAGGCAGAAATTCCTTCGTGTTTGAGGTACCCCTAACAACCTCCAGAGGGACCCTAGGGTTCCATGGGACCCTGGCTGAGAAAGGTTGCTCTAGTGGTTATTTGTATTCACTTTAAGGAAACCAAAAGGAGACAAAAATATGCAAGGTTCCATTGGTGACATCTTTCTGAAAATGCTAGTTGCCTGACTCTTTCTGGCTCTGATATTTTCTAAGTTCCTGATTGAAACACGTATGCAACAATAATGTTAGAGATGCCCTTACTGTCTGTGTCTCTTTTAGCCTCGGTTCACACTATAAACCGAATGTGAATCACACAGGAACCGTGCCACACTACTGTGCTATTCACATGCAATTTAGTGCAGTGTGATTTGAGCCCATTCCTTTAGAATAGGCTCAAATCACAACCAAAGACGTGCATGCACCTAGGCTTAGGCAGATTTTCCCTCACTGTTTCCACACTTTAACCACTGTCATGGGGGCAGAAATTGAGCATAAAACCTACATTTTACAGTTGTCACCAGAAAGGTAATTGTCAAATACATTATGGCTGAGCCTGATTTGCAGAAGGAGACCTGTTGGTCTGCCCTGGTTCAGGGACCAATGATGTTGTGACAGTGGTCACGAGAGCACAGTGAGGTATGAGTGCCTGTGTAGTCTTCCACTAGAAGATGCATTGCTGGTGCGTTACCAGTGTGGGCCAGATAGCTGGAACAGCAGATGTCAGCAGGAACAGCAGACCCTGGGCTGGTAGGCACCAGGCATCAGTTGACAGTGGCCAACAGCGGATGCAGGAAAACTGGTGGCCACAGTAGAGGAAGCTCCATCGGGAGCTTAGGCAGGTGCAAGAAGGGAAGATGAACAACTCGATGAGTGGTCAGACAAGCCAGGTCATCAACAGATGGTCAGATATTGGAATAAATAGTAGGCAAAGAATCGTCAGGGTACAGGCAGAAGTTGGCAACACAAGATCAGGCAGATGGGCAGAAGGCAGAGCAAATCCAGAGACAAGCCAAGGTCAAGGCACCCGCAGGACTGCGCACGTGCATTTGCATTTGCCTCGGAACCTCAGCTGCACTATGGGCAGCACATTCCTGACAGTAGTAGTGGGGATATCTTCCAGTGTGGTCATCTGTTTCAGTAACAACTCTAAAGGTGAGAGATTTGGGGAGGTTTCTTTCTTCTTTGTGTTATGTCTCTGGGACGTCTAGTAAAGGACAATCTTCCCGTAGGGAACACAAACAGCATTAGGAACCTGACAGAGGTTATAATCCCACACTGTCTGAAAGTTCTGTTTTAAACCTATTTATTGGGTTCTGTGCAAATTCTCTGCACCAGTTGATATACCAGTAGCACTAATGCCGTGTACACACGGGCGGACTTTTCAGCATCAAACGTCCGTCGGTCTTTCCGACAGACTTTCGATGGAATTACTACTGACTTTCGAACGACCAGACTTGGCCACACACGAATGGACTAAAGTCCGTTCGAAAGTCCGTTCGTTTGAACGTGATGACGTACGAAGGGACTAGAATAAGGAAGTTCATAGCCAGTAGCCAGTAGCTGCCCTTGCATCGTTTTTTGTCCATCGGACTAGCATACAGTCGAACAGATTTTTCGATCGGACATGAGTCCATCGGAAAGATTTGAAACGTGTTCTAAATCTAAAGTCCATCTGATTTTCTACAGAAAATGTCCGCTGAAGCCCACACACGGTTGGATTGTCCAACAGATTCGTTCCGCCAGACCAGTCCGGTCGAAAAGTCAGGTCGTGTGTACATGGCATAAGACAAGTATTAAGGGTATAAGGCAAGTAATAGGGGTGTGGTTGTTTCTGGGGCAGGTAGGCACAGAGAGGAATAAAAAACATGGTCAGAAGTTTTAAGTCTTCCTCACTGTACTAAAAATGTATTTTTTTGTGCTTCCATTACAGAGCAATACAAATCTAATGGAGGCTCTAACCATTCCCTGCTTTATGCACAGCAAAACAAAAAGTTTTTGGTTGGAGTTCGGCTTTATCAATGACTGCTGGAGATACAAACTCAACCACATGGAGAGTCATTATTTTTTAGCCAGGCAGACTTGACTGGCAAACCTATAGTGAGAGACAAGTGCAGTAAAGTAAAACCATTGTGCAGCACCAAGAACTACCATGAAACAGTTTTTTTCTAGGACCATTTTTTATTTGGTTCCTTATATTCCATAGATGGCAATTTCTTGCCGCTAAGCACATTTAAAGCTATACGTGAAGGTCTCAGCCACATACTACGGATCAAATATCCTTAATCTACAAATATTTAACGTTCTTATGAAGGTAGGCATATTTAACCACTTGCTTACTGGGCACTTAAACCTCCCATCTGCCCAGACCAATTTTCAGCTTTCAGCGCTAATGCACTTTGAATGACAATTGCGCGGTCATACAACACTGTACCCAAATTAAGTTTTTATAAATTTTTTCACACAAATAGAGCTTTCTTTTGGTGGTATTTAATCACAGCTGGGGTTTTTATTTTTTGCTAAACAAGCAAAAAAAGATAGAAAATTTTGAAAAAAAATCATGTTTCATTTTTTGTTATGAAATTCTGCAAACAGGTAATTTTTCTCCTTTATTGATGTTCGCTGATAGGCTGCACTGATGGGCACTGATAGGCACAGATAAGGCGGCACTGATAAGCACAGATAAGGCGGCACTGATGGGGACAGATAAGGCGGTACTGATGGGCACAGATAAGGGACACTGATGGGCACTGATAAGATGGCACTGATGGGCCCTGATGGGTGGCACTGATGGGTGGCACTGATGGGCACTAATAGGTGTTACTGATAAGTACCACTGATAGGTGGCACTGATGGGGACTGGTAGGTGACACTTATGGGCACTGGTAGGTGACACTGATGGGCACTGGTAGGTGACACTGATGGGCAGCACTGTTGATGAGACACCGATTGACACTGATCAGTGGCACTGTGGGCACTGATAGGTGGCACTGTGGGCACTGGTAGGTGGCGCTGTTGGGCACTGGTAGGCCGCACTGTTGTGCACTGGTAGGTGACACTGGCAGGTGGTACAGATGAGCTGGTGGCAGCTCTCCTTGACCGGGACCGATGTCCCTCTGACAGCAGCCGGTGAACGGCTTTTTTCTATCTCTATACATCTATATTATTTTCCTTCTTTTCTACTTTACGCACACAGTTTAGGTGTTGCAACCTTTTTTGGTGCATTTATACATATTTTTAGTCATTTATTTTTATCTTTTTCTATCTGGCACGCCCCGAAATATCGCACAGTCTTGGTGCCTTCTGCATACTATTTGAGACAATTTATTTACTCATATTATATATAGTTTTATTGGGATATATTTATTGATTGTCGTTTTCTCTCCTTAGAATTTACACAAGCTCCTGAAGAAGCGATTTTCGCAAAACATGCTTATTTTATTGTTACATTATAGTTCAGTCATACATGTCTATCATGACATGTTTTTGACATCTATGACCAATATTGGAGAGGTCTAGCTGCCACTGTAGTACCACTACAGTATTTTAATGTGCTTTTTTAAATAAAAAAGAATTTCTATGAATTAATTGTTAATAAAAATGTATTGTTTAATTCTTATGATTGGGTCCTAGAAAGTCCATTTTTTCATTTACAATACTTGACCAATTACCATGAAACAGTGCCTAATTTTAATGAGAAATGATGCCTTCCTAATCATTTTGGCACATACACATTTTGCTAATATAAGGTTATTTAAAATAAAGTCCTTTTATTGGGTCGTATACATCATACATCATACAGATGATTTGTTTCCAGTTAAATTGTTTCCATTGGGTTTTAGTGAACCATAAGGCTGCTTGCACACTGAGACGCTATACAGGCACTATAAGGCTGCGCCTGTAAAGAGCCTCTCCTCTCACTCCAGTGCGAAAGCCCGAGTGCTTTCACACTGGAGCGGTGCGCTGGCAGGATGCCAAAAAAAAGTCCTGCAAGCTGCACCTTTGCAGTGCTGTGGGAGCGATGCATACACCGCTCCTAAAGTGCCCCTACCCATTGAAATCAATGGGCATCGCCGCCAAACCGCTGGCATAGCCCCGCTGCAGCGGTTTTAACCCTTTTCAACCAAAAACCTCTGCAAAAACGACAGTAAAGCACCGCTAAAAAAACGCGTCGGTGTGAAAGTAGCCTTAAAAAGTCCAGGTCTTCTCTGCAAAATTCTAAAGAAACCAAAAGGTTCAAACTCTTTTTCTCTTTGTAGCCAAACACACATATACACTTGCAAATAGTTGTCTTGCAAAGGAAAATGTTACCATCAACCAGTTATTTACATCATATGTACTATATTTATATATACTGATTTAACTGGATGTCCTTTATGTAAAAACAAGATACGTCACATGTGATTATCATTGTGCAGAGTGGACAGGGGTGTGTGGGCATGGGTCTTTTACACAACAATGGGTGCTTCTGCTATTAATTTCTATGCACGTAATGTCTAGAAGAACAAGATCATTTCACAGTGGCATTTTCAAATGTAATTAGCGAACAGAATAACAAAGAAGTATTTCTGCTGTGCCATGAATTGCTAAAGGATTCTGTTGCTGTACCACATTCATAAGGATTTTTGGGCAGATTGCCCATAGGGTGTTATGAGAGGTATCCTGGGAAGTGTGGTAGCTGCATCTTTTATTAGTTCAGGACAGAGTATGAATGGTTGCCTAGAAAACATAATAGGTGGCCATAGTGCAGAAAGCAGTAAGAGCATGTAGTCATTTATTAAAAACACAGATATACACTTACATCTGAGTAAATGAAGTACTGCTTGGACTTGGAGGGATTAATATATACAGTGCTCAGCATAAATGAGTATACCCCCAACAGATTTGTCAGAAAACCTTTACTCTCCTTTCAGAATCAACATTTTCTATGGGACAGGGGCACTATACTACAAAATACTACCACAAATGCAGGCCATTGATTGCAACCAAGATGTGTTAATTTACACAAATTAATTCAGGGCCATGTTGCAAAAATGAATACATCCAAATGAAAGTCCTAGGAGCAAAGCTAAAAGCTAGAGCTAGACAACAAGATCATAATTAACAAGAATTCAACTACAGGTGAGTCTAATTATTCATTAAACAGGTGTCCAGCAGACAGTTGACTATAAAAGGGCATTACTTAAAGAAATCCCCTTCCTATTTCATGCTGTCAGCAATGGCACCACATGGAAGAGAAATGTCACAAGGTCTGAGAAAGAAAATAATTTCTTTACACAAGATCAGCAAAGCTTTACTTATCAATCAGAATACTGTAGCAAAAGTTATACAACAATTTAACATAGATTGAACTACAAACATCTCAGAGACATCCAGGCCCTCCACTGAAGTTAATACCTCGACAGGAGAATCTTCTGATGAGAAGGGTTGAAGAAAATTGCCATGCAAGTTCACTGCAGTTAACTAAAGAAGTAGAAAGCCAAACTGGGGTGATTGTTTCCCATGACCAGGGCCAGACTTACCATTGGGCCTGACTGGGCTCAAGCCCATGGGCCCCGCCCAATAGGGGGCCCCAGCCAAGTGTACTCGGCTATACTCAGCTAGTTCCGCTCACAGTCATGCCTAGTCCCGCCCTATGATGGACATAACACAGGGACTGGGCGTGACTGTGAGCGGAACTAGCCGAGTACACTTGGCTATGTATGTATATCGGCGGCGCTCCGCTCCGCTCACAGTCACGCCCAGTCCCGCCATTGGACCTGTGTTATGTCCATTATAGAGCGGGACAGTGTGTATCTCGGCGGCTCCATTTTTAAACTGGCAAGTCAATGCAGTTTAACTGTAGCCTGGGCAAGGCTGCAAATGACACGGACAAGGCTGCAGATGGACACTGATAAGGCTGCAGATGGAGGCTGCAAGGCTGCAAATGACACTGACAAGGCTGCAAGGCTACAAATGGCACTGACAAGGCTGCAAGGCTTCAAATGACACTGACAAGGCTGCAATGTCACTGGGCAAGGCTGCAAATGACACTGACAAAGCTGCAAATGACACTGGACAAGCATGCAGATGGACGCTGTGCAAGGCTGCATTGATGAGCATTTAAAGCGGAGTTCCACCCTAAAGTGGAACTTCCGCTCATCGGATCCCCCCCCTCTCCGGTGCCTCAATTGGCACCTTTCAGGGGGGATACCTTTCAGGGGGGTGCAGATACCTGTATAATACAGGTATCTGCACCCACTTCTGGGCATAGCTAGCCGCAGCTAGCCGCAAATGCCCGCCCCCCCCCTTGTGTTCTGGGAAACACACAGTTCCCACAACACGACGAGGACCAGTGTAGACACGCAGCGCGACTCACGCATGCGCAGTAGGGAACCGGGCAGTGAAGCCGCAACGCTTCACTTCCTGATTCCCTGACCGAGGATGGCGGCGGGGGCAGCCGAGAGACGATCGATCGGCTTCGGCTGCCGACATCGCTGGACCCTGGGACAGGTAAGTGTCAATTTATTAAAAGTCAGCAGCTGCAGTATTTGTAGCTGCTGGCTTTTAATATTTTTGTTTAAGGTGGAGCTCCGCTTTAAATGTAAGTTTTTTTCCTTTAAATAGTTTTTTTCCTTAAAATTCCTTAAACTCCTATCTTGAGGTTTGCTGATTGGTTATTCGCAGTTACGTAGTGCCTCGTTTACTGCCGTTGAGAAAACCTGTCTGCATTAGACAGTGATGTAATGGCGGACAAACGGTATCAGAATGGCGAGCTTAAAAGAAAACAAAAGGTTTAAAGTAATGTATAGAAGGTAGGGCCTGAAAGTGACTCAAGCACAGGGGCCCCCACCACCCTAAGTCATGCCCTGCCCGTGACACAATACGGCGTACACTGCAGAGGAATGGCATGCATGGGTGTCGCCCACGAAGGATTGTGGATGACAAAAAAAGCCTGCCTAGAATTTCCCAGGGCCCATGCTGAAAAAGAAGACTACTGGGACTCTGTACTCTGGAGTGACGAGACCAAGATACAGTAAATGTTTTTGGAACTGATGGCTTCAAAACTGTATGGCGTCACAAAGGTGTGGAGTACAGAAAAATGCATGGTGCCTACAGTGAAACATGGTGGTGGCAGTGTACTTCTGTGGGTCTGCATAAGTGCTGCTGGTGTTGGGGAGCTGCATTTCATTAATGGTATCATGAATTCACAGAGGTACTGCTCTATATTGAAAGAGAAGATGCTACCATCACTCCGTGCCTTTGGTCGTCGTACACTTTTCCAACATGACAATGATCCAAAACACACATCTAAGGCCACTGTTGCATTTCTGAAGAACAGGGTGAAAGTGATTCAGTGGCCAAGTATGTATCCTGATCTGAACCCAATCAAACACCTATGATGAATTCTGAAGAGACAAGTTGAGCATCCAGAATCCAGGCTCTAAATGAGGTCGTTCTTGAAGAATGGAAAAAGATAGATGTTGCAGTATGTCACCAACTTGTTCATTCAATGCCTAGAAGACTTAGTGCTGTCCTTACAAATCATGGAGGTCATACAAAATACTAGATGTAGTAGTTTTTGTTGTGGGGTGTATTATTTCTATCAACTAATTTGAGTAAAACTGAAGATTTTGTAATCTAAGTTATATTATTAACCTTACTTTCATGTAATGAGCTAAATAAATGCTCCGTAAAAATCTGTTATGTCAACATTTTGGAAATTGTTCTGTGTTCATTGAGATATTGATTAAAATCTTACTTTTCAAAAGGGGTGTACTCATTTATGCTGAGCACTATATATTTAATACTTGAAAAAGTGGATGCCAATGCCATTTCCATCTCTCTCTGGCAGGTCCGGATTTTCACCCATGACAGCTGTTTGCTGTGCTGTTCACAGCTCTACCATCCCTCCAAGTCCAAGGAGTACTTAGCTTACTCACAAAGTATTAGTTTAAGGGTGTGCACACTTATGCAACCATATTATTTTATTTTTTTATTTTTATTCCCTCCACCTAAAAGATTTCAGTTTGTTGTTCAACTGAGTTGTACTGGTTCACACTGATGCAAATTTACAGCGCATTTAGGAACACACAGATTCGCAGGTCATGTAAAAAGTATAGTACTCCATGGCTGTGGTTCACATATATGCAATGCTAATTTGGTGCGAGAAAAAAAAAGGGTCCTGTGCGTGTTGACTGCGAGTGCAATGCAAATTCCTATGGTGCAGTGCGAATTTTATCTTCATAGGCTTCAATTGAACTTGCAGTAAACTCGCAGCACACAGTTCACATCTCTGTAAATTGTTCACTGTCTGCCTCCTGAAATTCGCAGTAAAATCATGGTAAAAATGCTGTAAATTTGCAGTAAATGAAACCTGTCCACCTCAAAACGCAAGGCAAATTCGCACCTCACACAGGACAAAAAAACGGATCAAATTCGCAGTACATCGCAATCGCAGTAATGTGAACCTAGGCTTAAGGTGGAAAAAGTCCTGAAATTATTTATTTTTGTCTCTTATTTTTACATCACATAAACCTGACATTTTAACAATGTTGTGTAGACTTTTTATATCCACTGTAAAGCCGCGTACACACAAGCAGAATGTCCGACAGAAAAAGTCAGACGGAAGCTTTTCATCGTATATTCTGATCATGTATGTGCCTCATCGGACTTTCTTTTGGAAAAGTCTGACGGACCTAGAAATAGAATGTAGATATTTCCGACGGAACCAATTCCTATCGGGAAAACCGCTCGTCTGTATGCTGTTCCAATGGACCAAAAACGACGCATGCTCTGAAGCAAGTACAAGACGGAAGCTATTGGCTACCGGCTATTGAATTTCCTTTTTCTTGTCCTGTTGTACGTGCTGTACGTCACCGTGTTCTGGACGGTCGGACTTTGGTTTGGCCATGTGTAGGCAAGACCGCGGAATTCCGTCAGAGAAACTTTCGGAGTTTATTCCGACGGCAAAACCGGTCGTGTGTACGCGGCACAAGTGTATATATGCTCTTATTGATTTCTGCACTGTGGCCACCTTTTTGGTTTTCTACATGCCATTCAGGATCTTCCCAGACCTGACGCCCCCTGCTGCATTACAGTACAATCTGAGCTTCGATTGATCCATCCATCCCTCTACTCATCTATCCCTGTGGCACACCCTGCACTGACTGCTGCAAAGGCTGCTGATCACCCAGTCCAATCCAATTCCACTTCACTGGAGCTGAGACCTCACAGAAGTACCAGCCCTGGAGAACCTTTATTATATCCAAGTGCTTTTTTGCCCTATCTCCATATCAAGGGTTTTGATGTGCCTGAATTTGGGAGTACAGAGACACTTGTTTTCTTTCTACAATTGGTTACCTCACTGACCAATAAGTTGTAAGAAGTGGAAGGCGATGCCTAAGGGCCTACATTCCATTTTGAATGTCCTATATTTCAGGGAATCCTTGAGCATGAAGGTAAGCAAGGCTATGTGCAAGCACCTGGATGCTCATGCTATACCATGTTAATGGCACTTTACCTTACTTGGATGAACCACATCACTTGGGTTTATCGGACTGCATTGGTACATTTTACTCCAGTTTGCAGTTGCCTACCTTTTTCTTTTTTTTCCACAATAAAGTTTATTGTATATGTAAAGAAAAAAAGGGTATGGAATAAAAAGTATAGTGGGTATTGCAAATTCCCAAAATGCAAACATTTAACAAGAGATAAAATGTTACAACATAAATGTATAACTGTTAACAGGTACAGTATATGAAACATGGCAGTATAAATTATGAAGTTCTTTTTATACAAAAGCAATGTAACTGTAAATAAACAGATATTATTCATGTAAAGTATGAGGTAATATTCTTTTTGATGATCGTGAGGACCATCACAAAAAAAAAAAAAAAAAACAATCTTAGGGAATGGGTAATGCATATTAGATATTTAATAGCAAATACAAATGTATATATATATAAATACAGATGTCAGAGGAGTACTTTATGTAGTGTTACGATGGTATAAGTGAAACATTAAAAGGTAAATCCATAAGGAGAATCAACTGAAGGTGATTTTTTTAAAGGTCTCTGATAGAGTGAAGATTTACCAGGATTTCCACCTATGATGGAACTGAGTTGTATTTTCTCTTTTTATAGCAATGGTTTCCTCCATATTGTAGATTGATTTAACTTTCGTTAGCCAGTCTTTAATTGTTGGGGTGTTTTTAGTTTTCCAATTAACTGGGATTAATGATTTGGCAGCATTGAGTAAGTGTCTTGTAAGAGAATTTTTGTATTTTCTGTAAGAGAGGTCATTAACCGCTTTCCGTCCGCCTCACGCAGATATACTACGGCAGAAGGGCACGTACAGGCAAATTAACGTACCTGTACGTTGCCCTTTAAGAGGCGGCTTGCGGGCGCGTGCCGGGAGCTCCGTGAGTGTGACCGTGGGTCGCGCAGACTCGATGTCCGCGGGGATACCCGCAATCATCTCACAGAGAGGAAGAACGGGGAAATGCTAATGTAAACAAGCATCTCCCCGTTCTGGCTAATGACACTGATTACAGCTCCCTCTAATCGGGAGCGGTGATCAGTGTCGTGCCACACATAGCCCATCCTCCCACAGTTAGAATCACTCCCTAGGACACACTAAACCCCTACAGTGCCACCTAGTGGTTAACCCCTTCCCTGCCAGTCACATTTACACAGTAATCAATGCATTTTTAATCGCACTGATCGCTGTATAAATGTGAATGATCCCAAAATAGTGCCAAAAGTGTCCGATCTGTCCGCCATAATGTCGCGGTCATGATAAAAAACGCTGATCGCCGCCATTACTAGTAAAAAAAAAAATTATTAATAAAAATGCCATAAAACTATCCCCTATTTTGTAGACGCTATAACTTTTGTGCAAACCAAGCAAAAAACGCTTATTGCGATTTTTTTACCAAAAATACGTATCAGCCTGAACTGCAGAAAAAATGTTTTTATATATATTTTTTGGGGATATTTATTATAGCAAAAAGTAAAAATATTGCTTTTTTTGAAAAAATTGGCGCTCTTTTTTTGTTTATAGCGCAAAAAATAAAAACTGCAGAAGTGATCAAATACCACCAAAAGAAAGCTCTATTTGTGGGGAAAAAAGGATGTCAATTTTGTTTGGGAGCCACGTTGCATGACCGCGCAATTGTCAGTTAAAGCGATGCAGTGCTAAATCGCAAAAAGTGCTCTGGTCTTTGGCCAGCCAAATGGTCCGGGGCTTACGTGGTTAATATGTAGTAAGCAGCAGGCTGTATTTAGTTCTATTTGAGTGCCCGTGATGTGAACTATCCACTTTTTAACTTGGGTCCAATAAGTTTGAATTGGTGCGCAATTCCACCATAAGTGAAGGAACCCCTTCCTTCGTCGCATCTCCAGCAAACGTCCGATTCCCTGGAAGACCATTTTTTAAGTTTGGTCGGTGTGATATACCACTGAGTGCGATTTTATACGATATTTCCTGTAAATGTGTGCTTAGGGAGCATTTATGGGTAAACACACTGGCTTTTTCCCATTGTAGATCTGAAAATTGCATGTTGAGTTCATCTTCCCATATTTTTTTATATTTATCCAGGAAATCGGACATCGGCTGCGATATCCAATTATACGCAAGTTAAGTGGTCTTTTTAATAGGGGTTTGTTTAAGGCAAATGTGTTCAAAGTTGGTGAGAGGTCTAACTATAGAGTCTTTTTTTTTATTGTTCAATATAAAGTTGTGGATTTGTAAGTAAATACAAAAGTTGAGAGGTTTTATGCCTAGTTCACGTTGTAGGTCTGTATAGGATTTTAATTTATTGTTTTGCCTACCCTTTCCTAGTTGCAACACTGGCAAATTTCCAAAAATTCTGTAAAGACAGCTGTGCAATTGGAAAATGACACCTGCTCTAACTTTTGCCAGTTTGTTGCCTTCTCTAACTAGAGACAGTTTTGCCAAATTTTGCTGGGCTCATTTGGTATTTTACTTTGACTACCTGTGCAGCACTACCCCCCATAAGAGTTGCTGAAATTAGGGTTCCCCACTGCTGCACAGCTGACTGACACACACACAGAGATTCCCTAGGGCAAGGTTGGATGAAGACTTAGCACACCGCCATCTTCAAGAGAGACCTGCTACAGATGGCAGTCTCTCCCCTTGTCTGTCCCTGCACCGTGCTGATCTACTCACTGTCTCTCCTTGCTCTCTCCGCTGTCTCTTCGGCTTGAATCCCTCCAACTGCTTCCTGTGGTGGGATCCTTCCAGACCAGCCTCCCGAGCTCCAGCCTGCCTATTTATCTGTTTCCCAATCCCCAGCCAGGACCACTCCTGGGGATTGGCTGAGGGCCCAGAAATATTCAAGGCAGCCCTCCTAGCCTCCACCTATTTTTTAGAACATTCTCCAACATTCTAGAAATGGGGGGCACCAGATAACTGTCAGGATGAGTCATTCAGCCCTGAACTCTTGTAATCCTGACCCAATTACAGACTCACCAGGTAACATGAGCCAGAGTATAGTTTGCCTACTCTAACTACTAGTAGCACACACTAGAGGGTGCGAAACCTGTCTCAATGTCACCCTGTGAGCCGTAACCTAGGAGTATCACACAATGAAACACAAACCTCTTTGTCAGCTGTCACTGATTAAAACTGGGCTCTCTCTACAATCTGTACCTTTAGAGCAGGGATATGCAATTAGTGGACCTCCATCTGTTGCAGAACTACAAGTCCCATGAGGCATAGCAAGACTCTGACAGCCACAAGCATGACACCTAGAGGCAGAGGCATGATGGGGCTTGTAGTTTTGCAACAGCTGGAGGTCCGCTAACTGCATATCTCTGCTTTAGAGGATGAGTGCCTCAGTAAAGCTGGCCACATAGTAGTAGAATTTTGTTCAAAGTGTTTCATTTTAAGAATGTTCTTTCAATTTCCTAATCATTAGTGCAACCAAATCGATCATTCATTTTTTACCACAGTGATGAAAAAAGTTAAAGGAGCGAGGTGGAAGATTTTTCTCAAATGGAATCGGTATTAAACCCAAAACTAAAAATATAATATATTGCAGCTTAGTAATCATTGGATGTGGTGGCTGCACTACTTTTTTTTAGCCTTTTTTCCCCCTCTGTTTTCATCTGGTGATCTGGCCAGCAACACATGACCTGTATCCAGTCCCCATGCTGGATAAAGGAGCACAGGGGTGCCTTTGAGCAGCAGCATTGTCAGTCTGAGGGGGAGGGGAGTGTTAGATGTATTAGCCGATTTAAATACAGTAACAAATTTAAGCCAAACTCCAGTTAACACTTTATAAGCAGTTAGAGCTAAATGTTTTTTTTTTCCTTTTGGGATATAGGTTTTACATCAATAAATAAGAGATGATCATTGTAAGCACCCTGCCAGTGTCAAATGGTTTGTCTCATCCCTATAGGTGATACATAATGCAGGAGAGCTTGTTCTTTTGAAAAACAACAGGCTTACCGGGCAGATCACCCAGTGAAAATAAATAAAGGAAAGAAAACCTAAAAAGGAGAACTAATGCATCCATCAAAGAATTGATAATCTGCAATATAATACATTTTGCTTTTGGCTTTAATACTGCTTTAACAAATTTCTAACAATGTATGTAGTTTTTGTTTGGGAAACCCATTTATTCCAAAACTTTAAAAACAAACAAAAAGCTATTGACTCCTCTCCCCCCCCCCCCCCCCCTTTTTTTCTGTTGGGTTGGTCTGTCTCTAGGGAATGGATTCCATCTGAATCGTGTCAGTTAATGTCAAGGAACTCAATCTGCCCAAACTTGATTTGATTTGAAACGCCTCCATGTGGATATAGCATTCATCTTGGAGACTCACTTTAGAGATGACAGATTGCCTCTGCTTCAGAATAGATTTTACCCTCTTATTTACCATGCGGCCAATAACGCTGCTCTGTGGACATGCTTTGACACTCTTGTAGATCTTGCTGGATGATATCTGTTCCTTAAAGGTACGATTGGCAGAGTTAAGGTGACCCTGGCTACTCTCGATGCTCCTAATACTCAACACAACCTCTTGCTCAGTAATATTTTGGGCAAACTCCTAGAGTTCACAGAAGGCCAATTGACCCTAGGTGAAAACTTCAATGTCCCCTTGATTCCTAGCATGGATACATCCACGGGCACCTCTTCTGTCCCTCCTGGCTCTTGAAAGCATATTTCACAATCTCTCCATAAGGCGCAGTTGATGGATGGATGGTGACTGCTCCATGCGGGTGAGAGGGACTATAGGTTTTACTCTTCCCTCATAAGCTATACTCACGCATTTTCTACTTCTTAATTCCTCCTAGACAACTTCATGTGGTCGCCGAGAGCTCTATTGAGCATGTTACGTGGTCAGATCAAGCGCCTGTCATTCTGAAATACACCCTCTCTGACACTACCCTCTCCAGAGCCGCTACCTGTAAACTTAATGAGCCTTCTTCAAGACCCTATAGTCATGGCAGAAGTGGTCAAAGAGCTTGGATGTTACTTTCAAACAAATGATACCCTCGACTGTAACCCTGAGGTACTTTGAGAAGCCAACAACACAGTTATTCAGGGCATCCTAATTCAACACGGAGCACACATTAAAATGTGTTTCTGTGTGATTTATCTTCTGAACAGGATTTTAGACATGCACTGTATGCAATACATACATACTAATTTGTACACACAATTCAGGTTTAAAGTGGTTGTTAATCCACTCTGCCCTCTTCATACTATCCTCTCTGTCTCTTAATGCTGTGTGTCCCTGTGTGTGTAATTTATAAAAAAAATGCCATCTATACCTGATTTCAGAGCGCCGCTCAGTGCTCACATGAAAGGCCGCCTCTTTCCTCTCCCCGTCTGACAGCTGCAGCGGGTGGGGCCAAGAATCCCCCCGCTGACGTCAGCCGGGAGGGGGAGAGGAGAAGCGGAGAGAGGTGGACCTCCCGGAATGCAGGTATAGACAGCATTTTTTTTATAAATCACACACACACAGGGGGACACAGCATTAGGAGACAGAGAGGATAGTATAAAAATGAATATGTTATTTCAGCAGCAGGAGGGGAGGGGCAGGCACTGTCACTAGCTGACAGGCAGGGAGGGGAGGGGGGAGGGGATGGAGGAATGGACAGAGCAGAGCTGCAGTTGATGGAGGCATGTAAACTGACCACATTGTCAGGGCTCAGCAGCCATGATAAACTGTGGTCAGTTTAAGGGGGGGGCAGCACCAGGCAGGATCAGCCAGGTATTTCAAGTGATAGACATGGCCAAATTACACAGCACAAGCACTGTGCTGTACAACATGCTTTAATCACTTGGCTACTGCAGATGTACTGTGGCAGATTGGCTCTATTGCGCGAAACGACGTACCTGTACATCGTTTCGTGCAATGGACACTGGGGGAGCACACGTCGCCGGAGGTGTGTTTGCACGCTGATTGGACATGGGGGATGGCAATCAGCGGGTCTGGCAGATGTCCGCTAGCCACCTGCGATCATTCTATAGTGAGGCAGAACAACGATCTGCCTATTTAGACAAGGCAGATCGCCGTTCTGACAGGGTAGAAGATAGAGAACATGTGTTCCTGCTAAGCAGGACCACCAATCTCTGTCTTCATCCAGTCAGACCATCCCCCACACAGTTAGCAAGCACCAGCTAGGCACACATTTAACCCTTTTATTGTATCTGATGTTGACCCCTTCCCTGCCAGTGTCATTAGTACAGTAACTGCATATTTTTAGCACTAATCATTGTAATAATGTCACTGGTTCCCAAAAAAGTGTCAAAAGTGTCAGCTAGGTGTCCGATTTGTCCGCCGCAATGTCACAATCCCACAAAAATTCGCTGATTGCCGCCATTACTAGTAAAAAAAAGAAATAAAGAAAAATGCCATAAAAATATCCCATAGTTTGTAGATGCGATAACTTGCACAAACCAATCAATATACGCTTATTGGGTTTTTTTTTTTTTTTTACCAAAAATATGTAGCAGAATACATATTGGCCTAAATTGATAAAAAAATAGATTTTTTTATTTTTTTTTACTGGATGTGTATTATAGCAGAAAGTAAAAAAAAATTGTCAGTCTTTTTTTGTTTATAGCACAAAAAATCAAAAAACGCAGAGGTGATCAAAAACCAAAAGAAAGCTCTATTTGTGGGAAAATAAGGACATACATTTTATTTGGGTACAGTGTCGCACGACTGCGAAATTGTCAGTTAAAGTAACGCAGTGCCATATCGCAAAAAATGGCCTGGTCATTAAGGGGAAAAACCTTTCAGGGCTGAAGTGGTTAAAGGAACAGGATCTATTTATTTTTTTAGGATAACAAATTTTTACAAAAAAAAAACCCTTAGTTAGACTTACCGGTAGCGGTATTTCTACGAGTCTTTCAGGACAGAACCTGGAGAAAGCGCAGCTCCACCCACTTCCCAGGAAACACTGCAGTCATTTCTTTAAAGCCTGGACACTTCCACCATGGTCTCAGTTGTTATCGAGCACCTCCAGCCATGCTGAAATTATATAAGCAGATCATAGCAATAACACCACATTAACATTCATAAACAAGGGAGGGTCATCGGCGCTGTCCTGAAAGACTTATAGAAATACAGTTACCGGTAAGTCTAACTAAGGTTTTCTCACCTCGTCTTTCAAGACAGCACCTGGAGATGATAAGCGAGTACTTACTATTAGGGTGGGACCACCTCCTACAGGTCCTTCCTGTCAAACGATTGCTCTGCCGCCGAGAGCAGGTCCATCCTATAGTGACGAGTGAAGGTGGAAAAACTCATCCATGTGGCTGTCATGCAGATTCACCCAGGTGAAGCTCCAGCTCGTTCTGCCCAGGACGTTGCTACAGCCCGAGTTGAATGGGCCACTACCTGTCATGTACTTGGGTGTATTCGAACTGGGATGTTCCTGGTCCCACAGCTGCAGTCTTACTTGTTGTGCCACAGAAGAGCTCTGGACCTTGGACTCATTAGCCCCACTTGCTGCCAGCTGTGGACAATCTACAATCAAAGCAGCCCATAAATAGCAGTACTTCCTATCTCTCAGTGCCCCTTTGTGTGGACTAGCTCCCTGGGTGTTGTGACTGCTTTATGACTCTGAATACCGTATATGAACTTTTGCCTGAATTCCTGACTACTCTCTAGCCTGCTGATTTTGTACTTTACCGCCAGCTTGTGTATGACCTTTGCCTGCCTGACCACTCTCTGGATTTCGATCGTGTAGTGCTTTGCCAGATCTGTTGCCAACCTGATCTGCCTGACTAAGTTTTCGCCTGAATCCTCAGCACACAAGCTCCACTTCGGACACTACCTATCAAAGGTACCTTACACTACCCCTGCAGGGGGTTCTACTTCTGCAGCTCTATATTTGTGGATAGCCATCCGAAGCCACCTTCCAATCGTGCTTTTAGAAGCTCTGTAACCCTTACGAGACCCCGAAAACAAAACAGAGAATTGGACTTTCTAAATTCTCTTGTTACCTCCAGATAGCGTAAAACGCATCTCTTTACTTCCAGACTATGAAATTCTCTCTCTAGGGCATGTTGGAAATGGACAGAACTTGGTAGAACTATTTCTTGAGATCTGTGAAAAACTGAAGTGACCTTTGGCAAAAACCCTGGGTCTCTCCTCAGCACTATCGATCCAGAAAAATGGTCAAAAAAGGCTCAATGATAGATAATGCCTGCAGTTCGCTGACCCTTATAGCCGAGGTGACTGCTACCAGCAGTGTTAGTTTTAATGAGCAATATTTAATTGTGGTTTCTTCGGGTGGTTCGAAAGGTCTTCTAGTCAGACCCCGCAAAACCACCAATAAATCCCATTTTGGGAAAAACTTAAATGGAACCGGCCTAGCCCTAGCTAATGCCTTAAAAAATCTGATGACCAAAGGGTCTAGTGATAACCGTCTGTATAGAAAAAACTGACAGCGCAGCTACCTGAACTTTTAAGGTACTGGCTGCCAAACCCTTCTCTATTCCTTCATGGAGAAATTCCAGAACAGAAAGGTCCACTTGTGGAGGGTAATTTTTTTGAAACGCACCAGTAGTTGAAGCATTTCCACGTTTTAAAATAAATGGCCCTTCTGACCTTCCTGCTATTTAGCAGGATACAAATTAAACTTTTGGACAAACCCTTTCACCTCAGGAATTGCTCCTCAGTAACCAGGCTGCCAGCCTAAAATGACCTACATCGAGATGCAGAAGGGGACCATGATTCAGCAAGTCCCTTCGAACCGGAAGCAACCAATGGGGCTCTACAGCTAACTTTAGTATGACTGAAAACCGAGCCCTCTTGGGCCAATACGGGGCTACTAGAATTAGGGTTGTTTTTCCTCCCTGCAGCTTCTTGAGTGCTAAAAACATCATTTGTACAGGGGGAAAGGCGTAACACAAGTGGAAGGTCCAGTGCTAAGCCAGTGTGCCCAGACCCGCAACTTGGTCCTGCCCGTTCAGAGAAAAGTAGACCAGTACTTTTGCATTTGCTTGTGATGCAAAAAGGTCAACTTGGGGAACCACCCCATCTGCCTACTCTGAAAAATATCTGCACTTAGGCTCTATTCGGACTCTAGCACACTTCTTCTGCTTAAGAAGATGCCAAGTTGTCCTCCGCCCAAGTCAGAGTCTGTAGGGCCAAACTTAGAAGCTCTTCTTGCTGAATTAGTTAATGCCGAAGATCTTGTGGACATCCTCACTGATTCCGCCGAGGCATTTGCCATATAACCTACTGTAAAAAAAAGAAAAATAAACAAAAGAAAGTGACCAGTCACATAACTAAATATCAATGGCATGCTTCCATCCCGGGTTCATATATAAAGAAAAAAAAAAAAAAAGAGAGGCAAGTGAGACTTTAAATGAAGCATGTCAATTGAAAGTATAATAATGAATACATGCGAGTAGGTAAAATGATTGGATTTAATTTATAGTCAAGTCCATGATTTTGATGCATACAGTACCAATAAAGTAGTACAAATACAGACATAATCGCATGAATTGATATATAAGCATATTTAGCAGTAACAATCAAGGAAACTCAGTAGTGTAAACAAATCAATGGACATACATATATGCAATTCATAACAGAAATACATGAATTAAAATCGCCAATCAAAATCACAAAATCGCATGAAATGAGAAAACTCGATAAAAAATTGATAAATGTCAGGGATATGATTTAGGCTTGATAGGGCATCCTTAGTTTGCGAACCCGACGCGTTTCTTGGCTTCTTGCCAGTCATCAGGGGTGGGATGCATAATTTAACTGAGAAAAACAAAGGAATATCATAAATATTGATACATGTGGAACCTCCGGCCAATAGAGAAAATCGTATCAGAAATGTCCAAATTGTCTACTTTGAATGGAGAAGCTACTTACAAAATAGCCCAAAAGTCAAGAAGAGTCACCAGCAATGGGATCTGTTAGGGTGTGAGATATAACCGTCTCTTTTTTTTTTTTTTTTTTTCTTTATATAACCTACTGCCTTCTGTAGGACTGGAGTCTCCAGCAAATCTTTGAGTGAGGTCCCTGCCTCAATATGGCCCTTTAGCTGTTCTAACCAGTGTTCTAAATTTCTGGCTACAACCATTGACGCCATTGCTGGTTTGAGATTGACTAGTGTAGAATCCCAAGCCTTTTTTAACAAGGAACCAGCTCTCTTGTCCGTAGTGTCCTTCAAGACCCCCCCATGTCTTGAAAGCTAAATCGGTGTTTCACGATACTTGCGAGAAAGCTGCGTCAAGCTTAGATCTCTTATTCCAAACTTGTACGCTATCTTCATAAAAAGGGAAACGCCCTTTAAGTGACCTGAAAAAAAAGGGGGCCCTCTCTGGGTCTTTCCATTCCATTTTTATAGCCTCTGTCAACACTTTGTGCACCGGGAACACCCGATGCTTGACCTCATCCATACTCTGATATATTTCGTCATGTAGGGACAATTGGGTCTTATCCTCCTTGATGTTCAGGGTAGTATGTATGGTCTTTAATAGGTCATCTACCTCTTCCAAGGACAACCTGTAACGGGAGGAAGAAAACTCCTTTTCTTCGCCTACCCCCTCGTCTGACCCTGAAGACATACTTCTCTCCTCCTCCTCTGATTCACTAACCACTCTCTGAGTAGCAGAGGACATTTGAGGGCTGGATGGAGAACCATCCGTTAATTGTGCCACCGGACGTTTATCCAGATAGGAGCAGAAGGACTGGAAAGTGTCTTCCAACTCCTTCCGGAATGAAGTGAGCATCTCACTAGGTTGGGCAGAGGGCGCTTTAGTAGAAGTCTTCTCTCTGACCAAATCTGCTATGCAGGACCTACACAAAGGCTTGGTCCAAGAATCCCTAAAAGAAGCCTTACATGAGGCACATAATTTCTTGGGGGAGGAGGGGAAACGTGTTTTGTCTTTTCTTTAGCCTTTGCCTGAAAAAACACCAAGCAGACAAAATATACTATAAATAAATCCTGCAAATTGGATCTCCTCCCCAGCAGACCCATAAACAACAGTCAGTGATACAGTATACTCCATAACTTCACTGCTGTAAATCACATTTCCCCACAGATGTCACCTGAGGAGTGTGATGCAGGCTCTCTTCCGCCCCGCCCCCCATCAGGGGAGGGAAAAACAAACATAACCCAGGTCTAAGCTAACAGAGGCCACTGCCTCTCATACCTGGGTGTGGCTGGTGCTTGCTTGTGGCTCCTGCACCACGACCGCCACTGCCATCGGTTCCTCTGGCGCCATTTCTCTCAGGGTTCCAGCAGACGTCCGGCAGCTTTTTATTTTGAATTTCCGCGGTCCTTTCGCCACTGCGAGGACCGGAAATTGCACCCGCTGAGGCCGCCTCCCCCTTCTGCATTCCAACGTCCGAAACCGGATGCCGCTGAGCACCGACGGAAGTCCAGCTCCGTCCGCAGTCCCCGGTCTATCTGCGCGGGACCCTCCGCCAGCCTCTGCCCTCGCCGAGCTCGAAAAGGGGAAAGGCACCGGAACACCCCCCACTCATCAGGGGGGGTGTTGGGCTGGCCAGTAGTAACAGAAAAAAGAAAACACCACCAGGTATGCCCTAACCCTTCTCCACCTGGAGAGAGCGCAGCACACCCCGGCCCCTAAAGCGCTTCCACCATGGCTGGGGGAAACACTACAACTGATGCCATAGTGGAAGTGTCCAGGCTTTAAAGAAATGACTGCAGTGTTTCCTGGGAAGTGGGTGGAGCTGCAGTCTCTCCAGGTGCTGTCATGAAAGACGAGGTGAGAAAAAAAGTATTTTCAAGTATAATGTAAGCATTTTTTTTTAATTCAAAATAAGTTTTAACATAACTTACAGTATGCTGATCATTTTTGAAGGGAAATCACATGAATATGCTGACTTCAACTAAATAGAGCTCATTAAACTCTGCACCCCCCTTTATATGTTATGTTTTGCAAAAAAAGAAAACGTTTATATATTTGTATTTTCAACTTTCCCATTTAAGCTAAATCTCTAATATTTAACTACAAAACAGATCTGAAAAGTAAGCATACAAGAGCCAAGAAGAGTGATATGCTCTTGATGTGAAAATGATGCTGCAGTTTATTATCAGAGAGCCACAGGCAATATAATGCATACAGATCCACTTTCTCTAATGAAGCATACATTATTTTCAGTGAGCCGGATAATATCATTTTTTTTTCAGCAGGGCGAAAGAGTCAATGAGCACAAAAACATATGCTTTAGTTTAATTTATTCCGTGATTCTTATTCCATCCATTTCAGTTCTGATTTGTTTTAAAATACTGTAGTGTTTGTTTGGTAGTAAACAAGCAACTTTGTAAAGGAATATATAGTTGGTTTTCAGAGTATCATGGAAATCCCTAAACATCTTGTAGCTATTAAGGTGAACATGACCAAGAGGTTGTGAAGAGAAACCTGACAACCATTGGCCATGTGATGACCTGAAAAGAGAGACCAGACTGCTGCTGAGGACATGAACTATACACATAACATATCAGTAAGCCCTCTGCACACTTATACATACTGCTTTGTCTCTTATTATTGAATAAAGATTGAATAAAGTTGGTGTTGTATCATTTTCTATGGCGCTATGTTTCTTGGTGAACTAGTTGTAACAGGCTTCCTGACATGTTTCATCTTACATGTGAAAAAGCTGCTTTTTCTGCCCAATGTGACATGATAAAGCAGTCTGCTGGACTTTTGTTTAGGTCACTATGGAAGGCAGGGCTTGCATTTGGCAACGGTGCAGAGGAATTAGATGACAACTGTTTTTCTGCTTTACTAGTCGGCAATGGAAAATGATAATAACAATGAACGTTCAAATGGGTTTCAAAGGGAGGGCACTTAATGGAATACTGCCATTATGCATTGATTCCATAGGCTGACTTCCAGAAGCTTGCGTTCTTAAACAGGAATCCTTGTGGTTAAGCAACAGAGTGCAAGTGAGGAAGGTATCTTAGCTTCACTCATTACTTCACTGGTGTCCAGGGATGTGCCTGACCAGTATTTTTACAGTGAAGCAGGAGTGCTTTTCACCCTGTCAAAGAACAATACAATGGGATCCACAAGCTGCCCTAACTATCTCTATACAGCAATAACCCATCGCTGCTCTAAACCTAACTGTCCCTGGAAAGACAGGTTCCGCTGCCTACCCACTTCTGCTCAGAATAAATAAAGAGATCAAAGCTATTGGCCACTGCCCCGTTTATAGTCCCGACGTACGTGTTTTACGTCACCGCGTTCAGAACGATCGGATTTTCCGACAACTTTGTGTGACCGTGTGTATGCAAGACAAGTTTGAGCCAACATCCGTCGGAAAAAATCCTAGGATTTTGTTGTCGGAATGTCCGAACAAAGTCCGACCGTGTGTACGGGGCATTATACTGTTTTTTAGACACCATACACCAACATTGAAAAAATGGGGGCTTTACCTTGAGTTATTTTTCAACCTTTTTATCATATATTTTTGTAATTTTTTTTTTTTTTTTTAATGCTTTCGTTTATGAAGATGCCATAATTGGACTATAGCACTTTATATACATTTTGTGGATGTTTGCATTCTCTTGGCATTTATTGTATTGCATATTGTTTTGTAAGTGAAGGGTTAGTGTGTGGGTGTGGCGCTATTGTTTTGTACACTGGACTTTGATTTGCACTAAGCACTTTCAATATTGTTTGCACATTGTATATATAGATATTACTAACATTTGGTATAGCAATTCAGAGATCTTCATGTACCGTCAAAAAAAACTTTTTTATGCCGCTAAACTTTCATTCGCTACAGACCTCGGCATGATGTCTATTTACAAACATTTCTGTGCATCTGACCAACATGTAAAGGGAGTTATAGCTACTAATCCACCCCACAACTACCTCTGCCAGCCTATGTTGCTAAATGGACCACAGATTTAGCACTGGTCGGTTATCTGGTTAGCAGCTCACAAGACTCTCCAAATTTTGCAGCCCTGGAGATATCCTATAAAGTGTTATCAAGGTGGTACCTCGTACCACACAGAATAGCAGTACGTCCCGGGCTATCCATTCTCCAGTTTTTGGGGGTGTAGGGAGCCTGGTACATACCTACCCTATCATACAGTCCTACTGGGTATACATTTTTACTATTCTGTCCTCATTGTTTGACAAGTTCATTGCACCCAATCCATGAATAACCCTTTTAAAGCTTACACCCTTGGAGCTGGCCAGAAACCTATGTTGTCTCCTACTTTCTATGTAGACTGCTACAAAGCAGACAATAGCTAAAGCCTGGAAGATGCCGGAACTTTGCATGGTCTTTACAAAAAATTGGGTCACCCAGGCGATGATACTTGTTAAGATTGAGGCAATGCTAAAGGACAAGGTGAGACGGTACAATTTGGCAACCTTGGATCGATACATTTTTACCTCTTGATTTTGATGCTTCCCTTATGGAGCCTTAATTGACTCATTGATTGTGCTCTTGGGATCGTCGCTGGTTCAAATCCCAGAACCACTCCATTCTCCTAACCCCCCTTCCTTCTATTCCCTCTATTTTTCTTATCTCCCTTTCAGTTAGTCTGAACTTTTCTGCACACTTTACCAACAACGCCTGCCCATTGCTCCTCCCCCCTGGCCTATGGCTGGGGTGGACCATTATTATTATTATACAGGTTTTATACAGTACAGCGGCAACAGTTTACACAGTGCTTTAAAACATTAGGGCAGACAGTACAATTACAATACAATTTAATACAGAAGGAATCAGGGGGCCCTGCTCATTACAGCTTACAATCTAAGAGGGAGGGGAAAGAGGTACAAAAGGTAAAAACTGTGGAGGATGGGCCGATGGAGAAAATAAATGTACAGTTAGGTGGGGGCCGGATAGGCCTCTCTGAAGAGATGAGTTTTCAGGGATCATCTGGAAGTGGACAGAGTAGGAGATAGTCAGACAGATTGGGGTAGGCAGTTTGAGAGGATCGAAGAGGCTCTGGAGAAGTCCTGGAGGCGAGCATGAGAGGAGGTAACACAAGAGCTAGAGAGCAGGTCATCTGGTATTTGGTATGATTTGGTTGGTATTTTGAGACTAGGTTAGTGATGTAGCTGGGGGCAGAGTTGTGGATTGCTTTGTAAGTTGTTAGTATCTTGAATTTAATTTGTTGGGTGAGCGGAGGCCAGTGGAGGGATTGGCAGAGAGGGGTAGCAGAAACTGAGCAGTTGGCAAGGTGGATGAGTCTGGCAGCAGCACTCATGATGGACTGAAGGTGGAACAGCCTATGTAAGGGTAAGCCAATGAGGAGAGAGTTGCAGTAGTTGAGGCAAAAGATGACCAGGGAGTGACTTAGAAGATGTATGTGGTTAGGAAGGGGTGTATTTTGGAGATGTTGCAGAGGTTGAGGTGGAAAACTTTGAACAGTGATTGGGTGTGGGGCAGAAAGGATAGTTCAGAGTCCAGGATTACACCTAGAACCTTGACGTGTGGGGACAGGTTGATAGTTGAGCCATTGATTTTGACGGAAAAGTCAGGGGAAGGGGCATGTGGGGGAGGAAATAATATGAGCTCGGTTTTGGATAGATTGAGTTTGAGAAAGTGGTGTGACATCCAGGCTATGTCTGTTAGTAAATTAGTGATGGTTGAGGAGACTGATGGAGTGAGCTGAGGGGTAGAGAGATAGATTTGGGTGTCATCAGAAAAGAAATGGTATTGAAAGCCATGGGAGGCAATCAATTGACCCAGGGAGGGGGTGTAAATTGAGAATAGGAGTGGTTTAAGAACAGAACCTAGGGGAACCCAGACGAAGAAAGGAAGAGGAGAAGAGGGAGTAGAATTGAAAGTGACACTGAAGGTGTGGTGGGATAGGTAGGATGAGAATCAGCTAAGAGTACAGTTGCAGGTCTACAAAAGATCTGGGGCTAGAGCCCATAGCAGCGAAGTAAAGAAAGTCACACGCTTGGGCAGGCATACACATGTATATAATACACGTGTGTGTGTATATATATATATATATATATATATATATATACACACACACACACACACACACACACACACACACACACACACATATATATATATATATATATATATATATATATAACATTATATATTATCATTACATTGGGGTCACCAGAGAGCTTGTCACAGCTTGTCACATTACCTGCCACAAGATGCAGATTGTGACTTGCCATGTCACTTACCACCAAATGCGAATTGTTACATACAGAGAGGCTAGGGTATATAGAATAGAGGCTGGTTAAACAGAGAGGCTAGTGTATACAGAGAGGCTGGGTATACAGAGGGGCTACTGTATACATAGAGGCTAGTGTATATACAGAGAGGCTGGGTATATACAGAGAGGCTGGGTATACAGAGAGGCTAGTGTATACAGAGAGGCTGGGTATACAGTGGGGCTACTGTATACATAGAGGCTAGTGTATATACAGAGAGGCTGGGTATACAGAGAGGCTAGTGTATACAGAGAGGCTGGGTATACAGAGATTGTCGGTGTATACAGAGAGGCTAGGTATACAGAGAGGCTGGATATATACAGAGAGGGTGGGTATACAGGGAGGCTGGTATATACAGAGAGGCTAGGTATACACAGAGAGGCTGGGTATACACAGAGAGGCTGGGTATATACAGAGAGGCTAGGTATACAGGAGAGGCTGGGTATATACAGAGAGGCTGGGTATATACAGAGAGGCTATGTATATACAGACAGGCTGGGTATATACAGAGGCTGGTGTATACAGAGAGGCTGGGTATATAAAGAGAGGTTGGGTATACAGAGAGGCTAGGTATACAGAGAGGCTGAGTATACAGAGCGGCTAGGTATATACAGAGAGGCTGGGTATACAGAGAGGCTAGTGTATACAGAGAGGCTAGGTATACAGAGAGGCTAGGTATACAGAGAGGCTAGTGTATACAGAGGCTGGGTATACAGAGATTGTCGGTGTATACAGAGAGGCTGGGTATACAGCGAGGCTGGGTGTATACAGAGAGGCTAGGTATACAGAGAGGCTGGGTATATACAGAGAGGTTAGGTATACACAGAGAGGCTAGGTAAACAGGAGAGGCTGAGTATATACAGAGAGACTGGGTATATACAGAGAGGCTATGTATATACAGACAGGCTAGGTATACAGAGAGGCTGAGTATACAGAGAGGCTGGGTATATACAGAGAGGCTGGGTATACAGAGAGGCTGGTATATACAGAGAGGCTAGGTATATACAGAGAGGCTGGGTATATACCGAGAGGATGGTTATATACAGAGAGGCTGGGTATATACAGAGAGGATGGCTATATACAGAGAGGCTGGGTATACAGAGATACTGGGTCTATACAGAGAGGCTGGGTATATACAGAGAGGCTGGGTATATATAGAGAGGCTGGGTATATACAGAGAGGCTGGGTATATACAGAGAGACTAGTGTATACAGAGATGCTGGGTATATAGAGAGGCTGGGTATACAGAGAGGCTAGTGTATACAGAGAGGCTGGGTATACAGAGAGGCTGGGTATACAGAGAGGCTAGGTATACAGAGAGGCTAGGTATACAGAGAGGCTAGGTATACAGAGAGGTTGGGTATACAGAGAGGCTGGATATATACAGAGAGGGTGGGTATACAGAGAGGCTGGTATATACAGAGAGGCTAGGTATACAGGAGAGGCTGGGTATACACAGAGGCTAGTGTATACAGAGAGGCTGGGTATATACCAAGAGGCTAGGTATACAGGAGAGGCTGGGTATACAGAGAGGCTAGTGTATACAGAGAGGCTGGGTATATACAGAGAGGCTAGGTATACAGGAGAGGCTGGGTATATACAGAGAGGCTGGGTATACAGAGAGGATTGGTATACAGAGAGGCTGAGTATACAGAGCGGCTAGGTATATACAGAGAGGCTAGGTATACACAGAGAGGCTAGGTAAACAGAAAGGCTAGTGTATACAGAGAGGCTAGGTATACACAGAGAGGCTAGGTAAACAGGAGAGGCTGGGTATATACAGAGAGGCTGGGTATATACAGAGAGGCTATGTATATACAGACAGGCTAGGTATACAGAGAGGCTGGGTATATACAGAGAGGCTAGTATATACAGAGATGCTGGGTATATACAGAGAGGCTGGGTATATACAGAGAGGCTAGTATATACAGAGATGCTGGGTATATACAGAGAGGCTGGGTATATACAGAGAGGCTAGTATATACAGAGAGACTAGTGTATACAGAGATGCTGGGTATATAGAGAGGATGGGTATACAGAGATTGTCGGTGTATACAGAGAGGCTGGGTATACAGCGAGGCTGGGTGTATACAGAGAGGCTAGGTATACAGAGAGGCTGGGTATATACAGAGAGGTTAGGTATACACAGAGAGGCTAGGTAAACAGGAGAGGCTGAGTATATACAGAGAGACTGGGTATATACAGAGAGGCTATGTATATACAGACAGGCTAGGTATACAGAGAGGCTGAGTATACAGAGAGGCTGGGTATATACAGAGAGGCTGGGTATACAGAGAGGCTGGTTATATACAGAGAGGCTAGTATATACAGAGAGGCTAGGTATATACAGAGAGGCTAGGTATATACAGAGAGGCTGGGTATATACCGAGAGGCTGGGTATATACCGAGAGGATGGTTATATACAGAGAGGCTGGGTATATACAGAGAGGCTGGGTATATACAGAGAGGCTGGGTATACAGAGATACTGGGTCTATACAGAGAGGCTGGGTATATACATAGAGGCTGGGTATATATAGAGTGGCTGGGTATATATAGAGTGGCTGGGTATATACAGAGAGGCTTGGAATACATAGAGGCTGGGTATATACAGAGAGACTAGTGTATACAGAGATGCTGGGTATATACAGAGAGGCTGGGTATACAGAGAGGCTAGTGTATACAGAGAGGCTGGGTATACAGATATTGTCGGTGTATACAGAGAGGCTAGGTATACAGAGAGGCTAGGTATACAGAGAGGTTGGGTATACAGAGAGGCTGGATATATACAGAGAGGGTGGGTATACAGAGAGGCTGGTATATACAGAGAGGCTAGGTATACAGGAGAGGCTGGGTATACACAGAGAGGCTGGGTATACAGAGAGGCTAGTGTATACAGAGAGGCTGGGTATATACCAAGAGGCTAGGTATACAGGAGAGGCTGGGTATACAGAGAGGATTGGTATACAGAGAGGCTGAGTATACAGAGCGGCTAGGTATACACAGAGAGGCTAGGTAAACAGAAAGGCTAGTGTATACAGAGAGGCTAGGTATACACAGAGAGGCTAGGTAAACAGGAGAGGCTGGGTATATACAGAGAGGCTATGTATATACAGACAGGCTAGGTATACAGAGAGGCTGAGTATACAGAGAGGCTGGGAATATACAGAGATGCTGGGTATATACAGAGAGGCTGGGTATATACAGAGAGGCTAGTACATACAGAGAGGCTGGGTATATACAGAGAGGCTGGGTATATACAGAGGATGGTTATATACAGAGAGGCTGGGTATACAAAGATACTGGGTCTATACAGAGAGGCTGGGTATATACAGAGATGCTGGGTATATATAGAGTGGTTGGGTATATACAGAGAGGCTTGGAATACAGAGAGGCTGGGTATATACAGAGAGACTAGTGTATACAGAGATGCTGGGTATATAGAGAGGATGGGTATATACAGAGAGGACGGGTATATACAGAGATGCTGGGTATATACTCATCTCTCTTCGCTGGCTGTCACTGAGGCACGGACGGAATGCAGACTCAGTGAGAGTGCCGTGGCTGTGTGGGAAGCGTTGTGTCAGGCAGCTCAGGACACTCTCATGGTAGGGCCAGCCCTGGCCTCAGTGCTATGGGCCCCAGATTCGGGGCTCTAGCCTCAATAGCCACCCCCTAGTGACGCCACTGATCCCTACATATTTACTAAAAAGTCTACCATTCTGGATTATATATCAGGCAAATTAGTAAGAGTAGCTGAAAGAAAAAATCATTCACTACCGGGGAAAAAAAAACAGTATATAGCAGTCGCGTAACTAGAACCTTCAGGGCCCCATTGCAAAAAATCATGAGGAGCCCCCCTGAAAATCAATCGTTCAAAAAAGGAGAACACATCTTTCTTGTTCATACATCACGGGACACAGAGCCTTAATTACTTAGTGGGTTAGATAGTCACCATGAGGTGATTGGACACTGGTAACCCTAATTACAAGGTGAGTTCCTCCCCTATATAACCTCTCCCATATGGAGAGTACCTCAGTTTTTTCACCAGTAGATGGTTGGTCACGTTAAAGATGTGCTAAGAAAAAAGCTCTGTTTGATGGTCTCTGAAGAAGACCCATTGGGGTCGAAACGCGTCAGGATCTTACACAACCAACATCTTTGTGTTATTGTATTACTGTTGCTTATGGTGTAACCTATCGCACACTGCCCTTTGCTATTGGTATTGTTTTTTCATTTGTTTACTTTTGTATTCCAGCTCATGTCCTGACTTTTTGATGTCAGTATTCATCATATATAATTTTTTGTATCAATAAATCATTTATTACCCACTCCTCTTGTATTTTGTAAACTTACACCACTGGCTGCTTTAAAGCCCCACTAGGGGGATTTCCCGTTTTCATATTCATTACCCGGGGTGCGCAGCTTTTTTGTCTGTACTCCTATGAGTGTCCCCTTTTCTTTTGTCAAAATTGGGTGGTTTAACACCCCTCCCCCCGTTGTCTTGACACTCGAGTTCAGACATAAACTGTGAACTGCTTCTTGTGCTTTTTTTCTGCGAGGGTTTCTTCTCTGGCAGTAATACTTTGAAACTCATCCCTACTAAGGATGCAGGCTATCTAAATTTCAATACTACTGGGCATATATGACCCTTTACTTTTTCCCATGGTGTCGTGCATGTTGATTGAAATGCTCTCCTAATGTATAGATATATTATCCAGGAACGTTTATGCTGTTTTAAAGGCTTGGAGCCATTGTGGTTGTCTACCATTTCCAGTTGGACATTTTGGATTGTATTAAACTATGTGAATTCACATTTCTTAGTATCATATAGCACTACTCATGGGAATCTGTATTATTGCCCATAACAAACCATTCCGATGTTACAGGGATTTTGTCTCGCACATTAACCAGTTCACAGTTTTTCTCTTTTGAAATTGTTAATTTTGTTATGTTTTGTTATTGTACCTAATTTTTTCTATGTTCATGATGGGCAGTGTAAATTACGGTATGTGTATGTCATCGCTACCACACGATACAATAATCCACTGATGGCCTCACAACAACTTTCATGGTTTTCCCCTCTTCCCCCTTCTCCATGTTCCAGCTGCTATCTTTTCAGTGCCATCGGTTGACCATGTCATTTTGGGGGTGGAGCTGCGGCACACATGCCTTCCTGGCAGGGTGGGGAGCCGTAAGGGCCCTGCGTCTCCCTGCGCGCCCACTAGGTGGAAGCACCAGGATGGACGCTATTCTCATCCCTGCCAGCGGCATTCCGGATCCCTTTCCGACACCGTGAATTTGCCCGCGCACGCCCGATACCATGTGCGTGCGTGTGACATCACGGCGCCTGCGCAGTTGCGGCTGAGGCGACGGTGGCTACGGGAGAATTTCTCTTCCGGAACGCCGAGAGAGTCACACAAGAGCGCCGCCATCACGTCGCTCTCCCCCTATGGGAGAATGGATGGAGGGGGAGGGATGCCCGCACCTGTGACACATTTAGGCAAATTATTTCCTCTATAAATTACTTCGGCATTAGGAGAGGTTCAGTGGCACTACCTGTTTACACTGGACACTCCTGCGCTGCCTATAATATCCAACTTGTTGGTAAGAACTCACACACTCCCCCACTGCTTCATGATTTCACATACTCCACTGCTTTCATGATTTGTGGCTCACACCATGATTGTGTTACCTCCTTTAATCCTGACAACAATTTTGACTTATCTCTTTAATACTTTGTGACATTACAGATTATCTTCGATCATTTGCCTTCTGACCGAATCGATTGATTTTACATTTAAGGTAATGCTTCCCTCACCCACCCCTTCACCTTACACGCCTTTCTCACACGTCACCCACACATCACATTCACATGTTTTTTCGTCTTGCTCACGTTAACTATCATTTTCTCACTTTTTGTCCCTGTTTGGCTCTTTGATGGGCCTCCCCCACACTTTATGGCCTCCATGCACTCAAACCCTATTGCCATTGGCTTTCAATCCTTAAAATTGGACGTTTGTAATGGGAGTCGGTCCATACAATATTTATGTTCTCCCCACACTTGATCCTGCACTTTCTTTCCCGCCCCCTGGTACCTTCCCCTCTCTTCCCTTCCCTGCTTTTCCTCCCTCTTCCTCCCCTCTTTCCCTCCATTCCCTTCCATTACCCATCCCCTCCCCCTCTTTCCTTTTCCTTACCATTCCCTCCCCTTCTTTCCTCACTTCTCGTTATTTCACGTCTTTCTCTTACGCCTCTTTGTATGGACCCACTCTCCCTCCACGTCCGTTAACATCTTTAGTTTCAACCCAATTAGAAATTAAATACCTATACACAGACACATTTTTCTCCTTTGCCTTTAGAAAATCCTTCTTGGAACCCGTTATTTAACACACATTGTTATTTCATCACAGGTGCAGTGCACACCCCTCCTTTCCCTCAACTTTTGGGGATATCTAGTGTGTGATTCCCTGTAAGGCATGTGTGTGTGGCATTTGCTCCCTCTGTGATTGGCCCATCCGCCAGGAGATCGGGGATACAATTAGAGGGAAACTCCTCCATACCATGGCCACCTGTAACCATTGAGTACATCATGACTGGTAAAGACGCATTATATGGACTTGTTCATATATTCTTTTTCCCTTGGTTTTAAATCATCTGACACATGTTTACATCTTTACAGTTTTTATATATTTATCCTCTGAAGAAGACCCATTGGGGTCGAAACGTGTCAGGATCTTACACAACCAACATCTTTGTGTTATTGTATTACTGTTGCTTATGATGTAACCTATTGCACACTGTCCTTTGCTATTGGTATTGTTTTTTCATTTGTTTACTTGTATTCCAGCTCATGTCCTGACTTTTTGATGTCAGTATTCATCATATATAATTTTTTTTATCAATAAATCATTTATTACCCACTCCTCTTGTATTTTGTAAACTTACACCACTGGCTGCTTTAAAGCCCCACTAGGGGGATTTCCCGTTTTCATAAAGGCTGGAGTATTTGGGCATGGTCATACACACAGTCCAAAGCAGAGTGTTTTTACACGGATCAAAAGCCAAGGCCATAAAGATTTGTTTACATGAATATATGACTCAGAGGGTTGGCCGTGTCATTGCCAGCATCCCTTGTAATTTTTAGAACTAGATGTGTACCTCAAAATGGGATTTTAAGGGCAATGCAGAAATTGGCAGTGTTGAATTATAATTAAAAAGAAGTTTATTGATACAAAAACGAATAGGATATACATGAACATACACATTAATCTATAGTTATAAAAACATCAGATATATGGAAACATATGATGCATCCTACTGCTAGTTACAAGTACCACCCCCGATAGGTGTGATGGCGTCCTGATAGCAGATTTCCAACGCGTTTCAACTTATTGTAAGGATAAAGTCTTCCTCAGGGAGGGACTGCATCACATTCTAAAATTTTAAGTAACAGCATGATTATTGGTATATACTTAAATATTTGTTTGTTACCTATATCTACAAAAATCGCATTACAGCAAAAAAAAAAAAAAGTATTATATGCGACTTACATTTGCGACTACAGAAATCGCATTACAACAGAAAAGTATTATATGCGACTTACATTTGCATTTAACTGTGAAAAATCGCTTTCCCAGTGCTGGCAGGGGTCCTAACACATGGTTGTCAATGCTGCTCAAATATCCTCTACGGGATGGCCTGGTGTATTGTGAAGAAACCAGTATTTGGCAGTCGTGATAATTAAACAACTGAAAAACATGAAGGTATAAGGGAAATGCTAAGAATTTGAACATCAAAACGGTCAAAGAATGGAAATAATGGTGATTCGTAGGGGAAATAAGGTTCCCCAGGGCCATCATAGAGTAAAAGAGATCAAATACCTTAAATTGATTGTGTCAGGTGTATTGTTCCAAGTGGCAGGGAGCTCTGGTCCTGGAGTACCTCTCTGTAACAAAGCCAGTTGTGGAATGCTGCCTGTGGCCATCCCTGGCGTCCTAATATATGGGGTGTGGGCGTGGCTAAGTGATGGGCGTAGCCCTATTGTAGGTAGAGTCTCACATTCATTGGTGGTGCAGTGGAGGGGGTGCGACTTCAATTAGCTGCTGTCACTGTTTAGAGGAAGCACCTTTGTACAATGTATTGAGGGGAAGCGTCCACAAGCTTCCCTGTTGTCTAGGTAGCAGACGCTTGGACCTCCTCCTTCCTTTTCTCCTCCCCGTGACGTGAAGCCTATTGCTTACACGTAGCCCATGTAGTATGGGCACGGGGTGTGGCGGGGAGAGAGGTGCGTCTGGTTGCCGGGGCAATGTGCATATGACGTTGGGGTCACATGGCCCCAACGTCAGTTCCTAAAAGAGGGAGGGGCGCCGTGTGACTCCACAGCGCTATTGAGCAGTCTTATCCATGTTAAACCGGGCATCGGGGCATAGTAGCCCCGCTGTCTGACAAAAAAGTATCAGACTATGCACAGCGGTGTGTGGGGTACTGTTCTATGCTGGTGTCGTAGATGTCACCAAGATATACAGTGACAAGTATGACAAAAAGTAGCAGGTCTATACTCCCTCATTAGAGATGGAAAAAAGGAAGAAAAATTGTATAAAAAAATGGTATAAAAAAAATTGCAAAGAATTGATTGAAATGGGGATAGTACTGATGAAATATGAAATATATATAATATAATATAATATAATATAAGAGAATGTGAAGGGAGATTTTTATTCTTAAATATGCCCAAACCTCTTTATGATGATTGTACTGTCATTGAGCGAATGGCAGAACATCAAAATTAGGGCTTATAACCACCGACACAGTAGGAAATCCCGGGGCATCAAAATAAGATCTGATGCCTTCGGGGTATTCGGGCCATGATATTGCGTCATGGCCCCCCCCTGTGCCGGGTAGGGATAGTGGGCAGAATGGCAACAGTATCATTGGCCCTTTGTTTCAGCACTGAGAGGCGGATTCATATGGCACAGTCGCATGAAAAAAATACATCTGCAGAAATAACAGTAATTAACATAATACTGTATACAAAATAGTTACACAAAAGAGATTATAGTAATTACAGTAAATAAGTTTAATTAGAAAAACTCTCCTATATAGTTTCTGACTGGGTAGGGTGTAGAGTCTTAGCAGTTTAAGACATATGATCATCAATGGGGAGATAATGGGCCTATGGTGTTATGGAGGGAGCCCTCTGTTTCTCCGCCAGGGGTACTGGAATAGAACTCCAGTTCTAAAAAAGCAGAGGTGCAAGGGAACAAAGAAGGTGAGATAAAAATTATGTTAATCCGTTTTCCCCGAGCTGAAGCCCTCCAAGAAGGGTCTGAAACTTTCGGTTTCATTTAGGCCTGGGGGGGTAGTGGCCCTAAGGTACCTTATCCAGCGCATTTCACGCTGGAGGAGGACCTTGTTCCAGTCTCCCCCCCTGAGTGGCAAATGAATCCTATCAAGAACTGTGAAGTTCACCGAGGGTAGTCGGTAATTATGATATCTGGCAACATGCCTTCCCAAAGGCAGATATAAGTTGCCGATTTGCATACTTTGCATATGTTTGTCGACACGTTTTCTAAATTCCTGTCTTGTTTTGCCCACGTAGAAGGCACCACACTGGCACTGCATGAGGTATACCACACCCTGCGTCTTGCAGTTGGCAAAATGACGCAGGGAAAAACTTTCCCCATTAGGCAGTGCCAGTGTGGTCCTCCTACCGATGACAGGACATTGGGCACAGGAACCACATGGGTATGTACCCCATGTTTTACAGGGGTCCTTTCTTGCCGTGCCCTTGTATTCACTTTGGATGAGTGCATTTCCTATTGAGCCAGGTTTTCTATAGGTGATTTGGGGTTTAGGACCAATTAGTCCTTTCAGGATTGGATCATCTGTAAGGATGGACCAATATTTTGAGATAATTTTATTGATTTTAAAATGCTCATTAGAAAATCTCACAATAATCCTTGTTGTGTCGTCTTCTTTGATTGGTTTTTTTGAGAAGATTAAATCCCTTCTATTGGTTTGCTTAACTCGGTTGAACGCTTTTTTTAAAGAGGATTTGGAGTAGCCTCTGTTCATGAGCCTAATGGTAAGTTTGTCCGCTTCGTGTTGGAAGTCTTCGTTGTTACTGCAGTTTCTTTTAAGGCGGAGAAACTGGCTGTAGGGAATAGATCTTTTCAGAGGTTCCGGGTGAAAGCTGTTTGCATGCAACAAGGTGTTGCCAGCAGTCTCCTTTCTATAAAGTTTACTTGATAGTCCGCCCTCAGAGTTTTTAAAGATGGTAATATCCAGGAAATTTACTTCATGGGTATCCGAGGTCATAGTGAAAAACAGGTTAAAAGCATTGTTGTTCATCAGCTTTAGACAGTCCCTCAATAATTCAGGGGGGCCGTCCCAGATGATGAAGAGATCGTCTATGTACCTCTGCCACATACATATGTGGCGAGTGTACACAGACGCTGCCTCCCCCTGTAGGAACTCCCTCTCCCACTCCCCCAGGTACAGGTTGGCATAGGAGGGTGCGCAGCGCGTCCCCATAGCCACTCCCTGCACCTGGAGGTAGTGGGAGCCCTTGAAAAGGAAGGTGTTGTGTCTGAGGATGTAGTCCAGCATAGTTAGAATGAATGCATTGAATTTCCAGTCTGTTGTTGCTCTTTGTTGTAGGACACGTTCAATTGCAGCTATGCCTAAGTGGTGTGGGATGCTATTATACAGCGATTCCACATCCACTGTAACAAGTAGAGCTGAACTGGGAATGGATATTCCATCGAGGATTTGCAATAGATGTATGGTATCCCTTGTATACGATGGAAGTTCCATTACATGGGGTCTCAGGTATTGATCTATTATTTGGCTGATCCCCTCTGTGATGGAACCATTCCCGGAAATGATAGGTCTCCCTGGTGGGTCATTTAGTTTTTTATGCACTTTGGGTAGTGCATAAAAGGTGGGTTGACGTGGATGTCTAGTGCGTATGAAATCCCACGTGTCTTTATCTATTACCCCTTCATTAACAGATTCATCCACCAGGGAGAAGAATTCCTGATTGAATTTATCTACTGTGGAGGGAGAAATCTTTTTATAGCATTTGGTATCATTCAATATGTTAAAACACATTTTTTCGTATTTGGCATTGTCCATAAGGACGATGTTCCCTCCCTTGTCCGATGCTTTGATTGTAATTTCTGTGTTGTTTTTAAGGGAGTTTAATGCCTTTTGTTGTTCCCGATTTAGGTTGCTTTTTTTGTTGTATTTTTCCATCTTGTTGATTTCTTTGGTGATCTGTCCTACAAATAGAGCTATGGCTGGATTCTGATTCAGTGGTGGAAATCTGTGTGATTTCCTTTTGTATTTTTTGGTGGTTTGGACTCTGCTGGGTTCCTCATATTCTTCTTCACTGCTTTCACTGTCAAGATCCCTCTCACAAAAATCCTCTATTGGGCCACTTTCTTGCAGTAATAGATTAAGATCTCTGAGAGCTCTAAAGTCTGCTGCTTTGAGATTAGGTTCCACTTCAGGTGTAGCCGTGGTTTTTTTAGTCGCATATAAGCTTTTGAGTAAAAGTTTTCTGGCGAACAGATTTATATCTTTGATGGTTTCAAAGCTGTCTAAACTCCGATTTGGACAAAAGGAGAGACCTAGAGACAAAACTTCCTGTTCTATTGTTGTGAGTTTGTGAGATGAGAGATTTATGACATTTAGTTTTCCTTCACAGGTGGGGCTGTCATGGATATCATTGAAAGTTGTGGTGGTGGGGTTGGAGGAGGTTGGGATTGTATGTTGCTCTTGTCTAAAAAAGTGTCTATATGGGTCTGCTGAGTTTTTGGAATCGCACCCTGTTCTTTGTAACTTTTTGCGATATTATGAGAGGATGAGCCTTTTGGGTTGCCCGGCATTGTCCCCCTAGTTCTACCCATGCCCCCTTCTCTTCCACCTCGTGTGCTTTCATTTGACTGGACGTCTGTGGTTCTTCTCTTGTGTGTTTGTTGAATCTCTCCCTCCATATCTGTTTGTTTGGGAAAGGGACCCTTTCTTTTGCCTCGAACTTTGCCCGCCTGGGATGAGGCTGAGGAGGAGGAGTTATTGGAAGGTGTATCCGAAAGATAGTCATTGGTCTGGTTTATATTATTCTGTTTGGGAAATCTGGAACTTTTTCTTGTCTGTGAATTGGTATTCCACTTATATGCCCTGCCTTCGCCAAAAGCGTTTTTATCCCTCCAGTATTTTTTCTCCTTTTTTATGAGAATATTTTTGCTGAAGGTTTCTAGGTGTTCCTTCAGTTTTTTCTCATATACTGTGTATTGTTCGTGTTTTTTGAGGGCGGAAAGTCGGGTATAAAGTGTTTGGATTTCCATGTCCATACCTCTCAATTGCTGCTGGTATTCGTTTTGCAGCAATAGCATAAGGTGTTTGGAACATTCATTTAGTTTTGTTTCCCAATTTGTTTTCAGTTCTTTGGTAATGTTATCCAGGGTGGGGAATATTTGTATTCGTAGACCTATAGGGTTTATGCCCTCCCTGATGTAGCGTCCTAAAGATTCTATATGCCAGTGCAGGGCAGATTTTTTCTCTAGTATTTTGGTTAAACATGAAAAAAGTGAAGATAGGTCTGAGGTGACCTGTTCTTTGTCTTGATAGTCTTTTTGGATATTAGCCATAAGTTCCTCCCATTCTCCCCCCAATAGGTCCCCCATTGTATGTCGTTACTGCCTAGTGGAAATACACTCAACCCAAAAGCAGAAAAAAGAAAAAGAAAGATAAATGGTCATCGGGGGTTCTCCAATGACTGAGTTGGACTGCTCCACTCCTAAAACAGGAAAATCCCTTATTATATAATAGGATGGGTGGAGCCTCGTATTAATTAGATTAAATATTTATTTTTGGTTCAAGGAGAGTCCACAACCAACTGTCTGAGTCAACGATAGAAGAGGTGTGGGTGTATTTTCCACCCTAATAAATTGTTTACATGAATATATGACTCAGAGGGTTGGCCGTGTCATTGCCAGCATCCCTTGTAATTTTTAGAACTAGATGTGTACCTCAAAATGGGATTTTAAGGGCAATGCAGAAATTGGCAGTGTTGAATTATAATTAAAAAGAAGTTTATTGATACAAAAACGAATAGGATATACATGAACATACACATTAATCTATAGTTATAAAAACATCAGATATATGGAAACATATGATGCATCCTACTGCTAGTTACAAGTACCACCCCCGATAGGTGTGATGGCGTCCTGATAGCAGATTTCCAACGTGTTTCAACTTATTGTAAGGATAAAGTCTTCCTCAGGGAGGGACTGCATCACATTCTAAAATTTTAAGTAACAGCATGATTATTGGTATATACTTAAATATTTGTTTGTTACCTATATCTACAGAAATCGCATTACAGCAAAAAAAAAAAAAAAAAAGTATTATATGCGACTTACATTTGCGACTACAGAAATCGCATTACAACAGAAAAGTATTATATGCGACTTACATTTGCATTTAACTGTGAAAAAAATCGCTTTCCCAGTGCTGGCAGGGGTCCTAAAAAATATATTATATGCGACTTACATTTGCGACTACAGAAATCGCATTACAACAGAAAAGTATTATATGCGACTTACATTTGCATTTAACTGTGAAAAATCGCTTTCCCAGTGCTGGCAGGGGTCCTAACACATGGTTGTCAATGCTGCTCAAATATCCTCTACGGGATGGCCTGGTGTATTGTGAAGAAACCAGTATTTGGCAGTCGTGATAATTAAACAACTGAAAAACATGAAGGTATAAGGGAAATGCTAAGAATTTGAACATCAAAACGGTCAAAGAATGGAAATAATGGTGATTCGTAGGGGAAATAAGGTTCCCCAGGGCCATCATAGAGTAAAAGAGATCAAATACCTTAAATTGATTGTGTCAGGTGTATTGTTCCAAGTGGCAGGGAGCTCTGGTCCTGGAGTACCTCTCTGTAACAAAGCCAGTTGTGGAATGCTGCCTGTGGCCATCCCTGGCGTCCTAATATATGGGGTGTGGGCGTGGCTAAGTGATGGGCGTAGCCCTATTGTAGGTAGAGTCTCACATTCATTGGTGGTGCAGTGGAGGGGGTGCGACTTCAATTAGCTGCTGTCACTGTTTAGAGGAAGCACCTTTGTACAATGTATTGAGGGGAAGCGTCCACAAGCTTCCCTGTTGTCTAGGTAGCAGACGCTTGGACCTCCTCCTTCCTTTTCTCCTCCCCGTGACGTGAAGCCTATTGCTTACACGTAGCCCATGTAGTATGGGCACGGGGTGTGGCGGGGAGAGAGGTGCGTCTGGTTGCCGGGGCAATGTGCATATGACGCAGGCCTGTGCTGGCCATCGGGACTACCGGGAGTTTCCCGGTGGGCCGATTGGCAGCGGGCCACTACACTTCTCTGACTGTCAGTGTCAGTGTCTCTCTCCGAGTCTCCATTGTCAATCATTAATGCCGGATGGCTCCGCTCCTGCACTCAGTGGGCGGCGCCGGCGTCACACAAACACAGGCATTATCACGCTATTCACTCCCCCAGGCACTCCCCTAACATTTCCCCCCAGGCCCCCCCAGGTCGGCTGACTGGTCACATGTGGAGGCGGGTAGGGGCTTGACTGTGGGTGATCGCGGCCGCCCGGAGCCCGGAGCCCCGCCTCCCTGTCTGGCGCGCGCTGTGTCTCCTCCTGACGGAGGCGGGGAGGGGCTGGACTGTGGGTGATCGCGGCCGCCCGGAGCCCCGCCTCCCTGCCTGGCGCGCGCTGTGTCTCCTCCTGACTGAGGTCTCTCTGTTATCTGCCCTTCCACTAGTCTGTCATCCCGCCCCTTTGTGTAAGCCCACCCCTTTCTGTCACTGCCCCCCTCTCTGTCAGTGCACCCCTCCTCTGTGTCAGCACCCCCCTCTGTCAGCCCACCCCCCTCTGTCAGCAGTGCACCCCCTCTGTAAGCACCCCCCTCACTGTCAGCCCACCCCCCTCACTGTCAGCCCACCCCCCTCACTGTCAGCCCACCCCCCCTGTCAGCCCACACCCCCCTCTGTCAGCCCACACCCCCCTCTGTGAGCAGTGCACCCCCCTCTCTGTCAGCTCACACCCTCTCTGTCAGCCCCCCTCTGTCAGCACCACCCCCTCTGTCAGCACCCCCCCTTCTGTCAGCACCCCCCCTCTGTCAGCACCACCCCCCTCTGCCAGCACCACCCCCTCTGCCAGCACCACCCCCCTCTGTCAGCACCACCCCCCTCTGCCAGCACCACCCCCCTCTGCCAGCACCACCCCCTCTGCCAGCACCACCCCCCTCTGTCAGCACCACCCCCCTCTGTCAGCACCACCCCCCTCTGTCAGCACCACCCCCCTCTGTCAGCACCACCCCCCTCTGTCAGCACCACCCCCCTCTGCCAGCACCACCCCCTCTGCCAGCACCACCCCCCTCTGTCAGCACCACTCCCCTCTGTCAGCACCCCCCCTCTGTCAGCACCACCCTCGCGTCAGCCCCCCCCCCTCTGTCAGCAGTGCACCCCCCTCTCTGTCGGCCTACACCCTCTCTATCAGCAACTTTCTCTCTCTCAGCACCCCCCCCACTCTGTCAGCACCCCCCCTCTCTGTCAGCACCCCCCCACTCTGTCAGCACCCCCCCACTCTGTCAGCACTCCCCCACTCTGTCAGCAGCCCCCCTCTCTGTCAGCAGCCCCCCTCTCTGTCAGCAGCCCCCCTCTCTGTCAGCAGCCCCCCTCTCTGTCAGCAGCCCCCCTCTTTGTCAGCACTCCCCCTCTCTGTCAGCCCACCCCCCCTGTCAGCACCCCCCTCTGTCAGCCCACCCCCCTCTGTCAGCAGTGCACCCCCTCTGTAAGCACCCCCCTCACTGTCAGCCCACCCCCCCCCTCTGTCAGCCCACCCCCCCCCCTCTGTCAGCCCACACCCCCCTCTGTCAGCCCCCCCTGTCAGCACCAACCCCCCTCTGTCAGCACCACCCCCTCTCTGTCAGCCCACACCCTCTCTATCAGCGCACCCTCTCTCTCAGCGCCCCCCCCCCCCCCCCGTCAGCTCACACCCTCTCTGTCAGCACCCCCCTTCTCTGTCAGCACTCCCCCTCTCCGTCAGCACTCCCCCTCTCTGTCAGCATCACCCCCTCTCTGTCAGCATCACCCCCTCTCTGTCAGCATCACCCCCTCTCTGTCAGCACCCCCCTCTCTGTCAGCCCACACCCTCTCTATCAGCGTCCCCCCTCTCTCTCAGTGTCCCCCCTCTCTCTCAGCGTCCCCCCTCTCTCTCAGCACCCCCCCCCTCCGTCAGCACCACCCCCTCTCTGTCAGCACCACCCCCTCTCTGTCAGCACCCCCCTCTCTGTCAGCCCACACCCTCTCTCTCAGCGTCCCCCCTCTCTCTCAGCATCCCCCCCTGTCAGCCCACACCCTCTCTGTCAGCACCCCCCCTCTCTGTCAGCACCCTCCCTCTGTCAGCACCCCCTCTCTGTCAGCAGTGCACCCCCCTCTGTCAGCCCACCCCCTCTGTCAGCACCCCCTCTCTGTCAGCAGTGCACCCCCCCTCTGTCAGCACCCCCCTTTCTGTCAGCACCCCCCTTTCTGTCAGCCCCCCCCCGCCTCTGTGTCAGCCACCCCCTCTCTCTCCTGCCTCCTCCCCCCTTTCACTCATCCCCCCTTACCTCCTTCTCTCTCACCTCCCCTTTCTCACCTCCCTTCCCCCACCTCTTTCCCCCCCTCAGGGGGTGGAGGCCCCATGATTCCCAACAGCGGCCCTGTGAGTGAGTGTACCAGTTCAAATGTGTCTTGCCGACAATGGAAGGAAAATGGCACTACAGAAGAGCAGCTTCGCTCCACCCCCAAACTCCGGCTTCCACACTTCCTGACTCTAAATGGCTCTCGGTAAAGCAGTCTAATAGGGGTCTTAAGGGGCAGGGGACACTGATGGGGGGAGGGGTCACTGATCTAATAGAGATTTCTAAGGGGGGTGCTGATGTAAGGGGACTCTGAGCTAATGTAGAGGGGGTGCTGACTGCTGGTGACCCATTAGATCAGCAGTCAGTGCGTGTCAGGTAGGTCAGTGTATGTCAGCCAGGTAGGTCAGTGTGGGTCAGGTAGGTGAGTGCGTGTCAGGTAGGTAACACCCCCCCTCCATACAACCCCACCGCCCGCCACCCCATCATCCCCCCCGGTGCCGGGCTCTGACTTCGGGCTGAAGCCCCTGGTCTTTTTGCCACCTAGCAACGCCCCTGTCTATCACCCTCCCCACCGACAGCGGACTCATCTATCACCCTCCTCCCCGACAGCAGACTCATCTATCACCCTCCCCCCCGCCAGCAAACTCATCTATCACCCTCCCCCCCAGCGGACTCTTCTATCACCCTCCCCTCCCCCCGCCAGCAGACTCATCTATCATCCCCCCTGCCAGCTGACTTATCACCCTCCCCCCCGACAGCGCACTCATCTATCACGCTCCCCTCCCCCCCACCAGCAGACTCATCTATCACCCCCCCTGCCAGCAGACTCATCTATCACCCCCCCTGCCAGCGGACTTATCACCCTCCCCCCCGACAGCGGACTCATCTATCACCCTCCCCTCCCCCCACCAGCAGACTCATCTATCACCCCCCCTGCCAGCGGGGCTGATTCAGTGGTTCAGTGGGCCACTTGACTGGACTTGCCCCCCAGGCCTAAGGCTGCCAGCCCTCCCCTGGCGGCCTCTTTGTCCCGGCGCCGTGACGTCACTCACAGCTGGAGGGCGGAGGCGGCCCGGGGACATAGGAGGAGGCAGAGCCAGGGCGTATACTGTATTTGTGTGTGTTTGCAAAATTAAAGTGGGCCGGTCTGGATGAAGTCCAGGGCCAAATTTTTGTCCCAGTCCAGCCCTGATATGACGTTGGGGTCACATGGCCCCAACGTCAGTTCCTAAAAGAGGGAGGGGCGCCGTGTGACTCCACAGCGCTATTGAGCAGTCTTATCCATGTTAAACCGGGCATCGGGGCATAGTAGCCCCGCTGTCTGACAAAAAAGTATCAGACTATGCACAGCGGTGTGTGGGGTACTGTTCTATGCTGGTGTCGTAGATGTCACCAAGATATACAGTGACAAGTATGACAAAAAGTAGCAGGTCTATACTCCCTCAAACCCTATAGGTCTACGAATACAAATATTCCCCACCCTGGATAACATTACCAAAGAACTGAAAACAAATTGGGAAACAAAACTAAATGAATGTTCCAAACACCTTATGCTATTGCTGCAAAACGAATACCAGCAGCAATTGAGAGGTATGGACATGGAAATCCAAACACTTTATACCCGACTTTCCGCCCTCAAAAAACACGAACAATACACAGTATATGAGAAAAAACTGAAGGAACACCTAGAAACCTTCAGCAAAAATATTCTCATAAAAAAGGAGAAAAAATACTGGAGGGATAAAAACGCTTTTGGCGAAGGCAGGGCATATAAGTGGAATACCAATTCACAGACAAGAAAAAGTTCCAGATTTCCCAAACAGAATAATATAAACCAGACCAATGACTATCTTTCGGATACACCTTCCAATAACTCCTCCTCCTCAGCCTCATCCCAGGCGGGCAAAGTTCGAGGCAAAAGAAAGGGTCCCTTTCCCAAACAAACAGATATGGAGGGAGAGATTCAACAAACACACAAGAGAAGAACCACAGACGTCCAGTCAAATGAAAGCACACGAGGTGGAAGAGAAGGGGGCATGGGTAGAACTAGGGGGACAATGCCGGGCAACCCAAAAGGCTCATCCTCTCATAATATCGCAAAAAGTTACAAAGAACAGGGTGCGATTCCAAAAACTCAGCAGACCCATATAGACACTTTTTTAGACAAGAGCAACATACAATCCCAACCTCCTCCAACCCCACCACCACAACTTTCAATGATATCCATGACAGCCCCACCTGTGAAGGAAAACTAAATGTCATAAATCTCTCATCTCACAAACTCACAACAATAGAACAGGAAGTTTTGTCTCTAGGTCTCTCCTTTTGTCCAAATCGGAGTTTAGACAGCTTTGAAACCATCAAAGATATAAATCTGTTCGCCAGAAAACTTTTACTCAAAAGCTTATATGCGACTAAAAAAACCACGGCTACACCTGAAGTGGAACCTAATCTCAAAGCAGCAGACTTTAGAGCTCTCAGAGATCTTAATCTATTACTGCAAGAAAGTGGCCCAATAGAGGATTTTTGTGAGAGGGATCTTGACAGTGAAAGCAGTGAAGAAGAATATGAGGAACCCAGCAGAGTCCAAACCACCAAAAAATACAAAAGGAAATCACACAGATTTCCACCACTGAATCAGAATCCAGCCATAGCTCTATTTGTAGGACAGATCACCAAAGAAATCAACAAGATGGAAAAATACAACAAAAAAAGCAACCTAAATCGGGAACAACAAAAGGCATTAAACTCCCTTAAAAACAACACAGAAATTACAATCAAAGCATCGGACAAGGGAGGGAACATCGTCCTTATGGACAATGCCAAATACGAAAAAATGTGTTTTAACATATTGAATGATACCAAATGCTATAAAAAGATTTCTCCCTCCACAGTAGATAAATTCAATCAGGAATTCTTCTCCCTGGTGGATGAATCTGTTAATGAAGGGGTAATAGATAAAGACACGTGGGATTTCATACGCACTAGACATCCACGTCAACCCACCTTTTATGCACTACCCAAAGTGCATAAAAAACTAAATGACCCACCAGGGAGACCTATCATTTCCGGGAATGGTTCCATCACAGAGGGGATCAGCCAAATAATAGATCAATACCTGAGACCCCATGTAATGGAACTTCCATCGTATACAAGGGATACCATACATCTATTGCAAATCCTCGATGGAATATCCATTCCCAGTTCAGCTCTACTTGTTACAGTGGATGTGGAATCGCTGTATAATAGCATCCCACACCACTTAGGCATAGCTGCAATTGAACGTGTCCTACAACAAAGAGCAACAACAGACTGGAAATTCAATGCATTCATTCTAACTATGCTGGACTACATCCTCAGACACAACACCTTCCTTTTCAAGGGCTCCCACTACCTCCAGGTGCAGGGAGTGGCTATGGGGACGTGCTGCGCACCCTCCTATGCCAACCTGTACCTGGGGGAGTGGGAGAGGGAGTTCCTACAGGGGGAGGCAGCGTCTGTGTACACTCGCCACATATGTATGTGGCAGAGGTACATAGACGATCTCTTCATCATCTGGGACGGCCCCCCTGAATTATTGAGGGACTGTCTAAAGCTGATGAACAACAATGCTTTTAACCTGTTTTTCACTATGACCTCGGATACCCATGAAGTAAATTTCCTGGATATTACCATCTTTAAAAACTCTGAGGGCGGACTATCAAGTAAACTTTATAGAAAGGAGACTGCTGGCAACACCTTGTTGCATGCAAACAGCTTTCACCCGGAACCTCTGAAAAGATCTATTCCCTACAGCCAGTTTCTCCGCCTTAAAAGAAACTGCAGTAACAACGAAGACTTCCAACACGAAGCGGACAAACTTACCATTAGGCTCATGAACAGAGGCTACTCCAAATCCTCTTTAAAAAAAGCGTTCAACCGAGTTAAGCAAACCAATAGAAGGGATTTAATCTTCTCAAAAAAACCAATCAAAGAAGACGACACAACAAGGATTATTGTGAGATTTTCTAATGAGCATTTTAAAATCAATAAAATTATCTCAAAATATTGGTCCATCCTTACAGATGATCCAATCCTGAAAGGACTAATTGGTCCTAAACCCCAAATCACCTATAGAAAACCTGGCTCAATAGGAAATGCACTCATCCAAAGTGAATACAAGGGCACGGCAAGAAAGGACCCCTGTAAAACATGGGGTACATACCCATGTGGTTCCTGTGCCCAATGTCCTGTCATCGGTAGGAGGACCACACTGGCACTGCCTAATGGGGAAAGTTTTTCCCTGCGTCATTTTGCCAACTGCAAGACGCAGGGTGTGGTATACCTCATGCAGTGCCAGTGTGGTGCCTTCTACGTGGGCAAAACAAGACAGGAATTTAGAAAACGTGTCGACAAACATATGCAAAGTATGCAAATCGGCAACTTATATCTGCCTTTGGGAAGGCATGTTGCCAGATATCATAATTACCGACTACCCTCGGTGAACTTCACAGTTCTTGATAGGATTCATTTGCCACTCAGGGGGGGAGACTGGAACAAGGTCCTCCTCCAGCGTGAAATGCGCTGGATAAGGTACCTTAGGGCCACTACCCCCCCAGGCCTAAATGAAACCGAAAGTTTCAGACCCTTCTTGGAGGGCTTCAGCTCGGGGAAAACGGATTAACATAATTTTTATCTCACCTTCTTTGTTCCCTTGCACCTCTGCTTTTTTAGAACTGGAGTTCTATTCCAGTACCCCTGGCGGAGAAACAGAGGGCTCCCTCCATAACACCATAGGCCCATTATCTCCCCATTGATGATCATATGTCTTAAACTGCTAAGACTCTACACCCTACCCAGTCAGAAACTATATAGGAGAGTTTTTCTAATTAAACTTATTTACTGTAATTACTATAATCTCTTTTGTGTAACTATTTTGTATACAGTATTATGTTAATTACTGTTATTTCTGCAGATGTATTTTTTTCATGCGACTGTGCCATATGAATCCGCCTCTCAGTGCTGAAACAAAGGGCCAATGATACTGTTGCCATTCTGCCCACTATCCCTACCCGGCACAGGGGGGGGCCATGACGCAATATCATGGCCCGAATACCCCGAAGGCATCAGATCTTATTTTGATGCCCCGGGATTTCCTACTGTGTCGGTGGTTATAAGCCCTAATTTTGATGTTCTGCCATTCGCTCAATGACAGTACAATCATCATAAAGAGGTTTGGGCATATTTAAGAATAAAAATCTCCCTTCACATTCTCTTATATTATATTATATTATATTATATTATATTATATTATATATATTTCATATTTCATCAGTACTATCCCCATTTCAATCAATTCTTTGCAATTTTTTTTATACAATTTTTTTATACAATTTTTCTTCCTTTTTTCCATCTCTAATGAGGGAGTATAGACCTGCTACTTTTTGTCATACTTGTCACTGTATATCTTGGTGACATCTACGACACCAGCATAGAACAGTACCCCACACACCGCTGTGCATAGTCTGATACTTTTTTGTCAGACAGCGGGGCTACTATGCCCCGATGCCCGGTTTAACATGGATAAGACTGCTCAATAGCGCTGTGGAGTCACACGGCGCCCCTCCCTCTTTTAGGAACTGACGTTGGGGCCATGTGACCCCAACGTCATATGCACATTGCCCCGGCAACCAGACGCACCTCTCTCCCCGCCACACCCCGTGCCCATACTACATGGGCTACGTGTAAGCAATAGGCTTCACGTCACGGGGAGGAGAAAAGGAAGGAGGAGGTCCAAGCGTCTGCTACCTAGACAACAGGGAAGCTTGTGGACGCTTCCCCTCAATACATTGTACAAAGGTGCTTCCTCTAAACAGTGACAGCAGCTAATTGAAGTCGCACCCCCTCCACTGCACCACCAATGAATGTGAGACTCTACCTACAATAGGGCTACGCCCATCACTTAGCCACGCCCACACCCCATATATTAGGACGCCAGGGATGGCCACAGGCAGCATTCCACAACTGGCTTTGTTACAGAGAGGTACTCCAGGACCAGAGCTCCCTGCCACTTGGAACAATACACCTGACACAATCAATTTAAGGTATTTGATCTCTTTTACTCTATGATGGCCCTGGGGAACCTTATTTCCCCTACGAATCACCATTATTTCCATTCTTTGACCGTTTTGATGTTCAAATTCTTAGCATTTCCCTTATACCTTCATGTTTTTCAGTTGTTTAATTATCACGACTGCCAAATACTGGTTTCTTCACAATACACCAGGCCATCCCGTAGAGGATATTTGAGCAGCATTGACAACCATGTGTTAGGACCCCTGCCAGCACTGGGAAAGCGATTTTTCACAGTTAAATGCAAATGTAAGTCGCATATAATACTTTTCTGTTGTAATGCGATTTCTGTAGTCGCAAATGTAAGTCGCATATAATATATTTTTTAGGACCCCTGCCAGCACTGGGAAAGCGATTTTTTTTCACAGTTAAATGCAAATGTAAGTCGCATATAATACTTTTCTGTTGTAATGCGATTTCTGTAGTCGCAAATGTAAGTCGCATATAATACTTTTTTTTTTTTTTTTTTGCTGTAATGCGATTTCTGTAGATATAGGTAACAAACAAATATTTAAGTATATACCAATAATCATGCTGTTACTTAAAATTTTAGAATGTGATGCAGTCCCTCCCTGAGGAAGACTTTATCCTTACAATAAGTTGAAACGCGTTGGAAATCTGCTATCAGGACGCCATCACACCTATCGGGGGTGGTACTTGTAACTAGCAGTAGGATGCATCATATGTTTCCATATATCTGATGTTTTTATAACTATAGATTAATGTGTATGTTCATGTATATCCTATTCGTTTTTGTATCAATAAACTTCTTTTTAATTATAATTCAACACTGCCAATTTCTGCATTGCCCTTAAAATCCCATTTTGAGGTACACATCTAGGCCATAAAGATTTTGGTCCGGGTAGTCATAGCAAGGAGAAATCCCTCCATTCGACTTTGTATGAGACTATTAGGGAAAATGGTTGCCTCTTTCTAGGCTGTTCCTTACGCCCAGTCTCACTCAAGGCCTTTACAGAGCAGCATCCTCTCTGCCTGGAACAGGAGGGTTCAAGCCTTGGATCTTCCAATGTGCCTATCCCCAGGGGTACGCCAGAGCCTCATTTGGTGGTTGCTGACCAAGAATCTTCTAAAGGAAAATCCTTTTTTTACAGTTACTTGGAAGGTCGTAACCACAGATGCCAGCCTAATAGCCTAATAGCAGTTCTGGAAGAAGCTTCCACCCTGGGAAGATGGTCCAGAGCCGAAGGGCAGAATGGCCTCTACACCTCGACATATTTCAGGCAATATGTCAAAATCGGAGTGCCCGGGATGTAGACCTATTCGCGTCCAGGTTCAACAAGAAACTGGACAGCTTTGTGACAAGAACAAGGGATCTGCTAGCACAAGGGTCAGATGCCTTAACGATTCCATGGGATCGGTACTCTCTGATCTATGGTTTTGCGGTCCCTTCGGAGGGTCAAAAGGGAAGCAAAGTCGGTCATTCCGGTGGCCCGACTTGGCCCAGACGACCTTGGTATCCAGAGATCATAAAGATGGCAATAGGAAGACCTTGGGTTCTTCCACTGTGCCCAGATGTACTCTCACAAGGTCCAATATTCCATCTTCCATCTGTTCTACTACAGAATCTGGAAGGCATATGTTTTCCTGGTGTGAACTCGTGTGTACGAGGCATAAGGCATAAAACATATCAACAACCCTAATACCAGCATGCTTTACCCCCTTCTTTTTTTTCTCGACTTTCAGTGCTATGATAGTTTATGTCATTTTTGAGACAGTTAGAGCTTTCTTTTAGGTTTTACTATATAAGCCCTGGTTCACACCAGCACGGCTTTGAAATCAAAGCCGCGGATCAGTTTGATTTGCAACTCTGATTTCATTGCAGCTTGTAACTTCACTTAACAGAAATCTATAAAAAAGTAGGGCAGGAGCCTTTTTCAAAGTCCCTGCAACATGAGTCACTGCGATTTGAATGGTTCCATTGCCAGCAATGGGGTGCGACTTGTCATGAGATTTGGAACTGTCAAATTGCATGACAAATTTCACCAGTGTGAAACAGGACTAATTAAGGAAAAAGACTAAACATTTTAAAAAACAAAAACTGTTTCCCTTAATTTCTGTTATAAAACATATCAATAAAATATCAGGACATTACCTTACATTATCTGTCAACCAATGTGTATTTCTGTCCAGAGATTTAAACAGCCCTTCTAGACAGCACAGCCACTCCTTATATCAGCATGTTCTGTGTCAGAAAAGGTTCATGCAGGAAACCTGATAGACCCCTAGTGCAGCCCCTTTCTTTTCCAATCTAAGGGCCCTTTCACAGCTCTGTAAGTTTTTCAGATGGATCCAGACTAAACCACAATGTATGTCTATGGGTGGGCAGATGTAAATGAACATATGTCTGTTTACATTCGCTTACATCTGAGTCCGTTTTAAGCCTAGTACACACTAGTAGTTTTTTTCTCATTCACTCAGCAGGGCTGAACGAAAAAAAAACCTGACAGCTCAGGAGGAGGAGCTGATGTACTAACTATTTGATATTAGTACAGCAATCTCCTCTGCTGTTTTATTGTGTTGTAAAAGGGGGACTGCCCCCCGTCAGAGCCCTCCGGTTAGCGGTCCCAGCCATTGGGTGCCGATTGGCAGACCTTTTTCAGTCATGCTCCTTCAACAGAAGCTGGTCGTTCCGACCAGCTTCTGTCGGACTGACTGCAGTATACAGGAGCCGAATGTTGGCCGGTTTCTATTGAATCAGCCAATGCCAACCAACATTCAGCCCGTCTGTAATAGGCTTTAGTCTGCAGAAAAAAACAGAAGAGGGCTACATCTAATCGCAGTGATCACAAGTAGTAAACACTGGCTGTGATCAGCAACCAGCCCTTCCCCTTCTTTTCAAAATAGCTCTGTCTGTGTGAGAGGAAGGAAGGTTGCTTCTGATACCCATAGGTGGAAACTTCCTGGAATTTAGATCCAGCTGCCAGGTTATTTCTGGAATGACTCCAATCCCCCTGGGGGGATTTAAAAAGTGTGCTTGAGGTCATTCTTGCTGTGCTGCCTGTCCAAGTGATGCTCTACTGTAGAGAAGAAGGAAAGGACTCAGTGGAGAGGGAAGAAGGAAAGTGGGGTACAGATGGGGTCAGTGACGTTGTGGCTGAGAGAACAGAGTGCAGGATCCGGTGCCTAGCGTAGTCCGATTCCCAGTGTGTGAAACAAGTGGACCTAGAGGGGGAATCTAAAAGAGCCGAGCGAAGCGAGGCCGTGTCAGAAGCGTGGCACCGTCTACAGCTGATTTGGACCTATTCCCCTTCGGCTATTTCCGCCGGATCCTACTGCGCAGGCGCAGCGCCTGCGCAGTAGAGGGGGGGTCCTTATCCGCTGAGTGGAACTTTCTCGGCAGAACACCGGCAGAAGATCAGGACACCGGGAGGAGACGCTGGAGAGACCCCCGAAGTCGGAAGAGGACCCCCGAAGTCGGAAGAAGATCCCGGAGCTGCCTAATAAATTATTTTAAAGACCTGTGTACTGTGTTTTTTATTGACGCTTTTTTCCCTAGGTGAATTGGTAGGGGTACCATGTACCCCATACTCATTCACATAGGGTGGGGGGCCGGGATCTGGGGGCTCCCTTATTAAAGGGGGCTCCCGGATTCCGATAAGCCCCCCGCCCGCAGACCCCGACAACCAACGGCCAGGGTTGTCAGGAAGAGGCCCTTGTCCTCATCAACATGGGGACAAGGTGCTTTGGGGTGGGGGGGCCGCAGGGCACCCCCCATGCCCCAAAGCACCCACCCCCCATGTTGAGGGCATGCGGCCTGGTACGGTCCAGGAGGGGGGGGGTGCTAGCTCGTCCCCACCCCCATTCCTGACCTGCCGGGCTGCGTGCTCGGATAAGGGTCTGGTATGGATTTTGGGGGGACCCCCACGCCGATTTTTCAGTGTAGGGGGTTCCCCTTACAATCCATACCAGACATAAGGGCCTGGTATGCCCCTGGGTGGGAACCCACGCCAGTTTTTTTATTTAAAACTTGCCGTGGAGTTCCCCCTTATGATTCATACCAACTACTGTATGTTTTCATTTGTAAATGCCAAAAACGTGGCAAAGTCGTACAAAGTAGTACTGCTCCCAAATCGCGGTAAAATCGCGGCAAATCGTGGCCGCGAAATCGTGGTAAAATCGTGCGACTTTGAAGTCGTATAAGTGTGAAAGGGGCCTAAGTGTCCTTGAAAGACAAAGGCAACAGATTTCCAATGGTACTGTAGAAATTAGTTTGCTATGCTTTTTTTAAAAAACTTGTTTGAATGAGATTTCATTTTTGTAAGGTTTCTGGTTGTAAAACAAATTTCATCAAACACATAACAGCGATGGCATCCACTAGTATGTTGTTGGCGCCCAATGGTGTCTTGTGACACATCAGCAGCCCCAAACAAGGTAGGTGTCCTTGACAATCTCTTTGAATTTGCTTAATACTCCTCTATTTATGTCTGAAAAATGTGGGTGTCCTTTCAACAAGCCTCCTTGCCAACACCATCCAGCAATTCAGTGCTATGCATGACTTTTCTTTTATTCCAACATCCAAAACTAATGACTTCCAAGATAGGAACCTGATTATGCAACTTTTTCCCTATCAGCAGTAATACTGTCCTTTGAGTAGAGTAACCCTTTCACTCCAGCACGATCCTGAGAGCTGGTATTCCGAACTCTGCTGGGAAACCTATGCTTCCGTGAGTATCTATCTGCTATGTCCCCTGCAGCTTTCAGTGTTCCTTCCTCTGACCTCCACATCATTACTGTCTACTGTAGTGATGTGGAGGTTAGCAGAAAAGAAGAACCCTGGAAATTGATACACCTGGAAGTGTTGGTTTCCCTACGGACTCTGGATCATAGTGATGTTTTGGTAGGTATTTACCTTCTTGTTTTACAAGTAACATGGCTTCTAATAATTAATTTTCATGACAGGGTCACCAGAAGAGAAGTCAATGGATCAACCACTGGAAGAAGATGCCACTTCCTGTATGTAGCATAGGCTACAACAATAAATTACAGATTCACCATCAGCCACACAGGCGGCATCTGCATAATTCATAATCCCATTATTAGAGTTCTTCTTTAAAGATTGAGCTGTGTAGTCTGTGGTTGATTTGCTGCTGAGTGAAGGCAAGTGCATTTTTGGGCTGGAGTGATATGGAGATTTGCTGACTTAGTTGTAAAGTGCTGATTAGGTGTAGCAGCTAGATAACCCTGCCTATGCATTGCATCATTTCAACAGCTAGGAAGTACATATGAGAGGATTTACTATTAAGGTCACTGAAAGCAATAAAAAGACAAACCTAACTAACCCCACCCTAAACAATAAAAAAAAACCTGGGTTAGAGTTTCACTTTAAACATATTTGTACATGCATGCCAGTTATAAAGCTATTCTGACTTTTTGTTTACTTTAAACATCATTAACTCTGCAAATGTCATCAGTTCTTGTTTTACAATTAAATCCTATAATGAGAGCCGCTAGGCACAGATGTGAACAGATGAGAACATTTGTGACAAATGTTAACATTCTGTTTACTACTAATGTACATGGCATAGCGATGCCTGAAGAGCAGAGCTACTCCTACAAGCCATGAGCCCCTCCTTGTGGACACAAACCTCTACTGCGCAGCACTCTGGAAGATACAGTATATCAATTGTAAGTAACCTCAGTGAAAAAGATGGCAAGATAAATGTAGTTACTCCTGAATGCAAATTGAAATTAATTTAATAAGGTACAAAATGATCAAATCATTGTTTTCCTGTGTAAAATAACTGTTCTAATTTTTTTAATTAATATAATAACAGGACTGCATAGATCATGCTTTGATACATTTGATAAGGTAAGTATGGGATTAAAGTTAGTGGTAGGGTCAAAAGAGTATTGATTTATGGTGTGGTTGGATTAAAGCATATGTAAACGAAATCACTGAAATGTTATATACGCTTTAACATGTTATTTTGTTACAACGTCATTTCAAAAGTAATTTCCAATATTTTTTTAGTCTGAAACTTTCATTGAAATAATACTTTGTCATCCTGCCATGAAAGACCTTATTCAGGCATTTCTTGTTATAGGTGTGACAACACGATATCTCTGTCTCCCATTTGTGCTCTTGCGTTGCCACTCTGCAGTGTGGGGTAGGGGGGTTGGCACTAAAGAGTAGATTTGATCTAATTCCTGAAGTTCAGCTTCAACAAGCAGGAAAGGAGCTTTAAACACGCTTTCACTGACCTCCATAACTGTAAGCATTGTGGAGCAATTCATTCTCAAATTTACCAGCAGAAGCAATGAAGTCAATCTCTCAGTAGTTCACCCTACCCTCCCCTCCCAGCAATGACTTACCAGCCTTCCAATCTGTGAAAACAGGGGGGGGGGATCTCTGGGAGGAGGAGCAGGGCTTTATATGTCCCCCTGAAAGTGGTATGATAAGTCACATGATGGACACATTGGAATAGATGTTATAGTCATCTTAACTTGGGGAGAAAAAGTTTATGTAATTTACCTGTGCATTTCGTATTGTTATTCCCTGTTATGGAGATTCACTCTAATTGTCCTTATCACCAATTTCACTGTGAATGAAAGTGAGATTAAATTCAAAATGTAAGTTTCCATCAGAAAAGGAACAATGGAGAAATCTTAGAATGGAGAAAATTGTTCCTGTGATAATTGTCTAATGCCACGTACACACGAGCAAACTTTACGGCAGACTTTGCCCGGCGGATGGGATTTCGTCGGACAATTAGATCGTGTGTGGGCTCCAGCGGACTTTTTCTCAAAAGTTGGACGGACTTAGATTTGAAACATGTTTTAAATCTATGCGTCGAACTCGAGTCCGGTCGAAAAGTCTGCTCGTCTGTATGCTAGTTCGACGGACAAAAAGCCACGCTAGGGCAGCTATTGGCTACTGGCTATAAACTTCCTCGTTTTAGTCCGGTCGTACGTCATCACATACGAATTCGACGGACTTTGGTGGATTGTGTGTAGGCAAGTCCGTTCATTCGGAAAGTCCGTCATAAAGTCAGTCGAAAAGTCCGCCGGGCAAAGTCTGCCGTAAAGTCCGCTCGTGTGTATGCGGCATTAGATTGGAAAATTTACTGAAATTTCCTCAAACTGGAAAGATATTATCCCACTTCCTGTCAAGGCTACAGGACAGGAAGTGAATGGAAGTCTCCCTAATGAGACTTATGTCACAAAAAAAAAGAGAAATTTTAAAATTGGCGTCTCAGTCAATATTATCATATGCCGTATTAGCATTCTCTAAGCATTTGTTATCATACCTTAAAGCATGTCTAAGCCCAAAAGCAAAAATGTAATATATTACAACTTACCAATATTTAAATATGGTGGTTATGTTAGTTTTCTCATTTTTAGCTCTTTTCCTTTATTTTCACCTGTTGACCTGGCCAGTAAGCCTGCTATTTTTCAACCTCCTTTAATGGATCAAGCTGTTACCGCTTACCTATATTGCTTGGGCTTCAAAACACATTCACCCAGACAGCAAAGCCAGTTTTGTTCCACTGCAATTTGCTGTTCAGGTGAAATGTTTAGGATTCATCTTGGTCCTCTTCAGCTGGCTGATGAGTGCACTTTTCTGGGTGCAGGCAGCCAGCTACTGATGATGCAGCAGGCCCGCCCTCCTGGAGTGCTCTGTGTGCCTGATCCTGCAGCTTCTTGAGAGATGTGATACAAGTATCCCAGGAGGCTGTTTATTAAAAAATAAGCACAGAAAATAATAACTGGCTTTGTTTTTAAGAGAAGTATGGATTTAAAAGAACCCAAACATTTATACTCACCTAGGTGGATGCAGCATCAATCTGATGTTACATCTGTCCCCTGCCACCTCTGCATTGAGAATTGAGAAATCAAATACCACTGATCGCTCAGTTCTCCCCCTCGCTCTGTGCAGAGAGCCATGACTGTCAGTCAGTGTCTCTCTGCTCTGTCTCTCCAGTGCTCACTGAAATGCCTAACCGTGGAAGAGGCAGGCGCATCTGGCTCAGGCCCTCAGCAGATCACTGACAGGCTGAGCCAGCTGGTGGTCCAGGCTTCTGGGTGGATCCCAAGCCTGGATGGGCCCTGTGACATCAGCCGCCAGTGGCTGAAAACAGGTCACAGGAGTGCAGAACAAACTGCGTTCCTGTGATCTATAAAAGAAGTATAACCAAAATAGCTTTTTCCATACTTCTCCTTTTGCCATGCAGGGCTTAAACAAGGTTAGCTCTCTTTTGCAAGTTAAATTCCGCTATAATTTACCCTGTAAAGTTCTGGGATGTTGGCTACTGTGGTAGTGCTCTAGGATCACATGCAAAGCCATTTTTCATAAACTGAAAGTCTTTATTTTTCCCAAAGTAAACAAAGCAATCCTTTCCCTAGCAAACAAAAATAGCTTAACTCCAGCAAAGACAACATAAAAGTGTGCTTATCTTCAGTACAAAATACTACTAACAGTGTATCAGCCACAGAGGGTTTTATCCGCAAGAAGAAAAGTCCAATCAGAGCCCTTTTTAGTGACTGCAAGTCAGTCCTCTGCTCTCTGATCAGACTACCTGGAACCCCTCACCTAGCATGGATGAGAACCCCCCCGGAGTACTCAAACTGCAAACAAATCACCCCCCCCCCCCCAAAGAGACCACAACCCAAATACAGGGGTAAGTATAGCATCCATCATCCAGGACCCATACTTGCCGTCCGGTATAACCCTTATGTCCAGTAAAAATCAGATAACACTTTAGGAGCCATTCATGGAAAAATGTATACAGTTTTCAACAATTCACAAACTTTTTTATTTTTTCTTACCATAATAAATACTCTGTATAGCTCTTTTTCGAAAACCATTCTTATTTTAGGTGACGCACACAGCAGTGTTGTCCCCTTTGCACCTGTCTAATTTCAAACCATATACAGCCTTTCAGCAAATGCACGGTTATTACACGTATTGTCACTTGTGTCAATTAGTCTCCTTCAGTGACTGTTTGCTCTTTGTGCACTGGAAGCTCTTTGCTTCCTTATTAGGATCTGCTCTGTTCTATGTCTGTCAGAAAGCAGGTGCTTAACTAAGTATTGCAAGGGTTTTGCTTATCTGTCTTTCACAAGCTCTCAGCTCTTCTATCTTTTAGCAGCTCTAGGCACTATCTTTCTAATTATTAGCAGATATATTTAGAAGCATTACTTTTTGCTTCAGGATGTCTTTGCTATGGCACATTCTGTTGTTGGCCTTAAGCCTCAGGCAGATCTTTTGGTTCCGGGACTGCCTTTTCTTACTCTTCCGTGCAGCTTTATATAATTCTTATGGTTGTACTTTGACATTAGCATACTGGATTTTATGGACACCAAAAACTAGTTTACTTGTTTAACCTGGGAATCATGGAATGACGCAAACATCCCTCCACGATAAAGGTTATCTACGACATAGTGCTACATGCTTTATAGAAGCATAGCTGCACTACAGTGTAACTGTCAAATTTAGGTTAAAAAGCTACCTATTATTTCCTGAACTGAGCAGGGGCTGGATAATAGGATGTAGAGAAATTGCTACCTCTCCATGGTGTCTCATATGAGAAAGCAGCAAACCAACATAAATCCACAGAAAGACTGACAGATAAGCCTGTTTCTAGAGGGGACTATGTCTCTAGAGCTGGAATTTTTAACCCCTTCACGCCGACGTAATGCAAATATGCGGCCTTCTTCTTCAAGGGGTTGTACCGGGGTCGGTTGGCTTTCTTCTAATAACCACCGAATTAGCTAATCAGCCACTCGACTGTTATTACAAGCAGTGGGAGGGGATGCCCCCTCGGATCATGACATCACTTCCTGTTTACTGAAGCCTTAAAGGGGTTTAAAGTCTTTTAACGTTTTTTTTTAATAAACATCATACTTACCTCCTCTGTGCAAGGATTTTGCACAGAGTGGCCCCCGATCCTTCTCTTCTGGGGTCCCCCGTGGCACTCCTGGCTCCTCCCCACATCGAGTTCCCCCGACGGAGAAGCACTTTCCCTGGGGGCACTCAAGCGGATGCACTCCCGTGTCCTGCTGCTGCATCCACTGACACAGACAGCAGGACCTGGCCCTGCCCCCCGGCTGCGCTATCAATCTATCCCATCAGGACCCAAGACACCGGCTGGAGCTGGTGTGCTCGACCCCGTCGCTGGAATGACCGGAGTCAGGTAAGTAAAAGGGGGGCTGCTGCATCACAGGAGGTTTTTCACCTTAATGCATAGAATGCATTAAGGTGAAAAACCTTGAGAGTTTACAACCCCTTTAAAAGCGTCAGTTTTTAAAAAATTACAGTATTCAAAACTTAAATGCTTCTAAGTGCAAAGAAGAGATTTGGGGTCTTATAGACCCCAGATCCCCCCATAAAGAGTACCTATCACTGCCTATTACTGTCACAAGGTTATATTCCAGTGATTCTGACTGGTCAGTGCTGGCACAGGTCATCACTCTGATCCATCCTGGAAATGCTGCAGAAAGAAAAGGGAAAAATTTGGTGATTTTAAATCCCCAGAACGCTACACAGGCTGCAAGTGCACCAACAGCTTATCACCCATGGAGGTAAGTGCAGCTGGGGGTGGGGAGGGTGAACAGTGTTAGTTCACTTTTTAATTTTTCAAAGTGATATAACCCTTTAAGTGACTTAAAAAATGGAAAAAAATTGTTAGCGTAGAAAAAAAATTATAAAGTTTTACTCGCTGGTATCCCCCGTGTGGGCAACAAGTTAGTTGAACACTTGAGGAATAGTGCCTATCAATAAACTAGACAACAAAGAGGAATTCAGTTTAAGGAGGGAGGGGCCAAGAGCGCCGGCGAGGGACCAGAGAAGAGGAGGATCTGGGCTGCTCTGTGCAAAATCACTGCACAGAGCAGGTAAGTATAACACGTTTGTTATTTTTAAATAATAAAAAAAAGACAAGACTTTAGTATCACTTCTCTTTAATAAACAGACTCCTAAGATTGTTCATAGAACACAGATGTTATTATAAAGTGTATATAAACCAACAATTAACTTTTCATATTTATATAGGGCAACACCAATGTATGGGGCATCCTTCTCACTGACCACCAGTGTACAGTAGGAGCATATAGGTTAAATAGTGGCCAATATTGTTCACACTGGTACATGTGGCTGCTTTGCACATATTCTATCTACTCTCTGGCTCTCCCATCAAGTTTTTCTAGCCTCTAGTGGGACTTTGTCGGCAACCACACAAATTATACAAAACGATTAACTGATTTATCTTTTTGTGTAATTTGTGTGATTTCCAACAAAGTCACACTGGACGCTAGAAAAAATTTGACGTTAATGTAACAGGGATGGTGGCAATCAATACCTACAATTGAAGTGGTATAACAATTTTCCCCAGCCAAAACAAGTGTTTTTTGTTTTTTTTTAAGTGAGCCTTTATAAACATGGTACGGACTTCTTTAGTGATGTATAGGCCTTAAGAATAGCAGACTAAATCCATTTGGCAATTAATGATTTGAAAGATTTATTCCAGCCATCAAACAGCATTAGAAGGGGAAGATTCTCTCCAGTGAGCTGTTCCATCCAGATATTTAAATAAACAATGGTTGTCATCTAAATAACACTTGATTTCTCTGTTCTTTCTATGTTTGCCACAAAAGGAAGACAGGATGACTACCCGCCTCAAGTTTGATCAAACATCAAAAACATTCTTTGTTCAATTAGATCTGCGTAGGAATTACTTCTAATATTTTTTTTTAACTAAAACTAGTTTCAGATTATATTGTTTCTTCTATATCTCCAACAGGTGTTGGAGAGCTCTCACCAAGGCTTAGAGTCAGACCCTAACAATGCTTTTACCAGAACATGATGGCATGGATGAGTTTGGCTGTGGTCCTCTAGATTGCCTTGGCAGCAAGAGCTAATAGTTCAGGCAAGAACAGGTGGAATACCACATTCTGCAGCAAACTCTTGTTCAGCCTTAGGTCAGACAAGTTACAGCAGGTAGCAGGCAAGTGTTTTCAGAAAATCAAGCATAAGGTCAGAAGATGGTGCAGCCTATTGGTATGTTCAAATAAAGAAGAGACCATGAAGGAGAGATGAGGGAGTAACAAGCATCTGGCAGATAGGAAAAAAACAGAGCTCAAACTACCAAAAGTACATTCATAGTCATTGGACCCAGAAGGGACATTTGACTTAATTACCTAAGCTACAAAAAGTGTTATTTGCAATCACCACTATCATTTTCAGAAAATAAAAATTGTTATGGAAGAGAATATGCTTAGAGACTTATGATTGATTTTGTAATGGAAACATTTAAATAAACATCTTTTGTTTAGAACATGAAAACTTATTGGCCTACTAGATTTTTTTCCATATTTCATAGCTTCAATAAAAATAAAAAAAAGACATCAACATCATCAACATTACTCCTTGCCTATTGCGGCAGGTATGAATCATATAATATACAGCACAGTAAACAAAATAAAGTGGTGTGGCATATATAACCTATACCATAGAATGCAAAGTGGAGCAGTACATAGTATAATATCATACAATATAGTATATAACATACACCACGGTGTACTGAGTGGAACATTGTGTAGTATATGGCATACTTCGCTATTAAACATTTAATGCTCTTGCATTTACACATCTGCATTACATTCTACAACTCTCCTAATACCTAATATTGCATTTACAGCAGCAAAAGACTTTCTGAATCTAAGCCAGGCCCTAAATGGAGAATGGCGTGATCTCTTATACGTTGTGATATTTCTGGCAAGTACATGATAAATTATCTTCCAAATATAGAATGGCAGGAGATCTCTGCAGGCAGCACAGATGTATGATATGTATACTGTACACACCTAGATAGAGGATTAAAGATAATGAACTTTATGTGTCATCTTTACTGACCAAGCTATTTATTAAATGTAATCTTGAAATATGAATTTACATTTCCAATCTCTTAATTAGATGAGATAATTATGAGAAATACATATGAGGCACCATTTAATCACTTGTGTTGACTGGGTGGTTTGCTGATGGGTTTATTTCCCTCCTGTCACCGGTCATATGGGTCATTAGTAGTCTGTTGATAGCACCTGGCACTGTTTTGCAATCAGACATCTATGAAGCCTAATCTTGCCCTTCATACCATTTAGACTGTCTTTGTGCCATCATACCAACATTTTTCCTATTTATAGTTTGGTGCCACCTGCTCTATTTTTGTTTATTTGCATGCACAGAACAACATCAAAGTACAAAGGAGGGTGTTCATATACAAATTATTTAACAAATGCAGAATGCAAACATCTTCATTGTGTGACTGATGTCAGCTCAGATATCAAATGAGTAGACTGGTGAGTCCAGTCATCTCTACTAGTGCAGGTGGTCATTAGCAATGAGCCAAATATACCTGGGTTCATTTTGAGCAGGGTTCAGCAATCGTTACTGAAGTTCGGGTTCCGAATCTGAACCCTGTTGAAGTCAATGGGAGCTGAACGTTAAAAAAATAATAATAAAAATTCTAGCCATTATCTGGGCTAATGAGCAAGGGCTCATCAAACAAATGGCATGGGGAGCTTGGCACTGCCCTGGGGGACATGTACCAAAGCAAAACATTTTTTTTAAATTCTGGTGAGAAGTAGAGATTTTAGAAATTAAAAATGCAAAGTCCATTAAACAACATGCCTGGGGGATGCCCCGACCTTGCCTGGGAAGTGGCTCATTTGTGCCCTGTATGGCAACGCTGACATTTACAATGTCTGTTTGTAAACAAAGCAGCCAGGGATTCTATTTATCTATACCAAACTCTTATCCTAGATAAGGGTCTGATATAGATGTTAATTGTGTACCCCCGCACAAAAAAAAAATGGTACAGGGTTCCCCCTATTTTATACAAGGCCCTTTAGGTTTAGTAATAATTTTAGGAGGGACATTTTCGCTGTTGTCTTCTTTATTGGGCAGCGGCAAGCAGCCAGTATCACAGGGCTGGATGGGGGTGGAAACAGCTGGAGTTAACTTTTTAAAAACAGCAGGTGATTGGTTTCTGGGTGATCCTAGCAACCAATCACCAGCCTGTTAACGTGAAAAGTTAACTTCAGGGGGGCGTGGCCGGACTCCGCGCTTGATGGCCGCACACTGATCCAGCTCCATCTTGCATCGGCATTACAGGGCTCACAGCGTGGGCATTATCACCCTAAAACCGATGGTTTTGCCCCACACCAACTCACCACAACCCCAGGGATGTCCAAAAAGGGGAAGGAGCATAGACGCTGAGGAAGATGACAGAATTCTTCCCTCCGCCGACCCACTCAGCAATCCAAGAAGGCGCCAGCAGAATGCCTCACAGCCATGACAGGGCTGAGGAGGAAGGAGACAGCGCTCGCTCCATATCAGAGAGATGCAAGCTCACAGTAAGTTAAAGACCACATTCACAAGCATCCTCTGCATCTAATAGCCGGGCCAAAGCTAGACCCAGGCTTTTCCCCAATAAGGATCTTCAGAGAGAAGAGAACTTTTCACTGACACCTGACTCAGGCCAGGCCAGGCATTATTAGACCCCACTCTAAAAGAGATGATGCTGTCCCTGCAAGGTTCCATTCACACAGGCATCATTACTATGGTCCGCCATTTTAAAGCTTAAATACATGATCTGGATGACAGGGTCTCTCATGTATAAAACAAGATGGGTGAATTCGCCTCCCACTTTAATGAATTAGTGGATGTGCACAGTGAACATGAGGACGATGTAGAGTGGATTAAGGCCAAGTTAGCCGATTTAGAAGACCGTTCCAGATGGAACAATTTAAAAATTAGAGGTATCCCCAAAACATCAAGTCAATAGCTTTAAAGGATTACTTCATTAAATTTTGTCAGATATTCTGCCTGAAGCTCCATCAACTGAATTGATCGTGGTTTGCATATACAAGCTACCTAAGCCTCCGGAGCTACCAGACAAATTTCCAAGGGACACCATTGTCCGCATTCACTTTTATCACAATAAAGAATGCCTCCTATGGGCCACTAGGAATACAGTATCCCTTCCTAAGCAATACTCTGGCCTCTCCTTTTTTTCTGGATTTGTTCAAGTACACACTGCTTCAAAAGGAAAAAATTTAGCCACTATCACCAAGTCTCTGCGTAACCACAACATACCGTACAAATGGGGACACCAAGTGAAATTGGTGATCACCAAGCATGGAATAGCGCATACCATTCGCTCCCTTAAAGAAAGGCTTGCTTTACCGCACCACTGGAATATCCTGGAGACACAGGCTTCTCCTGATACTTCAACCTCCGCCCACCAACACGCTGACCTCAACTGGAATGCGTCTAACCATTCAACTGAAATGATCACTTAATTTTTCCCAACTAGTCCACATTACCTACCTTAGCCCTGGTAGTAGCCCTATGAGAATGGGCCTTTTGTTTATTTCCCTCAAGATATTAGTCGCGGCTCTGCCGCACACCTAGTTATTTTTAAAGTTTTTATGCAACCGTCTTATGCAATTGTTACACCTTTTTGATTTTTGTTTTGAGCTTTCAATCTAGTTGGGATACAAAACACTGGCATATCTATATCTATTACCACCACAGGCTCACACGCTTAAAACTCAAGACCTCCTCGACCAACCTGTCCAACACCGCACGGCTCGCTCACTAAGCAAGAGTTAACAGCTTAGAGCCACAACGTATCTGCAGCTTTACAGGAGCACTCTCAACTTTCAGTACGGTATATTACACCCCTATTGTTCTCTAAGCTATTCCTTTACTAAGGAACATTATGACTTTTACAATTACTTCTTTCAATGTTAAAGGGCTCAATAGCCCCAACAAATGCTATTCACTTTAGTGAGATGTCCACAAAATGCGTAGTGACATCCTTTGTCTTCAAGAGATTCACTTCTGTGCCAATAAATCTCCACCATTCAACCACAGAGCTTTCCTCATATATACCTGGCCAACGAACCTCAAAAGAATGAGGAGTGGCAATCGCTATCAAGGACACTGTAGCTTTCCAACCTCTGGATGTAACTGTGGATGTCCAAGGTCAATATATCATACTAATCTGCCAAATCAACAATGTTTATATACCATCGCAAATGTTTATGTACCAAATTCGAAACAACTATCCTTTATCCAAGAAAATCCCAAAAAAGAGGCAAGATCATTTTATCTTATGCGGAGACTTCAAGTTCCAGGTATCTCAATGGACGTCTCTGTTTCCTCTGCATGAAGGTCACGTTCTTCTTCCCTGCAGTCCTTTATTAGCTCTGACTCTCTTTTTGACATACAGAGATGCCAGCACTTCACAGAAAGAGACTACTACTTCTTCTCCAAACCAAATCTCTTCTTCAAGATATCACATCATCTACCATCCATACAATAACCTGGTCAGATCCTGCTCCCATTTCCATGTGTGTGGGGGGTCACAACGACGGAAGGCGTATGTCAGTTTGGCGCAATGATCCGACAGTAATATCTAATCTGACTAACCAGAAACAAATCATGCGCCATATCCAAGAATTTTTTTGAAATAAACACACCTTCCGTGGGTTAATCCTACTACAACTTGGGCTGCGCACAAAGCGTACATTAGACGATTGAAGATGAGTGCCAAAGCCAAACGCCAGAAAACACAGCAGTTAAATACCCTACTGGCCTTTATTTCCTGATTGGAAGACGAAAACCAAAATTCGGCTTATGCTTGGCAATTTTTCCATGCTAAGACAGCCAAGTGCATTTATTATTGGGAAATAGCCCAAAAGATTCACCATCGTTGGTATTTAACTCCTGTCCACCTGCCTAAATTTTCTAACCTCAACGATAACCTGTGTTGGCGTGGCTGTTTGCAGGTGGGATCTTTGTTCCACATTCTTTGGGAGTGCCCCCACATAAAAAGCTATTGGAGAAGAGTGTTCACTCTTATCTCTGAGATAACTGGTTGCTTAACAAAAACCAATGCTGCTTTGGCCCTTCTCAGTATAGACATAGAAACATTCCCGTCTGATCTTAGATCCCTCGTAATGCATATTTTATTCGCTGCAAGATTAATGATCTTCAGGAAGTGGAGAGGAACCCTAATCCCCAACTTATCAGATGTAAAGCTACAAATAAATGTTACATTTCAATATGAATGGTATCTGGTACTTAAGTTAGAAAGCTCTAATAAATTCCTTAAAGATTGGGGTCCTTGGATCTCTCTGCAGAAATCTGACTTTCTTCAGTCTCTGACTTAGTGTTTGACATATTTGTTCTAGTAATGCATATTTTGGTAAAATTTCTTCTTTTATATTGCTCTATAATGATGTGTTTGGCATTGCCTGAAACTTCCGAATTAGATGATCAATGCTTAGTTATTTTAATGACGATTGGCTATACAACTTTGAAATTTTTATGTTTTTTTTCTTTTCTTTGGATTCCTTTTTGTTTGTATCCTTACTATTACTATGTATGCATATTTTGTTCTGCTTAATTTTAAAAACCAATGAAACATTTAAATTATAGATAGGTTAACTTCAGCAGTTCCTGCCCCCATCCAGACCTGTGATGCCGATCTCTGCTCTACTGTACACCTGTGTAAGGTAGGAGAGATCTACCTACACAGTGTGTGTTTATGTGTGTGGGGGTGGAGTGCAGGGGGCAGAGGACACTACAGTGGGGGGTGGGTGTGCAGGGGACAGAGGACACTGCTTTGTGGGTACAGGAAACTTGCAATGGGGGGAGGGGGCAGAGTACACTATGGGAGTGATTCGAAGGGGGACAGAGGACGCTATAGGGGTATAGAGGACACTGCAATAGGGGGGACCCTATTAAGGACCCCTTCTCACTTGGGGAGATTGGGGGCCCCATCCCCAGGGGAGATGGGGTCCCTGTCCCGAGTGAGATGGGTCCCTGTCCCTTGGGGAGATTGGGGGCCCCGTCCCCAGGGGAGATGGGGTCCCTGTTCCCAGGTGAGATGGGTCCCTGTCCCTTGGGGGCCCCAATTGGGGGGGGGACAGGGACCCATCCCCCCTGGGGACACAGGGACCCCATCACCCCTGGGGACGGGGCCCACCATCTCCCCTAAGGGTAGGAAGCCCATTTTCCCTAGGAACCGGAACCCCATCTCCAGACCATGCTGGCTGACAGGGCTGGCATCAGCCACCCAGGATGGGGGAGGGGCAGTAAAATTTAAATCCCCAGTCACATGCTCCCTCAGAGTGAACTGGCTTTGTATTAGTGAAGCACCTTACAGTGAGGTAAACCTGTACAGTTATTATTACTATGTAAGGATTATTATCTTCATTTATTAGCAGGTGATTGTGGCCCTCCAAGCATTCACTAACATCGAATCGGGCCATAAGTGGAAAAAGGTTGCTGACCCCTGCACTACAGGGATGGGACAATTTTAAGGCACCTCTCCCTAATAAGATATTGCTAGGTAAATCAGTTCAGAGGAGTATACACTTTATGTGGATTAAGCCAATCACTATACAAAAGAGGCTGCAATATTGAATGTACTAGAAAAGTTTCAACAGGCTTGGGGCTTTAAGAGAACACAGGCTGGTTACTTTAGACATGGCCAATGCAGGTTTTTCCAGATCTAGACACATGCATACCTGGGTGATCAAGGTACAATGCACAGATTTTAACAAACTTTGCTGTAGATTCCTACCTGTTTCTGCTGTGAAGAAAAATCAATTTGTTCAACTTTGTATCCTTGGATACTGATTCTGAATGCAAGTGGCTAATTTATTTTAATCATCTGGTGCACTTTAATGGCTCAGATGAGAAAAGTTGCAGTGTCTACATCACTTTAAGGCTGCATTCACACCTCGTAGCGTCTTTGAGCATTTTTTCTGGCATTTTTTCACTTGCATGTTTTTATACAGCGTTTTTGAGCTTTGGCATTTTTTTTATTAGCCAATAGAGAAAACTATCATTTGCTGCATCATTTCAGCTTTTTTTAGCTTTTTCATTAGCTTTTATTTTTTTATTTTATTATTACTATTCATTTATTATACATTTGTTTCGTTAGGGTATAAGGGGTTAGAGTTAAGGTTAAGATTAGGATTAGGGGTTAGGGTTATATATTTTTTTTTTTTTTAGGGTGTTAATAATACTACTACTACTACTACTAACAATACTAGTAATAATAATAAATGAATAAATAAGTGTAAAATAAATACATAAATAAAAATAATCATACATAATTAATAATAAATAAATCCAATAAAATTCAATAAATGAATACTAAGTAATAATAAATAAATAATGAATCCCTAACTTAAAACTCAACCCTTTAACTTAACCCTAACACAAAATCAATAAAGAAATTATTAATAGTAATTTATTTATTTTTTGGGGGTTGGGCGTTTATGTAATTTTTTTTTATTAGTAACATTAGTAATAATAATACTTTATGTGTACATCAATGAGCTCAGAAAAAAGGATTTTACAGTTAGTTACAAAAAAAGCAATTTTCTCTTATGTTCATTGACGAACACAACTTCTTCTCATTCTCAACCATAGGGATGCCCCGAAGCAGTGCCTAAATGAATGCTGGGAAAAAAACAAGAGCAAACAGGCAAAACCACCTGACAAAAACCCCACAGGGGAAACATGGAACCTTAAACAGCCACAGCATCTGAAGATGCAAACACATAAATTTTGTAAAACTTTGTGAAGGTATGCACAGATGACTAGGTGGCTGCCTTGAAAACTTGAAAAACATATACCCGATGTCAGAATGCCCAGAAGGCAATAATCGCCCTGGTAGAGTGTGTCATAACAGGGAAGGGAAGAGACTAAATCTTAATGACATAAGCCTGAATTACCATCTGCCTGATCCATTGAGAAAGAGAATCCAAGCTCCAAGCCATAACAAATAGGTATACACAAACCGCCTGAACCACATTCAAAGAGTGCAGCGCAACTGCCTTAGAGTGTGAAGGGTGTGGACACAGTGAAGGTAAAATGTCCTCATTCAGGTAAAATCAGACACCACCTTTAGAAGGAAGGAGGGACATGGACGGAAAACCACGTTGTCCCTGTGTAAGACCAAAAAAGGAGCCTTACAGGACAAGGCCGCCAGCTCTGACCAGCAGCGTGTGAAAGTAGGAGCGAACAAAAAAGGCAACCTTCTGAGAGAGAGCAAGTAAGGGAATCTCCTTAATATTCTCAAAGGAGAAAGGCCAAAATCCAAGCCATTGAGAAGGAACGTAGATGAACACCAGTAGCCTCGCACTATGTGCAATGATAAATCTTCTGAGAAGTAGACATACACACCTTTAACATGGTAGGGATCACCGAGCTTGACAACCCCCTGTCTCTCAGAACCTGGCTTTCAATAGCCAGGTCATCAAAGCCAGAGATGGTAAAGCAGGGTGGAAGATCGGATCTAGAGAGAAAAGATCTTCCCGAAGGGGCAGCCGCAATGGAATGTCTGTGACCAGCCACACCACAATGGCATACCAGGGTGGACAAGACCAGTCCATAGCCACTAGAATGACAAGAATTCCTTCAGCCTCTATCCTGTGCAGTAGACAAGGACGAAGCCTGAGAAGAAAATGCATAAATTAGACGATGATGGCCCCACGACCGCATCAGAAAGTCAGTTGCATCTTCCAGGGTGAAATAATTTCTGGAACTGGAATAAGTTCTAAACTAAATATTATCCGAGGGTGGTTATGGATTCCCTCTATTTATTTCATATATGTATTTACTTGTCTATTCCTATAGTTAGCTAGTCTAATAGAACTCTGATAGTTACTGTTGATAGCACAATAATATAAGGTTAGCTATGAAAACAAACACACTGCTTAATAAAACAATGTCTTATTTATTTCCCAAGAAAATAGGAAAACGCTAACATGAAAATACTAAAGGAAGATATTACAAAGCATATAACAACAAGAAACATCAAATATACTTATTGCAAAGCTGTCCTATAGATACGGTATCATCAGCTGGGCTTGAGATGGTAACAGAGAGAGCCATGCGGCTCAAAAATGGTAGAGCAGAGCTCTCTGACTCGTTCAGCCCTTTTATACTTCAATCATACATCATCCAGACTCAACCCCATTGCCATCCCATCTAGACTTTTAATGAATCAACGTATTTATGGGGCAGTCCTCAATATATTATATTACTGTCCGTCCTGCTGTATTGGTCTCTAGGGGCAGCATTGTCCATGTATCATGTCTCTGTATCCTGGTCAATCTTCAAAGCCTGTTGGCCCTTTGATCTTTGTAACCCACCTTCATCACCAGTAAGATTCTTGAGAATGTCATCCAAGGTGGGACGTTCTCCCTGGAAGTGCAAGCTCACACAGCCTTTTTAGACATTTGGTCTGCAGACGAACACTTGAGCTCAAGAACTTGTCAAAGCACTACCACTGAGGCGGAGAGCTTCAAAAGCAATGAAGTCACATTTAAGGATGTGTCACACATGTACTTAAGGCCCTGGACTAACTGGTCCATAAGTTCCTTGTAAAATGGGGACAGCTGCTCTTTACCCAGGCCTTGGCGCAAAAGCTTAGTGCACTCAGTAAGCGTCTGAAACTCGAGGGCTGTGGCTAAAACCCAACGCAGTGCCAGCAATCGTAAAGCTAGTGCGGGCAACCAATTACGCCTTCCAGTCCATGCAGGATCCTTGAAGGAATGAAAGTCCTCCACTGGTATCATTGTTGCCATGCCATATTCAACCTAGAAATGGGAGGGTTCACTACAGGAGAGGAGGTCCACTTCTTTAGAATGTCCTCCTCAAAAGGATGACGTACTGAAAAACATTTAGGGTCTACAAAAGGGTGTTTCGGTTGTTCCCAATAATTTAAACAAATTATCAAAATAAGCAGGGAAAGGAAAAACAGGCTGGCTTATGCGTACCAAAGGGTACGGCTACTGCTTCAGTAGCCAGTGCCTTTTTCTGTGCGCCAACAGAAGCAGATAACTCATGCTCACTGTCTAAGGGATTGGAGACCCTGATTCAAGAACAGAAACATCTGGAGGAGGGTGAAAGCGGAGGACGCATTTTGCTCGCCTTGCGCCCGAATGCCACCTTCACCTTGGAGACAAAATATACTCAACCACAGACAGTGCATCAAATGGGACAGAAGATCCAGAAGAACCCGCCACCTCCATGAGGGGATCAGGGGGAAGTGTGAGCCTGAGACTCCAAAGGAAAGGCCCAAAACAGAAAAATAAGGCACTGCTGAGGGAAGCCCCACCAAGAGGAGGCAAGCAAAAATACACCTACCCAGCAACAGCAAAGGAGGAGGATACCCCAGAAAGGTTCCCCACTACCCGAAAAGCAGGCTGTAGAGGAGGCACACTGTGAGCCATCAGCACTGTTCAGAAGATGAAGGCCGCATGGAGAAGTGCTCCAGCCAGTCTAGAGCCCAAGAAACCACCCCCACATGCACAAGAGAAAACACCAGGAGCAATTAAAGTGGCCACCAGCTCTGAGGTCACCTATGCACATACTCAAGACTATAGAAGGGACCAACCCAAAATGACCACCCCGCAGACAATGGCAATATGGCCACCAGCCATGCACACCAAAAATGACCACCGTGACTCCAGGAAAATGGCTGTCGGTCGCACCAGAGCTGCATGGCAGTAGCTGCTAGCCAGAAAGACTGTAGCCCCCACAGAGAAAACAACCCCGCCAGAGCACCAGGACCATGGCACCCCATTTCATAGCCGCACAGCGCCACTAGTCAAATCAGCAAGGTGGGCACACAAGCAAAGGAAGAGGGCAGGAGGCAGAAGAGAAAGGGAGGGTCTGAGATTTGCCGGAGAGACCCAAGGCCTGAGGGGGAGCATCCACACCCCCGAGAAAGGGAAGAGAAGAATCTATTTAATGATCCAGTGGAGGTTGTGGTTAACACTGCCGAGACAGATCTGCCTCACACTGCGGTGGGGGGGGCCGTCTGCCAGGGTAAAACTATGACACAGATGACAGGTGCCCAGTCATATGTGCCCCTGTGAGACGTTAAACTTGTCGGCTGGCCCGGTTCACAATGGGGCTCTTGCCTTAGACCCACGGCATAGCTAAAGGCCTGCATGTGCTCATTGGCCAGGCTGTGGTGATCACTGGATCTATATTATCCAGCCTGTCGCCCAGCCCTGCTGTTGGTTGCAGATCTCTACAAGAAAAGATCCAGGTTAAAAAAAAAGGAAGAAAAAAGAAAAAAGAACAGGCCATGGAACCACAGGTCTCAGCATGGAACTAGGACCTCACTCTCGAACAGAAATAACTGGCTTGCCTAGTTATTGCAGAAAGGGGGTTTATACCACCTAGGACTGCCCATAAGTGGCGATGTGTCCTACTCCTGTAGGTGGCACTACATAAATCCTAGGGTTGAGAATGAGAAGAAGCTGCGCCCATCAATTAATGTAAGAGAAAGGTAGATTTTAATAACATTAAATTACAATATGGCTTGAGTAGCAAATGTATATGTTATATTATATTTTTATATGCAATATTTATTCCACAAAAGTGGAGTTGCCCATTAATTCTGGTTGTTACTGTAAAGCAGCAGGGAGTCCAACTTAATGACTTTGAGGATCTTGGCAGTGGCGGTGCAACTGAAAAGTCTGTGCACGCACTGGAAAATAACAGGCATATGTGCAGTGTCACAACCCTAAAGGGAGGCCCACGCAGAAAGAGTAGAGGCATATTGTGCAGCAATTATTTACCACTAGCCCGCGACCGAAAGTGTTGCAACTGGAGCACCAAAGTTTACCCCTTAGGGGTTTGACCAGAGCCTAGTAGAAGTAAATATCAGAGGATTCCTTCTGGACAAAGTCTGGACTTACCACAGCGTTAGTCCTAAGATGCCCTGTGGTCTTCACCAAGTAAACATGTTGGAGACAGGCAGAATCCACAAAACGTGTTACATCCAAACAGCCTTCACCCTCCCGGTTGGCATATCCTCTAGAGTCCTGAGAAAGCTGGACTGAGCTCCATCGAATTGTTTACAATAAACTGCTGCTGTGATCTGCTTCCCTTTCAAGACTCGTGAATGCCTCTATACCTTTCTTGGATTTCCGGACAACCCTTGACCTATAAAGCGTTCTTTGGCTAACTCCCACATTACACACAGCATCTCTAAGAAAGCATCTCAGCAGAGCTCTGGGCCTACAGAACACATTACAAGCTGGCCCCACTTCTTCCTCAAAGCAGAGTGTGGGTACAGCTGATGTGGCTATGCCAACGATCAGCTGATCTGGAAAGCTGCAAAGTGGGACACCTCTGGTGCTGCAGGAACTGTAGAATCTGGCTATAACAAAAGAAAATCTTTAAAAAAAGCAGAAAAAGTTAGAAAAGTTAGAAATAGGTTTGCTTCTCTCAGAGGAGAAAGGACATCCATTCTCCCAGGATGCTAGCAAGGAACTGGAGCATGATGGAACTGGGAGAAGTTATATTGTGGTGTCTCACAGCTTTGTTTGCCAGTGTTCAATCTCCTAAAGGCAGTAGCATAACTCAATATATCAGAAATACGTCACCCAGTGTCCCATTTACAATAAGGAAAAACAGTTCTAGGCTCTAGGCAGTGTTTCTCAACTCCAGTCCTCAAGGTGGCCCAACAGGTCACGTTTTCAGACTTTCCATTATTTTGCTCAGGTGATTTGATCAGTTTCACTCCCTTGTAAATTTTTAGAGCAATAGCTTCATGTAGGAAATGCCTACTTTTTTTTTTGTTGCTAGATCCTGGAGAGCTAAAAATACATGTCAGATTTTTACAACCAGGGCATGTATTCTGAAGACATTTTTGCTTGATTTTTTTTTTCAAGTGGACAAGAGCAGAGTCAAGATATATGGTAAAGAGCTGGAGCTGTTGAAGTAAATGAAACATATGAGAAACCATAGACGGTCTTTAATTTTTATTCAATGAAAACAAGGTTTTCTCCTATTGGCTGAGATCATGACATCATACGTCTGCCTCTCCACTTCAGCCAGTCAGAGGAAGCATTGTATTCATTGATGAAAATACAAGGTTTCCTGTGAATAGCTGGGAAGTACCCGTACTGCTGCCAGAACACAACAGTGTACACAGCTCTAACAGCAGCCACAACAGTTAGTAAAGGAAATGGGTTGTGCCAGTTTGGTCAAAATGAATAATTTAAATAAAAGTATGCCTATATTGAGTCTTTTAACATCTCTCAACTGTTGTGTTTTTTTTTTATTTTGCTGCGGTCTGTGCTTCTCCAGTTTATCAGACCGACAGTTAAACAACCAACTAAAGTAGTGCACAGGCAGGATGACAACGCTAATGATTGCAAGGCAGTGGCCATAGAAGTGCCATTGCTGGCAGTTTTCCAGGTACTAAACTCAGTAACAGGTTTACAAAAATGTTGTGAAAACTGCATACTGCGAGGTATGATGGCAAACACTGAAAACTAGATTTGAGGTTTTCATAAACTTTAAAGCTGAAATTTAGTTGAAAAAAAAATTTTTTTTTTCTACAACTTTAGTTACATTACATGCCTGCATATCACATGATGTGCAGGCTGCTGGATTCTGTAGAAAACTTCATTACAGGGCTGCCCTGTCCTCTTCATGCTGCTGAACTTCTGGTGGTTTTAGGGTCTGTGCTACAGATCATCTCATGGGGAGACGCCCCCCCCCCCAAGCTTTGCCTCTGCGATACGTGAATGATGGGGGTTTCGGGGGGGTCTGATCAGAGGATTATTCTCTCCCCCATTCACAGATAATGTTAGAGGCAATATAATAGAACTTTTCAAAAGAACTTTTCTCAGGGGAGAAGAAGGGTAGGGGATCATCTTTATTGCAGGTAAGTAGTGTAACTTAAGCTGTAGAGAAAAAAAAATATTGCTTTAAGACTAAAACTTTTCAAGTAAATTCACCTTCACAAGGAGACAAAAAAATACCACCCAAAAGCAGTATACAGGTGGTCTACAATATATATATATATATATATATATATATATATATATATATATACACACATACACACATACACACACACACTGTATATGTTTTACACATATATACAAAAACAACCTAAATATTCTTTATGTAATTCAGCCAAGTGCTTCTTATAAATAGGTCAGTAGAGATTGGATGTATACAAAATGCATTGGAGGGCAAAGTGTGAATGTTTTATAGATAATACACTGTACGTGGGAAGAGAAACTATGTAACCATAGAGCATTTTGTCTGTCATTCTCCTCAAGCCTGTGAAGACTCTTTATCTTCTCTAACAGGATGTTTTCTGAGCAAATGTGCCTCCCACTGCACTTAAAATGTGTAGTAATCAACAAAGCTCATTGCAGTCACATTTGCCAACCAAACCCATCGGGTGTAAGAGTAGATGTCTTCATAGAAATTGATCTGACTCCCATGAAATCCAATTTTACAGAGTGAGTACAAACAGAGAATACAAAACAAACCAGTCCATAAATTATTTACAGTCCAATGTGACAGTCCAAGTGTCCAGATGTTCAGTTCCATTTTCTCTGTGCTAGATTATCATGAGCAAATGAACATGAACTTTTATCTGTGACCTTCTGCCCAGCTTGAAAACAGTGTTTTATCGAAGAAGGTTATAGCGTAGCCAGATGTCTAAGCTACGCTAAGTTATGTTATGTTACAAAAACAAGTTCTAGTTTGAACATGAATGAAATAACCTTAATATTCATAAATTATATTTTTGACTGTGTTATTGGGACTGGTTTTCTTCATGCCCAAAATAAAAACAGGTTTATTTTAATTTAAAAAGGTGATGGTCTTGCCTACAGCACATGGCTAGAATCTTTTCATTTTCCTCAAGTTTACAAAAGGTGAGACCCACTTGGTTTCTATGGGCAACTGAAATTTTTTTCCATACCTGGAAGTGGATGCCTACTGGGATGCCTTTTCAAGCAGTGGATTAACCACTTGACCTCTGGAAGTTTTCACCTCCTACCTGACCGGAGCATTTTTTGCAATTTGGCATTGCGCTACTTTAACTGGTAATTGTGCAGTCCTGCAATGTTGTACCCAAATGAAAGATATGTCCTTTTTTTCCCCCACAAATAGTGCTTTCTTTTGGTGGTATTTGATCACTACTGGGATCTTTATTTTTTGCGATATAAACAAAACAAGACTGAAAAGTTGGAAAAAATTTTTTTCTACTTTTTGTTTTAAAAAATAGCCAATAAACTCAATTTGTGTCATACAATTGGGCCAAAATGTATTCAGCTACATGTCTTTGGTAAAAAATCCCAATAAGAATATATTTATTGGTTTGTGCAAAAGTTATAGTGCCTACAAACTATGGTATACACAGTGCTGTGAAAAAGTAATTGCCCCCCCCCCCCCTTGCTAAATTTTTTTTTCGGACAGCAGAGTTAGATTTCACTTGGCACACCCAGGCCAGATTACTGCCAGACTGTTTGAATCAAGAAATCACTTACATAGAAGCTGTCTGACAAAGTGAAGCATGCTAAAAGATCTCAAAAAGCAACACAGTATGCTGCCATCTAGAAAGATTGAAGAAAAGATGAGAAACAAAGTAACTGACATGTATCAGTCTGCGAACCGCGATGAGAGCAGTGGTGAACCTTCCCAGGAGTGGCTGGCCTACCAAAATCAATCCAAGAGCACAACGACGGCTCATCCAGGAGGTCATAAAAGAACCCAGAACAACATCTAAAGAACTGCAGACCTCACTTGCCTCAGGTAAGATCAGTGTTCACGATTCTACAACAAGCAAGAGACTGGGCAAAAATGGCATCCATGGGAGAGTTCCAAGGCCAAAGCTACTGCTGACCAAAAAGAATGCAAAGGCTCATTTCACATTTACCAAAAAACATCTTGATTATCCCCAAGACTTTTAGGCAAATATTCTGTGGACTGATGAGACAAAATTTTTACTTTTTAGAAGGTGTGCATCCTGTTACATCTGGCATAAAACTAATACAGCATTTCATAACAAGAACATCATACCAACAGTCAGACATGGTGGTGGTAGCGCGATGGTCTGGGGCTGCAGCTTCAGGACCTGGATGACTTACCATATTTGATGGAACCATGAATTCTGAGCTCTACCAGAAAATCCTTAAGAAGAATGTCCGGCCATCAGTTTGTGACCTCAAGCTCAAGTGCACTTGGGTTACGCAGCGGGACAGTGATCCGAAACACAACAGCAAGTCCACCTCCAAATAGTTAAAATAAAGCAAAATTTAGGTTTTGGCGTGGCCTAGTCGAAGCCCGGACATACCGTATTTATCGCCGTATAACACGCGCCGGCGTATAACACGCACCCCAAGTTTAGGAGGGAAGTTTAAGGAAAAAAACTTATTTAAATGTCCATCAATGCAGCCTTATCAGTGTCCATCTGCAGTCTTGCCCAGTGCCTTTGCAGCCTTGCCCAGTGCCTTTGCAGCATTGCCCAGTGCCTTTGCAGCCTTGCCCAGTACCTCTGCAGCCTTGCCCAGTGCCTCTGCAGCCTTGCCCAGCCGCTGATTATTTAAAATTGGCGCCAATCACTGCTGTGAGCGGAGAGGAGTGAGTGCCAGAGAGATACACAAAGGCGAGTGTACTCGGCTCCTCTCGCAGTCCCGCCCATCTCCACTGATTGCGAGAGGAGAGGAACGAGAGGTGCCGACAAACACATAGCCGTGTTTACTCGGCTAGACTTGGCTCCTCTCGCAGTCCCGCCTCTGAATGTGAGTAGAGCCGAGAATAGCCGAATGCACTCGGCTATGTGTATATCGCTGGCGCTCGCTCCGCTCACAATCAGCGGAGATCTAACATGCACCCACGATTTTCCCCTGATTTTAAGGGGAAAAAAGTGCGTGTTATACGCCGATAAAATACGGTAAAACCAATTGAGATGCTGTATCATGACCTTACACAGGCCGTTCATGCTGGAAAACCCTCCAATGTGGCTGAATTAAAACAATTCTGCAAAGAGTGGGCCAAAATTGCTCCACAGCAATGTGAAAGACTCATTGCCAGTTATCACAAATGCTTGATTTCAGTTGTTGCCGCCAAGGGTGGTACAACAAGTTATTGGGTTTAGGGGGCAATTACCTTTTCACATAAAGGCAGGTTTTGGACAGCTTTTTTGCCTTAATAAATGAAACCATCATTTAAAAACTGCATTTTGTATTTACTCGAGTTATCTGTGTAATAATAAAATTTGATGATCTGAGTCATTTAAGTGTGACAATTATGCAAAAGAATATAAAATCAGAAAGGGGGCAAATATTTTTTCACACAACTGTATAATATATATTTGTGTGTGTATATGCCCTCTCAGGTATTTATTGAGTTTTCCCGACCAAATATTTTCCTTCTATTATTTTCAGGCTATGGACCCTTATGTTCTTTATTTTACCCCCTTCCTGACCAGAGCGATTTTTGCGATTCGGCACTGCGTCACTTTAACTGACAATTGCGCGGTCGTGCGACGTTGCACCCAAACAAAATTGATGTCCTTTTTTTCCCCTACAAAGAGAGCTTTCTTTTAGTGGTATTTAATCTCCTCTGCGCTTTTGATTTTTTGCTCTATAAACAAAAAAAGAGCGTCAATTTTGAAAAAGAAGCAATATTTTTTACTTTTTGCTATAATAAATATCCCCTATTTTTTTCCTCAGTTTAGGCCGATATGAATTCTTCTACATATTTTTGGTAAAAAAAAAAAAAAATAGCAATAAGCATATATTGATTGGTTTGTGCAAGGGGCGATCAAGTAGTTAAGCGTGCCCTAGGGAGTGATTCTAACTGTGGGGAGGATGGGCTACAACTCACATGACAGCGATCACTGCTCCCGATGACGGGGAGTAGTGATCTCTGTCATAACACAAGGCAGAACAGGAAAATGCCTTGTTTACATAGGCACTTCCCTGTTCTGCGGCTCCATGACACAATCGCTGGGAGACTGGCGGACATCGAGTCTGCAGGTCCCGCGGGCGCGGTCACGCTGTACGCGGTATGCATGCCCGCTAACCCCCCGCCAATTAAAGGGGACGTACAGGTACACACATTTGCCCACCGCTGCCATTGTGCCGATGTATATCGGCGTGCAGCGATCGGCAAGTGGTTACTTAATAATTTTTAATTTTTTTTTACATTTATTTCATTATTTTTACATTTATTTTTATTTTCTGTTTATTCTTAATTTTATTTTCATTTTTTATTTTCATTTTTATCTTCATTTTCATTTTTTTGTTTCCACTTTGTTTTTATTTCTACTCCCACTTACATCTTTTCCCCTTTCCCCCCTGTCCTTTCCCCAATTCCCCCCATCCCATCCCCTCTAACAATCTGTTCACTGTCCCCCTCGTTTTCATTCTTCATATCCAAATTGTATTTATAGTAATTTATATTTATATTTACATATGTTGGTTATCGTTTTTTAAAAAGTTCAAACCAGTTATTTAAGTGCTTTGTCAGCTTATTATTCTAGACTGGTGGGTTTAGTTGATCTTCACTCACCAGTCTCGGAAGTACACTTATACCATCACTAAGATGGCTGAACCTTATGCCTGAGGAAGGCGCATACATGCTGCGAACGCGCACACCACCCCAGCTCCATCTGACATTCACCTACACCTGGAAGTGGGAAGTGATGTCGCCGGCGCTTCTCTGCTTGTACCCATTGACCAGTAAGTGCTCGGAACCACCAGCACAGCCACGACCATCTGGGACCAGACTGAGACCTCCACCCACCACAGCACGTCCTTCCCCAGAGCGGATGAACCCCATACAGTATCTCCACAATGCAGACCTTTGTTTATTTACACTATGAGTGTGTATATTCTATTGTTGCCAATAAAATATTTGATATACTGCGCTGCTCTCTTTCCTTTGCTTGTTTAGCAAGGAACATACATTCCACATTAGTAATTATGCTAACAAAATAGTGTGTGCTGTAAATTGGCTCCAGCATTGTTCCGGTTTCTTCTTGTTGAAGGCTGCCATTTTGCTGAAGCAGTAGGCCCCAGCAGTAACTCATAAAGCTAAACTAAACTCATCGATTTACAGTTTTCAAAAACTATTTGATTATGCCTTCAACCAAACTGTCAAACCATCAAATGGTTGGTGTCATACCTGCTCACATGTGCACCACCATGGCAGTTGTAGTTCAAACAGAAGCAGCTTCCTTGGCTGTAAAGGATTGAAGGGTTTAATGCCACTTTAGGGTTGTCAGCAGATCAGCCTCTACAATATCCACAGTGCCTAAAAACGGGGAGCAACTGAGAATGTGCAGAGCAGGGTGAGACTGTGTATTACTGGATTTTAAACAGTATAGGCACCCATTCTTAATGTTTTACATAACTATACCTGCAAAAGGGGCCAGCCTGAAGTGATCTAGCAGGACTTTTCTGACTAAAGTTCCACTTTAACCACTTGACCTCAAAAAGGCTTTACCCCTTTCATGACCAGGTCATTTTTTTTGCTATTCAGCACTGCGCTACTTTAACTGGTAAATGCACACTGTAACCAAAAAATGAAAAAAAAAATGTATATCTTTTTTTTCACACAAATAGAGCTTTCTTTTGGTGGTATTGGATCACCACTGGGTTTTTAGTTTTTATTATATAAATGAAAAAAAAAAAAAAAAGACCAAATTGAGGAAAAAAAAAAAAAGACCGAGAAATTGAGGAAAAAAAAAAAAAAGAATTTTTTACTTTCGGTTATAAAACATATCCAATAAAATCAAATTTTAAGAAAAAAAAATCCCAATAAGTGTATATTAATTGGTTTGTGCTGGGTGCCCAGTGTGCCCCTGTGCCTTTTAGGAGGGGTGGGCTCCTTCCAGGCTCGCCTGCCCTCTGCCTATTCATTATAATGTATGAGCTTCTACTACGGGAGGCACTTAGAGTTAGGACCGCAGATAATATTGGGGTGCCGTGAAGAAGCTCTGCAGCTTAAGCATGTACACTGCTCAAAAAAAATTAAAGGAACACTTTGAAAACACATCCGATCTCAATGGGGAAAAATATCATACTGGATATCTATTATACTGATATGGGGACTGGGGAACGAAAGGATAACACACTGTTTGATGGAAATTAAAACTTTCAAACCTACAGCGGACTGAATTCAAAGACACCCCAAAAATCAAATTGAAAAAATGATGCAGCAGGCTAATCCATTTTGCTGAAATTTCATTACAGCAACTCAAAATGGTACTCAGTTTGGCCACCATGTGCTTGTATGCATGCCTGACATATGTTGGACCATGCTCCTAATGAGACAATGAATGGAATCCTGGGGTATTTCCTCCCAGATCTGGACCAGGACATCACTGAACTCCTGAACAGACTGAGGTGCAACCTGGCAATGTCGGATGGACCGAAACATAATGTCCCAGAGGTGTTCTATTGGATTCAGGTCAGGCGAGCGTGGGGGCCATTTAATGGTATCAATTCCTTCATCCTTCAGGAACTGGCTGCATACTCTCGCCACATGAGGCCGGGCATTGTCATGCACAGGAGGAACCCAGGACCCACTGCACCAGCATAGAGTGACAATGGGTCCAAGGATTTCATCCCGATATCTAATGGCAGTTAGAGTGCCATTGTCTAGCCTGTAGAGGTCCGTCCATGACCATCACTGACCCACCAAACCAGTCATGCTGAACGATGTTACAGGAAGCATAACGTTCTCCATGGCTTCTCCAGACCCTTTCACGTCTGTCACGTGCTCAGGGTGAACCTGCTCTATTGTGAAAAGCACAGGGCGCCAGTGACGGACCTGCCAATTCTAGTGTTCAATGGCAAATGCCAATCGATCTCCATGGTGCCGGGCAGTGAGTACAGTGCCACTAGAGGACATTGGGGCACTCAGGCCACCCTCATGAAGTCTGTTTCTGATTGTTTGGTCAGAGACAGTCACACCGGTGGCCTGCTGGAGGTAATTTTGTAGGGCTCTGGCAGTGCTCATCCTATTCCTCCATGCACAAAGGAACAGATACCAGTCCTCCTGATGGGTTAAGGACCTTCTATGGCCATGTCCAGCTCTCCTAGAATAACTGCCTGACTCCTGGAATATCCTCCATGCTCTTGAGACTGTGCTGGGAGACACAGCAAACCACCTGGCAATGCCACGTATTGATGTGCCATTCTGGAGGTGTTAGACTGCCTGTACAACCCCTATAAGGTTCAGGTATCGCCTCATGCTACCAGTAGTGACACTGACCCTAGCCAAATGCAAAACTAGTGAAAAACTGTGAGAATTGCAGAGTAGGGGAAAAAATGTCAGTGGCCTCCACCTGTAAAAACCATTCCTGTTTTGGCGGTTGTCTCATTGTTACCCATCTAGTGCACCTGTTAATGTCATTAACACCAAAGCGGCTCAAACTGATCAACAAACCCCTCTGCTACTAATTGATTTGATGCTATACTCTGATTAAAATGTGTTCCTTTAATTTTTTTGATCAGTGTATTTGCAAATTTGTGCACACGAAACCCGTTACACAGGTTACCTTGGTTGCAGACTGGTCGGTAAGTAGAGCTGGCAATTTTCTTTGGTTTTGTTTGACATGCGTCACCCTTCCATGTGCTCCTTGCTGCAAAGGCCAGTTATAGGTGTGGGCAGTGGCCATTTGTTTTTAACATCTGAAAATTGATCATTCCTGATGTACTGACAGCCTATCTCCTTTCTTGGGGCCCTAAAATGCCAGGACAGTACAAATACCCTCCAAAATGACCCCTTTTTGAAAAGTAAACAGTCCAAAGTATTGTAATTTTTATCACAATTTTTTGGGAAATTAAGAACAACATTTTAATCACAATTTTATTTATTTTTTACATTTTTTTCTATTTGTTTTTTACATCCTGTTAGAGTAGGTCAGTGTTTTTTTTTTTTTTTTTACACCAATATTGCTTATACAGTAATGATCACTGTATAAGCAATAGTATTAGCTGTCAAGAATGGGTTTCCCTGTCATGAACCGCTTGCTTATAGTCGTGATTGGCTACAGCTAATACAATTAACCAGGTATAATTTGAAGTAAGCTGTTCATGAATTGAAAAAGCCAGTCATGACATGTTGTTTACATTGTTATCATGTGATCGCTAGGACCAATCCTAGCGATCACATAATACTAGAGGTCGACCGATATATGGTGTTTTTTCTTAATCGGCATCGGCCGATTGTTCTGATAAAAAAGGCCGATATAACTTCAACGCGACTTGCAAATGACTTCTGTAATAGAAGTCAGTGCAAGTTGCCTGTATTCTAATGTGAAGCGACTTCTCCCCTCTCTGGGCAGCCTGCCAAATCTGATAAAAAGAACCTGAAGGATACAATGTTTACACTTCTGAATGGACTGAGCTCCTGTGTGTAGAAGCTCTCAGTTTAACCATTTAAAGACTAAATCTTTTCTGACATTTGTTGCTTACAAGTAAAAATCCTGTATTTTCTGCTAGAAAATCACTTAGAACCCCCAAACATTATATATTTTTTTTTAGCAGAGACCCTAGGGAATAAAATAGTGGTTGTTGCAATATTTTATGTCACGCGGTATTTGCGCAACGGTCTTTCAAACGCAAGTTTAAAAAAAAAAAAATACACTAATAAATTAAAAAAAAAACTAAGCAGTAAAGTTAGCCTATTTTTTTCGTCCAAAAGTTTTGATTACCTGTTTTTGTGTATTTATTTTCAAGATATATTTTTTTTTTAATTTTTTTTTTTAATCTAAATTCTACATACAAGTGAACTGATTGGAGGTTTGTTTTGTTTAATAAATGTTTAAATGTAAAAAATTTCTGTATCACTTAAGGTTGCTTTCACACTGCAGCGGGCATGCGTTGACGGTAAAATGCTGCTAGTTTTACCGGGGCTTTACCGTCATTTTAGCGGTGCTATTCGGCTGCCAGCGGGGAGCTTATAACCCAGCTAGCAGCCGAGGAAGGGAAGCTTTGCAGGCGCTTTGGCAGCGGTGCACATTAATTTCAATGGGCAGGAGTGGTGGTATACACCGCTCCAAAGATGCTGCTTGCAGGACTTTTTTTTATAAACCCTGCCAGCGCATCGCCTCAGTGTGAAAGCACTCGGGCTTTCACACTGAGACTGCAGGGGAGCCATTTTACAGGCACTTTACAAGCGCTATTTTTAGCCCAAAAGCGCCTGAAAAACGCCCCAGTGTAGAAGGGGTCTAACTGTTAAATTTTATGAGATGAAGGGGAAAAAAAAAAAAAAAAAAAAAATCGGCCTAATATAACGACATCACATATCGGCCATCGGCCACCGCGATTTCTAAATATCGGCATCGGCCAGAGAAAAACCCATATCGGTCGACCTCTACATAATACCCGGTTATCCATAACAGTAATCCGCTGTGACCACCGCAGTAAATGTACTGTGGCAAAGCGGCAAGTTGTTAAAGCGGAGTTCCACCCAAAAGTGGACGTAAGCCCCCCCCCAGAGACATTTTTACATATAGGTAAGCCTATAATAAGGCTTACCTAAATGTACTGAAAAGATCTCCTAAACATGCGCCGTTCAGGAGATATTTACCTTGTAGTGCGTTGTTGATGTAATCGGCGCATGCACAGTTTAGAAACGCGTGTTCCATGAATGGCGACTCCTGCACGCGTGGGAGTGACGTCACGCGGCTCCGGCCAGTCACAGAGTGGAAGTCCGCGGCCCTTGAAAGGAAGAGGGGTGAAGATGGATGCTTCCACCAGTGGGGACATTGCGGGCTTTGTTTGCAGGTAAGTGCCACATGCTTTTACTTTGCAGGGGAATAAAGAGGAAGTAAAACCCATCAGCACTCCTCGCCCCCTTACATGCCACGTTTGGCAAGTAATTTTTTTTTGGGGGGGGAGCGGGTACCTAGTTTTCACAGGTACCCAGCTCCCACTTCTGCTCGGCCGCCTAGACAACTCTTCTCCTATCCCTCCCTGCAATCTCCTGGGACACGTCACGGGTCCCAGAATATTGCCTGGCCACTGAGAAGGCACAGTGCGCACCTGGCTGTGAAGCTGCAAGCTGTCTGTCACAGCCGGTTGCCCACACTTGCAATGATGGCGCCGCGGAGAGGAGAGGGAGAGGAGCGAGGCTTCAGGCGGCCTCAGCGCTAGACCGTGGGACAGGCAAGTGTCTGTTTACACTTTTTGTAGTGGCTGACTTTTGATAAACTTAAAAATGAGTGGAACTCCGCTTTAAAGTGTATTTACACCTATTTTAGATTTCGTTCCCCCCATTCACATAGCATAAAAATTAAAAACTGTAGCTTACCTCTTTTAGATGTTCTATTCTGTACCCTCCAGCAAGTAAACAATCCTAGGTTGTTCTCTTTATTATGAAGAGGGTGGACAGCTGTGTATGCCATAATTTGCTTTGTCTCTGTGCAGGCAGATGTTCATTATCAATTGAAATGGAAAAAAATGTATCAAACTAGATTTGAACAGTCTGTCCTAACAAAGGGTTAAAGGTGTAGAGGCTGGGCTTCTTGCATTATATGTTAATGAGGACAGACTTGGGACAGGCTCACGCTAGGGATTCAAAAATCCCTGCAGTCAGCCATGACACCGCCTCCTGAGAAACATCTATTAAAAAGGTAAGAAAAATATAAAAAATAAAAATGGCATGCTGTGTGAATAGGAAAACAAACATATAGCGGGGTTTCCCAAATGTAACTTCAAAGTGGAAATAGGCTTTAAAGCAATCCTTTAGGCAAGAAATATACTAATGTCTCCGCTGCTGATCTTAAAAATATTTGCAAAGTTGCAACTGACATATTTATTATAAAACGGCACTAAAGTGCAGGGTTTTTTCGTTTTTTAGCATTCACTGGTGCCCCCCTGGAGTCAGGAAGGAATGGACATTATGCCTTTAGATACCCACTCTTTTGTTTAGTGCTGCTGCCCTACATTTTACATGTAACTGACTCACTGAAAGTGGAAAACCCCTTTTAAACAACCACCAGAAGTTAGGCCCACAAATGGTTTCAAAACACTTAAAGTATCAGTAAACCTAAAATAGAAACTAAAGTAAAGACACATACTTCAAAGCTGGAAGTCAATTATGTAAGAAAAAAAACTTAAACCTTAACCCCTTCCACTGGTGCCTTCCGGCCCTTTCAGAGGTTTCTGCCGGGGGTTTATGATTATGTGATCACCAAGAATGGCTGTCACATCGGTCACATGATCAGAAACCTCCTTTCCATTAGCCGATGATAACCGTGCTGGGAGTGCGCAGGGCTTTGTTTATATTCTGGTACGCACATATGTCGGCCGCTCAGCGTTAAGGCCCACCCGCCTAGAGGCCGCATATATGCATACTGCCGGCATGAAGAGGTTAATTTGGATTACTGCCTCACCTTGAATACAGAATTAGCTGTAATACATTAAAATACTTGCATATTTTTTAGTGACCGCTTATTATTCCATTTTTCATTGACTGATAAACTTTTTTCACATTTTTCACTGGCCCTTTAAGGAAGTCGCTAAAAAAAGATCATAAAAAGAACATATGGGTTGCACAAGAGATATGAAATAGACAAATAGAGGGTAACAGTAACACATTTCATGAGAGCAAACACCTTTTTAAATCAATTTTATTATTTGTTTGATCACATACATTTTAAAGTAGTATGGCAAACAGTGAAAAAACAGCAATAGACAAAACAGGGTAAAATTTAATGTATTCTAAGAAGGTAAATGGTATAGCATAATGTAGTATATTAAAATCCCGTAGTGCTCACAGTAAATTCAATCATAATTAAAAAATGAAATCCCTGTAAACGACTGTAAGCGCCAAAGAAAAAAAAAACGAACATGGAACAAAATGACATAACAACAAAGTAATAAAATAATACATTGTATTAAAGTAATCCCTTGGAGACTTCACCAGGAATAAATTATTGCTGTAGAAGGCATAAACACACTGGCAACTTTCAATTGCAAGTATCAACAGCATTGTGTTTAGGACTGAACAGTCCTCATGACCTGCTTTGCTAGTCACACCTGCTTGAATATATTGCACGGCCAGTGATCAGACAGTAGCATTGACTTTCAATCACAGAGGCACAATGGAAAATCGCCGGTGTCGTTTAGACCTTAAGAGTGAACAGATGGTTTGCAAGCAAGCTTGAGAAAATCCCTCCCAAGAACAGTATATATTAAAGCACAAACATCATCATCAGTCAGGAGAAAAGTAGCACTATTCCTTTTATTTGCTGGCCATACATAGAGTCAACTTTAGCTATTGGCAATTGTTGTGAGATACAAACCTTTATTTCTTCACCTCAGCTTTTTACCAAACAGAAGATATGAAAATATAAAATTCATATTACATACAATAGTATTTTCCAGCCGACTTCTATGGCCAACATCACAATTTTTCTTTGCTTTGAAACCCTCTTCACATATTTAGCACACAAAAACTCCTCAAATAAAGACGGAAGGGCTTATTTATAACAGACCGTGGGATACTGCTATCTACTTTCCATTATACTGCATTTCTCTACACACAAAAACAGGCCACTGTGTGTAGTCACCAAAGCCAATGGAACAGAGAGAGCTTTGTGATTGGAGGGGGGCCACGGACTGACTAGTCAAAGGCATGCGATTGGACTCTCCTCCATGCTTTATTTTTTCCTCTTTTCAAAACTCTTAGTTGATATTAAAGTAGTTATAGAGTCAGGTTCTAATAGGTAATTATATACAGTATCTCACAAGAGTGAGTACACCCCTCACATTTTTGTAAATATTTTATTATATCTTTTCATGTGACAACACTGAAGAAATAACACTTTGATACAATGTAAAGTAGTGAGTCTGCCAGCTTGTATAACAGTGTAAATTTGCTGTCCCCTCAAAATAACTCAACACACAGCCAATAATGCCTTAACCGCTGGAAACAAAAGTGAGTACACCCCTAAGTGAAAATGTCCAAATTGGGCTCAATTAGCCATTTTCTCTCCCCGGTGTCATGTTTCTTGTTAGTGTTACAAGGTCTTAGGTGTGAATGGGGATGGTGTTATCACTCTCACTGGAAGTTCAACATGGCACCTCATGGCAAAATGTACTAGGCTATAAGAAGATTGCCAAGACCCTGAAACTGAGTTGCAGCATGGTGGCCAAGACCATACAGCGGTTTACCAGAACAGGTTCCACTCAGAACAGGCCTTGCCATGGTCGACCAAAGAAGTTGAATGCACGTGCTCAGTGTCATATCCAGAGGTTGTCTTTGGGAAATAGACGTATGAGTGCTGCCAGCATTTCTGCAGAGGTTGAAGGGGTGGGGGGTCAGCCTGTCAGTGATCAGACCATACGCCACACAGCATCAAATTGGTCTGCATGACTGTCATCCCAAAAGGAAGCCTCTTCTAAAGATGATGCACAAGAAAGCCCACAAACGGTTTGCTGAAGACAAGCAGACTAAGGACATGGATTACTGGAACCATGTTCTGTGGTCAGATGAGACCAAGATGAACTTATTTGGTTCAGATGGTGTCAAGCGTGTGTGGCGGCAACCAGGTGAGAAGTACAAAGACAAGTGTGTCTTGCCTACAGTCAAGCATGGTGGTGGGCGTGTTGTGGTCTGGGGCTGCATGAGTGCTGCCAGCACTAGAGAGCTACAGTTCATTGAGGGAACCATGAATGCCAACATGTACTGTGACATACTGACACAGAGCATGATCCCCTCCCTTCAGGGACTGGGCCACAGGGCAGTATTCCAACATGTTAATGACCCCAAACACACCTCCAAGACGACCACTGCCTTGCTAAAGAAGCTGAGGGTAAAGGTCATGGACTGGCCAAGCATGTCTCCAGACCTAAACCCTATTGAGAATCTGTGGGGCATCCTCAAATAGAAGGTGGAAGAGCGCAAGGTGTCTAACATCCACCAGCTCCGTGATGTTGTCATGTAGGTGTGGAAGAGGACTCCAGTGGCAACCTGTGAAGCTCTAGTGAACTCCACGCCCAAGAGGGTTAAGGCAGTGCTGGAAAATAATGGTGGCCACACAAAATAGACACTTTCGGCCAAATTTGGACATTTTCACTTAGGGGTGTACTCACTTTTGTTGCCAGCGGTTTAGACATTAATGGCTATGTGTGGAGTTATTTTGAGGGGACAGAAAATTTACACTATTTTACAAGCTGTACACTCACTACTTTACATTGTAGCAAAGTGTAATTTCTTCAGTGTTGTCACATGAAAGAGAGAATAAAATATTTACAAAATTGTGAGGGGTGTACTCATTTTTGTGAAATACTGTACCTTTAAAAGGAGAAGTCCAGCCTGAGCTTTTTAGGCTGGGCTTCTCCTAAGGGTCACAGGAGTGCAATTAGTTTTGCACTCCTGTGACCCGTTTTCAGCAGAGAGCAGTCTGAAGTCCGCTCTCCGCTGATGTTATTGCAATCAGTCGAGGCTGCACGTCATCCCGACTTCCGAAGTCTGGATCTGCCAGCTGCCTTGACTGATGGCAGTCTCAGCAAGCTGCTTCTCTTTTAAGGAAATACATAAATCATAATTTTTTAAAAAGACAGCACTTAAATAACTTTCGTATTCCTTTCTGGTGCAGGTCTTGTGATCGCTTTTCCTCTTTCAGCGCATCAAGGACCTGCAGGTGGGTGTGACCAATTTAGGGGCAATGATGTAAATTTACTTAAGTGACGTTTTCTACCAAGCATCAGTGTTTCCATGGAAGGAAACATAAGCCGCAAAATGTCACGCCCTCCTTCAATAGCCCTGCTGATAGGTCTGAAACCAGTGGAATACGTTTTTAAAGCACATTACTGTGCTTTATAGATGTGCAGAATTTTTTTTATGCCATACTGCTGATTTTTTTTTAATAAGCCCCAACATTTATTAAAAGATAATAGAGTTTGTTTGTCCTGTATTAATTGCAGATATTCTAAATATGTTTATGTGACTTTTCCCAGTCAATGCAGTCTATTATGAACACTAGCATAAAATGGGTAATAGCTGAGCACACTATTCATTCACAATAAATGTATCCATATAAAAATAAAATTAATTAGCAAAAATTCTACAAAAAGGCACAACTTTTGCAGACAAGCACGAAGAGTACAGAAGGAGAAAGGTGAACCTTTGTTAAAAGTATTTTACAAATAACCCCCTGAATGGGATTCTCTGAATGTAACAACATTGTAGCTCAAATTCTGTTTTGTGTGTTAAATTGGCGTTATTAACCCTTCCCTCTTCATACAAAGTACACTGGGTCAACATTTATGACAGAAGGGGAAACGGAAAAGGTAAGCTTTTGTGCCAACATAATATTCCAGTGAGCATTGCAGTCCATTACAGCCCAACTCCAGACATAACATTTTCAATTTTGGCTCAAGTGGGAAATGTTTTTGTCTCTGCTTCCCCTTAGGTCTCATTTCCATCTAGGATTTGCAGTATTGTGTGGTAAATGTGATGTATTATGGTACTGATCATTTTTACAGTTGTAAGCAACATACTGGTACTGCATATGTCATGTGTTGCAGTGTTCTGCAGTTAAAAAAAAAAAAAAAGGTTGCATCCATTTTTTTGTGTGTGAACATGTATGGTGCACAGCCTGTCCATCCAAAGTAATTAGGCGGTTTTAACATCTAGTACCGCATTGTGTTAACACAAGGCGAAATGTTAGTGTGGCCTTAGAGAGATTTCCCCTTGCATGGGAGTCAGAAACAGGAAGTGATGGCAAGTCTCTCAAAAAAAGGAGAGACTGTAAAAAGATTTAAAAAATAACTTTAAAAAGGATAAGTTCACCTTTTTTTTTTTTTTTTTAGGTAAAAAAAAAAGAAATTAAAAAAATAATATATATATTTTTTTTCTATGAAGCCTTCAGAGTAGGGCTGCAACTAACGATTATTTTCATAATCGATTAGTTGGCCGATTATTGTTTCGATTAATCGATTAATCGGTTAATAACCTTTAAAAAAAAAAAAAAGTGTGGCATATAGTTTAGTTAATATGTAAAGTTTAAAAAAAAGGCAATTCTTAAATATCTCTATGCAGCAGTAAATATAAATAACTAACTATATGGTTAGGGAGCAAAATATCTAATTCACTCTGAGAATAACAGAGGAGATATACTGTATAAATTGTTAGAGAAGAGATATACTGTACATACTATTAAAGGGTGAATCTGATAAACATTTTCAGACTCAGAGATCAAATGTCTTCCTTCAAAAAAAAAAATTTAATTTTAAGAACGTTCGTTCGATTTTCTAATCATTAGTGGGGTCAACGTTTATTTTCAACCACAGTGACGGGAAAATTTGGAAATAGAAAACTTCTTGGTCAAAGGAATTTTCAGACGGTGTATGTGGTTTTCGTTCAGAAATTACTTTCATTTTAAAAACAGAATGTTAAAAACAAGTGAAAATTTCAAACAACATTCTTTCATTCATCGAATGTACAAAGATTTTTCATCTGAATATTCTCGTCTGAAAATTGATCCAGGTGGCCAGAATAAGGCTCGGTACACACCTAGGCAGTTTGCTTTTGATCTGTTTCTGCAGTGCTTTTTGCTGTGTGTTTTGATTTTTGCGCACGTGATTTTGCGGCGATTCGCGTTTTTGCTTTTTTTTTTGGCCAATTTGTTGTTGGGCAGATTAAAAAACACAAATTGCTGCAAAATGCATTAAATGCTTTTCTGCAGCTTCTTCATTGAAGTATATTGAACCAAAAGAGCACAGTTTTTGCGTTTAAAAAAAAGTCCCTGACCCTTTCCAAATACACAGCGGCTGAAAAAAGCATAGATGTGAACGTGTCCAATGGGAAACCATGTTAATGAACTGCAGTGCACTTCTGCAAAAAGCACCAAAAAACACATAGATGTGAACCAGGTCTAAGATGTTTAGTAACATAATGGGGTTAAAAAAACTAAAATTAGTTTTTTATAGTACAAAAAAAAAGCAGATAATCACTACTGTAAGGGGTTCATTTTTTACTGTAGAACTGTGAAAGTACCATCTACAGTAGCGATTATTTGCTCTTTTTGTACTATAAAGGGATCATTTTAGTTTTTTTTAACCCCATTATGTTACTAGCCGATTAATCGATTATGAAAATAGTAATCGATGAATTTCATAATCGATTAGTTGTCGATTAATCGATTAGTTGTTTCAGCCCTACTTCAGAGCATTGCACCTGTAATCATGGGTGCAATGTCAGGCTCCTGCACACTCAGGATAGTTGTCTGCCTGTACCTCCAAAACACATTAAGAACATTTACAAAAAAAAGTTCATGTATTAAGATTTCACCACATATTTACTTGTACTGACATGACAGCATATCATGGTTCATGCTTTATGATGTACAAACACAATAGCACTTGATAAAGCAGGTATTACATGTTGTGTTTTTTTGTATCCCATTCTGTTTTCTTGAATGAAAAAAAATAAAATCAGCACACCAATATTACAGTATGCAGGACATTTTGGAAAATGTAGCTAAATTCAAAACCATAAGCCTAACACACACGGGCCGAATGTTGAGCAGCATCAGCCAGTTCAATAGAAACAGGCTGACATTCGGCCCGTGTGTACCGGAGTTGGTCAGACAGAAGCCAGCCAAATGGCCGACCATGGCCGAAAAAGGTCTGCTGATCGGCTCCTGTCCCCCTGTCAGAACACAATAGAAAAATGGGGGGGGAGAGCACTGTACTAACGTCAGATAGTTAGTACAGTGGCTCCTCCTGACCTGTCAGGTTTTGGTTTTTTTTCATTTTTCATTCAGTCCTGCTGGGTTGAATGAAAAAAAAAACCTAAAACAAACTACTAGTGTGCATGAGGCTTTAGTGTGAACCATCTTCTATCCATGTATTTGGCCAACAATAGACAATGCATTAAAAAGCATAAACGGCATCTCTGAAGTGATCAAGCATCAAGATACCAGTCAATCGTTCACTTTATTAGATATAAGTAATGTAATACTTCATGGCCTATTCTAAAGCATTTCATTTATGTATCAAAACATTATCAAAGAGTAAAATTGTATGCTGAGAGATTAATATTAAAAGATCATCAATGTCTGTCTTGTTAGAAAGCGATAGCTTGTAGAATACATGCAAGTGATATCAATTTATCCTAGGCTATGAGACGATCATCTGATAATGATAATCTACAAATCTGGGAAACTGCTGTAGCTCTGGACACACTGCAGCTTTTGCTTCACCAGGGCAAGAGGAATTCAAAATACATTTACTGGACTCTATTGTATCAATTACCAATATATGGCCAGAAACATAAGTGTCTGTTCAGTGCACAAACATGATTGTGTATGCTTATGGAACGGTCTTTTTCACACTCTGAGCAATGATTCAATTACTAGCAGCAAGGTATTGTACCATGTTAATCCATAGATAGTAAAAGAAAATTTAAAATAAAAGGTGCTAACTTTTGTTGACCAACATATTATGTAACAGTGATCTTGAAAACTACACAATGAAATTAGTTCATTTATTCAAGCAAGTCACTTATAAAAAACAAAACAAAACACTGTCTTACGACCTATGAATATATAGAATCCAGAAAACTTGCACAATGCAAGATGTTCAGCTATTCCACAAAAGGTTTTGCCAATATTTTTGCTTTCCTTGAAAGATCTTTTGTAGAATGCCATTGGATGTCTACGGCTAAACAGGACAGAACAAGAGTGCTGCTACTGTTGTCAGTTACATACACTACATACATTTAGAATAGTGATATCAAACATGTAAAAATGATCAGTATGAGCTTATTACTGACGTTACTGATGTGTTCGTTTAGTCGAATAAAAAGCCAGTCATACACAGGACAACCGTATAGAATATGTTGTTCTAAAAGATTTTAGCTAAAGCTCTACAGTTCTCTGAATGACGTTTTGGGAACTTGCAACATAGCCACTTATAAGGATCTTAGTTGGCATGCTCAATAAGAGGAATATTTATGAAATATAAATATTAGAAATGATTTAAAGGCCTGATTGCTCAAAACCATGAATTTGGCAAGTCTTGTGCATGGCCAGGTTTAGACCAACATCAGATCTGACTCAGACTTCCTAGTTATTACATAATTTGCTTCTATCCCTACAGGAAAGGTGCACCTTTGGTAACCAGCTCATCAAGAATGACCACCAACATCGGAGATCAGATGCAGCAGGGATATTATAAATCCCCCCGATGAAACAGTACAAGCTGTACAATGTAGAATGAGTGGATCAAGGATGTTAAAACTACTTAATCCGCTCATTTAATGAAACAATACGGTGCTTTAAATAATGTAATATACAATCTGCCTTATACGGAGGTCTGTCTAAAGAAGCATTTACAAACTATTCATTTAAAATGGTACACAAGGTCTCTAGAAGGTTTTTCTGAAGCATTGGCAGAATGCAAAAGCATCCAGCAGTAATTACCTTCCCATTCAAATGTATCTTATTTTGCCTATGTGCACAAAACATGCTTTATCTCAACAGTACCTGTGCATTTCTACTGTTGTAAGCTCTTTATTGTACCCCTATGTCTCAGCTCTTTTGCAATCTTCAGATAGCAGTGCAGTCAGACAAAAAGGGAAAAAAAAAAAAAATATGAGATCGGAGGGATGTCATACCCAGGCAGACTTCGTTTTCCAGCTATGGATATTGGATGTCTGAAGGTAAAGTGGATTTTTACACAGAGTTCACTGCTGCTAGTTAGTCTAGGTTCACACTGATGCAGTGCAAATTGAATCAGATTTGCAGTGCAATTGCAAGGAGCAACTGCAGTGCGAGTTGATGTGGGTCAGATGAGATTCTGATGTGTTTTTCTTGTGATTTGTATACAGCTGTGATCTCTCTCCATAGCACATGGTTCAGGGATTGAAGCCGGAGAACAAAGCAAAAGCCTTATAGAAAATGTACTGGAATTTTGTTACTTTAGACCAGCTAAGTGTATGCAGTTTTTATTCAAGTCTATAGAGCTGAAAATTGCACCACACTATACTAAATTCGCACAGGACCCTTGTTAGGAAATGCATCGGAGTCGCACTGCATATATGTAAACAGCTTTCATATAAAATAATGATATTTCACTTGTCATACGATTCCATACATTCTGGAAAGCGGTTACAGGGGAGAAGAGGCAATAAACAGCTTACGCAGGCCCTATGCACAAGTTTGCTACTTTAACATGAACCGGTTTCTGAAAATGCAAGGCAAAGCAAAGCAACAGGTTCACTTTAAAGCTGGTCCCTGCAGCAGCTACTGTTTACCCTTATACTCACTTCCCTGCTGCTCTGTTGCCAGAAGTTACAGCTGGATCCTAGTCAGAGCTTACATATGGTTGAGGACTGTCTTCTCATCCCTATGTGACAGTGCTTTACCAAGCACCAAGGCCCAATACTGTTGATTTAATGGTGAACAAGTGGAGGTGGAATGGAGGGGGATGCTGATTATTTAAGACAGTGGACTCTAAACTGCAGCCCAGGGGCCAAATGTGGCCCTTTGTTTGCCTTTATCTGGCCCTTGGGACGCTATTCCTCCAACTGACACCAACAATGGGGCATAATTCCTGCTACCGACATCAACAATGAGGTACTATTTCTCCCACTGACACCAATGATGGGACACAATTCCTCCCCCTAGTACATGGTTACATGTACTAGGGGGAGAAATGGTTTGCATGGTTTACTCCTACTGATGCTAGAACAGTTTCTACTCACAATTACCAAAGTCTGGCCCCCCAAAAGTCTGAAGGAATGTAAACTGGCCCTTTGTTTAGAAAATCTGGAGACCCCCGATTTAAGGGATTCTTTTCTGCTTTACATGGGCAAAGCAAGAGTTACCATTAACAAGTAACTGGCTCTCTGAGTATCCCTCTGCCTAGCAGGGAAGTTTAATAAAAAGCAGTATGGAATTGAGACAGCCAAAAGAAATGGTCTGACAAATGTTTCATCCAATGTACCTTCATTGTAAATAATGTCACTTCCACTAAGCCACTAAAATCTGCCACATAGGACCCAATCCAAATACTGGGTTACCACTATGCATAGACAAATAATTATTGGTCTTCTCATTTATAAAGCAACATAGAAGACATCCCACTTAGCATTGTCCCCCATAAGTAACAGTAGTATTCTGGTACTGGCACCGATTAATGCTTCCCCAAACTACAGACACACACACACACACACACCCCTGTGATCACCATGTAATAGATTTAAACAAGATTTAAATGTTACCATATAACCAACAATAACCTACTAATGTTGCTTCTGTTGAGGAAGCAACTTATTTGGAAACCTTATCATATAAAATGTGTTCTTTTGCACCAGTGTTACCAGAAATCACTCAACACATTTTCTATAGAATTGGGGCGTAAAAGGAATGTCTGACGGCACAGTGCTTGTATCAAAGATGACTAATTACATCAATGCTCCAAAAACATATTGTAAGCATTTTTAAAAGAAGAAAATATGAAGTCCTAGTTGTCAGGCTTGATCTACTGGGCATTCATCCAACCAAGTAGGAAGCCTACATATTTTTTCAGCAATGGGTTTCTTTTAGACCCTTTTCAAACTGAAGTCGCTTTTCAGGCGTTTTAGCGCTAAAAATAGCGCCGGTAAGGTGTCTCTGAAGACTCTCCAGTGTGAAAGCCAAAGTGTCCGCGCCCCATTGTGAAAGGGCTCTTAAAGTCACCACCTATGCAGCTAACCATCATTGGCAACAAAATAAATAAATGCTTCACACCAAGTCGAAAAAGCATAATTCAGCCTGACTAGGTGGGGTTTAGTAGGCCGAGTCACCTCATGGCTTAGTTTATTTCTAGGGCCCTACCTCTACCCATGATTCTGGGCTCAGTTTCTGCTCACCTTGGAGTTTTCAGGTGGTTCACACCTCTTGCAGAATCCTTCATAACCGAAAGAATTATGAAGAATTCATGGCCACCTAATAATGGTCAGGTCAGATAGATCACCACCAATCCTGACAGACATAACAAACTGCTAAGTGGACTGTAACATCTACCAAAACTTGTGGAAGGAATCTTCAACGCCATCAAAATTACTTTCCACTTAGATTGACAGTCAGCTATGACATTCTATAAAAAAATAAAAAAATAAAAAAAATAATTGGCACCAGGAGCTTAAAGCTGGCCATACATTATACAATTTTCTTATTCAATTTACTTTAGATTTACCATCAACTATGTAAGGGCCCGCCTTATTGGATACAAATTGAAAGTGTTTATGGTTTTGGTAAATCTAAAGGAAAATTGTGCAATAAAATTGTATAATGTATGGCCAGCCTTATGGGTAGGTCCTTCAAGAATTCTCAGGCACAGATCTTGTGACTGGTTCATTGATTTTCCCAGAGTTCTGCACAAAGAGCTTATGGTAATACCAAATACATGCCCCACAATGTCCTGAACATCAATGCAACAAATGATTTTGTCTTTGATGCTTGCCAAGGATGCTGCATGCCTAGAGAGATGTTGAATGTTTCTTAAAACACTAGAACTGATCATGTGATTACAGCGGGCACTCTCATGACTTATGTCAATAGCTACAGAACAGAAGCAGTACTGAAAAATTAAGGATACAAAAACAGACACGGTCTACATGTACCAGGTTAGTGGATGATAGCTATATCCCCATTATACAAACAATTTGCCATTTTGTAAACATATTGTAATTTTTTCCCAAAAATATTATTATATTATTAATCATTCACTGAAATGTTTGGGTTGAAAATGTTTTAAAAGGAGCACAAACATTTTAAGTGGCAGAAAAGTAAATCATCAATAATATGTGCATGATTTAAAGAGGACAATTCCACTACAACATCTGGAAAAAAAGAATATTAAAAATGTAGCACTAAAGCTGTATTAAACCATCATTTTAAAAACAATTGTTTGTGCCCTTTGTGATTAACAGATATGTAGCTTCACTGTCACACAAGCCTGATTTATGAAGTGACTTGGGTGAGGATAGGTTAACAAAAAGCCACTAATGCCAATGTTGGAAGGTGACGCAAATCTGGGATATCTGGTGAAAGATATGTGATTTGGGGCTATTTGCAGCTATGTTACCAAGCTAAAATCTCTTTAATATTTGGTATTCAGACACATTTTCAGTAAAGGGAGAGATTGAGGGCCCATTTACAATGTACATTTGTATGTGTAGTGTTGTGTTAAGGCAGCCCTATATATTTTGAATAGGCTACCAACATACCCTGACATGCCCAAAATCATATAGCACTCATCTTTGGTTACGCAATTTTGTGCGTTGCACGGTGCTACAATGCAGGTGCATTGGGGAAGATGCGTTGGGATGCCATTTAAAATGACCACAACAAAAACTGTGATTCTGCCCTCAAAACCCAAATAAATAGATATGCAGTCTGACATATATTGTACCAACAACCTCAGTTGTCAGTCTCAAGCTGGCCATAAATGGCTCCATTTTTTTCCTTTACCCAGCAGGTTGAACAAAAAAAAAAGAAAAAAAAAAACTGATCAGATTCCCCCATCCACATTCTTGATGTAGATGAGGGAATTACTCCCTGAGCTATTGTGTTCTGACGGTGGGGAGACTTCCCCCGCCATCAGAATGCAATAATCAGCACTGCCGGCTTTACCCTGCGGCACTAATCAATCAGCATTTATCTGATAGGCTAGGTGTACAGAAGTTGATTGGTAGATCGACTTTTGTACAACTAGGGGAGTCCATGTATGGACTGAAATTTGACTGGTACCTGCTGAACCCGCCGAATTTCGAGTCATGTATGGCCAGCTCTACCTCTGCTTTTTTAGTTACAGCAGTGATGCAGAGAGAGAATAAATACAACTGCACAGTCCAAAATTAATCAGGGGCTAGACCCAGTGCTCTCTGCAATTAGCTCTCATTAACAGAGCTGGCCTCCACTTCCTGCAATACAAATCTGGGTGAGGACAGTTGTGGTGAGAGGTGCAGCCATTTCACAGGAATGTCAGGGCAGAGGAGAGGATAGGAGGCATTTTTTCCACTGACAGCAAAAGTTTTTTTTTCCCCCAGACATGTTCAAGCAAAAATCACTCCCAAAATCATAACATGCGAGGTACAGGGCCATAAAAAGATATGACAGGTGTGAGACTTCAAATGGTCTTTAGGAGTATCCACAACCTGTTTTTTGGAAAAAATCTTCCCTCCTAAGTCCCCTGTTCCCCCATGATAGCATAAGATTCAAAGTTTATTTCAGGTCACACAATCTTACATAGCTTTACACTATAATATATGAAATAATGTTCCCCAGATATTGTAGTACTATAATGAATAGGTGGCTGTGGTAACATTGATACATAAATAATGGAAAATACCATTAGACATTTTAAGGAAAAAGGGTATATTTGTAGCACATTTAATAGGAACATTCTACATTTGACATGTAAATATAACTTGGAACTTCTTAGTATTTGATCTACACAGTTTATTATACCCAACACACCTTTAAAACAAATAAAGCTTTGAATGCACCTTAGGTATTGTATCCAACATACTGTATGTAGTAGTGCCGGTTTGCACTGGGCGGACCTGTCATGCGACTTAGCCGCCTGACAAGTTGCTCTCCCTGCAGTGCAATGGAACCGTAAAAGGTTCTTGTACTACTTGGGGGCGACTTCGGAGCAGCTTTTGCTGACGTCTGTTAAAGAAGTCGTTTGCAAGCCGCGCTGAGGTCTTGCTGCGTGGGGCAGCTTTAGAGTCGGGCGACTTTGAAGCCGCCCCAGTGTGAACCGGCACTGACACCCATTTGCCAGAATACAGTGTATTCATAAGTGATTGTACAAACCAGCTGAATGCCCAATCTGAATCCTTAAGAAAATATATATACACTCTGTATAGTGTTGTGTAACACAGTATATATTGGCGCCATATAAAATAATCATATCTATAGCTCTAAACCAGTTCTACTTCTTAAAATCTATATATGCAAACACACCAGATGAACAGTGGAATATTTTAGAGACTCAGCATACAGCAACTGTACACCACACAAAAAAATAAAAGCAGCCAACATTTGTAGGTATAGCACAAATCTACAAATATATGATATTACTACACTGCATGACAGGTATAATTATAATTCATTTTAACAGCCAGCCACATGATATTAAAGATAAGTTGAACAACAGAAAAAAAAAATTGATAAAAATTATACCAGTATAAATAAAAGTTTGTACAGTGGTTATAAAATCTGGTCATTCAAGTTAAAATTTCCAGTATATTAATTTGTGATGCACTGTATGCAGCAGTAGTCCAAAAAAATGGAGCAAGTTAAAAACAAATGGTTTGTAAAATACAACAGTTTTTTTTATACATTATACAAAAATAATTACTATTTGGTTAGGAAGCTTAAAACCAAAAACTAAAAAAAAAAAAAAAAAAAAAAAAAGAAGAATAAAAATCATTCAAAACGGAATCCATGTATCAGGTATTGTCAGTGCAATTATAAAAAAAAGAAAAAGTTGAAAAAAAAAAACAAAAAAAAAAAAACACAACTTCAACGAAAAAATCTTAATTCATGGTTTTAGTTTGTAGCCTGAGGGAGTTCAATATGTCCTGAGGGGAAATAGGACATCTTGAAAGGAGACAATGTTCAGCAAATAAATACATATCTTGTACTGTTCCCACAACTGCATTGAGATCACTATTAAAACAAAGCCTGGGGCACTTTGTGATATCTAAGATTGGTGGGTGGATTATAATTGACTTGAAGACTGTCATAGCACTGTTAAGATAAAACCTGCAACTTGCTTCCAGCGTGGCGGATCCATCTGTGCCCACCATCCATCTGTTTAGACATGATTGGCAAAGTAGTAGGAGACTCCCAGTGGTCGTCTCTGCCTGAAAGGAATAAACCACAGGATCTTCCAGCGAGTGCCAAAAACTTCTGAGAAGGTCTGCTGCCATGGTTTTCGAGCTCTCGATCTACAGAAGACAGCATTATTAGTGAAAGACAGCATTCCCATGGTGCATTTCAGTCAGTGTAGACAATACAGGGTTGGCTGGGGATCTATTAGAAGGCTTAAATGAATTGTGTTCCCTAGCATCACAAATGCAGCTTTGCTTTCATTGTGACATGCAGCTGCGATTTAACACCACCTAGCAGGGGCTGAAACTTTATTGTCAATCAACAGAGGGCAACTTCTGAAGTTGTAGACAATCCAGGGATGACAAGAATTCATGTCAGCTAAACAGTGGCAAGTCCTTTCATTCTTCTTTGAACCCTGGAAATACCATTTTGTCTTATCGAAAACTCCCCTCATAAGGACAAAAGCAAAAACCTAAAAGATGAAAACGCTGCTTCCAGTTCCTATCAGAAGAGCTCCCCACAGGAAATTAGTAGAGACAGGGCTGCCAGCACTTTGAAAACCTATGCAATTTTGCTGACAATAACTCAGAATAATGGAAAATTTAAGTAAACATACATCAAGCTGCATAGCCAGCAGCCATTTCTCTGCAATATGGTTTTCATGGGCTTTGGAAATGGTATCTATTCTATCATCAGCCATGTTATCAGCTGTGGTCTAAATGAAACTCCCCACAGAACCTCAATTTTCCTTGACACCTGCCTGGAATATCTTAATGGACTTTGTAGAAGCGCCACATGGCTGTTCACGCACTTGGTCATATCTTTATACAAATACAAAGGCTTCAATATTTTTACTGCTTCATTCACAAGCCATCAACAAACAAGTAATAAAAATATATTTTGTCATGGGCATTAATTGTCAAAAAAAAAAAAAAAAAAAGTAGTCAATGGCAAGTTCTCATCACCCCCACATCAGTAAAAAGCATGCACTCCAATGATGTTCTTTTCACGGCTTTTGTCAAAAAATCGTCACACAAGAAAACAACCAGCGTTTTGGGCTGTCACATGGTCAGTCACTTTTGGGACCTTGCAAGGCCCCAAACATCAGCCGTTTTCAGATGTGATAATTGTTTTCGCATAAAAAAAAAAAAAAAAAAAAAAAAAAAAAAACTGTGAAGAGAACTCTACTGGAGTACTATTGACTTTCTGCGCTTTTACTGGATCTGACACGTCACCATCTGCTCTTGTCATTTTGTGGGACCAACAACCAGGGCAGCCATCAGAAATTGTGGGGCCCCTTATACAACTTTAGGCCTGCCCCCCCCAAGCCTGACCATTGGCCGTCTCACCAAATCTGCCCACTAGCCATCCCACCAAGTCCATCAGTGCCTCAGCCCTGCTCACATCTGTACGCTCTCAGCCCCCCCCTCACACCTGTATTTTCTCAGCCCCCCCCCTCACACCTGTATTTTCTCAGCCCCCCCCCTCACACCTGTATTTTCTCAGCCCCCCCCCTCACACCTGTATTTTCTCAGCCCCCCCCCTCACACCTGTATTTTCTCAGCCCCCCCCCCCTCACACCTGTATTTTCTCAGCCCCCCCCTCACACCTGTAATTTCTCAGCCCCCCCTCACACCTGTAATTTCTCAGCCCCCCCTCACACCTGTAATTTCTCAGCCCCCCCTCACACCTGTAATTTCTCAGCCCCCCCTCACACCTGTAATTTCTCAGCCCCCCCTCACACCTGTAATTTCTCAGCCCCCCCTCACACCTGTAATTTCTCAGCCCCCCCTCACACCTGTAATTTCTCAGCCCCCCCTCACACCTGTAATTTCTCAGCCCCCCTCACACCTGTAATTTCTCAGCCCCCCCTCACACCTGTAATTTCTCAGCCCCCCCTCACACCTGTAAGCTCTCAGCCCCCCCCTCACACCTGTAATTTCTCAGCCCCCCCTCACACCTGTAAGCTCTCAGCCCCCCCCTCACACCTGTAATTTCTCAGCCCCCCCTCACACCTGTAAGCTCTCAGCCCCCCCTCACACCTGTAAGCTCTCAGCCCCCCCTCACACCTGTAAGCTCTCAGCCCCCCCTCACACCTGTAAGCTCTCAGCCCCCCCTCACACCTGTAAGCCCTCAGCCCCCCTCACACCTGTAAGCCCTCAGCCCCCCTCACCCCACCTCACACCTGTACGCTCTCACCCCACCTCACACCTGTACGCTCTCACCCCACCTCACACCTGTACGCTCTCACCCCACCTCACACCTGTACGCTCTCACCTGTACGCTCTCACCCCACCTCACACCTGTACGCTCTCACCCCACCTCACACCTGTACGCTCTCACCCCACCTCACACCTGTACGCTCTCAGCACCACTCACATGTGTATGTGTGTGTGTATATAATTATGACATGCATGTACACACACAGGCATGTATACACAGAGATATGTACACACACAGGCATGTACACACAGAGACATGCACACAGTCACACACACACAGCCCCCCCCCCCCCCACTGCACAACAGCCCTTACTTGTAAGGTGGTCCTAGTACCAGCTCTTGTTACCACATGCAGAGGGGTACACATGCAGGAAATGGCCAGAGGTGGCAGCAAAGAGCCCGATGTCAGCTCATGACAGAGCAGCAGCCTACAGGCACACATACAGGAGCATCCACTGAGCTCCTCTGCACCCGCCCCTGCCTTCTTACATCCCTGCCAGTCGGCCGGGTCCGTCCAGACGCTGGGGCCCCTTACAAGTGTATGGGCTGTACCCCCCTGACAGCGGCCCTGCCAACAACATAACGTAATCCTAAACTCTGCAGTCTGTACATAGTGCACCTCAGATACAAGTGACCCTTTGAGGGCAACCATACTGCTGATGCAGCCCACAATGAATACAGCATATTGGGATTCATACATTAGCAAGCAAACGTGTTTTGTCTTTTATGTCGTCTTTTTCTTTAGGATTTTTTTAAAGCATCCTTTTTTTCAAAACTGTAAATCTTCACTAAGCTGGTTAGTAGGCTACTGATCAATTAGCCTGTGGGTTTCATGACAAGCTGTGACTGTACACACAGGTTTAAAGGATAAGTTTACCTGTAACATGTTCCACCTGTTTTTAGGATTGAACGTGGAACATGTTGCAGCATCTGCATAGCACACGGGTATATCCCCTTCCCTGTGAAAGCAGGCAAAAGATCTCTGCCAGGCAACCACTGTCACAATATGAAAATAGCGCAGTGCAAGCACTGTCAGCCATTGTGGCTGATGGCTTGTAGTTCTCAATCTGTGAGGGTGCTGGTGAGCGCTCTCATAGTCCATTGAGCTTCCTGCTCTCAGGTAACCACCTGCCTGTACAAAGTACAAATGGACAGTTATGCTGAGTCTTTAGGAACCTGAAATTGCACCCATTATCTGCCGATTGGGGGTGCAATGCACATTTTTTTTACCTGCAAAAAAAGTGCATTTATTATTATTTTTTAAAAAGGTGAACTTATGATCTAACTGTACGGGTTCCTGATTGCAGTGTATTGTCTTCTGACAACCTCCCCAGTTTGCAAACCAGTGTTTGCAGAAGAGCTGAGTGTTTCAGTTATAGAAGAGAATGCAAGGGACTTACAACCACATCTAGAACAGGCAAGGGAGCTAAGCGTAAGGAACCATACAGCCTGTACTCAAAATGCTGTCTCTATGACGAAAGAAGTAGCATGCTACGTATATTGTAGGCAACCTTCAAAATAATCACCATCTGCTATAATACTATGTTCTGCAAGATTTTCTCTATTTACCAAAGTTAGAAGATATGTTTGCTACTGCTAACCAGAACTGACAAAAACACCTCTGCAGATATGAGAAGTAGGAGATGGGGAATCTGGGTATGCAAGGGTGTTTGATGCTGGGAATACTAGACCCTGGATGAATTGAACTTGTTGTGTTCCAGATAGGACAATACATGCAGAATTGAATTTAATAAAGCAGTATTAAACTCAAAACCAAAAATGTAATATATCGCAGCTTACTTATCATTAGATGTGGTGGCTGCATTTGTTGTTTTTCTTTTAGGCTGTTTCCCCTCTGTTTTCACCTGGTGATTTGGCCACTAACACACCTCATGTATTAGAGTGGGCCCACTCTGAATGGAGGAGCACAGGGGGCACAGCAGCATTTTCATGCATTGATGGGCACTGATGAGGGCTTTTTCTAACAGACTTTAAAATGGACAGAGAGAGGACCCGCACGTTATTATGTGTTGCGCCGTGCATCTCCGCACACAGGGCCTGCTGCAAACCTTCTAGTTCTACCGTCACGGTTAGGGCAAAGGCCACCACTTCCCTCCAAGTCCCTCCCTCACCTCGGCAAACAGTGCCCAAAACAGCAGAAGAGGAGAGGACACACCAGCCAGCAAGGGTGCCAGCCAGCCACCCACAACAGGGCCAGGGTGCCAGCCAGCCACCCACGGTGACCCACCCACAGCAGGGCCAGGGTGCCAGCTTGCCACCCACAGTGACCCACCCACAGCAGGGATCCAGCCAGCCACAGCAGCGTGCCAGCGAGCCACCCACCCACAGGAGCCAGTTACAGAGGATGCGGGAGCCAGCCAGCCACAGAGGACGCGGGAACCAGCTAGCTAAAGAGGATGCAGGAACCAGCCATAGCTACAGTACCCATAGTTAAGGTAAGAGGAGCTCTACACAGTGCCAATTTTATTTCTCCTTTGTGAGAGGTTGGGGCAGGCGTGAGAGTCATGGCACAAGGAGGGGGTCCTATGAGGTCCAGAGTGAATGAAGGTGATCACTGTACACTCTGTTAAAAAGAGGCCCCCCTCCAGGTCCCATTATACTCCTTTGTAGTCTCTAATGGGTCCTGGAGGGGGGGGGGGGTGTCTCTCTCTCGAACAAAGACTCTCTAATGAACACTGTTAGAGAAAGACCCCTCTCCAGGTCCCATTAAAAAAAATAAATAAAAAAGAGGCAGGAGTTGTACTTTGTGCAAAATGTAAGGGCAAGGTCAGGGGTGGGTCAGGGGTGGGTCATGACAGGGGGCCCTTGCTTTATTTGGTCCGGGGGCCCTGAGTTTTGTCAGTCCACCCCTGGAAGAACCAGATATTTCTTTTTCATGTGCTGCTAGGAAAAAGGTATTTAAAGAGGAGGTCCACCCAGGGGGTCCATTAAAAAAAAAATTAAAAGTCAGCAGCTACAAATACTGCAGCTGCTGACTTTTAATTGGACACTTACCTGTCCCTGGGTCCAGTGATGCGGGAGATCGAAGCCCCGCTATCCCCCCCTCTCCGGTCGTCGGCATTTCAACTGTGGGCGCCAGGCTGTGGCTTCACAGCCTGGCACCCACTGCGCATTCGCGAGCGGCGCCGCGCACCGTGATTGGCCGCTCAATCACCTGGGACCTGTAATGGGTCCCAGATGATTGACAGGAGGGAGGGAGCAGAGCCGAGCCCTTCCTGTGCCGAGGGGGAAGTGATGTCACCAGCCCAGGCAAAGGAAGAGGCAGACTACGATGGACCACCTAGCAACAGGCATTTAGAGGCAAGTAAAAAAAAAAATATCCAAATGTTTTTTTAGGGTTTTTTTTAGAATTTTTCAGGTATTTTTGTTTTTTTGGGTGGAACCCCACTTTAAAGTAAACCTGCAGCTTTGCAATGCATGGGCAAAAAAAATTTACCTGTCATTTGTCAGGTAAAATAACCTGTTCAACACATAGGGATAACATATATACTGAAAACATTCTATTACTTACATTTCATCACAGCAGTTGGACATTTTTTCTATGGTGGTCATATCCTAAATTAAAAGAAAAAAAAAAAAAAAAAAAGAAGAATGAACATCAACATTGGTGTGGGTGGTACCCGTGTCTTACAACTTATATGGTATTTGGTTTTTATGGTAAACGGAAATGGTAGTTGATTCAAAAATATTCTAGGGTCACTAAATGTAACAGAAAATATATATAATTTGCCTCAAGTCTAAATGAATAACAAGCACTACAAACTGTAAAAAATATAAGCACACCTAAATAGATGCAGCTTCAACTAATCATAATTCATATTTTGAATGATACGATTACAATAAAAATCGTTTTTTTGGCAAGTCATTGTTCTTGAGACTGCATTCATAAATAAACCCAACTGACAGATTTTCTTATTCTTAACATAGATAACATATTTTGGATATCCATTTTGGACTGTACACTACTTTATTATTGATAACTGCACAATACTAAAATACAGAGAAATAGTCTCACATGGGGGGGTGTATTTTTAAAAACATGTACACTGATCAGTTTGCAAGAGATTTTCCACATAGTTTAGTGAATGTGGTGAAACTTCACTTTGTAAAGAATAGTCAAATCAAGAAAAGAAAGAAAAAAAAAATGCAATTTGCTTGCACATGATTGGATGATGGAAGTCAGCAGTACGACCCTCATTTTTCCCAGAGCTTCACTTCACCTGCAAAGTGAACAGTCTATTTTCCTTTAGTAAATAAACCTGATCAACACCGTGCCACTGACTGTTACTTTTAATTTGTCCCTTCAATTGAGAGATGCTCAGAAGTGTTTTGGTGAATCAACAGATCAACAGCTATGCAGGAAAACTTTGATGCTTGTGTAGATCGGCACAGATTTCAAAATGTGGGTCAGCAAACTCCCTATACTGTACTTTAGTGACAGTTCTGATGCTGTTTAACCTGCTGTGCATTTCTTTAGAAGCAACAAGTCCTAATGACATAAGTTTCGATTCCAGGCAATGTAAGATAAAATAGCTTTGTATGCATTTTGTCTTTGAAAGCATACATCTGAGCAACAAAGCGTTCAAATGCAAAAGACAGACTTGGAAAATGCCCATATACTCAAGCTCCTACAGCTATGGTAAACATGCCATAGTTTCCTTCTGTCTGGAACCCCAGTGGCCAATCTGATTGATGTTCTGGTATAATTTAACGTTTTTATATCCAAATGATTGTTCAGTCACAGAAATATGTATACAGGGGAAAAAACTTGCCCACACCTCTTTAAAAAATACCAACACTACACAAGTGTGTAGCTAAAAAAATAAACTTAAATACTGTATATGTCTAAGTGCTCTTTTCTTAATGGCTAGCCTTTCCATGAGGCCTGTGGCTTTCCTGCACCATTTTCAAAATTAAGGTAGTTGGCAGACGGCTGTGCCAGCCCACTGATGGAATATTCACCTCCGCTTGCTGTAAGGTCATACTGCATATGTACCAAATTAAGCATACAACATCATGAGTTTCACACATGCACCATATGACACTGCATTGATCTTGGAGAAAGAAAAAAAAAAACAACAGTCTTCCCAGAGACATTGCAAGATCATAGGAGGATTTTTTTTCAAACAACAGATAAGTGTAATGTTGTATGGCATAGATGAGATGCCCGAGGTCATGCACTTTATCCTGCACAAGCGCTGTGTGGCAATACTGTGAGACCTTGCAATTTAGGAACAAGTTTCCCTTAAAGTCACTCTGGTGGCATTGCCTACCCAGGGGGCATCCACAAGGCCCTAGCTATGTCACGAGTGCCTCAGGGAAACTGAGAAGTGGAAACATCAAAGCATGGGTAAAAGCAAACATTTCAAAATTTTAAAGAAATGTATGTTAGGTAATTTTACATAAGTGTACAGAGCTGCACGCTGATGTGAATTTTGGTGAAAAAAGGGTAAAGGTCCATCTTAAAAAGAAAAAAAAAAAAATCTGTGAAATTTGCACACTGTATTCTTGTGTTTCATCATATAACAATACCAATGATTACAAAATTCCTTGATAAAAAAATATTGCTAGGTAGAATTTAAATTAATAAATGCTTAAGACCTCCGAACATTTTTTTTTAGAAGACCAAAAGGCTGTTGCTCATTACATCAGGATTAGCACGAGCTCAGCAACATGCAAGATCTGCCCAACAGCACCCCCAACATGTGCCTACAGATAAAATGGAAGACAGCCAGTCATGCACTGCAGGAGATCAAGCAATGCTTGAAGTTAAACACACAAGGCTGCTTAGAGCAAATTATAAGTAATGTATTTAACTCTCATCCACTTCTAACAAGATAACTCATTTTACCTGTGATTTCTGCTAATCACATTAATGGCACATTACATTTACTTAGTCAATAAAGACCCAATTAATCAGAAAAGAGTCTTTAACTATCAAGAGCTTATTCACACTAGAGAGGTTTTTCTCAGTATGCAGAAGAATGCGGAAGAATGTGTTTTTTTCCCCATGCGTGTTAATGTATTTACATGAACTGAATACATTTAAGATTATGCTTTTCATAGTAAATAATCAGATCTAATGTTGCATTCAGCTGCAACATAGATACATGACATCAAACCATGTGCACCTACATTGATTTTGAGCTTTTACATATAGATATGGTTGCTTTGGCAGTATTGGTACTATGCATTTCAATATACAGTGGGGACAGAAAGTATTCAGACCCCCTTAAATTTTTCATTCTTTCTTATATTGCAGCCATTTGCTAAAATCATTTAAGTTCATTTTTTTTTCCTCATTAATGTACACACAGCACCCCATATTGACAGAAAAACACAGAATTGTTGATATTTTCCAGGTTTATTAAAAAAGGAAAACTGAAATATCACATGGTCCTAAGTATTCAGACCCTTTGCTGTGACACTCATATATTTACCCCAGGTGCTGTCCATTTCTTCTGATCATCCTTGAGATGGTTCTACACCTTCATTTGAGTCCAGCTGTGTTTGATTATACTGATTGGACTTTGTTAGGAAAGCCACACACCTGTCTATATAAAACTTTACAGCTCACAGTGCATGTCAGAGCAAATGAGTGAGAATCATGAGGTCAAAAGGAACTGCCTGAAGAGCTCAGAGAGACAGAATTGTGGCAAGGCACAGATCTAGCCAAGGTTACAAAAACATTTCTGCTGCACTTAAGGTTCCTAAGAGCACAGTGGCCTCCATAATCCTTAAATGGAAGACGATTGGGATGACCAGAACCCTTCCTAGAGCTAGCCGTCCAGCCAAACTGAGCTATCGGGGGAGAAGAGCCTTGGTGAGAGAGGTAAAGAACTCAAAGATCACTGTGGCTGAGCTCCAGAGATGCAGTCGGGAGATGGGAGAAAGTTGTAGAAAGTCAACCATCACTGCAGCCCTCTACCAGTCGGGGCTTTATGGCAGAGTGGCCCGATGGAAGCCTCTCCTCAGTTCAAGACACATGGAAGCCCGCATGGAGTTTGCTAAGAAAAACGCCTGAAGGACTCCAAGATGGTGAGAAATAAGTTTCTCTGGTCTGATGAGACCAAGATAGAACTTTTTGGCCTTAATTTTAAGCGGGATGTGTGGAGAAAACCAAGCACTGCTCATCACCTATCCAATACAGTCCCAACAGTGAAACATTGTGGTGGCAGCATCATGCTGTGGGAGTGTTTTTCAGCTGCAGGGATAGGATGATTGGTTGCAATCGAGGGAAAGATGAATGCGGCCAAGTACAGGGATATCCTGGACGAAAACCTTCTCCAGAGTGCTCAGGACCTCAGACTGGGCCGAAGGTTTACCTTCCAACAAGACATTGACCCTAAGCACACAGCTAAAATAACGAAGGAGTGGCTTCACAACAGCTCCGTGACTGTTCTTGAATGGCCCAGCCAGAGCCCTGACTTAAACCCAATTGAGCATCTCTGGAGAGACCTAAAAATGGCTGTCCACCAACGTTTACCATCCAACCTGACAGAACTGGAGAGGATCTGCAAGGAGGAATGGCAGAGGATCCTCAAATCCAGGTGTGAAAAACTTGTTGCATCTTTCCCAAAAAGACTCAAGGCTGTATTAGATCAAAAGGGTGCTTCTACTAAATACTGAGCAAAGGGTCTGAATACTTAGGACCATGTGATATTTCAGTTTTTCTTTTTTAATAAATCTGCAAAAATGTCAACAATTCTGTGTTTTTCTGTCAATATGGGGTGCTGTGTGTACATTAATGAGGGAAAAAAATGAACTTAAATGATTTTAGCAAATGGCTGCAATATAAGAAAGAGTGAAAAATTTAAAGGGGGTCTGAATACTTTCCTTCCCCACTGTATGTAAAAGAAATGAAATGTCAATATGTTACCCACAAACATTTTTGGCATACATTTTAACAATGCATATATCACACCAAAAAAAAGCAAAATATTTCAAAGACAAGATAGTTAAGACTAACAGTTACCCAACCTTATCCTTAATTTAAACCTATACTTAACCCTTTAAACCTGTATGCAGTGTTACAGAATAGTATGTAGGTTTTCTAAAAAGGACAATAAAAAAAAAATGGGGTGGGTATTACCTTTTGATATTCTTACCAGACCCTTATCCAGACATGCAGCCTGTAAGGCAAGGAAGAATGCCCCCCCCCCCCGCCCCACTTACTTTACTATACTTGGCCATATGTCTTTCAACATTTCTAAAAGCTCAGGATAAGTTATGATGGATTTATGCTTTACCTCCTCAATTGGACAGAGTGCCTGACACAATGATTGCAGTAGGCTGCAATTAAGGTGACAGCAAAATAAAGTTAAATTGTTTAGAGGGATATAATCACTAGTCTAGCTCCATCAACACAGTTGCTGCCATGTCAACTAACCTCACAATGAACCAATGTCTCTGGGTGTGCAGAATGTGATGTCAGGTAGGTGACATAGCAGCAAGTGTTAGACTTCAGGTGGCCAGACAAAAGGTTAATTTATGTAAGCTATAACAAGCATTAATTTGTCATAACTGTCATTTTTGTTTTAGCAGAACAGAGATTAACAGCCACAAAACTGTTAAATAATATAAAAAAATAAATTGTTACAGCTTAGTATATTGCAACTATTGAAAGTAAAAATGAATGCAAAGTAAAGATACAAATCTTCTACAGTTAAAGTGGTTGTAAAGGCAGAAGGTTTTTTTTTATCTTAATGCATTCTATGCATTAAGAAAAAACCTTGTGTGTAGCAGTTACCCTCCCCTTGCTTCCCCTCCTTGCACTCCTACTGGCCCACGGGATGCTTCGTTGTCCAATAGAAAAGTGAAGGAGGTAGGGAGGGGTGAACATCCTTTAATGCCATTATAAGTGCTGAAGGTTTCCTTGTAACACTGGCTAGGGATCAGGGCTGAATCTAGCCTGTCTGATGTGGGGGGGCAGTCAGCGGGGTGGAGAATGGAAGGTCAGCAGGGCAGGGTACAGCGGTCAGCAGGGTGGAGGACAGGGGCCAGTAGTAAGGGAGGCAGGGTTCAGAGGCCAGTAGTAAGTGATGCAGAGGACAGATTTTGCTTAACAGTGTGAAGGGCTTAAAGAGGAATGCTTAAATAGAATCTGTTCCTAACTGCTGTGTACACTGCACACATACTGTATACCACATTCTTTGTACCCACAAAATACTCCTACTTACTGTGTCATAAGTGACAGTCTCAAAAGATACATAAAAAAGCCAGAATGAAGGACCATTTTTTAAAATTTAAAATGTTTCGATCACATATGCTTTTGTTCAAAGCGATCACTTTGTCTGAGCCTACCTTAAAGGGTAAGTTTACCTTTATAGAAAAATCTGTAAGGTGAACTTGCACAGGACCCCCTCTTCACCCTATTTGAGGGGGAACTTTTATGAGGATTCTTGCTGTAAGGGGGAATCTGATGTAAACAGGTGGGCTCATCCTGACTGATGCACGCTACATGCTGTTTTGTACATTACTTACTCCTGACCCTTGCGCTTTATAGAATATGTTGCACATTACATTGTCCTGACCAAAGTGTTCGTTGCTCCAACAGTTGCTGGTTCTATTGAAGTTATTCTCTAAAAACCTGTAAGGTGAACTTAACTAGGACCCCAAGGCAACCCCCCCCTCCCCCGTTCCCGCTGACCTGCAACACGGTGATCTCCCATTCTGAGCTCTGCTATAGCCACCACCTCACGTCTCCGGGGCTTGGAAATCCCCAGAGCTTGATCTCCTAAACGTACATCAGGAGGGACATTTAGGAGCATTCTAATTGGTCGCCGATGTCACATGGGAGGCAGCCTGTCCTCTCAGGGTGGAAGAAGACGCGTAAATGCCGAGGAAATTTCTAAGCCCCGATGCCATGAGGCGACTACAGCAGGGCTCAGAATGGGAGATCACTGTGTTGCAGGTCAGCGGGACCGGGGGAGTGGGGGCGGGGGGGGGATGAGGAAGGGATCCTGTGTAAGTTCACCTTGCAGGTCTTTAGGCCCCTTTCACACTGGGGCGGTGGGGGCGTCGGCTGTAAAACAGCGCTATTTTTAGCGTGGTTTTACCGTCGTTTTTGCGGCTGTATTCGGCCACTAGCGGTGCGGATTTAACCCCCGCTGGCGGCCGAAAAAGGGTTAAAACCGCTCGCATAGCGCGGCTATAGCCGCGGTATTGCCGCTCTGCCCCATTGATTTCAATGGGAAGGAGCGGTTTAGGAGCGGTGAATACACCGCTCCTTCACCGCTCCAAAGATGCGACTCCAGCAGCGCACCCTTGGGCTTTCACACTGAACAAACAGCAGCGGCTGTTTTGGGTCGGTTTGCAGGCGGTATTTTTAGCGCAATAACGCCTGCAAACCGCCCCAGTGTGAAAGGGGTCTTAAAGAATAACTTCAATAAAACATTATAATAATAATAAAACCAGCAACTGTTGGAGCAATGAACACTTTGGTCAGGACAATGTAATATGCAACATATTGTATAAATCACAGGGGTCAGGAGTAAGTAATGTACAAAACATAGAGCATGCATCAGTCAGGATGAGCCCACCTGTTTATATCAGATTCCCCCTTTACAGAAAGAATCCTCATAAAAGTTCCCCCTCAAACAGAGTCCTTACCCTTACATTGGGGTCCCAGAATCTCCCCCAAACATAAGGGTCTCCAAAGTCACTCCCTCTTATGTTAGGGTCCCCAGAGTAATCCGCAACATCTGGGCCCCCCTTACATTAGGATCTCCAAAGTCCCCCTCTTTAAATCAAAGTCCCCAGAGTCACCCCCCTTACATCAGGGTCCCCAGGCTCTCCGGAGTCATCCTCGCTTACATCAGGGTCCCCAGAGGCCCCTTTCTTATATCAGGGTCCCTACCTAGAGTCACTCTCTTAAAAGGAGGGTCCCAAAGTTTCCCTAGTCACATCAGGTCCCCAGAACCCCCCTTACATTAGGGTCGCAAGAGCCCTCCCTTTACATCAGGATCCCTGGAGTCCTCCACTTACTACTTCCAGGTTCCTAAAGTCCCACTTAAATCACGGTTCCCATAGTCCCTGCTTCCACCATTTTATCAGAGACCCCAAAGCCCCTCCCCAACATCAGTGTCCCCAGGATTCTACCTCCTTACTTCAGGATCCCCCTTCCTTAGACCACGGCCCCAGAGTCACTCTTTACATCAGGGCCCTCAGAGCCCCAAACCCCATCTTACATCAGGGTCCCCAGAGCCCCCCCCCTCCTTACATCAGGGTCCCCAGAGCCCGCCTTCCTTACATCAGGGTCCCCAGAGGCCCCCTTCCTTACATCAGGATCCCCAGAATCTCCATAGTTTAATTTAGGGTCCCCAGAGCTGCTCCCTCAGCCCTAATATTGGATCAGTGTCTCAAAAGTTTCCTTACTCTCTTTGCATCATTCCAGTCCACACAATTCCATCAGAGTGCAGCAAGCAGCTATGGAAAAGAAGGGAGGCAGGATACGGGCAGCAGGTCCAGCTGAGGAAGTTCTGTCCTCCACTGAATGCGGACGGCAGAGCAATTTCGTGGGTTGGTCGCTAGGACTGTCCAGCATCAGTTATACTTGAATTTACATATGGATATATCTAGTGCTGTAGCTCTAACAGTGGCGGTGGGTGGAACAAACACAGACTATTCCTTGGCTTTGGGGGGGGGGGGCACACAACTGAAATCTGGGGGCTGCGCACCCCAGCACCCCCCTAGATCCGGCCGTGCTAGGGATCTGGTTTTCTAGGGATTTTTAAAAAAAGTGATAACCTACAGAATACTTTAAGAATACATGAGCTCTGGCAGGCTGGATTGGATACAATTAAAAAGAAATATTTAAATTAAATAAATAGCATCAAAAGAAGGCCACATCTCACACATATATTTCCCCAGCAAACCAACCAATGGAATGATGTAATTTACATAACAGAAACAAATCATGATAATCCTTTAAAATTAGGCTACAGATTAGTCTGTTTGAAGGATGTAGTCAAACTGAAAACATCTGGTCATGTTAAGAGAGACGAAGGACATTTTTAACTTTTACAAAATAAGATTACCAGATCTATTCATTCCATACAAGTGTCTGGGTAAAGTCTAATTATTTTATCTGGGTCACATATAATCTGCCTGTGCGTGCTGTACACAGCAGCATTCGAGGGGAAGGGATCTTTCACAGAGACACGAAATCACCCACTAAGAAGAGTCATATATACATTTTTTAAATATTCAGGTAAAATAGAAGGGTAGGGCTTGCACATTTGATGCACGAGTATGTTAAAAGCAGAATTAAAGTGTCTTATTTTTTATAAAACACTTTGAAATTGCACATTACATGGAATTGAACACTGAGCGGATCCACCTCGTGTGAATAAGGCCTTAGAGGTAGATGAGGGCAATGCTACAATTTGAGGAAGTGAATTAATCAATCTAAGACATATTATGGCAGTTAGCCAATCCCAATATTACCCAATCCTCCATCTCTCCTGCTCTTTTTTTCAGTTACTTTTCAAAAAGCATTTTTTAAAAAACATCAACAAGAAAGAAGCGAGAACACAGGACAGTATTAAGAGAACATTTTTGTGTGCAGTGATGGTTTCTGCCCGATATATAAACGTAGAAGAATAATGACATACTAAGAGAGAGATGTGGAAAGCCTAAGACCGCTGGGCTGTGAAATTTGCAACGTTCAACCATGAGGTCATAGAGAACTCCAGCTCCTGCACAACAGCTGGGAGACCTTCTAGACATAAGACTATTTTACAAGTGTGCACACATGCAATGTTTTGAACTTGCAGAGGAGAGTTTGTATTAACCACTTACTGACCACCCCATAGCAGATTTACTGCTACTGTGCAGAATCATGTATATATACACACACACGATTCTGCACTTCCGCCTACAGGGGGCGGGCACTGATCATCGCGCAGAGCAGGGAATAAAATCCATCACTTCCCTGATAAAAAGCAGCACACTGATGATGTCACAAAAAACACTGGTTAGGCACACAGTTAACCCATTGATCGCTCTAGATGTTTAACCCCTTCCCTGCCAGTGTCATTAGTACAGGGACAGCAGTGCATATTTTTAGCACTGATCACTGTATTAGCATCACTTGTTCCCACAAAGTTTCCGACTCTCTGTCGCAATAGTGGAGTCCCGTTTTAAAAGTCGCTGATCACCGCCATTACTAGTATAAAAATAAATAAAAACTCCAATATATATTCCATAGTTTGTAGTAAGCACTTGGCATAAGTGTGAAACGCGTTAGTCGTTTTGTCTGTACTTTTTCCGCTACAGTGTCCTGTATGCTCTATGATCCTGATTTTACAATAAAGACACTTGCACTTGCATTTTTTCCCTGTGTGCAGCTGTCCGGATCTTTTCATATACTTCCTCCCATAGTTTGTAGATGCTATAACTTTTGCACAAACCAATCAATATTCCCCTTTTGGGATTTTTATTACACCAAAAATATGTAGTGGAATACATATTGGCCAAAATGTATAAAGAAGTTTGATGTTTTTCAGCGGAAAGTAAAAAATATTGTTTTTTTTTCCAAAATGGTTGATCGCATTTGTGGGGAAAAATTTGGGTACAACGTTGCATGGTCGCACAATTGTCAGTTAAAGTCACACAGTACCGCATTGCAAAAAATGGGCTGGTCATGGGGAGGGGGGGGGGGTGTAAATCTTCTGGAGGTCAAGTGGTTAAACAAAAAAAAATAGTTCTGCTTTAAGACTGCAGTTAAAAGATCAAGATCCCTTTCTTGTTTTTAACCTGGGTGAGGGAGATGCAAGTTGTGTAGCTGCTATACCTATCCTCTGGCTTCCACACTCGAGTCACTCACACAGAATAAGTAGGATTTGTTAGGTCTTCTGACTTTACATGTCCTGGTCTGTATAGTTGTCACAGGTCAGTAATTCAGACTCTAAGGCTGGGTTCACACTGCAGCACGGAGCAGCTCACGGCAGGGGTCCGGTGCGTCCCTGTTCACTGTTTCAGGTACAATTTCAGTCCGAGTTTTTGGCTGAATTCAGACCTGAAACAGACCAGGAGAGGCATAGGACTCCTGTGCAATTCGCACTGGAGCCAATCCGGAGATGTGTGAACCAGCTCCATTGAGAGCCGGTCACAATCTCCTGACATATGAATTGGATGCGGAAAAATCTGCATCCAATTCGCAATAGTGTGAACCCAGCCTAACACTTTAAGAAGAAGGTTAGCAATGTTATCCTGTCTTTCTTTGTATTATACATTACTGCCCTGGTCAAATGTCTACCGCACTAACTACCAAAGCGATTGTACGCGAAAAATGGTAATAAACATTTTTATAAGAAAACTATGAATGAAGTTAAAAATCTATATTGTTTGTATTTGACCAACTAAAAATACTTAAAAAAAAAAAAAAATCTGATAAAAACAAAACAAAAACAAAAAAAACACAAAAACAAAAAAACAAAAAAAAACAAAAACAAAAAAAAAAAAACACTACAGTATATTGTTAAATTTCACCCAATATGTAATGCCACCGTAACATTCCACACTGTACTGCAACACCAAATTATATAAACAGTCACAAGAACATACCTTGCTATTATACCATATTCCATCAACCAACAATTGCAAAAATCACACCACAATAATGCAGACTGCATCATCCAGAAAGAACATGAACACCCTTCTCCAGTTTTCAGCCAATACCACATCCCTAATGTGTTACCTATACAAAATGTAGCCATCACAAGTGATGCCTGCTCACATTGATACACCACCATTTCCTTACTTCTACTGATTGTGTAAAGAGAGTTATCACCTTGAAGAAAGCATGTGAATAGAGAGAAGGTCTCATATTCCTACTGCCACTTTCTATTAACATGTGCCTGCTGGGAAACTACATCTTCCATGATTCCCACCCATTCATTATGTGAGAAGATATATGGGCATTTTTTGGTCAGGGATAAATGTACTATGTTGCTTGCATTCCTTCTTCCCCAGGTCTACCAGCACCTGTCAGACTATTACTGTCTGAAAGGTGCAGAGGCAGTCAGCTTCCTAATGAATATGCGATCAGTCACGTTACGAAGGCATGCATATGTGGGTAAAGACCAGGGAAGTTGAAAATTGCAGATCTGCTTACTACAGGTGGTTTTACAGTTTAAAACTACAAGGCGGTGTATACTGGACCAGTCCCCTGCACAGGGAGAGCATGCAATGCGACCAACCATTGGCATATGAAGTTCCTGTACAATAGCACATGGCACTTTAGAGATGGATTACTTAATGCTTATAGTAGGAGGAAAAAGTGCAGCATTAAGGTAAGACTACACATGGCCTACGATTCAAAAAAAAAAAAAAAAACAGTTAGGTACCTGGTAACTCTTTTTCTAAGAAGTCTTCCAGGGCAGCATCCGAGAGATAGGCTCCTCCTCCCTAAAACAGGAAACACATTAGTCCACCATTATAAATTTCACACTCTTACCTGTGTGCCTCAGTTATGTTAAAGCACCGAAGGAATTACCTGTAAGCTGCAAGCTCCCCCTCTGTACCTGGTTTTTGTTGTTTCAAGGGTGGGAACTAGTGCTGCCCTGGAAGACTTCTTAGAAAAAGAGTTACCAGGTACCTAACTCTGTTTTCTCGAATCGTCTTCCAGGGCAGCATCCGAGAGGATATATCAAGCAATACTTACTAGGGTGGGGTTAGAGACTGGAGCACTTTACGACCAAATGCTTGGTCTTGGTCAGACAGCTGGTCTATGCGGTAGTGCTTAGCGAAAGTACTGAAGCTCGACCATGTCGCTGCCCTGCAGATCTGCTCCGGAGTTGCCCCTGCTTTCTCTGCGGCCGAGGTTGCCCAGGCTCTAGTTGAGTGCGCTCTGATTTCACTAGGTGGAGTGAGATTCTGTGCCTTATAGGTAATCTGTATGGCCATCCTTATCCATCTGCTGATGGTGCTTTTTGAGGCTTGTTTCCCTCTGTTCATTCCTGCATAGAGGATGAAGAGGGAGGTCGTTCTACGCCATTCTTTTGTTCTATCGAGATACGCTATGAGCGTGTTCCTTACATCAAGTTTGCTGTAAATGTCTCTTTTCCTACTATCCATGGTTGTTGGAAGTGAGGGTATGACGATGTTTTGGGTTCTGTGAAATGTAGAAGAGACCTTGGGTAGAAAGGCCGGATCTGGAGAGAGAATTATCTTGTCCAGATGTATTAGACAGTATGGTTCTATTGAAGATAGAGCTTGGATCTCACTCACTCTTCTGGCGGATACTAAGGCCAGAAGGAGCGCAGTTTTTAACGTGAGGTTTTTGTCTGAGCTGTCCTCGATAGGTTCAAACGGAGGGGAAAGAAAGCCCTTAAGTACTGTGCCCATGTGGGAGTTTTGTACAATTTGGCTGGTTTGGATCTTTTAAGAGCTATGAGGAATCGTCTTATCAGCGGGTCTTCCGCTAGTCTAGTATCCATGACCGAAGAAAGTGCTGCAACTTGTACTTTCAGGGTACTTGGTGATATGTTTTTGTCTGCACCATCTTGTAGGAAGTCCAAAACTATTGGAATTATCCCACCGTTGGAGATTGGTCTGTCTTCGTACCAAGAAACACATTTTTTCCTTATTTTCTCATAGATGGCTCTCGTTACCGGCTTTCTGCTGTTTAACCACTTAAGGACCGCCTCACGCCGATGTACGTCGGCAAGGCGGCACGGGCAGGCAAAATCACGTACATGTACGTGATTTGCCTCCCGCGGGTGGGGGGTCCGATCGGACCCCCCCCCGCCGCCCGAGGCGGTCCCGTTTTGTCCCCCGGCGATCGGAGACGAGGGGGAGGCCATCCGATCGTGGCCCCCCCCTCGCGATCGCCGCCGGCCAATAGGAACACTCCTTTGCTGCTGTATGCTAAACAGCAGCAAAGGAAGTGATGTCATCTCCCCTCGGGTCGGTATTTTCCGTTCCGGCCCGAGGAGAGACGACATGTGAGTGAGTGCACCAACACTACACACACAGTAGAACATGCCAGGCACACTAAACACCCCGATCCCCCCCCCGATCGCCCCCCGATCCCCCCCCGATCACCCCCCCCCCTGTCACAAACTGACACCAGCCGTTTTTTTTTTTTTTTTTTGTTTTTTTTTTCTGATTACTGCTGCTGTCAGTTTGTGACAGTTACTGTGTTAGCACAGTTACTGTTACCCCCCTGTAGGTCTAGGGTACCCCCCCTAACCCCCCCTAATAAAGTTTTAACCCCTTGATCACCCCCTGTCACCAGTGTCGCTAAGCGATCATTTTTCTGATCGCTGTATTAGTGTCGCTGGTGACGGTAGTTAGTGAGGTAAATATTTAGGTTCGCCGTCAGCGTTTTATAGCGTCAGGGACCCCCCTATACTACCTAATAAATGTTTTAACCCCTTGATTGCCCCCTAGTTAACCCTTTCACCACTGATCACCGTATAACCGATACGGTTGACGCTGGTTAGTTTGTTTATTTTTTATAGTGTCAGGGCACCCGCCGTTTATTACCGAATAAAGGTTTAGCCCCCCGATCGCCCGGCGGTGATATGCGTCGCCCCAGGCAGCGTCAGATTAGCGCCAGTACCGCTAACACCCACGCACGCAGCATACACCTCCCTTAGTGGTATAGTATCTGATCGGATCAATATCTGATCCGATCAAATCTATACTAGCGTCCCCAGCAGTTTAGGGTTCCCAAAAACGCAGTGTTAGCGGAATCAGCCCAGATACCTGCTAGCACCTGCGTTTTGCGCCTCCGCCCAGCCCACCCAAGTGCAGTATCGATCGATCACTGACACAAAACACTAAACGCATAACTGCAGCGTTCGCAGCGTCAGGCCTGATCCCTGCGATTGCTAACAGTTTTTTTGGTAGCATTTTGGTGAACTGGCAAGCACCAGCCCCAGGCAGTGTCAGGTTAGCGCCAGTACCGCTAACACCCACGCACGCACCGTATACCTCCCTTAGTGGTATAGTATCTGAACGGATCAATATCTGATCCGATCAGATCTATACTAGCATCACCAGCAGTTTAGGGTTCCCAAAAAACGCAGTGTTAGCGGGATCAGCCCAGATACCTGCTAGCACCTGCGTTTTGCCCCTCCGCCCAGCCCGGCCCAGCCCAGCCCATCTAAGTGCAGTATCGATCGATCACTGTCACTTACAGAACACTAAACGCATAACTGCAGCGTTCGCAGAGTCAGGCCTGATCCCTGTGATCGCTAACAGTTTTTTTGGTAGCGTTTTGGTGAACTGGCAAGCACCAGCCCCAGGCAGCGTCAGATTAGCGCCAGTACCGCTAACACCCACGCACGCAGCATACACCTCCCTTAGTGGTATAGTATCTGAACGGATCAATATCTGATCCGATCAGATCTATACTAGTGTCACCAGCAGTTTAGGGTTCCCAAAAACGCAGTGTTAGCGGGATCAGCCCAGATACCTGCTAGCACCTGCGTTTTGCCCCTCCGCCCGGCCCGGCCCAGCCCACCCAAGTGCAGTATCGATCGATCACTGTCACTTACAAAAGACTAAACGCATAACTGCAGCGTTCGCAGAGTCAGGCCGGATCCCTGCGATCGCTAACAGTTTTTTTGGTAGCATTTTGGTGAACTGGCAAGCACCAGCGGCGTAGTACACCCCGGTCGTAGTCAAACCAGCACTGCAGTAACACGTGGTGACGTGGTGAGTCCCATAAGTGCAGTTCAAGCTGGTGAGGTGGCAAGCACTAGTAGTGTCCCGCTGCCACCAAGAAGACAAACACAGGCCCGTCGTGCCCATAGTGCCCTTCCTGCTGCATTCCCCAATCCTAATTGGGAACCCACCGCTTCTGCAGCGCCCGTACTTCCCCCATTCACATCCCCAACCAAATGCAGTCGGCTGCATGAGAGGCATTTATATATCCTCCCGAGTACCCCTACCCAACGAACCCCCCCAAAAAAAGATGTCGTGTCTGCAGCAAGCGCGGATATAGGCGTGACACCCGCTATTATTGTCCCTCCTGTCCTGACAATCCTGGCCTTTGCATTGGTGAATGTTTTGAACGCTACCATTCACTAGTTGAGTAATAGCGTAGGGTACAGCATTGCACAGACTAGGCACACTTTCACAGGGTCTCCCAAGATGCCATCGCATTTTGAGAGACCCGAACCTGGAACCGGTTACCGTTATAAAAGTTAGTTACAAAAAAAGTGTAAAAAAAAAAAATATATAAAATAAAAAAAAATAGTTGTCGTTTTATTGTTCTCTCTCTCTCTATTCTCTCTCTCTATTGTTCTGCTCTTTTTTTACTGTATTCTATTCTGCAATGTTTTATTGTTATTGTTATTGTTATTGATTGTTATTGTTATTGTTATTATGTTTTATCATGTTTGTTTTTCAGGTGTGTAATTATTTATACTTTACTGTTTACTGTGCTTTATTGTTAACCATTGTTAACCATTTTTTTGTCTTCAGGTACGCCATTCACGACTTTGAGTGGTTATACCAGAATGATGCCTGCAGGTTTAGGTATCATCTTGGTATCATTCTTTTCAGCCAGCGGTCGGCTTTCATGTAAAAGCAATCCTAGCGGCTAATTAGCCTCTAGACTGCTTTTACAAGCCGTGGGAGGGAATGCCCCCCCCCCCCCCACCGTCTTTCGTGTTTTTCTCTGGCTCTCCTGTCTCAACAGGGAACCTGAGAATGCAGCCGGTGATTCAGCCAGCTGACCATAGAGCTGATCAGAGACCAGAGTGGCTCCAAACATCTCTATGGCCTAAGAAACCGGAAGCTACGAGCATTTCATGACTTCGATTTCGCCGGATGTAAATAGCGCCATTGGGAAATTGGGGAAGCATTTTATCACACCGATCTTGGTGTGGTCAGATGCTTTGAGGGCAGAGGAGAGATCTAGGGTCTAATAGACCCCAATTTTTTCAAAAAAGAGTACCTGTCACTACCTATTGCTATCATAGGGGATATTTACATTCCCCGAGATAACAAAAAAAATGATTAAAAAAAAAAAATATGAAAGGAACAGTTTAAAAGTAAGATTAAAAAAGCAAAAAAATAATAAAGAAAAAAAAAAAAAAAAAAAAAAGCACCCCTGTCGCCCCCTGCTCTCGCGCTAAGGCGAGCGCAAGCGGCGGTCTGTCGTCAAACGTAAACAGCAATTGCACCATGCATGTGAGGTATCACCGCGAAGGCCAGATCGAGTGCAGTAATTTTTCCAGTAGACCTCCTCTGTAAATCTAAAGTGGTAACCTGTAAAGGCTTTTAAAGGCTTTTAAACATGTATTTATTTTGTTGCCACTGCACGTTTGTGCGCAATTTTAAAGCATGTCATGTTTGGTATCCATGTACTCGGCCTAAGATCATCTTTTTTATTTCATCAAACATTTGGGCAATATAGCGTGTTTTAGTGCATTAAAATTTAAAAAAGTGTGTTTTTTCCCCAAAAAATGCGTTTGAAAAATCGCTGCGCAATTACTGTGTGAAAAAAAAAAATGAAACACCCACCATTTTAATCTGTAGGGCATTTGCTTTAAAAAAATATATAATGTTTGGGGGTTCAAAGTAATTTTTTTGCAAAAAAAAATAACTTTTTCATGTAAACAATAAGTGTCAGAAAGGGCTTTGTCTTCAAGTGGTTAGAGGAGTGGGTGATGTGTGACATAAGCTTCTAAATGTTGTGCATAAAATGCCAGGACAGTTCAAAACCCCCCCAAATGACCCCATTTTGGAAAGTAGACACCCCAATCTATTTGCTGAGAGGCATGTCGAGTCCATGGAATATTTTATATTGCGACACAAGTTGCGGGAAAGAGACAAATTTTTTTTTTTTTTTTTTTTTTTTGCACAAAGTTGTCACTAAATGATATATTGCTCAAACATGCCATGGAAATATGTGAAATTACACCCCAAAATACATTCTGCTGCTTCTCCTGAGTACGGGGATACCACATGTGTGAGACTTTTTGGGAGCCTAGCCGCGTACGGGACCCCGAAAACCAATCACCGCCTTCAGGCTTTCTAAGGGCGTGAATTTTTGATTTCACTCTTCACTGCCTATCACAGTTTCGGAGGCCATAGAATGCCCAGGTGGCACAAAACCCCCCCAAATGACCCCATTTTGGAAAGTAGACACCCCAAGCTATTTGCTGAGAGGTATAGTGAGTATTTTGCAGACCTCACTTTTTGTCACAAAGTTTTGAAAATTGAAAAAAGAAAAAAAAAAAATGTTTTTTCTTGTCTTTCTTCATTTTCAAAAACAAATGAGAGCTGCAAAATACTCACCATGCCTCTCAGCAAATAGCTTGGAGTGTCTACTTTCCAAAATGGGGTCATTTGGGGGGGGTTTGTGCCACCTGGGCATTCCATGGCCTCCGAAACTGTGATAGGCAGTAAAGAGTGAAATCAAAAATTTTCACCCTTAGAAATCCTGAAGGCAGTGATTGGTTTTCGGGGTCCCGTACGCGGCTAGGCTCCCAAAAAGTCCCACACATGTGGTATCCCCATACTCAGGAGAAGCAGCTAAATGTATTTTGGGGTGCAATTCCACATAGGCCCATGGCCTGTGTGAGCAATATATCATTTAGTGACAACTTTATGAAAAAAAAAAAAATAAAAAAAAAAAAGTGTCACTTTCCCGCAACTTGTGTCAAAATATAAAATATTCCATGGACTCAATATGCCTCTCAGCAAATAGCTTGGGGTGTCTACTTTCCAAAATGGGGTCATTTTGGGGGGTTTTGTGCCACCTGGGCATTCCATGGCCTCCGAAACTGTGATAGGCAGTAAAGAGTGAAATCAAAAATTTACACCCTTAGAAATCCTGAAGGCGGTGATTGGTTTTCGGGGCCCCGTACGCGGCTAGGCTCCCAAAAAGTCCCACACATGTGGTATCCCCATACTCAGGAGAAGCAGCTGAATGTATTTTGGGGTGCAATTCCACATAGGCCCATGGCCTGTGTGAGCAATATATCATTTAGTGACAACTTTTTGTAAATATTTTTTTTTTTTTTTTTTTTTGTCATTTTTCAATCACTTGGGACAAAAAAAATAAATATTCAATGGGTTCAACATGCCTCTCAGCAATTTCCTTGGGGTGTCTACTTTCCAAAATGGGGTCATTTGGGGGGGTTTTGTACTGCCCTGCCATTTTAGCACCTCAAGAAATGACATAGGCAGTCATAAACTAAAAGCTGTGTAAATTACAGAAAATGTACCCTAGTTTGTAGACGCTATAACTTTTGCGCAAACCAATAAATATACGCTTATTGACATTTTTTTTACCAAAGACATGTGGCCGAATACATTTTGGCCTAAATGTATGACTAAAATTTAGTTTATTGGATTTTTTTTATAACAAAAAGTAGAAAATATCATTTTTTTTCAAAATTTTCGGTCTTTTTCCGTTTATAGCGCAAAAAATAAAAACCGCAGAGGTGATCAAATACCATCAAAAGAAAGCTCTATTTGTGGGAAGAAAAGGACGCAAATTTCGTTTGGGTACAGCATTGCATGACCGCGCAATTAGCAGTTAAAGCGACGCAGTGCCAAATTGGAAAAAGACCTCTGGTCCTTAGGCAGCATAATGGTCCGGGGCTCAAGTGGTTAAGATGGTGTTGATTACTCTGTCTGACAGGCCCTTGTTCTGGAGTTTTACCCTCTCAGTAACCAAGCCGAGAGCTTCAAGATTTTGTGGTTCGGATGGTTGACTGGGCCTTGTGACAGTAGATCTGGGCGGTCCGTCAGTGTCAGCTGAGGTTGTATGCTGAGATTTTTTAAATGACTGAACCATGCTCTCTGGGGCCAGTGTGGTGCTATTAGTATTACTGTTGTTTTCTCTGCCTTGATTTTTTGGATTACTTTTGGGATTATGGCAGTTGGAGGGAATGCATAGCACAGATGCCATTTCCAGTTTTGGTTGAAAGCATCCACCCCGCTGTTGCCATCTGTAGGGTCCAGGGAGAAAAATATCGGAGATTTTGCGTTCGCCCTGGAAGCAAATAGGTCTACTTCGGGTATTCCCCACTTCTGGGTGATTTGAGTGAAGGTTGTTTGGTTTAGCGACCATTCCGTGTGTTTTATCGTTTTCCGGCTCAGGAAATCTGCCACTGTATTGTCTGTTCCTTTTAGATGAATACCGGATATCGATCTTATGTTCACTTCTGTCCACAGTAGGATAGATTGTGTCAGTCTCATCAGTTTTTGGGATTTTGTGCCCCCTTGTCTGTTTAGGTATGCAACTGTCGTTGCGTTGTCTAATTGTATCTTTACATCCTTCCCCTGTAATGCTGGCTTGAAGGCTTTTAGCGCTTCTCCCACAGCTTTCAGCTCTCTCAAGTTTGAGGAGGCTTGTGCCCATTTGGGTGTCCATTTCCCTTGCGAGAACCGCCCTTCCATGTGGGCTCCCCATCCTAGGGCGCTTGCATCGGTGGTGATGCTGACTGGATTGACTTGAGCCCATCTGCGCCCCTCGATGACCCGAAGTGGGTTGAGCCACCAGTAGAGTGTTTGTTTGACTGTGGCGGGGACGGGAATGGGTTTTTCTAGGGATGCTTGCCTGCCATCCCACTGGGACAGAATGTAGTTCTGTAAGGGTCGCATGTGAATTTGTGCCCAGGTGATGGCTGGAATGGAAGACGTCATCAGTCCTAGTACGGACATTCCGTGCCTGATCGTTGTGGAATGGTTCCTTAGCAGGGACGTAATTGCTTGTGTCATTTTTACGTCTTTTTCCTTTGTTAGGAAAATTTTTGACAGTCTGGAGTCCAGCACGTATCCCAGGTACACTACTCTCTGGCTTGGGATCATTTGCGATTTCTCTGCGTTTATTAACCATCCCAGGTTTTGCAGATAGTTCATACTCTTGCGCAGGTTGTTTTCTAGGATTGCTGCTGAGTCCGCAAAGAACAGGAGGTCGTCTAAGTATGGTATTATTCCAATACCCTCCTGTCTTAGACCTTTTAGTGCTTCCGCCATTATTTTTGAGAATATTCTTGGAGCTGAGGAAATTCCGAAGGGGAGAGCTGTGTACTGTAGGTGCAGCGTAGCTGCTGGCCCCTGGATTGCGAACCTTAGAAACTTTTGGTGATCCTTCCTTATGGGGACATGTAGGTAGGCATCCTGTAAGTCTAGTGTTGCCATGAATGTCTCCTGCGGTAGGATGTTCCTGATTGAATAGATAGATTCCATTCTGAATCTCTTGTATCTTATTCCTCGGTTGAGTGGTTTGAGGTTTAGTATCAGCCTTAGTTTGCCTGATGGTTTTCTTTTTGCGAAGATGTGTGAGTAGAAGCCCTTTTGTTCCTCCTCTTGGGGAACGTGACAAATCACCTTCTGATCTAATAGTTTCTGTAGGGATTCTAAAAACACCTTTGCTTGATTGCTGTCCTTGGGTAGCATGGTCGCTAAGTATTTGGTTGGGGGGCGGTTGGAGAATTCTATTGCGTAACCGTCCGCTATGGTGCGCAATATGAATTTGTTTTCTGTTATCTCCTCCCATTGGTGGGAGAAAGCCGCCAATCTGCCCCCCACCTGAAGGCAGTCATTGTTTTTTGTTCTTTTGGGTATTAGGCTTGAGGATGAATTCACCTTTGCCTTTCTTGTTTTGTTGACCCCAGTGCTTTTTTGCCCCTGGCTTATTGAATTTCTTGAAATGCCGAAAGGGCGCCTTCCCTTGTCTCTTCTTGGTTTGAGGGAACCCCTTATTTTTTGCTGCAGTCCTATCCAGGACTGTTTCTAGCTCGGGACCAAACAGTAGGTCTCCAGTGAATGGTATGCCACATAAACGGTTCTTGGAAGGTGCATCCCCCCCCCAGGATTTTAACCACAGGGCTCTGCGGGCCGAGTTTAGTAGTGCCGTGGTCCTAGAGGATATTCTGACAGTTTCTGCTGAAGCATCTGCCAAGAAAGCTGCCGCTCTAGTTAGTGTGGGGATGGTTTTAATTAGTTCCTCCCTGGGCGTGTCGTTCTCCAATAGATCTTGCAGCTGGGTTAGCCAGATTAGCAAGGTTCGGGCTGTGCAGGTGGAAGCAATAGCCGGATTTAGGTTTGCCGCCCCTGCTTCCCATGCCCTTTTCAGGAGAGCTTCTATTTTCTTGTCCATGGGGTCGCTGAGGGTACCTGCGTCATCAAAAGCCAAGTCCGATTTGTTCGTGATTTTTGCCAGAGAGGCATCCACCTTGGGGCATTTAGCCCAGGTTTTGGTGTCTGCTTCCGCAAACGGGTATCTGCGTTTGATTGTGGCGGGGATGAAAAGCTTTTTCTCTGGGACTTCCCATTCCTTTTTGACTATGTCTTTAAGTGTTTGGTGTACCGGGAACGTTCTTGGCTTCTTGGGCTGGAGCCCTTTGTACATTCTGTCATGCATAGTGAGTTCTGCGGTTTTCTGTTCTTTAATGCCTAGAGTGTCAGTGATGGCTTTGAGAAGACTGTCTGTGTCCTCAGAAGGAAACAGGTTGCAGTCTGTCGTGTCATCTTCCTCCTCTGAGTCTGAACAGATACCGTCTTCTGATTCAGATTGTTCAGATTCATCTGAATCCACCTCTTGTTCTGCCTGTACCTTGTTCTCCCTTGGAATGTGTGTTCCGCTGGTAGATGGGATACTGGCCTGAGCGACACTTGCTGGCGTTTCTAATTTTTCTATAGCTGAGCGTAGTGGTGCCATGGTGCTCTGAATTTCTTTCTTAAAAGAATTGAGCAGGTCTTTCAAAAATCCCTGCGATTCTTTTGCCACCATTTTGTCTAAGCATTTCTGACACAGGGGCTTTTTCCAATCTGGGGAAAGCCTGTGGCTGCATGAGGCACATGTTTTGCCTTTAGCCTTCCTTTCCTCAGGGGTCTTTGCCTGCAAGCGAGCATAGAGAACAAAAAAACCCCGTGAGATAGGTGGTCAAAGAAACTGCCTGTAGATAGGCAGTAAAGAGGTTAAGACAGAGATAATTCAAGAATATTCTGGCTTACCTTGGAGCTGTCCTGATTTGCAGGATCTGCAGGGCAGGGTGGGGAAGCGTCAGACATGATCAGCCACCAGGATCCTCTGCTTAGAGGCCTTTTTATCTGCTTCCTGCATAAGCTCCGGCCCCGCCCCCGGCTGACCCCGTGCAGGTTGGTGGACACACCTGCACATGCCGCTGTATTGTAGAGTAACTGTGCTGGTAGTGAAGGGTAGCATTGAACAAATTTGCTATTTGTATTCGGTTTTCTTTCTCTGTTTTTTTTTTTTTTTTTTTAAATTCCCGCCCCTAGGTGTCCCTGCTCTATCTCCGCAGTAGATAGACTACGGGAAAATGGCCGCCAACCCGGAAGCGGAACTTCCTCGGCGCCATCTTGGTACACCCCCGACTTCCTGTAGCGGCCTGTGGCAGTGAGGACGCTGCTGCGCCGCCCGGAGAACGGTGGATTCGTTTGGGGGGACAGCCGCAGCTACCAGGGACCTAGTTAGAAGGTGCAAAACCCTCCCTGCTAGACCCTCTGCTGTTGGGGTTTTCGGCGGCGGTCGGCGGCGGTCGGCGGCGGCGGGGGGGCGCCCATCTATGCATGCATCTATCCCCCCTGGCGGGCTCCAGATTCTGCGGAAAGCCAGAGGGGGGTGCTTGCGGAAGCATACACAGGGCTAAACAGCGGCATGGGGTGGGGATGACAGAGTCCTCCTGCAGCCTGGGGGGATGATTGCAGACCCCTCAGTAGGGGCGAAATCTCAGGCTTTGAGCAATATTGCCCAGTGCTGCGCCTGCTCGCCCTCCCAAAGCCCCTTGGGCTGTATGGGATGCTGGCAGGGGGTCTCCTGCAACAAGCACAGAGACAGGTGAAAATAAAATAACAAACGTTCTTGCAGCTCCTGTGGGTCCGGAGGAAACACAAACAACTGAGGCACACAGGTAAGAGTGTGAAATTTATAATGGTGGACTAATGTGTTTCCTGTTTTAGGGAGGAGGAGCCTATCTCTTGGATGCTGCCCTGGAAGACGATTCGAGAAAAAATGTTCTGCATGGGATTAGGATCTTGGGAGGTGTTATGAATTACAAACATTTCCTGTTCATAATTGCCTTTTAATTTCTTTTCATCTTTTTGGCAAAAAACAATCTGAACATATATATGAAAGTGGATACAGACTTACACATCTGTGAAAACATCTAAAACCTTGGTGGAGTCATCCTACTCTAATATTTGTAGGTATCATAGGAACCTTTAAGCAACTCCTTTATAATAAACAAAATGATCAGAAGACATGAAAAACATGCAGAGCACAAAATTAGTAAGTTTTTTCTGCAATTCTGAGATACAGTTTATATTACAAACATTGTACTTTTCTATAAAAAATGGAACAGCAGTGTCACATTTTTCATATCAAGTCACTTAACATTTGAGGCAGAGTGTCCAAACCCGCCACAGATTTCATTTATCAACATGATTAATATAAATGAGACTAGGACTAGACTTATGGCCCATTAATTATTCAAGGCCTACCTGGAGGGATCTATAAATCACCGGACAGCATATAAAGCGAACTGCAAATATAAGCATGTGTTAAAGCGCATTGCTTCAGTTCACAATTTTGGAACTTGACTAAATTGTAAATTTAAAAGTCTATATTTTGAAATTTGCTGATCTTAGTGATTTTGGCAGGCCAGGTTTAATTAAAAAAAAAAAAATCTAAGATAGGTGAAACAGTGTATATCTATTAGTACCCATACTATATTGACACCACACTACAATACAGGCAACAGATGGTTACAGCAGCTAAAGAAGAACATATAAAATATACACGCAAACCTTGGTACCTGCATGAGACTGTCAGCACGGTTTTGGTTATCCAGAAATAATAAAAAAATGTTCTAATCCTAAAAAAATGTTATATATATATATATATATATATATATATATATATATATATATATATATATATATATATATATATATATATATATAATCTTTTGCATCGGCAAGTTTGCTTTATTATCTTCTGTAAACACTACTTAATCAGTTGAGTACCAGCCAATGATACCCCCTTATTACCAGGTCATTTATCAGTTTTCAGTGTTGTGATACTTTGACTGACAATTACTCATACAACACTGCATTTTTTCCTGTGATCTGCTTGTTCACAAGCACACAAGCACTGTGCACACGTCTGGCACATGCACAAGTAGTAAACAGAAATAAATGTCAACCAAAATTGTTCTCCCAGTGCAGCTATGAGAAAAAGTCTGCTAAGGAAAAAAAAAAAAAAGAACATAATATAAAACCACAGAAAGCGTTTTGCATTACCCTGCCCCTTAACGGTTATTTAAAAAGGTCCCCCTACTGATCAAGAAGAAAGACCTATTTGAAAGTAAGTTTGTTGCTAAATCTATTTGAATTTTTCTTGTTATTTCCCTTTAGCAGTGGAGGGCCATCTAGTCAACAGCCCTGAATCTCCACCACTGAAGAGACCCATCTGCTCCAAGCAGCGAATCTTAGAAAAAACAATTCCCCACTGTTTTACTCATTTCCGGCTGTGTTACACAGCCTCCTCATGTCCCATATGGACGTCATCAGCACAACCCAATGCAGATCCCAGAACTATAGAGGTGATTAAATGTTGTCACTGTCACAAGTGGACATTATCAGTAGAATGATGTTCTTTGCTACTGCCCAGTAACATCCACCCTCACTCCATGTTGTGTTGTATTTGGCTGTAGCCAGGAACTTACTCAAAATAATCTTCTCCTTCCTGCGCTCAAATATTACACCGCCTTATGCTTCCATCAGCTTTGAATTGCAAAGCCTAGTGAGAAATGTAGTCCCTGAGCGGATGCGCACCTCAGTGCACATTATAGCTCCCTGCCCACCACAGTGATGTGAATGGTGTGGTCACATGTCAGAAAGTTTCGATGAAAAGGTTAATCTGGTGCAAAAAATAAATTTACAGTGCACTAATCTATGATTGGGGGGATGCTAGGTGCATAGATCTGTTTGGTAACTGTAGTTCTTCAAAGGTCTTGTTCCTTGATCACTAACCAGTGAGATGGTTTGACCCCTGAATAAAGCAGGCAAACCTGTAGCAGCCACAAGTCTGTATTACCTCTGCTCCTGAGCAAAATCAGTACATGGCTCTACCCTCTCGCTGAGAAATCAACCAAACAGAAAGGCTTTATACGACAGATTACTCAGCACTATTGGGAGGTGTACTGGTCTTTAAAAAGAGGTAAAGGAGACATGAGACTGTCAGAGGTCAGTTACTGGAAGGAAAGCAGATAAAGCTCTGACTGAGAGGAGGGGCGTTTAAAGAAGTACAGTCAAAGCTCGTTTGACTGTACTTCTCCTGTGGATCACAGAAGTGAATTTCGATCTGCAGCGAGCCCAGGGTGGAAGAGCAGAGAGCAGTGACTGACAGTCACCAGCTCTCTGCTCACGGAACTCTGAGAACCAAGCCATCAGTGATCGCTCGATTCTCAGTCTTAGAACTGGCGGGGGACTGATGCTGCATCCACCTAGGTAAGCATGATTTTTTTTTTTAAAAAAAGCCAAAAATTTTCTTTAAACTGATTTCAGGAGGGGAGAGGGCTGAAATGCCATTGCCAACATAATAAGTTAATCACCAATATAATTATACTGTTGCACTATGCCTTTGATAGGTATAATACATTAGTTGCCAATAATATGAATACAAACAATTACTTACTGTTAGTATACCAACAATCTGTGTGTAGAAAAGGCTGCACATGCCTCCAAACATGACAATACCCATAAACGTTGATATTCTGAGCATTGCTAGCTCATGTCTAAACACAAATACATCCTGCAAATACAAAACAACTCATTAACACAATACACAGCTGTATAGAACTTTTACTTTTCAAAAACATACATATGACCATTTACCAAGATGTTGTCGTACACCCCTTTCCGACTTATCTGCACTGTGTAAATCTAAAACCACGCCTCTTCCATAAATTAAAGTCAGATCTTGGATTATATCAATTTTATTTATCAAACTAAGGGACCTCTACTGCCTGCAAATAATGTTTTCTGTATCCAATTTTTCCTTTTTAACAAAACATTGAGTCCTATGAACCCTTAAATTTAAGGGGATCTGGATAGACTAATTTACCTTCTGAGATCAGCATGTACAGTATATTCACCATATAAATGCCAGTTTTCGAATGTTTACCAGAAGATCCTATTATACCTCAGGTCTGGGCTCGGGAGGAAGTGAAGCATTAGGTTATAGGCCTCTTTCCCCCAAAGTATCCACAGGAGTATTGAGGATACCTTGTTAAAGAAACAAGAATGCACTTGTACTTTGTCTTCCCGACTATGTGCATACCAGCCCTCAAGCAGTTTTTCAATGCATACCATACATGCTGGGCTGTGTTGCTCAGTGTAACACCCAACACAATTAGAAAGATCCATGGTTTCCAATAAGCCCAGTTCACACCAAAGCACTGCGTTGGTGTGTGAGGGGCAAAAATGAAACAATAACAGACAGTAAAGAAGAACAGGGCAGGGATGAGTTTTGAGCCTGCAATTATAAGAGATGCAGAGGTGGGCATTTATTACAATGTGATATGAGATAGGGGAGAAGAGATAGGGGAAAGCAGGATTTAGTCAAACTGTCTGTTGGTAGGTGTCAGTGCTCTGTGGCCCCTCCTCTAGGGTCCTTGCACACTAAGCGGCCAAAAAAATATGACAGAAATTGGCAGAAAAAGCACTCATAGTGGCTCGTATTGCATAAGAGCTTATGAGCAATTTCTTTTATAATCGTTTTTTTCTCACAACATTCCCCTCTGCTCATTTTTCACTATAATTAATATACATTTGAAAATGCTGAATGTGCATAAGCACAGCATTTACGTGAGTCAATCATTTGTTTCTGTCGAAAGCTCCTCTAAAAAAAAAACAAAAAAAAAAAAAAAACGCACTTGTGATGGGGAGGGGGGGGGGGGGGGGTCAGTCTGAAAGCGCAAAATGCTTGTAATCGCCTAAAAGTGCAGGGTCAAATAAGCGAACATAAAGTTGCTTATACAGGCTGTATAATAAAAAATAAAAAAAAAAGCCTGTATAAGCAGCATTTTTTTTGCCCAGTGTACATGAGTGGAGTTATATGCCAGCTATGGGTAGGGCCCAGGGGAGTAGGGGTATGGGAGTACCCCTGATCTAGAGGATGTAGTGCTGTGCCTCTGACCTGAGCGTTGCTCAGCCAGACTCTGTTGTTCTGGGTGTAAGATGGGAAGTCCTTTTCTCACAGCCAGGACCCAGCTCTGTGTACTGTATGTAGCTGAAGCTATATAGAGTACATACAGAGCTGAGAGCCACTGCAACAGTTAGCAAAGGAAATTGTTTATTTGGAGCACTAAAGTGACATGAAACATGGAAGTCAGCTTTGAAATGCAACTGGACCAGTAATTCATTTATTTTTGGTAACAGGCCTGTGGCCGGGATTAGGAAGGAGGTGGGCCCCAGAGTAGGTAGAGAAGTGTGACACAAAATGGAGGAGTAAAAAAACAGGGGACTATACCATCCGAGAAAAAGCAGGGTGGGTCTAGCTCCCCAATTGGGGACCCTTAAGCTGGTCATACATTGTACAATTTTCTTATTCAATTTCCTTTAGATTTACCTTCAACTATGTAGTACAAGGGCCTGCTTGATTGCACAAAAATTGAAAGTGTTTAGATTTGACCTCATAATACAGTATAAGGTTTTGTTATATCTAATGGAAAACTTTAGAAGAAAATGGTATCATGTATGGCCAGCCTTACACATCTGTTTTCGCATCAATAATCAAAACAATTTACACATGTGCAATGCTGTAGAGGCAAAGGGAATAAAAGCCGTGTCTGCCTCTACATCATAGATATATGGCAGTTTTTTAGAAATGGTGCATCTGAAAAAAAGTGGATGTGCACAGACACACACAGGGGCCTAGAATGTGAATATGACTGACTATATTTAAACTAAACATTACATTTCTGTTATATACTTTTTTGTGAACTAACGTTGGTTCAAGTTCTGTCCTAATAAAACTAATTACATACATTAAAAGGAAAATGGTGTGTAATCATCTGCAACGCTTATATAAGCACACTGTACAGTTGATCTCTACCCAATTTACTTTGCCAGAAAAGAGTCAACACACTTGCCAACAGTGTGACGAAGATGTCTGCGTGTCAGGTAAATGTGTGAAATAAAGCTTTGATGGCACGTGTGGACAGCTCCAGTGCTGGCTTGCTATCTTTGTAAGCCGATTACATTGTGTTCTTTTGTTCCTTGTATGTTAAATGATAACATGCCAGATGCAGAAGCACACAGCAAATACACAGAACTGAATGCCATGCGGATTCCAGTAAATATACACATTATATCACTAAATTGGGAGGAGTAATTTGCCAGGCAAATACAACTCTTTAACAAATGAATATCATCTTAACACAAACAGAGTTTGAGGGCTCACCACTGCAAAAGCATCTTTGGAAAAGAATTCTGTATGTAGTTGTGGGCCATCTTTTTGCCTTTGCTGGAAGCTGCAGCAAAAATGTATGAGAAAAGCACTCATATACAACAATCTTGGCAAAACTCGGGACAAGGCAGGACAAATTCTCCCGGATGGTAGAAGCCAGGCATGTAAGCAACCAATTACTGTACCTGTGTTGAGCAGACTTTCTTATGACATCCAAATACACAGGGAGATGAATTCACTCCCATCCCCTCTGGTGGTTAGAATATACAAATTTTATACAATAATTTCAAGGAGATAGATTTGCACACTAAAATGTCCTAATAGGAGCCTCAAGGTTTGCCATAAGAGTCAGTAAGATCACAATCAATATAAAAGTTTAACTGTAAACCCTAAGAGCTCATTCGCATAGGCATATGCATATTTTCTGCACAGAACACATTGTTGCTGGCAGAGCTAGCAGAGGAGCCTGCCTAAAATATTTACCCTAAAGAATTAGCGTTTAACTGCATAAAGACTTTACACGTGTATGCATATACGCATTTGCACAAGCATACCGGCAGGTATATACGGTCCCAAACGCAGCCATGTTCCACTTTTATTGTACGCTGCTAAAAACGGCGCATACTTTCATCTGTAGATGCAGCTGTGTGAATGGCCATATTGATTCTTATAGCTCTGCGCTTAGAAGCGTACAAAACTATACGCTGTGTGCATTTAAATGTGGCATTCCTGAAGCCTTTGCAGTTCATGCTGGCAGGGGTGCATCATTTACTACATCCAGAGATGGTTAAACGCTGCCTCTTGATGGAGCAACACTCTATACTATGGCAGCGTACAAACTGATTAGCTGTGGCCAGAGCTCCACAGAAACCCTATCTACACACTGGTTGTGTCCAGGGTTGTGCGGAGGCTCCATTTAGATGAGTGAACAGTGTAAAGATCTGACAGATGCTGCTGACAGCTGCCACTGTTCGCACACAATTTTGGCAGGCAGCATTTAGAACAGCCAGAATGAGTTTAATGATTCTCACAGGCGGCTACCCCTGGCCACCCCTGTGCAGCTGTGTGAATGTAGCCCTAATCTACTTTGGCATCATATCCCACTGTATACTGCTTTCTAATGCCTGGTACACACGGGTCGAATATCATCCGGTACCGGACGGTTTGTACATCAGCCAGCTTCTGTCGAGCGGGCATGCTGGAAAACTAGCATCCGATAGGCATCCAAATAGCACTGACAGCTGAAGGCTGCGAGTGCTGACCAGTGTGTTCTGGCAGGGAGGGGCTGTACTAACATCGCATAATTGGTATAGAGATCTCCTCCCGAGCTCCTCAGTTTTTTTTTTTTTTTCCGTTCAGCCCGCTGGGTTGAAGGAAAAAAAAAAAAAAAAACACTTAGTGTGTACCAGGCTTTAGAGCAAATTTTTTTGTGAATCTGTTGCCCAAGTTTCCTGGGTATCCTACCAATAACAGCACTTCCTGATGCAGGTGACAATGCTGTTACTGCTGTGACAATGCCAAGCGACAGCCTCACAACTAGCAGCATTGCTGTCAGACTGCTGTGCATGTTTCTTCAGTTGATCATTGGGCTGCTTATCTAATAGACATAATTGAAAGGGCTTAAGCGAGAATTGACTGGCAGCTGTTGTGTATTTAATGATTTTGTGACCATTATTTACCAAAGAACACTACAAAAATCTCCCAGTTTAACAATTAAGTGAATATAGAATTTCCAAATTCTGTGCAACAGACTGATCTATCATTTATTGGTGATCAATACCTGAGCTGGTAAGGGTACCCATAACCATTTGAAGGGTATTATCAGATTCTGCAGTAACTGCAGTTTTTACAGGTAAGGAACCTTCAGTCATGAAGTGGTGCTCCATGCTGATCAATTATGGAATAAAGAAGCAATGGCAGTCTAGGGAGGACTATCCCAACCATTTTATGCAGTGGCATGATGCACCATTAGGTAAATATCATCCTTGAAATTATTATTTACATAATCGGACACACATCTAACGTATACGTTAGCTTTAGGATTAGCATTTAGGATTAGCATTTAGGATTAGCATTTTGCTTACACCAAATCATTTTTCTGTTCCTGAAAGCTCTATATGCGTTAAAGTGCATCTAAAGCCAACATTTTTTTCATTTTGATAGAGTAGGAGAGGGTTCAGAACCTCTGACTGTTTTTAGTGCTACTAGGTAGATGTTTTCTCTATATTTCATCGGACAGAATATCAGGTGAAATCTGAAATTCTGAGCTGTAACTGGATCAAGAATTCAAATATTTCATATGGGGGGTTTAAACCCTTTGCCTCACTTTACAAAGATCTCCTCTCACTTCCTGTTGTGTCTCAAGACAAAAAGTAAATGAAAATCTCCCCAGTGAACCACAATATAATATTCATTGAAACAAAAAAAAAAATTTAATCTACAGCATACAACAGAAATAAATAGAAAGAATTTGAACCCTCAAATTCTACATTGTTTTACATAGGAGATATCACCATGGGTAAATTACTCGGACAGATAATACAATATCGCCCTCTGCTGTTCACTTTTCATTCTGGAAACTAGATGAATAACAATATGAAAAGGGACACTAAACCACGGCTTACAAAATGTATAAAGATCAAAAAAAGACCTGGGGCAGAAACATAGTTGCTACCATTGGCTACTCGTTGCTGAAAGCACCTGGACTTTCATCCTGTTTCTTTACACCTTGTGGAAGAGTGTCTTTAGCAAAAATATGTGTCCCAAGAACATGCACCTGCTAAACAAAAAAAAAAAAAAACCACATTTAACCTTGCAGTGGATCCACCTCCACACTACAAGGTGATAGGATATAATATATATTGCCACGCTAAAAAGCGATATGCTAATACAAGTTAAATATAATAATGTAAAATCTGAATTGATAGTCCACATAAATAAAGTAAAAAAAAACATGAAAAAATATGTATTCAAAGTCCAAAATAAATCTCCAAAGAACACTGCAGTGACACTTGCCAAAGGAAACGTGCTTAATCCATTTCTGTGACCACCACGTGAGCCATCACCCACTATAAGAAATGGGCTCTTACCAGAACGGAATGACACCACTGTAGAGTCCAATCAGTCTGTTGTAAACAATCCCCTCAAGGAATGGTCGGGTTTACAGTGCTTGGCTCAAGTACCACAGTGTAGTTCACTCTCCAGAGTATGGCAAGATCAGCAGTGACCATATGGTACACAAGTATGCACGTAAAATAAAAAAAACAGAGGAATCCACATAGTGTAAATCTGGCTAAAACTTTAATTAGACTACATAGTACAAAATCTACTCACATGGTAAAAACAAAAATACAATTTCATGCTGCAAAGCAAAAACTTAGACCACTTCAACACTTCATCGAAATTTCAGGTCCAAAGAGGCGTGGCCACGTCACGTGCCTTACCTCCACCCAATGCATTTAGTCAAACGTGAAGTCATCGGGAGCGCTGGCGTCGTCACATATGACAAAACGTGTGGGGTGGCACGTGATGTAGCCACTCCTCTTTGGACCTGAAATTTTGATGAAGTCTTTGCTATGCAGCCCTAAATTGTATATTCTTAAAGCACCTGTTTTTACTATGCAAGTACATTTTGTACTATGCAGTCCAATTAAAGTTTTAGCCAGATTTACACTATGTGGATTCCTCAATTTTGATTTTATGTGGCTACTCATGTACCATATTGGTCATTGCTGATCTTACCATACTCTGGAGAGTGAGCTACACTGCAGTATTTGAGCCAAGCACTGTGAATCATTAATCATTAATAGTCCATATAGTGCTTAAGCACTAGAATGCATAGTGACAGATGGAAAAAAAAAAGTTAATTGAAGTAATATCCAAAAGAAATGTTTTTGTTTGGATGAATAGCCACCTGGTGCACCTCCGTGAAAATAAACAGGATGTGAGTTTACCAGATCTCTAGAATCCACGTTATAGGAGTCTAGACAAGCATTTAACCACTTCAGCCCCAGAAGATTTTACCCCCTTCCTGACCAGAGCACTTTTTACAATTTGGCACTGCGTCGCTTTAACTGACAATTGTGCAGTCGTGCGACACTGTACCCAAACTAAATTTGCGTCCTTTTTTTCCCCCACAAATAGAGCTTCTTGGTGGTGTTTGATCACCTCTGCGGTTTTTATTGTGTGCGCTATAAACAAAAAAAGACCGACAATTTTGAGAAAAAAAACTATTGTTTTTACTTACTGCTATAATAAATATCCCCAGAAAATATATATATAAAAAAAAAAATTCTTCCTCAGTTTAGGCCGATATGTATTCTACATATTTTTGGTAAAAGAAAAAAAAAAAAAAACATCGCAATAAGTGTATATTGATTGGTTTGCGCAAAACTTATAGCGTCTACAAAACAAGATTTTTGGCATTTTTAAAAATCTTTTCTTTATTAGTAATGATGGTGATCTACAATTTTTAAATCAGAATTGCGACATTGCGGCGGGCAGATCGGACACTTTTGACACTATTTGGGGACCATTGACATTTATACAGCGATCAGAGCTAAAAATAGCCACTGATTACCGTATAAATGTCACTGGCAGAGAAGGGGTTAAACACTAGGGGGCGATCAAGGGGTTAAGTGTGTTCCTTTCGCGTGTTCTAACTGTAGGGGGGATGGGCTACCACTGACATGACAGAGATTGATGTTCCTGATGACAGGGAGCAGTAGATCCCTGTCATGTTACTAGGCAGAACAGGGAAATGCCTTGTTTACATAGGCAGTTCCCTGTTCTGCCTCTCCTCGCTGTGATCGCGGCCACCGACGGACACAGAGTCCGCGGAACCCGCTGGTACACTCCCGTGGCAGGCGCTTGCTCGCTATCCTGCTTTTGCTGACCGACGTACAGGTAAGTCAGTTTGCGCAGGCGTGCCATTCTGCCAACGTATATCGGCGTGAGCCGGTCGGCAAGCAGGTAAATAACGATCCAGCACTCAAAGCGAATCCCTCAGTGGTTAGACCGGAAAGGAAGGTAACATGGCTGGCCAAACAAACCCCTGGTGTTCCTCAAACGTAACTAATAAGGAAGAAAAAGGAGGCCCACTTAGTGTAAACTGTTCGTTATTTAAACGCTTGTCTAGAATCCTATAGGCGTGGAGTCTAGAGATCTGGTAAGCTCACATCCTGTTTATTTTCACGGTAGAGGTGCACCAGGTGGATATTCATCCAAACAATCGCATTTCTTTGGATATTACTTCAATTAACTTTTTTTTTTTCATCTGTCACTATATGGACTATTTATTAATGATTTACTTTGAACTTCATTTATTTAGCGCTGCAATTTTAATTATGTATGGGTCACATTTAGCCTATTTTTACCACCCCCTGTGTAAACATGCCCCATCTCACATCTGAACAGTGTTCCATTTTTTTGATATCCCACAGCTGTTGTATTTACTTTAACAAGGAACAACACACGTACACACACGCAATTCATCTCTACAATACAATGCATGCACATTGCCTCATGTTTATTCTTTTAAAATGCTGCAAGTACAGAAACATACCTGGTGATCTGCCAAAAATCCAATGCGCCCCTAACTTTCTCTGAGCAAACAAAACCGTTCTTCTGTTGCACTGAAAATTCCAAGCAGTGCAATTAGCCCTAGCTAGGGAATCTATAACTTAACTACAAAGCATCTCCCTCTCTCCATAAACATAATGTGGAGGTGTTCTGTTGTCCTGCAGGGAGAAATCAGGCAGGGCACTACTTGGGACATCCGTTTAGCAGAGGAAGCATTGTCAGCTCATATAAGCTAGGATTTCAACAATTACTTTTCTCCAACTGCAGAATATTTGAAAGACAAAGAAAATGTTACAAATGTAAAATGTGAACATATTGCAGAGATAAACCAAATATCTTTTTGTGCCCAAGAATACACTTTCAGCATCTCTCTTCTTTGTTACAAGCAGTGCAATCACAATCTGTGAATGGGGTGAGAATCCTGTGACTGATCAAACTCTCTCTAATTCATAGATTGCATCACAAGCAGGTAATTGGTGAACAAACTTCTCTAAATGGAGAGGGTGTATCCTCATCGGACCATCTGTACACCTGTTCTACCCGAATACCCTAATCTTTATAGATTGCAGAGCCAGGAAGAGGACAGACATCCCTGCAATGAAGATTTCTCCAGGATCCAGCTGCCTGCACGTCATAGGACATCCTTCATTACAGGTAAGTGATGTGACTAAAGCAGATTTCCTTTTTTTTTTTAAACATAATTTTTATACTGTGGCTTCAGATGTTTGCAAAAACATGCAACCAAGATTTCTGGTGGCAGAGAGCTAGCAGGGAGGAGTGTTGATGTGTGTATGGTAATGCACGAACAGGCAGATAAGCATGACTAGTGGAGTGGAGATGTGCTTGTCAGCAGATCCAAGCTGTGTAATCATTTGACTTAAGTGCTAAAAAGAACAGCATTCTATATTTATAAGTAGTATGATATGAAAAGGTTTCCTACCCAGTTGATGGTTTTCAAAGGAATGAAATAGTAGTAGTGGCAGAAATCCAGAATAAGAGTGTAACCACTAAGGAGCTGAGTGTAAAAGCAGAGCTGGAGGAACAGCCAGTGATTGTCTTCTCCAACACAGTTGTTTATCCTGTGGGAAAAAACACATGAAATAACTTGTGGAAATATATTTTATAACAAATGGTCTCATAAAAAAATTGCTTAATTCTCATAAGAAATATGGTGAAGGGAAAACATTACATTAAGTAAAAGTTTTTTGAATATGTGATTTTCCTGGACTTAGGCCTGCTTCACACAGACAATCTAAGGCTTAATGTACACGGGAAGTTTTTACAACCTCTCCTGAACGATTTAACTTGACAGATAGTAACCCATGTTTAAAAACGTCAGTTTTGCTGCTTTTAGCCGTGTTTGCATTTAGAAGAGTTTGAAAAAAATGTGTTTTTTTTTTTCTTCAAAATAGCCAAAATAAAAAACACCTGTAAACGAAACGCGGCTAAACATGAGTTACCACGTTTAGAAGCGTTTGGTGCTTGAAATGCCTCTAAACTCAGCGTCTAAACTCATTTTTTTGGCTTTCCAAAAAAGGCCTCTAAACTCGACTGCCTAAAAAAGACATTAAACAAACCTGTGTACATGTACACATAAGATAACATTGGATGAGTTCAGGGGCAGCTGAAAAAAGCATCCAACTGCCTCTGAATGTCCATTTACCAGCAGCAGTGTACATGAGGCCCAAGTGTATACCTGTGTAAAGGGCCTTTTTTACCCATACAGGATGCACAGGTATCCCATGTATCCACAAGCAGGCAGTCCCATTCATGTATATAGGGACGCGGCGACTGCATTAACATAGCCGCTGGTCCCAATTTGACAGCAAAGCAGGTGCATGTCCCTGAATACAGACAGTGTGTGTTTGCGGATACGCACTCGCATCTGCACGGCTGTCAAATTATGACCAGCTGCTGTGTCTGTGCAGCTGCTGCATCCCAACAAACATGAATGGAAATGCATGCACACGAATAAATAGAACATCTGTGCATCCAATGTGGGAAAAAAACAGCCCTTCACTGAATGTTTTTATCTCGCATGATATTAGCAATTTTTTTTTTTTTTTACATAAAAAATTAAGGGGATACGAAATAGGGCAAGAATAAAACCTGGACCCGGGACATGGTAATCTACAGTACGCAAAATTGTCTAACATAAGTCATCAACTATTCAAATGAAGGCCTTAGAATTATTCCTAAGTATATATTGGTGTTTAAGTACACATACAGTATGCTCCATATACGTGTGTGTGTATGTATAAGGGACGAAAGATTTACATTTCTTTTAAATATATTTACTTATAAGCCCACTGTGTGATAGCACCACTTTTAAATAACAGGTACTCCTTATGTAGAAATCAGGGATCTTCTAGACCCCCGATGCCTGCCCCTGCACTCAGGCAAGTCTCATGGATACTGCATCCTCAATCAGTAGCTTAATCTGGCTCTCCAAGCCAGGAACTGATGACTCTAAACCCAGATGTGCTTAGAGCTGAACATGTCCATGTTAATACTGTACAGGGGAGATGGAGGAATGGGCATTTGTCTTTTTCTGGTCTCAGGAGAAGCAGAGACTAAACATTCCCTTTATTGCAATGCTGAAAGAAATTGCTGTCTGCTTTCTGCAAATGACTTTCTAAATTAAAGTGGTTGTAAACCCTTACATTTACCCTGTGAAGTGCTTAGGCCTCAGGTGATAGATGAAACATATCCTCCTACACAAGTTGTACCTATTTATCTGCAGTCTTCTCCACATCTGTTCAAAGTGCAAAATATATAAAGCTTGTCTTTCAGAAAAAAGGGGGTCGGAGAGCTGAAGTTACACTCTGCAGGGCTCAGCAAGGAGAGCTCTGAGAGCTGATTGGAGGGAAGGGACACACAGCACCCAGGAACAGAGCTGAGGCTGTCAATTAGCTGGAGCTCCCTCCAATCACCATTTTTCTCTTGGTGTCAGGAAAACTTGTCAGAAGTGACTCATGCAAATAACAGAGGAATGAACAGATTTGCAACTAGTGAAGGCAGCTTAAAAGGAGAAGTACAGCCAAAGTTCATTTGGCTCCTATTGATCCCAGGAGTGCAGTTTGTTCTGCACTCCTGTGACTCATTTTCAACAGACAGCAGGCTCGGTTCCGACAGCTTCCTGAGCAGAGAGCTGGTGACTGACAGTCACCAGCTCTCTGCTCAAGGAGCTGCGAGAACCGAGTGATTGGTGGCGTTAGACTGCTCGGTTCTCAGTGTTAGAGCCAGCAGGGGACAACTAGGTAGGTATGACTGGGGGAAAAAAATCCCATACTTCTCTTTTAAAGGTCAGGACTTTTAACCTACAAGCTTGATAATGGCTAATAGGTCAACAAGTAATGATGCCCGAGGGTCAGTAATACATCCAGGAGAGCAGCAGCAGTCTCTATAATTCTCACAGAGGTTTCCTGTAGAGGGCTACCCATAGTTGTGTGGTTGGTAGCATTTGCAGCCCCCTGTCTTCAGGTGGGTTCCACTGTCATGCTGCTTATTATTCATTTATCCTCTAACTGGATGAGATTATTATTTTACAGGTCTGGCTACTGGTTAAGATACTGTGATTCATAACTAGTACACCTTTATGATGGCACTGTAGCTGCATTTTTCCCCCCTTTTACAATCTGTAATCAAGAAAAGGTGACTTGATTACACAGAAGTTAAATCTTAGAATAAAGTGAAGCCATTACCATGGACAGTGGTGATCCATCTTTCTGACACAGTGCCCACATCGACTGCAGTGGTGAGAGCGTTTTGGTCTCATCATGTTGCATTTGTTGCATAATTCCCAGAATTCTTTTTCTAGAAAACAAAATGAAGTTACAATTCTAAAAACAGTTTTAAAAAAAAAAAATGGTCAAAATCTAAATACAATTTCATTATACGCAAACAGGAAATTATGCCCCATAGTCCAAAGGCTGCAGAGTTGTTTTTAGAATGGCATTTCCTTAGACAGTTCAACGGTCAGGTCATTCATGCATGACAAGCTGCCATCTAACATCAGTATGCAGCTATAAGTACCAGAAAAAAGGTGTTTGGCTCCCCCCTCAGTACTCTTCTGGTACTCTTTATTGTAAGAATTAAGTAAACTGTATTGAGTTTGGTTTAATAAACATGGATACGAAAAAAACAGAGTTATACTACAATTTACATGCTACTTAGCAATGTAACCACTGATTGTCAAGTCACCTAATCTGCAGTATGCTGAAAATAAGGGTGCTGCTAGAGAGATGGCTTCTAACAAGTGCTTAAAATGATTCAGTAGCATAAGATTAAAAAGAGCATACAAAAAAAAAAAAAAAAATACAAAAAAAAATCTCAAAACAGCTTAACCATTAGGTGGTTCCTAGGAAGAAAAAAAAAAGTAAAACAAGTCTGGCTGGCTGTCAATGTCTTTTATAAAAGGAGAGAAATAGGAAACTTGATTTAACAAGCAGATTGATTAAAAACACATTTTTCCACAACTTGGCAGTAGAATGAAAACCTCACTTGCATATTAAACGGTGTACTGTATATTAAAGACAAATAGAATGTACAGCATTTCCTTGTTCTATGGAATGTTTTGAATCTATTGTCGAACATTATTTTGATAATTATACAGTTGTATTGAGCATAATAACAGAGTGAAACCTAACAGTTGCTATGGTGATAAAATTGATCAAACACAGCAGAACACCCACTTCTATCCGATCTGCTTGCTTGTTTTTTTAGTTCCTAGGAATGTGAACATGTTCATAGCATATTAGATTATTGTTTAATACAGAACGGCTCACTATTCAGGTAATGTAGCAAAGGAGAGGAAATGAAGGCTAGCAGCACTGCATCTGTGCTATACTAAAAAGGCACAATTCTTACACTCATATTCCCAGGTATTGCTTCATTTAACATCTCATAACAAAAAATTAGAAAAAAATATATATATTTTATATAAAAAACACATACATACAAGCTAGACCACATAAATTAAACATTCCAATTTAAGTGTATATCAGGCCAAAATAAATATAAATACGGTATTCAGCACATCTCTGCAATATAAGCACATTTCCCCATTTTATTTCTTTAAAAATCCAGCAAGTACAGAAAAATACCTGTTGATGTGCCAGAAAAACAGCGAGTTACTACTTTCCTGTTATGGGCTGACAACTCTGCATCTGCTGCACTGAAACCCCAAGCACTGTTATCAGCCCTGTCCAAGTTTTCTACTGCTGGACTCGGTCTCTCTCCACATGCATACCGTTTTTGTTTTCATTACCAGGAAAACAATGCTGCTGCCTCAACTCCCAAAAGCCTACCTGCACATTGGGAGATGTGGTTCTGGGGAGAGAACCTATGTTAATAGGAACAGAGCTCCCAGCATCTGCCTTGCATTACTCTTACATGCTTGGGGATGATATCACATGGAGCAGGGGCCAAAGTAAGGCCAAAAACAGATGAATGGAAAATTACCTTGAAAACACTCATTTGCAGTTTTTTTTATGTTCATATACTGGCTAGCTTTGTCTAAATCACAGATGCTATGGGATAAAGCAGTTAACCACTTAAGGACCAGCCTCGTTTTGAGATTCTGGTGTTTACAAGTTTAAAACAGTTTTTTTTGCTAGAAAATTACTTAGAACCCCCACCAAACATTATATATTGTTTTTTTTTTTCTAACACCCTAGAGAATAAAATGGCGGTCATTGCAATACTTTTTTTCACACCGTATTTGCGCAGCGGTCTTACAAGCGCACTTTTTTGGAAAAAATTCATTTTTTTTTTATTCAAAAAAGTAAGACAACAGTAAAGTTAGCCCGATTTTTTTAATATATTGTGAAAGATAATGTTACGCCAAGTAAATTGATACCCAACATGTCACACTTCAAAATTGCGCCCACTCGTGGAATGGCGTCAAACTTTTACCCTTAAAAATCTCCATAGGCGACGTTTAAAAAATTCTACAGGTTGCAGGTTTTGAGTTACAGAGGAGGTCTAGGGCTAGAATTATTGCTCTCGCTCTAACGATTGCAGCGATACCTCACGTGTGGTTTGACCACCGTTTTTAGACTCACGTATGCGTTTGTTTCTGCGCGCGAGCTCGTCGGAACGGGGCGCTTTAAAAAATGTTTTTTTTTCTTATTTTTTTTACTTGATTTTATTTTTCAAAAAAAATTGGGTCACTTTTATTCCTATTACAAGGAATGTAAACATCCCTTGTAATAGAAAAAAAGCATGACAGGTCCTCCTAAATATGAGATCTGGGGTCAAAAAGTCCTCAGATTTTATATTTGGACTAAAATGCAATAAAAAAAAAAAAAAAAGTCATATGAAAAAATGACTTTGAAAAAATGTCCCTTTAAGACATATGGGCAGAAGTGACATTATGAAGTCACTTTCGCCCTGCTATGGTATGGAGACGGGTGGGGGCCATCTTCCTCTCACTCATCTCTATACCCGGCCACGAACAGGTCCCGATCAACTCCGGCGCTGCCGACGGCTCCGGTAAGCAGCAGAAGGCGGAGGGGTCCCTTTCCCGCCACCAATAACGGTGATCTTGCGGCGAGTCCGCCGCAGAGACCACCATTATCGTAAACATGACTGGCTCCTTAAGAGATGGATACCTCGGTTGTGGCAGCAGCTGCTGCCGTTACCAAGATATCCATCTTCAAAGTGCCGACGTATATGTACAGGAGCCGGTCGGCAAGTGGTCAACATCCCTATGAGATATGAGCAGGTAGAACCTACCACAACAAACCATACATGTCAGATCTGGGCAACATCATGGATGTCTGAAAACGGAGATGCCTCAGTTGTCTTGATCTACAAGTGTCTGGGCAGACTCTAGATGCACCATGTTACCTACCTTGTCCTGCATGCACCTGAATTACTGACCTGATCTAAGTGACATCCAAATCCTATGGGCCTATCCCTTGACTTCTTTCCAAAATGTGTTGCCATAGAAGCTGATGGAGACCTCTCCCACATCAGAATGACAAGATAATCACAGGTCGCAAACATCACACTTGGGGATTTAAGAGGCGTATCAGGTATATAGTAGATTCTCAACTAGTGTTTATTGTACAATAGAGAATATTTCTGATGAGTTTAGATGAAACTTAAAGCGTTTGTAACCCCTGAAATGAAAAACCCATATATGCTTTTAATTATGCCTACTGCTTAGGGAGTGTTGTCTGTAACTTTTTTATTGAACAGGTTGCTGAAAAATAACAGCTCATGCTGCCAGTTCCCTGAGTTCCTGTTTCAAACTGACCATGCTAGCTGTGATGGCAGATCCCTCCTAGTGTGGTCAGTTTGCGTCCCTTGCGTACCTGCTAGGAGATAGAGGGGCAGAACCTACGCTCATCATCCTCCATCCACTGTAGTCTGTTAAGTGCCACGCCCCCTCCCAGCCCTACTCTGCTCATAGACAGTGGAGACTCACTGCCTAAACTACAGGGAATGTTCATCTCCTCTGTGTCTGATCTGTCAGCCCCTAATCACACCCCAAGATGGATAAGGATCAGTAAAGGCTGCAGGAAGAGATTGAAGTCATTGTTACAGGACAATAGGTAAGACTGCAGACTGGCCAGACTTTCAGCTGGAGTGAATGTATTAAGGTCACTGTTTAAGGTGAAGATCAGCTGCAGGACCTGAAGAAAGAGCTGGATTGCAGGTAAGTGGAGATGGGGGAGGACTTCAGACTATTATCATAATCCAGTATATGTTAGGAAACTGTGTGAGGTGGAGATTGGCGGCAGGACAGGAGAGAGGAGCTGGTCAGCAAGTGATTACAGAGGGGGAGGAGAGTGTAGGCTCTGTGGAATATACGAAACTGCTATGCGAAATAAATGTCTAAGTATTTTCAGTTCTATAAAAATGTATGAATTGTTTAGGAAAAATGTACAGTATACACCATTAGGGAGTGCTGGTAAGAAAAATGGTTGAATAAAGGGGTATATGAGATAAGGGGACTCACTACAGGAGGTACCTGTAATTACATAGTTGGTAAGGTTGAATAAATAGTTCATCCAGTTCAACCTGTGTGGGTGTGTGTGTGCTCATGTCAAAAATCATATCCCATATCCCTGTATAATATGCTCGCTAAGATGCCCATCTAGGAGTTTTTTGAAACTAACAATACTTCCCGCTGACACCGATTGTGGAAGGGAGTTCCACATCCTTACCGCCCTGACAGAGAAAAACTATTGAAATACTCTGCATTCAATGTCTTTTTTTTAAAAAGGGATATGTGTTTTTTTTGTGTTTTTTTAACAAGGAAGAAGAACAACAAAGAAGGAGGATACATTAAACTGTAGTGTTCATTTTGCCTGGTGCTGTCATGTACCATATGAAGGCTTTTTGCCCAGCTCACAGCAAGAATTCCGCTCATACTGCTTACCTGTGATGGGGATTTTTGGACTATCGTGCAATTTGCCAGGGTCTGCAGTGGATGCTCTTAAAAGTGAGACCACACAAAATAAGGAGGCACCGTAGTAAGCTGAAAAACAAAAGTATAAATTAGTCACATCATTCATTATTAAACAAAAAATACCAGAGTATTCACCGTTTTCATATACTATCCTACTAGGAGGAAGAAGAGGTCTGTTAAAAGGATACGTTAACCATTAGTTACATGTTACACCCATATTCAGAGTGTAACATGCTACTAAAAAAGCACCCCCCCCCCCCCCCATTGTAACAGCGGGCACAGGACCCTCTGCTTGCAGCCACTGCCACAATTTAAAAACAGCATGGCTGTGCAGGCTCTGCCCACATAGCCACTCGGATTTCAGTGACTGAATGAACTACAAGTCCTGTCTGTCACTGTGGCAGCCGGCTTTTATTTCTCAATGAACTGCAAGGGCACTGGCAGGCATTCTCGTAGTTTATGGATTCCTCCTGCTCTTCAGCGGCTGTCTGGCTGTACAGGAGGTATGAGCAGGAACCTGACATTGCACCTGTGATCTGCTGTCACAGGTTCAATGTTCTGTAGACTCTAAGGCCCCTTTCACACGAGGCAGACTCCGCTTCCACGGAGTCCGCCTCTGTCCGCCGGCTCTGCGGATGACAGGTCCCTCTTTGCTTACTGAGCGTGGAGGGGCTTGTCAGGCGCCGCTGCCGCCTATGGAGGGATCGGATGAAAACGGACAGCATGTCCGTTTTCATCAGATCTCACCCGATCCGATCTGCCAGCAACGGACCTGGAAGTAGGGCCATCCATCTGTTTTTAGCAGATCGGACCGGGTCGGATGTCAGCGGACAGGTCTCTGCTGACATCCGTCGCTCCATAGGCTAACATGGAGCGCCCATTCAAGTCCGCTGTCAAAACTGACAGGCGGACCTGAACGGTCCGATCGTGTGAAAGGGGCCTTAAGAAAAGGGAAAATAATGATTATAATCTTGACTGTTCTCCCATACTATGTAAAACCTCTATTTTTTCTGATAAAATATACGACAAATAAAAAGTGAAACCAACATACAAGACAAGCAATAGTCTGGTCATTTTGCTGAGATACAGAACCGAAGAATGAAAAAAAAATTACATTACATTACACATACAACTGGCACAAGAATCTGTATCTGTCTCGATATTGGCAGCTTGAAAAACCCTTGATCAGCAGTACTTGCACTAGAAGAGGAAGTATGAGCATTCTCATTTAATTGGTGCTGCACATCAGTGTGCTGTTCTTACTCTTGCTGTCCAATCACGGGCTAAAAAAAAGGCCAACCAGGCTGCACATTAGTGTGCACACAAAGGATGCTTACAGACATAAGAGGTAAGGTAGAACATACAAAATATATGGGGACACATCATTTAAGTGTATTTTCACTTTTGCAGCCAAATAGGGATAATACCTACTTTATATATTTGTCAAATGTTCCCATTCACATAGCATAATCTAAAAAATATTGTAAATTGCTGCTTACATTTAAAGTAATTTTACTTAAACTGACTACCTACCTACCCCCCCCCCCCCCCAATGTAGGGGGATAAGTACACCTTTAAAAAAAAATCTTTTTTTTTGCAGGTAAAATCAATCACAATCAGCAGATCAATTGTGCAATATTCGGCTCCTGCAGACTGTCAGTGTACTGAATGACAGGAAGCTCAATGCTCAATGGACTACGAGAGCACTCACCAGCCCCCTCACAGTTCATTGATTACTACAATCCACCAGCCGCAAAGGCTGACAGAATTTCACTTCAAAACTCTGAATGAATCACACAGCCATGTCAAACTCTTTTCAAATTGTGGCAGCGAGTGTGGGGAGAAGATCCCTGGCCCACTGTGTCGTAGGGGGGGGGGGGGGTCTGCAGGAACAGGTTACATGTTCCACCCTAAAAACTGGTGGAGCTTGTAACATGTTCCCAAAAGAGAACTTATCCTTTAAAAGGAGGGGACTGGAAAGTTATGTTTACCCTAATTAACCCTATCTGTACTATATTGGTAAATCTCATAATCAGTTGTAAACTAGATTTGAACACTGTTCTAACAAAAGGGTAACAGATCTTGAGGCTTTAATATTCGTTATGTTGTGTTAATGAGGAGAAACTCCGTCTGCCCCGCATGTGCAGAATTGTCCTGCGATTTAAGCTGGATACACACTATACAACTTTTGTTGTTCGATTTCCTTTAGATTTACCTTCAACTATGTAGTGCAAGGGTCTGCCTAATTGCATAGAAATTGAAAGTGTTTAGGTTTGACCTCATATTATATGGTTTTGGTAAATCTAAAAAGGAAAAAAAAAATCTAAAGAAATATATAGTGTGTATCCAGCTTAATGCCACTTGCTGAAACAGGTGAGCCTATTTCTGTTTAAGGCGAGTAGGTTTTTCACCCGTTTGGTGGAGGTGCAAGTCACTTGAAAAAGCATGAATTTATTAAGTATTACAGACAATAGGTTGCTTTATTTATGCATGGATTGGTTAATATAACAATGGTTGTTGTGCTGCACTGATTATTGTATTTTTAGTTCTGTGGATAATCCTGCTCCAAAGAAAAAAAACTAGAAAGATAGACTGGGCAATTCTGCTTTAAAACAGACTTTGCATGATTAAAACTGTCCCAGTTCAAGTAATTCTGGGAATCAGTCATCAAGCAAAACAATCTAAAGAAACTGTGAAAAGTGACATGGCAGTGGCCTAATTGTGCAGTGGCATAGAGCAGATCTGTATTCTGAATGGGAAATGTCTTTATCTAAGAGAACAGCTTTGTGCCATTCTCCAAAGAAATCTAGAAAATATGTATGTCTGAAAACACACTGAAGAAAGCTGGAAAAAAAACCAGCAAATGAATATTATTTATTTAAAATTCACTGTTGAAACTAATGGGGAAAACGAATATAGTTAACGTGAATGGGTATAGGTTACATTGTCACAGTTTAGGAAATAGATCTACATTAAAATCAGTGCAACAGTCAAAACACAGTTAATAATGATGTATTAAAAAGCAACCGCGCTTTGGTAATAGATGACAATATATTTGGGGCCGCTGCTGTCAATACTATCCCACACTAGTGGGCCAAAAAGAAATGAATGAATAATAGATAGCGCCTGCTCCACCTATTGATTATACTAAATACCTGTGTAATGATTATCAGTGTTATATATCGACTTCTAGTGAATGAATCGATTACAAATAAAATAAACATAAGTGCATGCAGGTGATACTCGAAAAATTAGAATATCGTGCAAAAGTTCATTTATTTCACTAATGCAACTTAAAAGGTGAAACTAATATATATGAGACTCATTACATGCAAAGCAAGATGGTTCAAACCGTCATTTGTCATAATTGTGATGATTATGGCTTATAGTTCATGAAAACCCCAAATCCACTAATCTATCTCATATATTCGTTTCACCTTTTAAAAGATCACTAGTGAAAGATCATTAGTGAAATAAATTAACTTTTGCACGATATTCTAATTTTTCGAGTATCACGTGTACATTAAGATCTGTGTGGACCAAAGTACAATACTGGTAAATTCATCAAAGAAATCAATGAAAATTTATGAAAACTTTACAGTAACAATTAAAGTTCATATAGTGTTGGCTGTGCAAAACAAAGTCTTTTCCTTGTGGAAAAAGTGATGTTGTGCACTTTGTTCCCTTGGTGTCAATCCATACACCTCGTGGGGGGCTGTGAATACTCTGTACTCACCAGATGTGTTGGACTCCCTTATCTTATAGCAAGAGGAGTCTACTGTGCTTGTAGATCATTTAATGGAGACCAATCCCACTACGATAGCCTTTGGTTGCTCCCGCCGTAATGGTTTACGGTGCACTAAATATTCCTGTTCTGGTGACAATTAAAAATTTCCTTTAATCCATCAGTGACATTGGTCACCAGGAAGAAAATGAAATTAAAGTCCAACATAAAATAGTTGCCCAAACAGGAGTTGTTTTCAACTCGCTCAGTCCACTGGACTTGCTTAGCCATCCCGACTCTCTCAGCCCTCTGGACAAGCAACCTCCTGTCAGGGGCATAGTGTCCTTAAAATTTAGGAGAATGGGCCTGCCCAGAGACTGAGGGAGTTCATACCACAGTCCATTCATTGAGCTGCAAAGACCTGGAGTTAAACTGTGCTAACATCACTGTCTGGAATGAGGCCACCATGCGACCCAGTACCCTATCAGACCACAGGATGCTTTTTGGATTGCAGGATCTGGATATGAGCTTAGAGGGTCAACACTCGTTCCTGGGGCAGAAACACCCAGGCTTGGGCAGTGTCCAAGACTAGTCCTAGGTAATCCAAGCAGTGCATTGAATCTAACGCAGTCTTCAGTAGATTAGGAATCCACCCAAAACTCTAAAAAGTGTTTATAATGACCACCGCACATTGTTTGCCAAAGCCAGGGCAAGTGATCCTTTAAGAGAAGGTTGTCTAGATATCAGATTTCTTGTGGATTCCCTGACAGCACAGCAGGATAGGGGCAAGCACCATTGTGAATACCAGAGGGGCTGCAGACAGGCCACAGGAAAGAGCCACAAACCAAGAAGTACAGCTCACCTGCCACAAATTGGAGAAACCACTGATGTGGTGGAAAATCATGGATATGTGTGGATATGTAAATGTGCCTGCTTGATGCTCATCGATGCCGAGAATTCCTCTTGTTTTAGCAATGCCATCACAGACCAAGCTGAATCCACCCAGAACTTTTAGACCCACAAGAAGGTGTTGAGAACCTTTAAGTCTAGGAAGGGGCAAATGCCACCACTGGGCTTCAGATCCATAAACAGTTTTTTTTGTTTTGTTTTTTTAAATGCCCTGAAACTTTTCCTTGGAGGAAAGTGGCACAATCATTCTAAAACAGTGAAGTTGCTGTAAGACAGTCTGGAAGGCCTGAAATCTCATTGATAGGGTGTGAAGCTTGGAGGGCATAAAGCAGAGAGGCAGCAGTGAAATTCCAGTCTGTACCCCTGGGACACTACATCCAGGACCCATAGATCTGAAATGCCCTGAGTCCAGGCAGCCAAAAGACGTTTCTCCTTTTAACAGTGGGGGTGCCTCTTCATTGCGAGGAAAACATTACCAAAGATTTGAATGACTTGGGCTTCCAGGACTTGCAATTGAAATTAGCGAATTGGCTTTTGTAGCGGAAGTCTGGGAGGAATGAAAGGAAGTCTACCAGAACACATGAGCGACAGACTTTGCCAAAAGCACCTTAGCTTTCTTAATTGGTAAGAGTGCTTTGTTAAGACATCTAATTACTCAATTATTCTCAATCAAACAAGACCCTTTACAAGCATTTCTTACAAACTGGATCAACTCTGCAGCCAGAGGATCCTGTGCATTTGTACAGACATGGGAGCCAGGAGAGAATTTTGGTGCAGGGAATCCACCAAACCGTCTACACAGTAGCACAAAGCAACTGAGAGGAGCTCAAATTAATGAAGTACTGAGGGATCCATAAGGATTAATCCGGGTTTGTGCGCCATTCGCTTGGTCCAGACTGCCAGAGTTTGGCAAAAGTCCATAAACATCAATATTCTTAGCATTGCCAAGCTCGACAGAAAAAAAAAAAAGAGGCTTTAGAGAGGGCCTCCAATGTTTTGCCTGATGGGTCTTTGAAAACTAACAGGCCAAACCAGAAGAGATTTGTTGAGGTCAGATTCACCACAGGCACTTTCCACCCTTTGTGTTAGGCCTCCTCCACTTGGTACTGCTGTGCAAACCTCTTGGGAGGCATATACATTTTTGTTTGGCCTCAGCGAGCCCTCTCAGGCTGGCCATAGACAGGTACAACTCTGTGAATGTCCTAGAGTGGCCCAGATTTGAACACTGTTGAACATCTGTAGAGATCTGAAAATGGCTGTCCACCGCCGGTTCCAATCCAACCTGACTGAGCTTGAGAGGATTTGCTGAGAAGAATGGCAGAAAATCCCTTATATTATAGGCTCCATGTGCTCACTTATCAAAAACTCTAGTTTTGCTCCTCCCCTTGCAATTCTTAAAGAGGAACTTCACTCCCCAGGTTTAATTCTAATATTAACTCCTTGCTACCTGGTATGGTGGACTGAGCTAGCATATGCACACGCCCAGAGAATCCAGCGCCGTCTTGCTGTGAACCACCAAAAGCTGCTGCATTCGGGGTCCTGCACCACCATCTACTTTGTGTCGTCATCAGGAAGCCAGCTGTCCTCGGGTGCAAGCAGGCTTTGGGCCAGAAGGGGTGGGGGAGTTGCTCTCGTCTAGGCAAGAAATGCGGAAGTGCGGGCTGCACCCTGCAAGAAAAGACATGCGCCGCACCCCCCCCCCCCTGAAAAAAAAAAAAAAAAAGGAATTGTTGACAATTGCTGGGGTGGGCGGGGGAGTACAGATAAATAAAATGAAATTATTTTTTAATAATGCCAGGTGTGTGAATAAAGAACACTTGTAAAAGAGCAGTCAGTTGCTGCCATTACAGTCTGTAGCATTTGCTATATAAAAAAAACAAAAAAAAAAAAAAAAAAACACATATTGTTGTGACTGACCATACACAGTGCCACAACTGTGCGATATTGGGGAAGATCATAGGCTGCTCTTGGTTGCAAAGTTCCCACGTCTGCAAACCAACCAATGTCGTGAGATCTTAATCCCCCCCCCATTTATTTTACTGCATGGGAGGAAGAAACCTACAGCCTTTTCCATTTAGATCTTACAGAAAGAAACAAATCCTTTTCACCCAAAATTACTATATAGCGTGTTAAAAGTGTATAGATTACTAGGATTCTTCTCCATTACCGCAATGGGTTTGATTTCGTTTTCTGTCTTAGATACACAGAATGTGTAAATATGAGGAGGATACACGTTACATACCCCATATGGCAGCAGCTGGGATGTGTCCGTCTTCAAAGCGGGGGAAGAGGATGAGCTGTGGAATAAACAGTGTGTTGTACAGCCAGATGAAGAAAATAACCCCAACACAGCACCATCCCTGTGGGTCAGCAACAAAGTGTATAGGCAGCCCCATTCTTCATAGTCTCAACACGTCTAAGCGAAGAAACTGTCTTGGCACAAATCTGCAGAAATGAGCACAAATGTGTTAGCAAAATGGAGTGCTTTCAACATTTAGCAAACTGCAAAATTCATCTCTCACAAAACTCAAACATGTAAAAGGGTTTTTTCTCCCTATAATGGGAGCGCCAGAAGTACCTTTTGACATTTAAACATCAATTTCACTGCTTATGTATCACATTACAATCGATAACTTAAGGGAGTGTCCATCGTATGATCACATTACATAGGCTAATGCTTTCCAAATGCACACAGAAATGTTGAGTCACAGGCAAGTGCAAAGCACAAATGACAATGGAAGCACATTAATACACTAAGGAAAATAAACGTGCGAGTACAAAGAGTTTCTAGGTAGGTGATAAGAACAGCGAGTGGGTAATGAAGTAACTTCTAGCTGCTGGAGGCTTTCCATATTATCCTATGACATCAAAAATACTGCATTCAAGTAGTAATAAACCATCAGTATTTCATGGTACCCCAACATTTTATATTCCTGATATATGCCTGTGTTACCATGTACTTATGTTCTCTTACTATTGCTTCCTTTGTGCGAAATACCTAGTGATCCTGCCAGGCCAGCTGCTTTCCTATTTTAAACTGACCACGCTAGGCATGAGAGCATATCCCTTCAATAGTCAGACTTGTGCTAACATACCCCCCTGCAAAGGTCTTCACTGGAAGAATCACTGTACTGCTATTTCTCTGCTAGAAAAATGTTTTTGGGTTTTTTTTTGCTTTCAAAAAGGTAGAGGAGAGATTTGGGGGTTTTCTGGACCCCAGATCCCTCCATAAAAAGGACCCAGGCCGAGCTGTCATCCCTTATTTTTATTACAAGGGATGTTTTACGATAGGAAAAAATAAACACAAATTAAGGGACAATGTAAAAATAAAATAAGGAAAAAAAAATTAGAGCACACCCATCCCGCCGTGAGCATGAGCAAGTTGCGCACGCATATGTAAACAGCGTTCGCACCACATGTGAGGTAACAGAAAGACAGTTATAGCAGAAGCAATAATTCTAGCGCTAGACCGCCTCTGTATTTCTAAACAGGCAACCTGTAAACATTTTTAAAGTATCCTATGGAGATAGATAGATTTTTTTTCCAACAAAAACGCTGCGCAAATACCGCGTGTCATAAAAAAATTGCAACAATCGCCATTTTATTCTCTAGGGTCTCGGCTAAAAATATATAATGTTTGGGGGTATTCTGGCAAAAAATTTTTACTTGTAAACAAAAAGTGTCAGAAAAGGGAAGAATGATCTTTGACAGCATGCATATAGTACTTGAAAATATAATTCAGGCTCCTATACTGAGCATATAAGCAAGAATGGGAGAAACAATTGGTTACTATGGGCAATGCAGACTGAGGCTCCCCCCCCAACAAATATTAATTGGGGGGGCATGATGATTTGTTAAAACTGGAACAGACAGAATCTGGAGCAGTTGTTCATAGTAACCAGTCAGCTTCTATTTTCAGATTGTATAGTTAAAGCAGAACTAAATCCTCCTTATTCTTCTCAGCCAAGGAAGCTGCCATCTTAGCCTCGGCTTAATCTGCAAGTGCTGCACATGTGATCAGTTATGACACCAGCTATTTGATTGTTTGACAGTTTAGTTGAAAGCACAGGAAAATGTGACAATTAGAATTTCCAGCATATCAGGAATGCAACTTTTTTGAAACTGTTATGCCCTGTACACACGATCGCACGTTCCGACAACAAAATCTTCCCTAGCTCAGTTTCAGGAAGCAGAGAGAACACAGTAGGGGCTTTGTGGCTACACACCACAACTCTATTTTTAATGTAGAACTTTAGTTAGAAAATTAATTCCTGCTAGATCACTTCATGCTGGATCCCTTTTGCAGGTATAGCTATGTAAAAAAAACATTAAAAATAAGTGCACTCTGCCAAAAATAGAGAGGCCAATATGCTGAGCGCCTATAGATTTACTGCTGCTCAGGAGCTCTGGGCTTCAGCAAAATGGCAGCCTCCAGCAAAAATAAATAAGAACAATTCTGAGGCAATTTACAGAACACACTCATTTTGGTAGCATGATTTGTAACGTAGAATGTATGGCCTTGCTATGGGGGCACCCGAGCCGAGCCGAAGCTCTGTGTGTCCATTCAGACACAGAGCCGTTGTTTGACCCTGCCCCCTCTCTCTCCCAATTGGCTGACTTTGACAGCAGTGGGAGCCAAATGGCACAGCTGCTGTGTCTCGTGTACATTGCTGTATAGAGATGGGGCTCAGGTAAGTATTAGGGGTGCTGGGGAGGCTGCTACACACAGAAGGGTTTTTTTTAACTTAAAGCATATAAACCTTCTGCGTTTACAACCAAAGACACATTCAGCTGTCAGTGGGGTTGCTCTGTTGACAGCTGAAGTTTTAAAGAAGTCAGGCAATTGATTCTGTCAAAAAAAAAAAAAAGCAGCCATTTATCAACAACATTGCTCAGCCACTGAAACAAAAAAAATTAACAGGAAACATTGTTTCTTTTTGTAACTTTCCATTTCTTCATCTACAGATTAAAAGGGGTTGTAAACTACTTTGCATTAACCACTTGCCAACCAACCACCGCAGTTTTACTGCGGCAGAATGGCACGGCTGTGCGAAGCGATGTTATGTTATGTCGCTTCGCCCTGTGGCCACTAGGGAGCCGATGCGAGTTCCCGGCAGTCACGATCACCGCCAGCTCCCGCGATCGCCGCTGAGACACAGAGAACTGGGATATGTGTGTGTAAACACACAGTTTCCGGTTCTCTGAGGGGAGAAGTGACAGGTCGTCTGTTCATACAGAATATGAACAGCGATCTAGCTCTTCCCCTACACAGTCCCCTCCCCCCTTCAGTTAGAAACACAAACAGGAAACACAATTAACCCCTTGATCGCCCTCTAGTGTTAACCCCTTCACTGCCAGTGACATTTTTACAGTAATCAATGCATTTTTTTAGCACTGATCGCTGTATTAATGCCAATGGTCCCAAAAATGTGTCAAAATTGTCTGATGTGTCCGCCATAATGTCGCAGTCCAGATAAAAATTGCAGATCGCCGCCTTTAAAAAAAAACGAATAATAAAAATGCCATAAAACTATCCCCTATTTTGTAGACGCTATAACTTTAAACTTTTATTGCGATTTTTTTTAACAAAAATACGTAGAAGAATAATATCGGCCTAAACTGAGGAAAAACATTTTTTTAGATATTTTTGGGGGATATTTATTATAGCAAAAAATATTGTGTTTTTTTCAAAATGGTCGCTCTATTTTTTTGTTTATAGTGCAAAAAATAAAAATAAAAACCGCAGAGGTGATCAAATACCACCAAAAGAAAGCTTTATTTGTGGGAAAAAAAGGACGTCAATTTTGTTTGGGTGCAATGTCGCACGACCGCGCAATTGTCAGCTAAAGCGACACAGTGCCGAATCGCAAAAAGTGCTCTGGTCAGGAAGGGGGTAAAATCTTCCGGGGCTGAAGCGGTTAAGGTGAAAAACCTTCTGTAGTGCAACAGCCCCCCAGAGCCCCCCCCCCTTTTACTTACCTGAGCCAGGTCTTTCCAGTAATGAGAACGAGCACACCAGCTCCAGCTGGTCTCTCTGGTCCTCATTGGCTAGATTGATAGCAAAAATGAAAAAATATTGTAGTGCCCGGATCTACTGCACTATTAGTATACAACTATTTTGATAATAAATATAGTAATTACTACAACCTTTCACCATGTAGTATCAACAACATGGCGCAGTCCATGTGACCAGAAAAACTGCATACAAGAATAAAAGAAAAAAGGACAAGGCCTTCCAAAGGCGTCGCAGTAACTGAACACTACGGTTGAATTTAATTCAATTGTATTTAGAAAAAAAAAAAAAAAAAAACACACCATAATATCAAATATGACAAAATAAAAAATGTGTTTGGGTACAGTGTTGCACGACCGCGCAATTGTCACTCAAAGTGCGACAGCGCTGAAAGCTGAAAAATGGCTTGGGCAAGAATGGGGTGTAAGTGCCTGGTAGGCAAGTGGTTAACATACACTTTTTACATTAAAAAAAAAGCAATAAATGTAAAATAAAATAAATATATATATAACCCCTGTTTTTTTGCCCCATTGGTAATATTTTTGTTCACTTCATGTCTTGGAGATAGAACAGGAAGCTAGAGAAAATCTCTCTAAAGTGAGGGGGAATTCCCTCAGCGACCATCACTAGAACAGATAGCCCTGTTAGAAGATTTTCCTCACCTTGTACTCAAGTTTAGCTTTAAAACTTTTGTTTTCACATCACTTTCTACTGAGGGTGACTTAGACAAAAAAAAAAAAAAAGAAAAAGAAAAAAAGTGGACAGATGATTTCTTACAAAGTTAAAATCATTTTTTTTTGTTGAAAAATTACGTGGAACGCCCAAACATTATATATTTTTAGCAGAGACCCTAGGGAATAAAATGGTGGTTGTTGCAATATTTTATGTCACACTGTATTTGCGCAGCGGTCTTTCAAACGCAATTTTTTTGGGGAAAAAAAAAAACAAAAAATCAAAAAAACACTTCAATAAATTTAAAAAAAAAACCTAAACAGTAAAGTTAGCCCAATTTTTTTGTATAATGTGAAAGATGATGTTACGCCGCAAGAATTGTGAGAGAATCATGATCTTTGTTCTAAGCAAAAAAATTGCGATTCTCATTTTTGCCAGAATTGTGCAGCTCTACCTAGATCTAACAACTTATGGATAGCCTGGGTTTCAACTGAATGCCTATAAGCACAGCAGACATCTCTGGATGACCAATCTCAGTAGGGTGTCGACTAGAATTTTTTGTCCTTTTGCTAACCATTTCCAATGAGATAAGCTATAAAGCTAGGAGGTCTGTGTGCATTCTTTCCATCTCTACAAGTATTAGCATGCATACTTGGGCAAGCAGCAGTTTTAGCGCAAACTGACAACCTCCATTATCTGAAGTGTTTGGCCACTATTAAAGTATAGCTAAAGCCAATCTTTTTCTATGTTGAATAGAGTAGGGAATAGTTAAAAGCCCTTTCTTATGGGTGATTCGATTAGGTCCGCCTGTCAGTTATTTGGTCCCTGTCACTGCCCAAAGTTGTCATAAAGCAGTGGTTCTCAACTCCAGTCCTCAGAACCCACTAACAGGCCAGATTTTAAGTATTACCTTGGGGAGATGCAGACTAGAATACTGCAATCACTGAGCAGCAAATGATATCACCTGTGATGTATTTCAGCTATCTTGCAAACCTGGCCTGTTGGTGGGTCCTGAGGACTGGAGTTGAGAACCACTGTCATAAGGGGATGGTTCACCCCTTGTAATAACAATAAAGTTACATGAAAATGAAAAATAAAGGAATAAATATTTAAAAAAAATAAAAATCATTAAAATTGTTTTCATTATTATAAAGAAATGTAACAAATAATCATAGTTGCCAGTAAAGAAACACAGACAGGGAAAATTGTAATGTTCCCCTACATTGGCGCTCAGTGTAATGGGTCACTTACATTGGGGGCCAGTGCTTGAAGGACTTTAGTAGTCGGTGAGAGATGGACCCCTTTCATTTTTACTGAAGGGCAAAAACTGTTTTATTTCTTAGGGAACCCCCATATGAACTCTACGGCTCAGCAGTTAAGAAAGGATGCTTTGGATTGTTATATTTTTTGCATGAGCAGTTATTATATAACATGAATAAGTACCCTTAGAGCCGGTTCACACTGAGACGACTTGTCAGGCGACTTAGCCGCCTTACAAGTCGCGTTCCGTTCTGTACAATGGAACCATTCTAATAGGAGCGACTCGAGTCGCTCCGACTTAGAAAAAAGTTCCTGTACTACTTTGGGGGAGACTTGAGGCGACTTGCATTGCCTTCTATATAGAAGTTGTTTTGCAAGTCGCCGCTGCTGTCGTGTTCAAGTCGTCTGAGGCAGTCGCGCTGCAAGTCGTGCGTGCAAGTCGGCTCTTCTTCATAAATACAACCAACTGAAATAATTCAACACAAAAAAAAAAAATAAACAATGGGGATACAAACTTGGTAAGCTGGTAAACATGGTAAGCTGATATCTGATCGGACAGTGAGAGGAAAGCTGGCCATATAGCGTGTATAATTCGCTCAGTGGGTGGCCTTGCTCCATTCAACAAAAGTCGATTGTTTGTTCAACTTTTGTCAAAAGGTGCCTGCTGGAAAATGTCTAGCTGAACAGTGTCTGCATCCAATCACTGAACATGTATTATGACAGCCAGCAGGACTGGCTATCAAAATGGAATCGTCGTGGGCCAGCTTTACTCAACCTGTGACCAATGCACTTTACCCTGCTTTAGCCCTGTTCACTGTAGAATGCTGTGCGGGGAAACCACATTCCAATCACACTGGCCTTGTAATCTGCAGCGGGTGTCAGTGCTATGTTGACATCCAGAACACAGGTCACAAACGCAGTACATTTGCTTGCACCAGATCGCATATTACAAAACGACCATGCGATCCGGTTGCAGTACGTTTCCAAAATTCGTGCATTCACTAAAGTTTGAGCCCATTCAAAATGAATGGGCTCAAATCACACCGCATCGCATGTGAATTGCAGAGAAATGCAGTGCAATTCCTGTGCGATTCGTAGTTTGAACCAGGGCTTGCTGCATGTGGAACACACTCAAAAAGGTATTCACAGGCAGCTAAAATGTGCCAAAAAGAAGGAAGGAAGATCAGGGCAATCTGTTAAGTCAGGTTCATTAAAGCTAAATTCAAGGAATTCGGCTCCTTTGTAAATAAAAAAAAAAAAAAAATGAAGGCACACTATGGGGGTTGACTTACTCAAACTGCAGAGTGCAAAATCCGGCGCAGCTCTGCATAGTAACCAATCAGCTTTCAGTTTTTTTTTTCAAAACTTAATTGAACAAGCTGAAGTCAGAAGCTGATTGGCTACCAATCAACCCCAATGAGTTAAGTCCAGTGAGGTCCATTAAATCTCCTGGACCTAGCTCTATTATTTATATCTGACAGCTTTATAGTATTCCCGGAAGACAGCTATCACCATAGTTGCGGGAGAGCAACGCTGATCCTTCTGATCCCTGCATCTTGAACAGGAGAGTCGCTGCAGCTGCTATGCCTGCCCCTCCCTACCTCCTGCACAATCACAGAAGCCTTGGTATTACATGAACCAAATCACATAAGCTTCTGTGAATGGGCAGCAGAGGGGTGGGATGGGCATAGCTGCCCATCTCCTCTCAGATCCCCGGAGTGTCTCTCCAGCAGAGTGATAAACCTGTCAAATGTAAATAATAGAGATAAGCCCAGGAGATGTAATGCAGCTCCTTGGACTTAACTCAGTGTGCCTTCACTTTTTACTAAGTGGCTAAATTCCTGGAATTCAGCTCTAAAGTGGTTGTAAAGGCAAAAGGCTTTTTTTTATCTTAATGCATGCTATGCATCAAGATAAAAAACCTTCTGTGTGCAGCCCCATCTCGATCCAGTGATGCTGCACGAGAGCCTTGGCTGTCCAGGACTCTCCCTCCTCATTTGCGGAGACACAGCTACTGTCAAAGTCAGTGAACAAATGAGGATAGAGAGGGGGGGGGCGAGCCTTCATGTCTGAATGGACACACAGGGCAGCGGCTCAGGTGGCCCCATAGCAAGCTTCTTGCTGTGGGGGCAAGAGGGAGGGGCTAGGAGCGCTGGTGAGGGACCCCAGAAGAGGAGGATCTGGGCTGCTCTGTGCAAAACTATTACACAGAGCAGGTATGTTTGGTATTGAAAAAAAAAAAACAAGACTTTAATATTACTTTAAGATCATTAAAAAAAACTTTATGCAAACTTGAATTGAATGAAATTCTGTTTGCAAATGCACTGTACATCTTACATAGCTGCCATTTTGATTAGGGTTGCGCCGATACCGAGTATTTGCACAAGTATCGGTACGCGTGCAAATGCACCGATACCTGAAACCGATACTTTCAGGCTCGTTCTTTGAGCTGTCAGTGGGTCTCCCCTGTTGACAGCTGAAGTGTTAAAGAAGTCCAGTAATTGGAGCTGTTAAAAATAAAAAAATAAAAAAAAGCAGCCAGCGATGTTTATTAACAACATTGCTCAGCCGCTGAAACACTAAAATAAAAAGAAACATTGTTTCTTTTTGAATCTGCTTCTTCATCTGCAGATCAAAAGGATGAACAACTGTTCCTCTGTTTAACCCCTTAATTTACTCTAATCAGCCTTCATTTAAATAATTTTCCTGCTTTTTTTTTTTTTTTTGTTCACGTCTATTTTATAAACGATAAACGATTAAAACTTGTTTTTTGTTTTTTACACATATATTTTAACATATATTTACACATTTCACATTGAAAAAGCACTATAATTAAAAAAAAAACAAAAAACAAAACTATTTATTTAATTTGTAAATAACTTTTCAATGCTTTGTACCATTGCGAACAGCTGAAGTGAAAACAAAACAAAACAGTTGCGGTAGGTATCGGTAATTGGTATCGCGAGTACTAAAAAAAAAAAAAAAAGTATCGGTACTCGTAGTAAAAATAAATGGTATCGGTGCATCCCTAATTTTGATTCCAACTAAAATACTTGGTTTTCCCCTTTCATCTATGGAATATCTTTCCAGTCACATCCTGTCTACATGACTTCATTGGTGAGGACATTTCACAAGGTGGATTTCCTGATGGTTACTGTAAAGCACATTTGCATAACAAGGTGTCTCCATCGAAAGCCCATTTAACTGGGTGACAACATAGGAGCACAATGACAAGTCAGAGCCAGAGCATTGTCACCTACTACAGAAAATGCCTGATACAAAGACCTTTCTGGCGGGATCATCAAATATTCTTTTGATGATAGCTGCAGATATAACAATATTGAAAACACTGTTTCAATTGATATTAACAGGATAGAGATCAATGAAATGTTGGTGATTGGGGGTTACATAGCCTTTCAAAAAGGTGTTATTGTATACTGGAGAGACATGAGTTCATAACATGAGTATATGCCATGTTATGTGATGGCAAAAAAAGACAGGGAAGGGTTACCATCAGCAGAAAGGTGTCCCCCTCATCCAAAGACAGAGCAGCTCCATAGCACACACTGCCACTCACAGCACCCATAGCTGGAGCTGCAGGAAGCCCAGCACTTCAATGCTGCCAGTGATGAGAGCCCCTCTCCCCACAACACGTGCCTCTTCTATTCACAATGCTCTACAGTACACACAAACTCACCGTATAAACAGCGACCCACTGCCACACTGTGCTCTCTGAGTGTGTTCAATCACCGGCTCACTTCCCCATTGTCATCCACCCACTGCTTCCTGTTCCACACACGCCCCGCCCCACAACACACATCACCAGGCGTCCTCTACTACACACAGGAGGGACACTTCCTCTTCCTGCCGGCCCGTCCAATGGGAGCGCTGTCTCTGCATTCCCTCAGCTGACGTCATGAGCTGCTCTCCTTCACTAGCATAGCGCGCTCACTATAGTAACACGCTGTATTGTCCTGTGTTGCTGCTACAATAATTATTCCATGCTTCCTTGTTGTGGCACTTTTTCCACACACTACAATACAAGCATGGCTTCACGGTCACATGTAAAGTCGCAGGGGCCCCTAAGGCTCTGTTTCCACTACTGCGAGTTGTGCAACTTGACACATGTGAAGTCACATGACAAGTCAAAATCCATGTATTCAATGGTCCCGGTTCTAATTGGTGTGACTCAAGTCGTATTGACTCCAACAAAAGGTTTTTGCACTACTTTGTTCTGACTTCGGTGCGACTTGTTCTCACATGGTTGTATGACATTGCATCAAAAATTGCAATGTAAATCGCGCAACTTTGGGTTTGCAATAGTGGAAATCTAGCCTTACATCTGTGCCTTGCTAGAACACACTGGTTAAAGCGGGGTTCCAGCCTGTATTAAAAAAAATAAATAAAAGTTAGGAGCTACAAATACTACTGTAGCTGCTGACTTTTAGGCTACGTTTCCACTAGTGTAACTTGTCATGTGACTTTGCAGTCCCAAGTTGCACCCCATGATTTCCAATTAGTACCCTTCATATCTGTGTGATTTCAAGTCACAGCGACTTCAAAGTACTCCCTGTACTACTTTGGTCAGACTGATGCGTGTTGAGGTCTATAGACCTCAAGTTTACGCAGGCATTCCCTGAAATCGCGGCAAAATCCAGCTACTTTCAGGTCGCAGCAGTGTAAAAGGGGCCTAACCTGACCAGGGAGCCCGCGATGTCTGCACACAAAGCCGAACCATCCATTGGTTCGGGTGCAGGCGCAGGCATCCTTACTAAGGGAAACAAGTGTTGAAGATTTGCGGCTTCACAGCCTGTTTCCTACTGCGCATGTGCCAGTCACGCTGCACTTTTCTGAATGGTCCTGCTGTCTTGTGGGACCTGTGTGTGTCTCCCAGAAGGCAGCGGGGGGGAGGGGCCATAAATGACGTAGGTCACCGTGGTGCCCTTACACTGAAGTGGGAACGAGTACCTGTTTTTGACAGATATCTGTTGCCCCCTCCTCCCCCCCAAATGTGAGGGGGGAGGAAGCAGATAAGCGGAGCTTCCACTTTTAGGTGGAGCTTCTGCTTTAAAGTAGAACTATAGGCAAAACTTTTTTTACAATCTAGAATAGAGTAAGGGAGGATCATGACTCTTGTAAGGTTCATGTTTGTCATCTGTGTCGTATTGGGGAGATTTCCCTTCACTTCCTGTCCCATAGCCTAAACAGGAAATAAGAGAAAATCACTCTAAATTGAAAGAATCCCAGGGTGTCACCAAAACCAGTGCCCCCATTGGAGGACATCCCACCACTACATACACTCACCAGCCACTTTATTAGGTACACCTGTTTGCTTGGTAACACAAATTGCTAATCAGCCAATTACATGACAGCAACTCAATGCATTTAGGCATCTAGACGTGGTGAAGATGACTTGCTGAAAAATTGCAGTTCGATTCATTTTAAACAACCCCAAATGCTAAGGCAACGCGCATGCACTGCAACGCATTATAGCGCATTTCTGTCATACCTAGGAACATTTGTAAATCCTGAGAATGGGGACTGAGTGGTGGGCAGAGCAAATATGGTCGGTGTGACGAAATGTGCTCACAGTGGAAGGGGCTAAAAACTTAAGCCTACACACAGAGTGCAGGGGTCAGGAGAACATACAGTAATGTACATAGTACAGGGGTACAAGGTGGGTAACGTACATAGTGCAGGGGTACAAGGTGGGTAACGTACATAGTGCAGGGGTACAAGGTGGGTAACGTACATAGTGCAGGGGTACAAGGTGGGTAACGTACATAGTGCAGGGGTACAAGGTGGGTAACGTACATAGTGCAGGGGTACAAGGTGGGTAACGTACATAGTGCAGGGGTACAAGGTGGGTAACGTACATAGTGCAGGGGTACAAGGTGGGTAACGTACATAGTGCAGGGGTACAAGGTGGGTAACGTACATAGTGCAGGGGTACAAGGTGGGTAACATACATAGTGCAGGGGTACAAGGTGGGTAACGTACATAGTGCAGGGGTACAAGGTGGGTAACGTACATAGTGCAGGGGTACAAGGTGGGTAACATACATAGTGCAGGGGTACAAGGTGGGTAACGTACATAGTGCAAGGGTCTAAGGTGGGCTATTTACTTAGTGCAGGGGCCCAGGGTAGGTAATGACATGGTCCAGAGGTACAAGATGGGTAACATACAGCGTGCAGGGTGGGTACCGTACATAGTATGTACTTTATACACATAATCACTACATACACATATTGTGACAGTGCTATGCCCTGCTTCTGTGTGACTGTAGGGAAAAGCAAAACAGGGTTTACATTAATGCAGAATACAGGGCTCTGGAGTAGTGTCCCTGAGTGGAGAAAACTGGGTATACAGTTTTCTCTGGGTTTTGTAATCCCAGATTGAAATCTGAAGCTTTAAAGTGTCCTGGGTGGGACAAAGCCTTTAATCCTATGTCCAGATCTTATTGGAGACCTGGAGGCTGTGTGAGTGTACAGATGTGCACAGTCAATATAAGCGAGGCTGGGGTAAAGTTTAGGACTCCAGCCAAGAGGGAGGTGTGCTCCTGTTTAAAAAAAGGTCAGTAGACAGGTGCTCTACTCAAGAGACAGCACATTGGTGAGATCCCATGTCTAGTTGAGGCAGCTACATGAGTCTGGGAGACTGAGAAAGTCAGCAGAACTAGGCAAGTCCAGGGGACTGGAAAATCCGTAAGTCTCAGAGGAGTGAGAGAGCCTGGGGTGTCAAGAGAACCCATATCAAGAGGCCAGGAGTGGGCCATACAGCAGGGGGCTGTAATTAAAGGCTGCGTGTGCCAGGAATTGTAAGCAAGCTAATGCAGTCAGTAGATGCTGTCCCAGCTGGGAGAGTTGAGGTTAATCTTTTGCACACTCTCTTTTTTTTTGGCTGGTTCCTGTATGGGCCGGCCTACTTGCCCTGTGAATGTAAATTGGGACAGTGGTCCTGTTCAGCGTGAATCCATGTGAGAAACCCAGTGAGCACCCCACAGCCTTGGGTTGTGAGAACCGTAGAAATTGGAGACAGAAAAAGAGATCTGTGGGAGTAGGGGAAGGTCTCTGCAACAGAGACTTTTAACTTGGGGTTTGTCCTGAAGACACCAGTGCTGGAGAAATGTCTTTGACAGACTATAGATTACGGCAGGTATGCCTGGGCAGCACACAAGCATGTAGTAAGGAGTAGGGATGTAGGAATATCATGCCTTGCCTGTTGGACTGTGAAATGTCTATCTTTGAACTTTTGCCTAGTAAAGTATTGAAACGTTGTTCTTGCCTGGTCCGAAGTTACTAAAAAGCTGTATTGTAAATAACCGGCACACACATAGTTCACCAAGTAGGGCTTAACACATTGGCTACATTGGACACAATCTTATGAGATGTGCTAAGGAGCAGACCTGTACAGCTTGGTTTGGGTGAACAGCAGTGAAAAATTGGCCTTGTGAAATTTTTACAAGACCCCTTTCCATGATATGGGAATCTTTATGCTCATTGAATGAATTCACCCCTGCTCACAAGCAAGTAAAGGTTGATATGGGCAGTCATCATAAGTGGTAAAATTTTGTGATAAATTGAAAGGCATCCAATCATCCCTGAGGAAGAGATTACTTAATAAATCTAGAAACGCGTGGGAGTATGATGCCCAAGCAAACTATCTGCTGTTCAAACCCTCCGAAGAGATATGTAACATTGCCAAAGTATCAACTGCATATTGATGTGTACAATGGATCTTGGCCTAAATATGGGCATGCATGTTTTCAACAAGGCTATGTCTTTTTAGAGTTTTGTAATAAAAAGTGGTTTTATATATAAATGGTTATGCATTTTTCTTTTTCGGTTGCCTTCAAAATCCCATAAGAGTGTCTTTTTCCCATTTTAAACACATTGGCTATGAAGACATTAGTATGGAGTAGAGTAATGTGAAGATACAAGTGCTTACTAACAGTAACTGACGTGTAACAAGCAGCCTGTCCATAGCGTGTACCTGTTATAGGTGGCAGGGCCTTTGGCGGCAAGGCAGATGTTGTTGGCACTCCTTCCGCCCTCAGTCAGTCTCCCAAAGCAACAGAAGCATATTGCACCACAGAAGTTCCCCATCCTGTACAGAGTTATGGAAGTTCGAGAGTTAAATGAGTGCACGTGTGGAGTGCACAGCGGGGCCCACTACCCTACTTGAGAGGAGTAGTGAAAAATGCTGGATGGGTGGTTGTGGACAAGGCTCAGTGTGTCTCTCCAAAATTCAAGTTACTGTGAAGGTGTACATTATCATGGGGAACTAGAAGTAAACTGGAGAACAGTTGTGGTGCGAGTGTGCATGGTGTATGTTCCTCTCTAATGCCCCGTACACACGGTCGGATTTTCCGATGGAAAATGTGTGATAGGACCTTGTTGTTAGAAATTCCGACCGTGTGTGGGCTCCATCACACATTTTCCATCGGATTTTCCGACACACAAAGTTTGAGAGCAGGCTATAAAATTTTCCGACAACAAAATCCGTTCTCGGAAATTCCGATCGTGTGTACACAAATCCGACGGACGAAGTGACACGCATGCTCAGAATAAATAAAGAGATGAAAGCTATTGGCTACTGCCCCATTTATAGTCCCGACGTACGTGTTTTACGTCACCGCGTTTAGAACGATCGGATTTTCCGACAACTTTGTGTGACCGTGTGTATGCAAGACAAGTTTGAGCCAACATCCGTGGGAAAAAATCCATGGATTTTGTTGTCGGAATGTCTGAACAAAGTCCGACCGTGTGTACGGGGCATAAGAGTAGAGGCTGGCCTTAAGGTCGAGTATTCCCCCACAACAGTCTTGGCCTTGTCCTTAGGCATTGGTGAAGACGGCACAAGTAAAGGTAACCCATGTGTGTGTTTAAAGTGACCTTGTAACAAAGTGCTCAACGTAGCCCAGAATAACCCATGTGAGGTAGGCCTCACATGTGACCCAGAACTTGGTGCCCAATGAGTTAAAGTGTTATTAAAGTCTTATTTTTGTCGTTTGAAAAAAACAAACATGTTATACTTACCTGCTCTGTGTAATGGTTTTGTACAGAGCAGCCCCTATCCTCCTCTTTTTGGGTCCCTCGCCAGGTCTCCTGGACCCTCCCTCCTGCCGAGTGCCCCCAAAGCAAGCAGCTTGCTATGGGGGTACCCGAGCCGAGCCGCTGCTCTGTGTGTCCATTCAGACACAGAGCCACGGCTTAGCCTTGCCCCCTCTCTCCTCATTGGGTCACTGACTTTAACAGCAGCGGGAGCCAATGGCGCCTGCTGCGTTGTCATAGCCAATCAGGAGGGAGAGTCCCTGGACTTTGTGGCTCTTGTGCAAAATCGCTGGTTTGAGAGGGAGCTCAGGTAAGTATTAGGGGGACTGAGGGGTGGTGCTACACACAGAAAGTTTTTTATCTTAATGCATAGAATGCATTAAAGGAGAAGTACAGCCAAAGCTTGTTTGGCTGTACTTCTCCTGTGCATCACAGGAATGCAGTCCGTTCTGCACTCCTGTGACCTGTTTTCAACAGACAGAGGGTGCTGAAGTTCGCTGTCTGCTGAGGTCACAGAGCCGGTCTTGGCTCGGGAAGGATCATGACCATATAGTCCAGTGCCTTGGGCCGTCATACTGCTTTTTTAAGACAAAAAAAACCTTCTACCTTTAGAATTTAATGGAGAATATGCAGGATGTGACAAACTACCACACCAAATCACCACTCTGACCCCCCCCCCCCCCCCGTTTACAGGATCGCATGGTACTTCTATATTATGCAATCTGGTGCAGGTAAATACACTGCGTTTGTGACCTGCATTTGGCATGTCCTTCGTACGCAGTGCGGGAAAGAACATGCGTTTCCCGCACTGCGTTCTCATGTGGACAGGCCCTAAAGAGGGTGTTGTTAGGTGAGTATTTTCCATAGAATATGGGGTTTTTTAAATCTGAGTATTTGTTTCTTAGCTTGCACAGTATATACAAAACGTAACATAATATAACAATATTTTTGGAGCAAATTCTATTACAATCTGAGAAATGCTACAGAAGGTAAAAGTTTACAGTCTCTAAATCTATAAGAGAAATATACAGAAGTGCAATAGACTGATATAGAAGGTCTACCTTCCGAAAAGGGATCATTTGGTGGTATTTGTACTGTCCTGGCATTTTCAGCCCTCAAGAAATGAGATAGATATATCTATATATATATATAGATATATCTATATATATATATAGATATATCTATATATATATATCTATATATCTATAGATATATATATAGATAGATATATAGATATATCTAGATATATCTCTCTCTCTCTCTCTCTCTATATATATATATATATATATATATATATATATATATATCACAAAAGTGAGTACACCCCTCACATTTTTGTAAATATTTTATTATATCTTTTTATGTGACAGCACTGAAAGAATGACACTTTGCTACAATGTAATGCAAAGTAATGAGTGTACAGCTTGTATAACAGTGTAAATTTGCTGTCCCCTCAAAATAACTCAACACAGAGCCATTAATGTCTAAACCGCTGGCAACAAAAGTGAGTACATCCCTAAGTGAAAATGTCCAAATTAGGCCCAAAATGTCAATATTTTGTGTGGCCACCATTATTTTCCAGCACTGCCTTAACCCTCTTGGGCATGGAGTTCACCAGAGCTTCACAGGTTACCACTGGAGTCCTCTTCCACTCCTCCATGACGATATCACAGAGCTGGTGGATGTTAGAGACTTTGCGCTCCTCCACCCTCCGTTTGAGGATCCCCCCACAGATGCTCAATAGGGTTTAGGTCTGGAGACATGCTTAGCCAGTCCATCACCTTTACCCTCAGCGTCTTTAGCAAGGCAGTGGTCGTCTTGTAGGTGTATTTGGAGTCGTTATCATGTTGGAATACTGCCCTGCGGCCCAGTCTCCGGAGGGAGGAGATCATGCTCTGCATCAGTATGTCACAGTACATGTTGGCATTCATGGTTCCCTCAACGAACTGTAGCTCCCCAGTGCCGACAGCACTCATGCAGCCCCAGACCATGACACTCCCACCACCATGCTTGACTGTAGACAAGACACTCTTGTCTTTGTACTCCTCACCTGGCTGCTGCCACACACGATTGACACCATCTGAACCAAATATGTTTATCTTGGTCTCATCAGACCACAGGACATGGTTCCAGTAATCCATTTCCTTAGTCTAATTGTCTTTAGCAAACTGTTTACGGGCTTTCTTGTGCATCATCTTTAGAAGAGGCGCCATGTTGAACTTCATGAGAGCAATAACACCAAATTTAACACACCTGCTCCCCATTCACACCTGATACCTTGTAACACTAATGAGTCACATGACACCGGAGAGGGAAAATGGCTAATTGGGCCCAATTTGGACATTTTCACTTAGGGGTGTACTCACTTTTGTTGCTAGCGGTTTAGACATTAATAGCTTTGTGTTGAGTTATTTTGAGGGGGCAGCAAATTTACACTCTTATACAAGCTGTACACGCACTACTTTACATTGTAGCAAAGTGTCATTTCTTCAGTGTTGTCACATGAAAAGATAAAATATTTACAAAAATGTGAGGGGTGTACTCACTTTTGTGAGATACTGTGTATGTGTATATATATATATATATATATATATATATACAGTGGGGCAAAAAAGAATTTAGTCAGCCACCAATTGTGCAAGTTCTCCCACTTAAAAAGATAAGAGAGGCCTGTAATTGTCATCATAGGTATACCTCAACTATGAGAGACAAAATGTGGAAACAAATCCAGACTCAATACTTTGTTATATATCCTTTGTTGGCAATGACAGAGGTCAACAGTTTTCTGTAAGCCTTTACAAGGTTGTCACACACTGTTGCTGGTATGTTGGCCCATTCCTCCATGCAGATCTCCTTCCCCTAGAGCAGTGATGTTTTGAGGCTGTCGCTGGGCAACACGGACTTTCAACTCCCTCCAAAGGTTTTCTATGGTGTTGAGATCTGGAGACTGGCTAGGCCACTCCAGGACCTTGAAATGCTTCTTACGAAGCCACTCCTTCGTTGCCCGGGCGGTGTGTTTGGGATCATTGTCATGCTGAAAGACCCAGCCATGTTTCATCTTCATTGCCCTTGCTGATGGGAGGAGGTTTGCCACCCCCATGCTTCACAGTAGGTATGGTGTTCTTTGGTTGCAACTCTGCATTCTCTCTCCTCCAAACACGATGAGTTGTTTCATCTGACCATATGACATTCTCCAAATCCTCTTCTGGATCATCCAAATGCTCTCTAGCAAACCTCAGACGGGCCCGGACATGTACTGGCTTAAGCAGGGGGACACATCTGGCACTGCAGGATCTGAGCCCCTGGCGGCGTAGTGTGTTACTTGATGGTAGCCTTTGTTATGTTGGTCCCAGCTCTCTGCAGGTCATATATATATATATTCCATCGTTTGTGGACTCTGTAACTTTCCTACAGACTAAGTAGTAAACACTGATTTGGGTTATTTTCACCAAGGAAGTGTAGCAGAATACATTTGACCTAAATTTATGAAGACAGATTATTTATTTGCAAAATTTTATAACAGGAGCAAAGAAAAACAGGTTTCATTTAGCAAAAAAATGTAAATACCACCAAAAAATGATAAATATTTCTTGTGGGTACAGTATTCCTTTACCACACAATTGTCATTCAAAATGTGACAGCCCTGAAAGCTGAAAATTGGCCTTTGGCAGTAAGGGGGTAAAAGTGCTTGGTATTGAAGTGGTTAAAATTCGGCCAATCCCTGCTGAACCAGCTGAACTTTGATCCATGTATGGCCACCTTAAAGTGGTTGTAAAGGCTGAAGGTTTTTCACCTTCATGCATTCTATGCATGAAGCCAAAAAACTTTCTGTGTGCTGCTCCCCCCACAGCCCCCTAATACTCACCTAAGGCCCCTCTTTTTTTAATTCTTTGTTTATTTTTTTAAAATAGAAAATATCTTTTTACAAAATCCACAACATTATTACATTACATCAATTCAATATTGCAAGACATTTTCCATAGTTTCCACTCACACGCCTCCCCACCCCTCGCACCCTGTCCCGAAACATAAATCTCAGTCTAATTTAAATTGCTTTTCACTTATTTCACTCCTTACCCCCTGCTATTATTGGGTTATTACCTCTACATATCTCCACGTCTTTTTAAATCCTTTCCAACTATCCCATTTGTCCTTTCGCTCTCTCCTCTCCACTTCTTCCCTACTTGGGTCAAAACACTCAAAGTTAAAGATGTCATTTATACCGATTATCCAGTCTCGTATTTTTGGCCTTTCAGGTTCCTGCCATTTTTTGGGTATGAGGCTTTTTGCTACATTGATCAAGGTGGGAATTACAGAAGCTCTGTAATGCTTTACTGAGCCCTCAACTGAAACAAGCATATCCAGGGGTCTTCCGGGATTACATTGTTAGTAATTTCCTTGATTAATTGTAAGACCTCTTTCCAGTATTGTTAAATAATGGGACAATCCCACCATAAGTGGGCCATTGTTCCAACTGCCTTACATCCTCTCCAGCAATCCGAGGATTTTCCCGGTTGATATTTATTTAAATTTTCCTGGGTCGCATACCAGCTTGCCAGACACTTATAATTCATCTCAGCCGTCCTAGTATCTGCAGCAGAATTATGTGTTAATCTCATAATTTTATCAATAGTGTGCGGCACATAATATTTTTTTTATATCCAAGCAAAATTATTCCTTGATTTTCTGCTCGTACATAACCACTCTAGAGGCCTTTCTTTCAGCTGATATATCCTTCAGCTGTGCATTGTCCTTTTTTATCCAGTTCCTCCCAATTGAACTTTTCCCGTGTGCAAAATAATCATTCTCTTTTAAAAAAATTAAGGGTGAATTATGTGCCCATTTATTTTGTTGGTGAATCGTGTCCCATATTTTTAATGCATGTGTTATTTCATGTGTATTCCCGCCCAGAGTCCTATATCGTGGAGGATTCCAAATTACCCTACTTAAATGTGTGCTACTCATTTCATTTTCTATTTTAACCCATCTTTTTTCATTATCTTCCTTTGCCCATTCTACTACTCGTGTAAGTACTGCAGCTTTATAATATTTTCTAAAATCTGGGACGGCTAAGCCTCCCTGTTTTTTCCCCTTTTCCAGTACGGCCGATGCGATTCTCGTTTTTTTATTTTGCCATATAAACTTTGATATGATGGATTTTAAAGTTTTAAAGTATGTTTGCGGGAGTAGTAGAGGTAACATCTGGAACTTATAAAGAATTTTCGGGAACAAGACCATCTTGACTGCATTGATACGCCCTATCCAAGAAAGGGGTCAGGTTGATATTTTTTTTGTCTCCTTCTTAATTTTATCCAGCAAAGGAATATAGTTCATGAAATAAGTTTTCCTTAAGGAAGTGGTTAGTGTGATTCCTAAATATTTTAAACACTTCTTCCAAGGGAAATGGAATTCCCCTTGTAGGTTCTCTTCTTCCTGTCTATGTATGTTTATATTTAAAATCTCAGATTTACTAGGATTGATTTTTAAATTTGAGATTTCTCCATACGCTGTTAAGGTCTTCAATAGGTTTGGCAGTGTGATCCCTGGTTTTGAGATGAAAAACGTCCGCAAAAGCCGCCAACTTATGTTCTTCCTCTCCTGTTTTAATACCCTTAATATCAGAATTATTTCGAATTGACGCAGACAGGGTTTCCAAAGTTAACACAAACAAAAGAGGTGACAACGGGCACCCCTGCCTGGTTCCGTTTTCCATCTCAAAAGGGAGGGATAATGTACCATTTACTTTCACACGGGCAGAAGGGCGGTTATATAATACTTCAATCCATTGTATCTTTAATGGTCCTATGCCCAAGGCTTCCAGCGTTTGTATCCTAAGTCCCCAGTCTACCCTGTCGAATGCTTTTTCAGCATCGATCAACTGGAATAGCCCTGGGGACCCACTGATTTTAATGGCCTGAAGGAGAAGCAACGTTCTCACTCCATTGTCCCTCCCTTCCCTCCCTGGGATAAAACCGACCTGGGCCGGATGGACCAGTTCGGTCATCCACTCCTTCATCCTGGATGCCAAAACTTTTGCATAAAGCTTGGCATCCGCATTCAAAAGGGCTATCGGCCTATAATTTGAGCATAGCGTACCATCCTTCCCTTCTTTTAAGATAACCGTTATTGATGCCGCGAGGGACTTTTTCCCCATTCCATGACTAGCTCCCAACCCGTTCATATACTGACATAGCCTCGGGACTAAAATCTCTTTATATTTTCTAACATAATAGGTCGTAAACCCATCTGGTCCCAGGCTTTTACCCAGGGCTGAGTCTTTTAAGGCCTTATGGATTTCCTCCTCAGTTATTGGTCTATCTAATATGATCCTGTCGCTTACTGATATATGGGGCAATCTGGCATTTTTTAAGAATTCCCTAATCTTCCCAGTTTTTCCATTTCCTGTTTTCCCTTCTGATTGATGGAGTATAGGGCCCCGTAGTAACTCTTAAACACGTTTGCAATCTCTTTAGTTTTGTATACAATTTCGCCATTTTTATTTAGAATTTTTTTTATATAGTTAATTTCTTTTTTCTTTTTCAACATTTTCGCAAGATGTTTGCCCACTTTATTTCCCACAAGTTATCTTTCTTTTGCTATTCTATGGAATGTCCTTTTTGACTCCTGATCCATAATGTCCTTGAGTTCATCCTTTTTGCCCACAAGTTGGTGGAAAGTCTCCTGATGTTGTCCTTTATATTTTTTATGTTCTTGTTCTAATCTATGAATCTCATCCATTAGGGTACTCATTTTTTTTTATTCACTCTTTTTTCTTCCCGGCACCAATCGAGATCAGGATGCCCCTAATGTAGGCTTTATGTGCCTCCCATAAAGTGGCACCTGAAATATCCCCAGTATCGTTAATTGAAAAATAATATTCTATTTCTTTGTGAATTATCTCTGCCACCTTCTCATCTTGGAGAAGGACATTATTCAGGCGCCATGAAAACGGCTGTCTTGAAATACCTGGCATCTTTATCCTCATTGAGACCGGGGAATTATCAGATAGCATCTATAATCTATGTTTGTTGCAATAACCTGCTCCAATAACCTATAGTCAACCAATATATAGTCCAGTCTCGAGTACGTCCCGTGAACAGGGGAGAAGAAAGTATAATCCCTTATCTTTGGGTGCTGCATCCTCCATACATCAATTATTTGATACTGGGGCATTTTCTGTTTTATCGTATTAAAACAAAGCTTTATTTGTCCCCTGTACCCGGGACATACTGTCTACAGCGGGGTCTATACAGAAATTCAAATCTCCCGCCAATATTACATCCCCTGTCTTAAAATCCATTAATCTACCCAAGATATGTTTTAAATACTTAATGGGGTTCTTATTGGGGCAATAGATATTGGCAAATGTATAAGTCCTTTCCCCCAATCTACCCTTCAGGAAAAGATATCGGCCTTCAGGATCTATCATCCTATCTTCAAGTGTGAATCTCAGCATTTTCGCAAACCCAAATGCCATCCCCTTGGCCCTCTTAGTAGGTGAATCCCCGTAGTACCAAATCAGAAAATCCCTAGAGAAAAGTTTAACGTTTGTTTCCTGAGAAATATTGGTCTCCTCTAAAAACACCACCTCAGCTTTATACTGCCTGAGTTCCTCAAGAATTTTATATCTCTTTGTTGGAGAGTTTAACCCTCTGACATTATATGACAATAAGTTTATTTCAGTCATCTAAATTGACCTAATTCCTTCCTCTTACAGGGTGGTGGTCAACAGTCCCTATTTTCAGGTTCTCCACCAATCTTTCCCAACTTCCCTCCCCCACGACATCTCTCACCTGCCCTGGGGGACGTATGTATCCTGCAAATCAGAGGGTCATAGCTGAGTAAGCACTCAGCTCCGAGTGCGAAACGCGTCAGATTTTCCTGTACTCTCTGCATGATGGTCTTGTATTTTTGATGATCCCACTTTTCCAATATAGACAAGTTTTCAACTTTACCCAGTGTGCGGCATCCAGATCTTCTCGTCTTAAGCCTTGTTCCACTCAGCATTCAGCCAGCACCTGGATCTCTTCTAATGCTTCACACCAATTATACACCTGAGCTTGTGTCCACCTGAGCGGTGAAACACCCTCTTTTGCTTTGCTTGCATTCAAGGTTCCATGGTCCTTTAGAGGAGTTTATATCTGTTATAAGTGAGTGCTGGCTGTCCCAACAAGGTGCCTTCCCTTTCCCCCATCCCCATCCCCCTCCCCTCAACCCTCCCCACCCCAACCTCCCCCTTCCCACGCCACCCCCCTGACCACATTCTAGCCCCAGAATCACTGGTGGGTTTACTACCTACTCCCACCTAAGACTCTCCAACCTTGAAGTGTGGCTCGTGCCCCCTTCTCCCCCCCTGTTCCCCAAATACGGGCGGACAGGGGGTGGGCCATGGGTGCACAAGGGAACTGTTGGAAATGCCCATCTCCGACCCCCTACTTTCTAGTTTTCAGGCCCCGCCCCACCCCTCCCATCTCAACTCTCCATCCTCTTTTTTATTCTTCCTGCTCTGCTTTTCCTTTAATTCAGTCTATCCCTCATTTTCTAAATGTCCCTTCCATCCCAGCTGTCAGTTCTTCTTCCTCCCATCCTGGGATGGCTGGGATCCGCAAAGCTAGTTGACCACAAAATTCTCGCAGTTCTTATGGAAACCTTAATCTCTTTGATCTACCATCTTTTTAACCTATTAAACATGCTGGAAATCACCAGTTATATTTAATGTTCTGTATCCGCATTTGCTCCAAGAGGGGCTTTAGAAGACGTCTCCTAGTGAGTGTTTCTGGGGCCATATCAGAAAAAATTTGGAGCTCCACCCCCCCATATTTTAAGGGGGGTTTTCCCCGCATCTTCCACCATATTTCTGCTTTGTCTTCATACAGTTGGAATCTGATGATAATATCTCTGGGTTATCTTCTGCAAAGTTCTTGGGTTTTCTCAGCCTATGAATTCTCTCAATCCAAAGGCCTTCCTCAACCCCTTTGTTCAAGAGGGGGTTAAAGATTTTTCTCACATCCTCCCCTCTCTCTTCAGGTAGCACTCAAATTCGTAGGTTTTGTCTGCGATTTTGATTCTCTTGGTCTTCTAATTTATATAATATTTTCCTCTGGTCAAGTTGCATTGTTTTAACTATTTCATTTAATTTTCTTAGTTCCTGGGCTTGTTTGTCTGTTCTTTCTTCTGTCTCTTCCACACGTTTCAGCAAATGTCCCATATCGGTTCGTAAAGTGGAGATTTCCAATTTTATGACATTCTCCAATCTTAAAAACATCTCAGTCATCTCTACTTTAGAAGGAGTTTGGTTTGCTGTTTTCATTTCCTCCATTGTACTTCCTTCCATTTCCATTTCACTTCCTATGCTTGTTTCATCTCTGAATTGGTCCTGGGTCTCACCTAGTTGTTTCCCAATGTCCTTTATCTTCTCCTGCAGCCCATTCAGCTGTTTTCTTAATCCTGGGCTCTTTGGGCTTGCCACCTTAGACATATATTATTTAATCGTAGTGGGGTTTTTTGTTCACTACCCTTTGTTGTTTTCCCTTTCATCTTGTCTGTGTCCTCTCTGAAATACTAGTACACTAGGAGGGAGTTTCTGCTAGGTCAATCCGAGTCACGGCACCAATGTAGTGATATGATGTATAGTGTATTGGGTTGATAATTAATTAGTAGTATTATAGCGATGATGTAAGTACTCTTCCGCAGCAACCCAATTCTTCCAGAGAGATGCACTTTTTTTGACTTCCAACACAGAACAAAGTCCAAAGTTCACAGATGACAAAAATCCGACAGAGTAAATATAATTTAGAGTCCCATTTTTCCTAGATCTGCCCCTTCATAGTCACACACAGACAGGACCAAACTATAGACTGAACGCCATGTTATATTCACTAGACACTGAATGGCTGAGCAATTTGATTGGCCGTTTCCATTTAGGCCTTTGATATGCTTGAGTATTTCAGACAGACAATAACCCCCAGCCCTGAACAGCTGCAGTCATTAACCGCCCCAATCTGCACTCCCGCATATCAACATCAACAAGTCCCCTTTGAGATGTGTAATTAGATAAGATTAACAGATACCACCTGAACACCCTTTCGAGCCCTGGAATACCTACATTCCTAATCTGTATTCTTGCATATTAACATCAACAAGTCCCCCCTGATATATTAGCACCCCAGGAGGGAGCCTCCGCTAGGCCAACCCGAAACACTCCTTGATCCCATTGTTAATCCCATCAATAAATACTTCTTCTATGGTCCTTTAAACAATGTACCCTTTGAAATGTTCAATTAGGTTAAACAGGCCATACCTCACACACCTAGGTAGACTTGCATAAGATAAACATATCAAAGGGACATCAGCTGTTATATTAAAATTGAGTTGGCTTGGACAAATCGACCATTGTCAACTGAATTCTGGCCTGGTCAATATTGTGCTGTATGTGTACATGCATATAATAATATAATGTCCCACATAAATCGGCGAACATATTACAACATTTCATACTGTTTTTTTTCATTTGTATTCTTTTGTTTCCCGAGTTTTATGGTCTTTAAAGTTTAAGTTAGGATCTTTTCACTTTTTCTAAATGTTAATTCTCTCCTATAGTTTGTAGCTTCACAACTGTACCACCCACCCCTTGAATATTTACCTGGAACATTGTAGCTAAGGACCTCAATCAGTTTTATACCTTGTTAAATTCTTTTAAAATAGTCCAGTGTAAATAATCAACTTTTTACCTCTATGCATTTCGACCTGCTCTCATCTAACAGTTGTAACACAATTACAGCAGGTGGGCTGTAGTGGGTTAGCTAATCAAATGGAGAGAAAAACACCCAATGTATATACGTTTTTGAAATGATGCCACGAAGCCAATTTTCTGGTACATGACTCTTTTCACTGGGTACTTAATATTGTCTGTAGTCACTAATCTCTGTTTACAAGATCAAATGTGCATCACGTTGTACCAGCTAATATTGGGATTAACCCATGTAAAAATACAGGAGTTTCAAGTTAGACCCAGTTTACAGAAATATCAGTATAATAAACTGTAACAGGCTATATTCTTGCAAGCCAACAGGTATGGTATTCAACTGTGACAGGAAGCAATAGAATGTGTTCAGCTGGTCTGACCAGTACCAAGTTCAAGCAACATAGAAATTTCTCCTCTTAATTCTAGGTGCTGTCCGGTATGCAGATAACAAGGAAAAAAAAAAAAAAAAAAACACTGCTAAAGACAGATCCGGTCAACTGAAACAGTTCCAAGTCTATAAAAAGGCCAGTGTTTATTTATTCTGGCCTTTTCCTCATTTAGTTCTGATACTTGATTGGCCAGTATGAAAATACACTGATTTCAGCTTACATCAGAGCAGTCTTATCGGCAGTCCTTGCGAGAAATATTTATGTGACAAGCTATGGTCCCACCAACCAACAGGATTAAAGGTTACCTGGAAGGGAAAACAATGCAGTGAGAGCAGCTGGGCAAGTCAAATTCAAGAAATACAGGGATATCTCTCTCCGCAGTTCTAAACGCTGTCAAATAAGCAGAGATATGCTGGGATACCAGTATTGATACACAGCCTACAGACAGTACTCGTGTTTAACTGGCCGGTGGGCTGATGAATGCAGTATATGCAGGTACCATACTATTTAGTATAGAAGGCCAGTGTTTATTCTGACTTGTATTCCTCATACAGTTCAAAAACAACGGTACCTCAATGTTGACTTCATCTGCTATTTGCTTGCTCCTCTGCGATGGTTCCTCCTGACTTCAGCATCTCCAGAAATGCTAGATATTGAACTGACGGTCAGTTCACACCTTCCCAGACTTTTCAGAACAATCCTCCAAGCTGCTGCCTGTGCAATCCCTTTCCTGCTCTCTGCCATCCAGCCACTGAGGGATCTATGCAGGGATCCATGCAGGGAACCGAGAGAGGGGAGAGGGGTCCGCAAGGCTCAATCCTCCAGCATTCCACTGGTCTATTATTTGTCTGTCCCGTCTTCGCCAAGCCACACTACCAGCCTAACAAGCCAGATGGGCGGGCTCCGAGCGGTAGGGGGTGCTTATTTGCATTGCCCCCACAGCTTCACACACAGCGGGAAAACCACGGCATCTCCTGGGTCTCCCCTCCCACTCTCCGGCGGCACGATTAGGCTCCTCCCTCAACCAGGAAGCGTCACGTCCTCACATCCGCATCCCCACCTAAGGCACCTAAGGCCCCTCTCGATGTGCATGAGAGGCTCGGCTGTCCCGGGACTCCCTCTCCTCATTGGCTGAGATAGCAGCGAGCACTATTGGCATCCACTGCTGTCAATCACAGCCAGTGAGCCAATGAGGAAAGAGCAGAGGGCAGGGCTGAACCAGGCTCGGGAGCGAGCTCGCATCAGTGCCCCCATAGCAAGCTGCTTGCTATGGGAGCACTGGTCAAGAGGGTGAAGCTAGAAGCGCCGGCAGGGGACCCGAGAAGAGGAGGATCGGTCTGCTTTGTGCAAAACCATTACACAAGCAGGCAAGTATAACAAGTTTGTTCTTTCTTTTTTTTCTAATCCGAACCTTTAATGTCACTTTAGGATTTTATAGTCTATTAGTCTGTAAAGGAAAGATACAGTGAAGAAAATGGAAAATTGTTATCACTTACCGTAATTTTCCTTTCCAGGCCCATCCTCACGTTAGCACATAACGGGTTAACACCTCCTTTGGAGCCCCCAATGACCACATGTTCCAAGCTGAATATAAAAGACAGCCCCTCCCCCAACTAAGATGTTCGATAACTTAGCCTGTGACAGGCCACTAGGGAGGGAGTCCTGTACTGACGTGAGGATGGGCCAGGAAAGGAAAATTACGGTAAGTGATAACAATTTTCCATTTTCCTGGCCCATCCTCCCGTCAGCACATAACGGGATATACCAAAGCCAATATAGGGCGGGAGAGAACAAATGAAAAGAGATACTGACAATCAAAGAAAAGCTGCTAAAGCCAGAAAGAATTGATCTCTCTTGTCCCAAACTTGCTGGTCGCATATTTAGTTTGTAAGGTTGAATGAAGACCGCACCAGACCTTCAAGCTAGCCCTTACCTATATCTTCCAAGCAATCCTGGCATAACTACCCCAAAGGCTGCCACGCCTCTAGTCAAATAGACTTGCAATTGTTTCAGAGCAGAAAAGCGTGCTTCCTGCATGCCAATCTAATCACCCTGATAACCCAAGAGTGGATGACTCTTGAGGGCCTGATGGCTAAATGAAAAGATTGTACACTTTCCTCTTTTGACCAAGTACACTGTTAGTAACTCGACCATGTGTAAGAAAACTGAAGTCTTCCTGCTGTGCACTCAGTGCCTCTCATGTGAAAGCTCCAGAAAAACTGGGTACTAGTCCCTCCGAAATTGGATACCACTTTAACCGGTTCAATACAGGGCATTTTCACCCCCTTCCTTCCCAGGCCAATTTTTAGTTTTCAGCGCTGTCGCATTTTAAACGACAATTGCGCAGTCGTGCGACGTTGTACCCCAAAAAAATTGACATCCTTTTTTCCCCACGAAAAAAGAAAATGGGGTTCCCCTAAATGGATTTTTCCGGCACTTGCATACAATTTTTTATATATAAAGTGGAGGAGTACAAACTAGTGTAAAGAATAAAATAGTATTTTTATTTATTGAAAAATTCTCATATATTAAAAAACATTGTAGACATTACAAACAACGAAAACACATAATGTGATAGACATAATTTTGTACAATTTCTTATCTGTTAAAAAGATAACATATTAATGATGGAACTCTTTTCAAGCCCGACGCGTTTCGGAATACATTCTATTTCAATCCTTCTTCAGGGGAATTATTGAAAAAGAGGAGTTCATATGTTGTGTTATCGTTGGTTTCTATGCATTAGAGAATAAAAACTACAAAGCAAGGCCAAAAATGCTTGAGCGAAAGGAGATGGCGGTTGATTGTTATTTGTAGGTGCGGAATGCTGCTCCCTGGGTACTTTCTCAACTACATAGTGATTCCCCAAGAGGGGAGATGTGTATATAAGACTTCACCTACCCCTGCCCCTCCCGGATGCGTGCAGGCCACAGCGGTATACTGGAGCGAAGAGGAACAATCCTTAGCTTAGCTAGTGTTAGAGATCGGCCAGCCACGCATCCCAGCACCAGGCACCCCACAAATAGAGATTTCTTTTGGTGGTATTTGATCACCTCTGCGGTTTTTATTTTTTGCGCTATAAACAAAAGAAGAGCGACAATTTTGAAAAAAACACAATATTTTTTACTTTTTGCTATAATAAATGTCCTAATTTTTTTTTAAAAAAAACTAATTTTTTCCTCAGTTTCAGCCGATACGTATTCTTCTACATATTTTTGGTAAAAAAAATCGCAATAAGCGTATATTGATTGGTTTGCGCAAAAGTTATAGCGTCTACAAAATACGGGATAGATTTATGGCATTTTTAAAAAAAAAATATTTATTTATTTTTTTTACTAGTAATAGCGGCGATCGCGATTTTTTTTCATGACTGCGACATTGTGGCGGACACATCGGACACTTTTGACACATTTTTGGGACCATTCACATTTATACAGCGATCAATGCTATAAAATTGCATTGATTACTGTGTAAATGTGACAGGCAGGGAAGGGGTTAACCACTAGGGGGACACTTGGGGTAAATTATGTTTCCTAGGGAATGATTCTAACTGTAGGGGGCGGGGACGTACAAGGGGAGGAGACCGATCAGTGTTCCGCTGTACTGGGAACACAGATCGATCTCCTCTCAACTGACAGGACGTGGATCTGTGTGTTTACACACACAGATCCACGGTCCAGCCCGGTTAGCGGGCAATTGCGGGTGCCCGGCGGACATCACGGCCGCCGGGCACACGCACGGGGTCTCGAGCAACGCGGTGCACGCGCGCGCCCCCCAGGCGGCCAGGAGGCCCAGGCCGTCATATGACGTCCACCCAGGATGGGAGATCCCATCTGTGGACGTCATTTGACAATGGCCGGGTAGCGAAGTGGTTAAAATTTAACTTTGGAGATAGATGTGGTATCCCTATCTCTGGTAAAAAGAAAAAAGAAAAAGCCACCAAAGGGCCCTTGCCGGAAAGTGTTGTAATCTTCAATACCTGTCTGAAGTAGTTGCTGTCAGAACTAGTTTTAGCGTGAGGTACTTCAATGGAAATGAAACCTATTGGAGCAAAAGGGTGCTCTCAGATCCAAGCCTAAGTCCCACAGAGGGAACCAGGATTTCCGTCAAGGTCATGTGGATCGTCATCTGGAAGCATCATCTGGTCACTGGCTTTTGCATCCATCTGCAGCCTGTGAAAAGATAAGGTAGCGATCTGTACCTTAAATGGATTTGTATGCCAGACTAACCTCTAGCGCTGACTGTAAAATGTCAAGGATTTTGGCTAGAGCAGGGAACACAGGAGAGAAAGCTTTTGCTGAGCAGACAAAACAGACTTCTTTCATATCCATTCCTATGTAGCGTTCATGGATGATCTTCTGGTCACCAGGGTCTGAACAACCTCAGATGAGAATCCCTGGACCTCTAGTGTAGCCTATTCCATAGCCAGGCTATTAAAAGTAGCCTTATTGTATTGGGGAGCTGTTACCTTGCCATAAAGCATTTAATCTGGCCTGAGACAAAGAACAAACAGAGAATTCCATGGCACTGTGAACCTCTTGTCTGATGGTGTCTTTGCATTGGTATCCTGTTGCAAATATAAGCAAAAGACTTTTGGTGTCCCCTTTTTAGGCAATGTAGGCTACTACTGTCCTGTTGTCAACCCCTTGAAAATCTTGAAAGGCTTGAAATGCTAGAAAAAGGCTTTTTTCCATTCAAGATACTTAGGGAGTCTGCGCTTCACCGCGCTCCAATGGCCTTGCACTTGTCGCTTCAGATGGTGAACTCCCCAGCCCCAGAGACTGGCCTCAGGCTTCAGAAGCATCCTATCGCCTGGGCTGAGAGGCATGCCTCTGAAAGAAGGTGTCCAAAATTTTAGTTCTTGTTGAATTTGTATAGGCACAAAAATTTTCTGATCCATAGACAGCCCAGCTCATAGACTAAAGAAGGCAAATTGAAACGTCCTCATGTTCCACCTGGCCCAAGGTACCACCACTGCCAACAAGATCTTCAAAAAGATTCCTTGGGCTGTGCCAATTCTGTAAAAGGCATACAACTGGAAGTGACCTCTGGCCACTGCAAATCTTACACGCCTCTGGTGTTCGGCATTGATCGGTACATGGAAGTATGAGTCGGCCAGTTTAATGATTCCAACTGGTCCTCCTGCTGAACTGTACCTGTAACTGTCTGCATGGACTCCATCTTGAACCTCTTGATGTATATGAACACATTCCATTCCTTCAAACTGAACCAGGTCAGGAGGCTCCTGCCTTAGGTACTAGAAAAACTGGGGTGAAAGGCCTCCAGATGATTCTATGTTTTCGGCATCACTAGCTTAATGGCCTTGTAGCAGTATAAAAATTTTGCAAACATTTTCTCTTCTGAGATCTGTTCTCCATTGTCCACCCACCTGTCTTCTGGGCCCACTGGTCTTTGGCGATTGTTGTCCAAACCCTCCAGAAGGAAGCTACGATCATCTACTTCACTTAGGCCCCCTGGCCCCAACTGGAAGAGACTGGTTGGACGCACCTTTAAAAGAGACTTTCCAGCCATCTTAGCAGCTTGCTCTGGACTTATTTAAAGTCAAAAGTAACTCTGAGATACCTCCATTGTGATCTATTAAATCTGCAGCCTGTCCTATAAGATTTGACCTTCTGCACCCTTTAAAGTTCAGTGGGCTTGAGTAAAGGATGGCAGCTTCCTCTTACTAGTCTGTGGCTACAGTCCAGACTTTTCCTCCTGTCATTCGCTTAATTGCATTGTTCAGTGTTTGATCGAACAATAACCTCCCATTATAGGAAATGTCGAAGGCTTGTGAAGTTCCGCCTGCCCTCCAGTGGCATAACCACAATGCTCTCCTAGCAGTGACTAAGTGCACCAGCGCTTGTACTAGGTCTATCAAAAGCATCAACCAAAAGTCAGTTGCCAGGTTCCATTCTTTACAGAAACTGTGCCAAATCTTGCATTTTCCAATGATAAATGTAATGCCATTTCTGAAGTTAATATATCGAAGTTAACTATTGCTGGTTGGCAGGCAAAATCTGTCACTGTATAGATTCTGTGCAAGCCTGATGGCCAGATCACCACAGTTTCTGCATTCCAGATGTGTTTCTGCATGAGTGTTTTTGATGCATTCTACATGCGTTTTGCCACTTTCCCGATGTGTTCCTATAAAGAAACAATGCAACCTTCTACTCTTGTTGACGGCATTAGAATGCGCTGTACTGGTGTGAATTAAGTAATTGGAATCAAAGTTAAACACTATCCATGCATTCTTGATGCACTGGACTGCATCTGGTGTGAACATGTCCATTGAAGGCAACCAAATTATAAAAAGGCAAAGACACTTGCTGCACCGGACACAAGAGGGCAGCAACCACCCCTGGAAGTGCAGTGCATAAACATATAGCAGACATTTTATCTGGATAAAGCTTAGGGAACCTGTTACTGTAAACCTGTTACTGTTACAATCTATCATTGTTGGGAAAAGACCATCCTCCAACGAGCGATTTACGCTTTGTCATTATGGGAAAAGACCATCCTCCATCATGAGCGATTTACGCTCTGCAATTCTGGGAAAAGACCATCCTCCATCATGAGCGATTTACGCTCTGCCATTATTTGAAAAGGGCATCCTCCATCATGAGCGATTTACGCTCTGCCATTATTTGAAAAGGCCATCCATCATGAGCGATTTACGCTCTGCCATTATGGGAAAAGGCCATCCTTCATGAACGAGCGATTTACGTTCTGCCATTATGGGAAAAGACTGTCCTTCATGAACCAGCGATTTACGCTCTGCCATTATGGGAAAAGACCATTCCTCATGAATGAGCAATTTACGCTCTATCGTTATGGGTGTTTCTTGTGGCATGGATATTTGCAGCATACTTTCTGCTATAGCCGCCTTAATAGGTCTTAGAGTTTTGCACAACCCCCATCCTTCTGAGGCAACCTGTGCAATTACCTGTGCTCAGAATGCAGGGTTTAAGATTGCGTTACGCTCAGAATGCAGGGATCAGGAGTCTGTTGCACTCAGAATGCAGGAATCAGGAGTGCATTACGCTCAGAATGTGGGGATTGGGAGTGCATTACTCTCAGAATGCAGGGATCAGGAGTGTGTTTTACTTTAGAATGCAGGGATTAGGAGTGTGTTTCGCGTTTAAAATGCAGGGATCAGGAATGTGTTGCACTCAGAATTTAGGGATAAGGAATGTGTTGCACTCAGAATGCAGGGATCAGGAATGTGTTGCACTCAGAATGCAGGGATCAGGAATGTGTTGCACTCAGAATGCAGGGATCAGGAATGTGTTGCACTCAGAATGCAGGGATCAGGAGCGTGTTATGCTCAGAATGCAGGGATCTGGAGTGTGTTACGCTCAGAATGCAGGAATCAGGAGAGCGTTACTCTCAGAATACAGGGTTCAAGAGTGCGTTACGCTCAGAATGCAGGGTTCATAAGTGTGTTGCGCTCAGAATGCAGGGATCAGTAATGTGTTGCGCTCAGAATGCAGTGATCAGGAGTGCGTTACGCTCAGAATGCTGGGATCAGGAATGTGTTGTGCTCAGAATACAGGGTTCAAGAGTACGTTACGCTCAGAATGCAGGGTTCATAAGTGTGTTGCGCTCAGAATGCAGGTATCAGGAATGTGTTGTGCTCAGAATGCAGGGATCAGGAGTGCGTTACGCTCAGAATGCAGGGATCACCTTCCGTCACATAGCAGTGTCCACTGCCCCTTCACATCACCCCCCCCACACACACACACACACACAGTAGTGTCCTCTTCCCCCCTTCCCTCCTATTGCAGTGTTCCAGTTGCATCCTACCTGTGCACACGAGATCGAGAAGTAGCACAGTTCTGGACAGGGGGCAGGAGCAGGAGCTGGCCGCGTGACTTTTCATATTAGCAAGCTGGTGATTGGTTGCTTAGGACCTAGCAACCAATCATCTGTGGGTTAATTAGAAAAGTTAACTTGGCCAGCTTCTCTACCTGACCTCTGTCCTGTGCTGCCTCTCACTCTCCGCTGTTCACTAATGACAGCGGCGGAGGAGGCAGGAGGGGAGGGAGAGAGGAGGACCGCGGTCAACAGGTAGCCCGCGATCTATGGGTTGCTGACCCCCAATGTATTTCATATGTGTGTTTAGTTGTTTGCCTGGAGTTCTGATTTATATAAGGGAATGATACAGAAGAAAGGACAGTTTAAACATATTGCAAGTACAAAAAAATCCTGTTGACCCTGCCAGAAATCTTGTGAGCTTGTAAAGCTTTTAAATTCCCAATCTGGGTTGTACTAAAATCCCACGTAGTGTTATCAGCCCTGACCATCTCACCTTTATAAACTACAAACCCCCCCTCCTCATGTTGTAAATGTGAGGATAGAGGGAGGTGTCTTAACTTAAGCCAGGAGCTGGCAGCTTAGCACGACAATGCTTGCTCTTTTCCTCGAAAAAAAATCATGGCTGACTACAAAATTAAGTGCAAATATAATTATTTTTAATAATATTAAACAATAAAATGGCATATGCAGTAATTACATGTTTTATATCTTTTTTGGAAGAAAAATTGAGATTGTCTTTAATTAGGAGATACTGATTTAAAACATCTTTTTCTATTTAACCTCTTGTCTGTGTTTTTTTTCTCTGGTTCTACCATAATCTGACAAACTGACACTAAGATAAAAAAAAAAAAAAAAGCTATCAGCTATAGACCCAAGGAGAACCATATATGGATGCCTATTTAAAGGCACCCTGTACTGAGAGAAATACAGCATAGGGATTGCCCATTCTGACTCTTCTGGAAATGTGAGTTGATTCAATGGCTTACATGAAGTATGTAGATCCAGAGTTGTTACTCTGCTGGCTGGATACTTGTGAAGGCTCATTGACTAAAAAGTATTGAAGCCAGACACAGCGAGGGAGCTAACATTTCCAGAAGGAGATCAGGAATGTCAACCTATGTGTTTCTGTCAGTACAAGTTTTCTTTAGACGCATTCTCCTCCCCTCTAATTACCTAAGGATCATATTTTATTAAAGGAAATGGCCTATCAGCTCTTTGAGTATATAGGTTTGGTCATTAGACCAAGTTATATTAGCAGACGAGGATTTCAAGCTTGTCTATATGTTTTATTAATGTTCATAAGAACTCATTCCATGGTTGTTGTGTCTATGAACCATGCACTTGCATTCTTCAACCATCATAACAACTTTTAGCACACCACTGGATCCCGTGCAGTTCAGCCTAAGGTGGTTCATCCTGAATTTAAATGGTCGACAAAGAGAACATATGTTGAGTTCTTCTCTTTGGTTCGGTACATGTAGAGAGTTGCATTTGCCAAAGCACAGATTATTTTGTATCATTACCTCATTGCAATTCTCATGCGTTATATTCTGTGAAGAAAAAGATATATGTACATATCAAACAGAAAGTTCCATGGTTTGTTACATTGGCAATATATGTTCAGCATTACGCAATAGCATTTTACTTATTTTAAAGAAAATTCATAACAATGCAAAATACCTGTATGAGAAACCTGAGATTGAAGCTGCCATTTCCTAATTCCACCATTTGCATACCTTTCTGGGGCAGTGCTATCACTTGCAATACAGCTGAAAAGCTTTATCTTTACTTCCCCAGTACCTTTTGTAGCCATGAGTCAGAAAATGAGAGTGTCAAAACCTGTCTTGCTGTATGGGAGTTTCAAGAATGTGATTTAAAAGAGAAGTTGGTTCAAGTTGTTGTTTAACAGGATAGTGCAAAGGTTAATAAAGATAACCCATAGTATCCAAAGATATTTAGGTTTACAGTACTCAGATCAGCTGAGATTAGAAGGGTACTATGGGTTATTGTACTTTACACATTATTACGCGACTTTGTATTGCTTCACTGAAGAGTTATGTATATGTGCTTTACAGTGTTTGAACGTGTTAGACGAAAATAAATATTGTTTGATGGAAAGGTCATTGATAAGCTTCCAAAAATCCCTCTACATTGGTACCTTATGGGTTCCAGAGATATGAGATGGCAGTTGCCTGATCTGGCTGTTATCCGCCTGGTTGGACAATAGCCTTGTGTGTATGAGTGACTGTGGAGACATCACTTGCTAACTTTCTAGGTTAAGAGTTCATTACATTGGCTAGTATTTATGCCCTCGCCTTCCTCTTTCCTCATTCTACCCTCTACTCTCTATTGACATAAACCTGTGTTCTTAGTAATGATAGGTGTACAGTTTTATGGATTGCTCAACAGTTTACTGTTATGCCCCGTACACATGATAGGATTTTCCGAAGGAAAATGTTCGATGGGAGCTCGTTGTCGGAAATTCTGACTGTGTGTAGGCTCCATCGGACATTTTCCATCGGAATTTCCGAAACACAAAATTTGAGATCTGGGTCTCAAATTTTCCGACAAGAAAATCCGTTCTCGTAAATTCCGGTCGTGTGTACACAATTCCGACGCACAAAGTTCCACGCATGCTCGGAATCAAGCAGAAGAGCCGCACTGGCTATTGAACTTCATTTTTCTCTGCTCGTCGTACGTGTTGTACGCCACCGCGTTCTTGACGTTCGGAATTTCCGACAAGATTTGTGTGACCGTGTGTATGCAAGACATGTTTGAGCCAACATCCGTCGGAACAAAAACATGGATTTTGATGTCGGAAAATCTTATTGTGTGTACAGGGCATTACTCTCTCCATTGACATAAACCTGTACTCTTAGCAATGCCAGGTGTACAGCTTTATGGATCACTTAATAGTTTACTGTTACTCTCTCCATTGACATAAACATGTACTCTTAACAATGCCAGGTGTACAGCTTTATGGATCACTCAATAGTTTACTGATACTCTCTCCATTGGCATAAACGCGTACTCTTAGCAATGCCAGGTGTACAGCTTTATGAATCGCTTGACAGTTTATTGTTACTCTCTCCATTGACATAAACTTGTACTCTTAACAGTGCCAGGTATACAGCTTTTTGGATGGCTCAATAGTTTACTGTTACTCTCTCCATTGACATAAATCTGTACTCTTAACAATGCTATGTATACAGCTTTATGGATCGCTCAACAGTTTACTGTTTGGACAGTTGGAATGCGCCCACATGTCAGATTACCCTCTAAAGTGTATGGGTCTCCTGAATATTACTATAGAGCAATGCCAACTTTTACCCCATATAGAAAGGCAGCATCCTCCTAATAATCTGCAAACTATTTTTAGTGAATGATGTATTGTAACAAAATCTACATTTTCAAAATGAAAAAACTCTTATCATTTCACTGCATATAATATGAATCTATGAAAAACATTAATCTAAAGTATACATTTAACTTTGAATGATATAAATCAGGCATGTTAAACTGGAATTATTTGGGTAGTATGTGGCCCTCTCGCTTCTTCTTTGTTGCCCTTGGTAGTTTAGTTGAAATAGAACTAAGTCCATTTCACAAAATTTACATATTCTTACCTAAACAGAACCTGTGAGGTCCAAGTTTAGAATAGCACAATCTCAGTCTTACATAAAGCTACTAAGGTCTTAGAACACTCTATCAAATTTTATAGCACACATTATAGAATTGAACAAAGTTTTCCCTGAGTATACAAGATAATTAATGGCTATTCTATTATTTTGACCTTCAACCTAAAATATGTTATTGGATATCATTACGATTCAAGTGACAAGCATTGGGCTTGATTTACTAAAACTGGAGAGTGCAAAATCTGGTGAAGCTGTGCAGCCAACAGCTTCTAACTTTAGTTTGTTCAATTAAGCTTTGATGGAAAAAAAAAACAGGATCTGATTGGTTTCTTTGCAGAGTGTACTAGATTTTGCACTCTCCAGTTTTAGTAAATCAAGCCCAATACTTGTCACTTGAATCTTAATGATATTCAACATATTTTAGGTTGAAGGTCAAAATGTAAAAAAGAGATCAGTAGACCGTTACTCACCTGAGAAAATGGAATAGTCTTGCAGACTTCCTGCTGTATTTCTTGTGTTTTACCAGGATGAGGGAAATCCCCTGGGGCTGCATTAAGTTTATATACAAAGTAATTCCAGAATTTTTTGGCATTCTGCTCTTCGGGTATGTTTGCCTTTTTTTCACTGAATCGTTGAGGAATAAAGTTCTTTTTGTTTCCTCTTAGGTTGAATTTTCCAAGTTCCTCCTGGCTATGGGTTTTTGCTTCTTGAGCTTCTCTTGGTAAAATATTAAATGTAGCCACTCTGTTTTCTTCTTGATTTCTTTCCCTTGCTTCTAAATTGACATGTTCCTTATTTGCAAAGAAATTATGAATTACCAAATTCCGACGACCTTCTATATTTTTTGTGGAGTGATGATGAGTAGGGACAGAGTTATTTTTAGCTCTTCGATCGGCATTCAGTTCTTTTCCTACGGCTTCAACTGTTGTGTAAAATATAATGATGAGACAGAAAATCTGGAGCCACATGTTGGAATACTAGTACCACAAGTATCACAAGCAATTTGTGGTGGGCTGTCTAGTTTTAAAGATCTAGAGCACATGATCTAGTTATCACACTACTGATTGTTTTAGTCCTACAAACTCAAGCCTTTGATATTAGTGCTAAAATCTTGGCCCTTTGATATATTTATGTTAATTCAATCCTTTTCTATGTTAATGGGAATGTGTGAAAATGATCTTAGTAGATATTTGTCTCGAAGCCTGTCCTTTGATGGCTAATGTTTTACTATTTACTGACAAGTCTGGGAAATCTTGATGTGTATTAGGGCTAGGTCTAAATGTTTAGATCAATGAATAGGTTAAGGATAATTGTAGTTATTTTTATTAAGCTGCCTTCTATATGATCTATATTGCCTTCCTCATCAAGTGGGCAAATAGAAAACTAATATGTAGCAGATTCAACATTCAGGCTGTCGCAGTTGCTAGAGTCTGCATAGTGCCAGCTTGAAGGGGTCCCAAACACAAAAAAGCAGGAAGTGCTACATGCCCTGAGACTGGTATCTTAGGTTTTATATTTTTGTTAATGAGAACGTTGAGCTATATTGGTGCAGAATAATTTAAACTTCAGTTGTCTTTTAAAGCTAGCTCTTGATATTGGACGGTTGAAAACGCTGATTTCTTAATTTTTTGACAGATCACCGGATAAGCATTCATTTTTAGATTGTCCAAGCATTCATGTTTGTTCCCAGAGGAAGGAGGGAGCACAGCAGTAAGACATCTCCTGCTAGGGACATGGGACTAAACCAAGTGTCCCCATGGGACTTGTCACCCCCTACAACCATCTCTTCTTTTCCTTTCTGTATTGTTCTGTCATGGTTTGCAGCTTTAATTGAATTAGCACAATAAAATGTACAAAATTCCTTCTGCTGGCATCCTATGTTTATTTTTCAGGTCCTGGGACATCTACCCCCCCCCCCCCCCCCCCCACCTCACATCCTGGTCACTAATAAGAAGACACAGAAGACAGCTATTGCCAAAAGATCATCTCTGCTTTGATCCTTAAAAAAAAAAATCCTAGATTGAAATTTTAAAGTAAAGCAAGCACCCAATGGGGACAACGTTTGTTCCTTTTATAGGTGCCAGCATCCGTGGTCTGGTACGACAGTCTGAATCTTCGATTAAACTGTCATCTCCCCTCCCTCCCCTCCCCTCTAACTTTATAGGGGTACTGTCGCCCCACAGGTGTGGACAGACACAGTTTATGGTGGTGGTTATTTGGTGCTCGAGTCCTAAAAGACTGAGCGGGGTAATGTCACCCCACAGGAGAAGGGTGGACAGTGTTTATGGTGGTACCTGGTTGTTAGTACAGATTTTGGGTGCTCGAGTCCTGAAAGACTGAGCAGGTGGTTTGGTGACAGTTTAACTGTGGTATTGGTCTGTGTGTGTTCAGTGTTAATGGTCTGGTAAAATTAAAGGTTCAAGGTTATTCATATTCTGTTTTAAAACCCAAATAAAGGGGTCTCGGCCATAGGTTTCCACACTTCGGTTATCTGGTTTTAATTATTATCATGATTAGTCAGATGGTTATGGGGTGGGTGGAATCAGGGTGGTTGTTTGTGGGTTGTACAGTCCCATGCATTGGCCTTACACTGGATAAAACAATGGTGTTCACCATGGCAGACTTCTGTTTCCTTAACCATTTCATGCATTAATTATGAAAGTCACGGTCATGATTTTTTAACTTTTAACTTTTTTTTGAAAATTTATTTTCCAAGGAGTTCTTCGCATGTCCACTTGAGTAGACTGAATTCATTTGAGGTTTTAAATGAAGAAACAACTTAGACCGTGCAAAAAATATTAGACATTAACTATTAGGCCTCATGCACATTGGATGTTTTTAATGTTGCTCCTAGGGGCATCTGGTACCCCTGCATGTTAGCCTATGTGCCCATTCACACAAGCGGTTAGTGGAGTTTAGAGACAGGGGCGTTTAGAGGCAGAAAAAACCCCCACTGCTAGCGCATTCAGGAGCAGCTGCATTTTGGCACAAAAAAAATACTTGACACGTGTAAATGCGTGTAAATGCATGTAAATATGTGTTTATGATAGGTGCTTTTAGCAACTGAGAGACAATTTCAATGGCTGGAATAAATGATTACTCTGACCAATTAAATGAATTAACGCCCAAACACTTGATGCACCTAAACACGTTATGTGTTTTTACAAGCCTCAAGCATTTTTTAACCACTTTAGCCTCAATAGGATTTACCCCCTTAATGACCAGGCCATTTTTTGCGATACAGCAATGCATCGCTTTAACTGACAATTGCGCGGTCGTGCGACGTTGTACCCAAACAAAATTGATGTAATTTTTTTCCAACAAATAGAGCTTTCTTTTGGTGGTATTTGATCACCTCTGCGTTTTTGTTTTTTTTTTGCTCTATAAACAAAAAAAGACTGACAATTTTGAAAAAAACTATATTTCCTGTCGCATCATGGCAGCATACACCTATGGGTTGTGGCTCCGCCCCCACAACCTGATAGGACCGCGTAGCTATTAAAGTCTGAGAGAGCCCCTGCCCCAGCATTCTCCTTTTTTTCCTCACCTGTCAAGGACCGAAAACATGCATCCCTTACCTAAAACATTCGCCCCAGCCAGGTTCTAGCCTCTCCTGGGTGGAAGTCCTATCCTGTACAGCCTCTAAATGAGCTCAATGGAAGGAACCCCACTCTGATGGTCTCAGGGGTATGTTACAATACATTACAAACCTTAAACAGGTTTATGGATCGCAGCGGTCTCCAGCTCCTTTCTGTGCACCTGTGGGTAACTTCCCCTCCTGTCTGTCTCCATAACTCCAGCTTGTCAGGACATCCCACTTTCTAGCTTCCAAAATGGCGTCGGAGGCCTCAGAGCGCATCTGAGCATGCACGAGCGTGACGTCATCACCCCGCGACGGCGGCAAGTTTAAAAATGCTGTAATGTCAGCATTTTCTTGTCTCTTCTCTCCTGAGCCTGTAAGGGGGAATTTTGACCGGATTTCTTTTGCTACTCTACCCAGCTGTTCTACCCTGTCTCTCTCTTGCTATCTCCACGCCCAGGTAAGATCTATGATGATTTTTTCTTTGCTTGTTTACTATCTGCTATCCCATGCATGCTAAGCCATCTATATAATTATAGGTTGATTCATCACCTTTCATGGAGACCGTTGCCCAGGTAGACCATCGCCAGCCTACTAGGTAAGAGGGGATGATGGGTAAGTATGAAGAGAAGGAAAAAGAGAGCCCTCACTAATGCTGTTTAAATTGAACAGCCCCACCAGGTCTTCCAGATCGTCACATTCAAGACGAGGGGAGCCTTCAAGAAGGAGCCGCTCAAGCCACAGGCAGAGTCGCTCAGAGCGCGGCAGAAGTCGCTCAAGTCGCAGAAGCCGCTCAAGTCGCAGGAGGAGCAGATCAAGTCGCAGGAGAAGCCGATCAAGATCAAGGCATAGTCGCTCCCACCACGAAAAATCCCCTGCGCGCAGGAAATCTCCTGTCACCCAGCCTTCCCGTCCACCCGGGAACTCCTGCTGGATTTGCGGTGCTACAGCACTTCCAGACAAACTGGCCTGTCGCACATGCTTCATTGAGGCAACTAAGGACAGAGAAACAGAGGCAAGAGAACCAATTGATCCATCACCACAAGTCGCAGAGCCAGAAGCCAGCAGACCTATACAAAGTACCTCATCCACTGCCCCATCATCATTAAAGACGTCAGACCCTCTCTCTGACACTGATGATCTAGAGGCATCCACCGGCTTCGACTTCTCATTGATCGACCCATTCGTGAAGTCAGTAAAAGAGGCGATCGACTGGGTGGAAGAAAAAGAAACTCCTCAAAAAGTGAGGAAATACTTTCCAAATCTTAAAAAAGACCCAGAGAACTTCCCGTTCATTGAGGAACTTGAGGATCTAATTAAGGATGAGTGGCAAAAGCCAGAGAAAAAAACTGGCCTCAGCAACAGATTATCAAAACTCTATCCACTTAAAGAGCCTAACGTCAACCCACTAATATCTCCTCCAGTGGTCGACTCCTCCCTAATGCGCCTCGCCAGGCACGTAACACTTCCAATAGAGGATGCAGTCACATTCAAAGACGTCCTGGATAGAAAGATCGATCTGGATCTTAAGAGAACCTACCTCTCGGCAGGTGGCGCTTGCAGGCCAGCAATAGCATTGGCTGCCGTCGGTAAGGCTATCTCAAGCTGGTCCACGATGGCCGAGAAGCTGGTATCGGAAGGAATAGAGCAGGAGAAAGTTATCTCAGCACTCCAAGAACTTAGTCTTGCAGGCGACTTTGTCGCAGAAGCCTCTGTGGATATAATTAAAACCACTTCAAGAACAATGTTAAGCTCAGTAATGGCCAGAAGGGCGCTCTGGTTAAAACCCTGGTCGGCAGATCCCTCCTCAAAATCCAATTGGTGCAAAATACCCTTTGATGGCGTAAACCTTTTTGGAGAAAAACTGGACGTGGCTATTTCTAAAGTCACGGGGGGAAAATCGGGACTCATCCCTTCAGATAGGAGGCCCAGGCAGCAGAGACCACCGGTTTCTAGAAGAAATCTGCCAGATAAATACAGAGAGGCAAGATCCTACAGGCCCGGAAAAGAGTATAGGAGGAACTGGAAGAATCCCCAGTCATCATTCCTCAAGCTCCAAAAGTCTAAGACCCCTGTGTCAGGGGAACAAAAGTCTTTTTGAAGGTGCGTCCGCCCAACCAGCTTTAGTGGGGGCCAGACTCATGAGTTTCAAGCAGGTCTGGGCGGATACAATAAAGGACCCATGGACGATAGACACTGTCCAGTTCGGCCACAAATGGAAATTCAAGACACGGGCTCCAAGAGACCAATTCTCTGTAACCAGATTACCTGCATCTCGGGAAAAAAGGATGCTACTGACAAAGTACGTCCAAGACCTGTTACAAAAGGAAGCCATAGTGGAGGTTCCAATATCCCAAAGGTCAACGGGATTCTACTCCCCGTTGTTTCTGGTGAAGAAGAAATCGGGGGATCTACGCCCTGTCTTAGATCTAAAGAATCTCAATCGCTCAATCTTAGTCGAGACATTCAAAATGGAGAGCCTCCAGTCAATTCTTCGGGCCATGAATATCGGGGATTGGATGCTTTCCGTCGATTTACAAGACGCTTATCTGCACGTCCCCATTCACATCTCATTCCAAAAATTTCTCCGCTTTGCGGTAGGTCTACATCATTTTCAATTCCGAAGCCTCCCGATCTCCACCGCTCCAAGGACATTCACAAAAATCTTACTGCCAGTAATAGCCTTACTAAGAGAACAAGGATTGAGGGTCCATCATTACCTGGACGACATCCTTTTGCTAGCAGACAATCAGGATTCCCTTCTACTGCATCGATCCATTCTGATTACCACCCTACAAAACTTCGGCTGGATCATAAACTGGGGGAAAAGCAATCTGCAGCCCACTCAGAGAATGATATTCCTGGGGGCGGAACTAGACACCCGTCTCAATACGGTGGAACTTCCGCAGGAAAAAATTCCCAGCCTCATTCAGAAGGCAAGAAAGTTATTAGCCTCTACCACACTACCAGCCCGGGAGTACCTCAGCATACTGGGGTCATTCTCAGCAACCATCCCAATGGTACAATGGGCCCAATGGAACACCAGACCTCTGCAAGCATCATTGTTAAAACAATGGAACGGGGTATCATTGTCTCAGCCGATCATAGTCCAGAAAGAAATAAAACAATCACTCTGGTGGTGGACCAGATTGAACAATCTGAAGAGATGCAGGCATATAGTCCCTCTTCCTCAGGAAATAATCACTTCAGACGCCAGCCTGAAGGGCTGGGGGGCACACTACCGCCATCACGCAGTCCAGGGCCTTTGGACATTCAGAACACAGAACGTGGTTTCAAATATATTGGAGATGAAAGCAGCTTTCCAAGCTCTGTTAGCCTTCAGCCCCCTCCTCAGGGGGAAAGAGGTCCTGCTAAAATTGGACAACAGAGTGGCAGTTGCCTATATCAACAGGCAGGGGGGCACCAGGAGTCGCTCCATGATGCGGGAAGTCCGTCCAGTCTTCGAGTGGGCACAGCTGAACCTGTCGGGATTAACGGCAGCGCATGTCCCAGGAGTCCAAAATCAACTAGCCGACTCTCTAAGTCGGACCTTTGTATCAAACAACGAGTGGGCCTTAAGTCACCAAGCCTTTACCCTCATAACCCAGACCTGGGGGATATCGGATATAGACCTGGCGGCAACACCGGTCAACACGAAATGCCAGAGATATCTAGCCAGAATTCCTTTCCCATCGGCAGAAGGCACGGATTGCCTACAACACGACTGGAACTTCCGTTTGGGGTACATATTTCCGCCAACACCACTCATTCCGAGATTCTTACTCAGACTCAAGAGGTCGAAAGCCACAGTGCTAGCAGTCCTCCCATTTTGGCCGAGACGACCATGGTTTACGACGCTCCTCCAATTGAGCACAGCAGAACCACTGACACTCCCAATGACAGCGGATATACTGTCGCAGGGGCAACTCCTTCACCCATTTCCGGAGAGGCTGCATCTAACAGCATGGAGATTGAAAGGACTAGGTTCTTAGTCCAAGGTTGCTCCCAGAAAGTGATAGACACTCTCCTCCAGGCCAGAAAATCTCTCATTATAAAGTGGACTCCGCTAGATTGTCCACGGTAGAATTTGGGAGAGCAATTATTCAGGCTAACTCCTCAATACCTTCTAAATAAAAAACTTATCTTTTGCTCATACCCACCCAGTTTGCGAGTTATTCCCCATAGGTGTATGCTGCCATGATGCGACAGGAAAACGGAAAATTGTATACTCACCTTTCCGTAATTTTCCTTTCCTGTCGCATCTCATGGCAGCATACAAATGCCCACCCATCTGAGGTGAGGTATATATACACGGAGAATGCTGGGGCAGGGGCTCTCTCAGACTTTAATAGCTACGCGGTCCTATCAGGTTGCGGGGGCGGAGCCACAACCCATAGGTGTATGCTGCCATGAGATGCGACAGGAAAGGAAAATTACGGAAAGGTGAGTATACAATTTTCAGTTTTTTTACTTTCTGTTATAATACATATCCAAAAGATATATAAAAAAAATGTATTCATCATTTTAGGCCAATATGTTTTCTGCTACATATTTTTGATAAAAAAAATCTCAAAAGGCGTATATTGATTGGTTTGTGCAAAAGTTATAGCGTCTACAAAATAGGGGAAAGATTTAGGGAATTTATTTTTATTTTTATTGTTTTTACTAATAATGGCGGCGATCTGCGATTTTTAACGGGACTGCGGCATTGCGGCTGACAAATCTGAAACTAAGTGACACTTTTTGGTGACCAGTGACACCAATACAGTGATCATTGCTATAAAAATGCACTTATCACTGTATAAATGGCACTGGCAGGGACGGGGTTAACACTAGTGGTGATCAAAGGATTAAGTGTTCCCTCTAACTGTCAGGGGGATGGGCTCACTAGGAGTAGAGAGAGATCGCTGTTCCTGATCACTAGGAACAGCTGATCTCTCTCTCCTCCCCTGTCAGAACAGGGATCCGCCTTGTTTACATAGGCAGATCCCCGTTCTGCCTCTCTTTACCACAATTGCGGGTGGAAAACGAGTCTGCCGGACCCGCGGGCGTGCTGGACTCAGTTCCTCCACCTCTGGTTCAGACCCTCTGCTCCCTGCTCACCACTATCATTTGTAAACACAGAAGTCCAGCTTCTGTGTTTACAAATGATAACTTGTCTCCCAGCGGCTCCCACAGATTTGATCTCCTGAGAAGATCCCCCCTGAGTGCAGGACAGGAACAAGGGAGATGCAGGTGCCCAGGGTGCATTGCAATCATAGGCAGGAGGCATTGCATGGTAGGCTGCACCCTCTGTGATCTCCTTTTTTTTCCCCTGGTGCTCAGATGCTGATGCCCCAACTGGATGATCTCCCTGAAAGTGAGAGAGGCGGAGCCACCTACAGTGTGTGGGGAGGTACTAGAGCCAACTGGGTGCTTCAGCTTAATACGGCAACAAAAATAAGATACATGAAAGATGGTGGAGCTTTTAAGGAGTTGGGAAAAGATAAGGTCAGTGGAGGGGGGGGTGTTCTGTGCAGAAGTCAGAGCTGAAGAGGCGTGAAAGTGAGATCTTAATGTGGATGCTGAAGTAAGCAGCTGTGGAAGAGGGCTGAACTCTACACTCTGTATGTAGAGCACCCATGAACTCTGCACTCTGTACATAGTGCGCCCCTAAGCTCTGCACTGTGTTTGTTATGCAATCCTAAACTCTGCACTCTGTACTTAGCACACCCCTGAATGCTGTACTCTGTGCATAGCACATCTCTGAATTCTGCACTCTGAGTGTAGTGCACCCCTGAATTCTGCACTCTGTGTGTAGTGCACCCCTGAACTTTGCACTCTGTGTGTAGTCCACTCCTGAATTCTGTACTCTGTGTGTAGTCCACTCCTGAATTCTGTACTCTGTGTGTAGTGCAACCCTGAACTCTGCACTCTGGATGTGATGCACTCCTGGTATTTAATGCCCCTTTAAGAACCTCCGATTGTTAATAAAATTTGCCCATGCTACTCTTTGATGCCGCTTGGCAGGTGTGCATGTGGAGGGGAGGGGGGTTGTTTTGGGGAGGCCATAGTTGAGTTCCTGCACCTGTTCTCTGAGAAAAAAGCCCTGCATGTATGCATTTCAATGTGCTATGTTTTTAAGAAATCCTGTTTGCTGCAGCTTCTAGCCAGATTGTCAGCAAGTGACACTGGAATCGGGAGCATTACTTACAGTAACAGGCCTGTTTATATTCACTTTTAGTTACATCCTGCAACACTTTATCAGTAAGATAAGACTAAACATTAGTTATGGATTTCAAAATACTAATCACTGCCATTCAGGCAAGTTCCTGCAAATGCAAAAAAATAAGATCACTAATAAATGGCCATTCTATTGGCAGATTTAGTAATAAGCATTTTCTATTCTAGTGCATTACGAAACAATGACATGCATTCTGTGAGGCAACCGCAGGTATGAGGCCCAAGGAAATACGTTTTTTTTTTTTTATTATCTGGGACCACAAGAAAAAAAATGTTTCACAAAAGAAATAACAATAGAAGACAACACTCTGAGAAGTTGAAAAACATTTTACAAGCTAAACCTTTTTATCCTAAAAATCCTGGCTGACAACATTTTAAATATCTTGTTTATGTGAAGAAAAGACTTGAAGCTTTAACTATAGCCTCACAAATGCTGTCAGCAAGATAAAAAGAAACACCTATTTCTGAGGCTGCCTTTGACAATAATTGCTAGCTCAGTGCCAGGATTTGTAATCCACACACCGCTTGATTCAATTGGAAATTTCAATCAACAATTAGGTTGGCAGCCATTTGCTTCAAAACAGTGTGATGATTACTGCTAATTATTGTCACGTTGATCTGAGCTAAATACGTTTGTCATTATTTGGATCTTACTTTAAAGGGATTCATTTTTATTACCTGCTAATTTGGCTCAACCAAGTGCCACTTACTATTGTGACACGGGACACAGATTTGCAGGCTGTGTATCTCTCATTGTACATGCAGATATTTAAATCTCAATTCCTACCTCTTGCTGGTGGAGCCTTTTACATTGCAAATTACCATCACAGGGTTTGTCACCGTTTTTCATTCCCACCTCTTAAAGAATAAACTTGTCTTGGAAATGTTATAAGAGGCAAATTAACCTTTCAAAGCAAGATAATATTTGCTTTTAGGGTGTTTAAAAGGCCTTTGTTGTTTTGGTCACTCCTATTGCAAATCTGGATAAGACTGATCATCCTATCTCTGAATGCTCATTCATATTCAAGTGTTCTTTTTTGGCATAATCTGTAGGGTTCTGTTTTAGGGACGTCCACCTGAAACCCTTATTCAAAAATACATTCAAATAAACAGTATCAAACAAATAAATCTTTGCGTCCCTTAATCTCTAGTGATATTTCAGATCAGTTTACATTCAAACTTGTATTTTGTAAATTCTGAAACTAATATGGTAAAGGGTTAGTTCACTTTTACATACTTTTCCCAAAAAGCTCCCTATGAATTACGGTGTCCTTAACTACTTGGCATCCAGCGTATGTATATAAATGTCCTGGACAGCAAGTGGTTATACCAGTATCCTGGTACTGTTCTTTTCAACTAGCAATCGGACGTCAGGTAAAGTGACCTGGGTGTCTTTACAGCTACTCGATCACTTTTGCATTGCCTGGAAGGCTCCCCTGCCTCCCATCATCTGCAGTGGTTCCAGGACTCTCCCATTCCACCAGGGAGCCCAGGACTATGATAATCGGTCAGGATGGCTGCCCACAGTGGGAAGTGTCTGTCACTACCCAAAGCTATCACAAGGCGACTTTTTCACCCCCTTGTGATAGAATTCAAAAAAAGGATGAACATCCAACTGAACCATAGAGGTTGCCAACATCCCTGAGATAAGAGAGAAAGAGGATACCCCCAGAAGAGTGGGACTTTAACGGCAACAAAAATAAAAGATAAAATCATTTATTCAGAAATATACAATGTAACAAAACACTGTACATAAATACAAATATTAGAAAATCACTAAAAACAATGGTGTCGATGGTAGTGATTATCCTAGATAGTCCAGGCGGTCCAACGCGTTTCGGGACTGTAAGGCTGTCCCTTCATCAGGGAAAGGTCAAGGAGCCGGATCACACCAAAGATGGTCACCATAAGCATCTCACTGCTGGGACCATGACGGCAACTGTATCACATATCCACCGCCCCAGTGTCCAGAGGACAATGAGGTCGGTCGTTGGTCCACACCTGTCCACACTGATCCACCCCAAATGCAGCAACCAAGAGAGACCACACATGAGAGTTGGTGTGCAATTTCTACCACAGTCCGTTACTTCAATAGAGGATCTCCATACAAGCCAATAAGAATGGACAGGCAGCTGGTAAAAAATATATAAAGGAGGTTGTGTAGATAGCCCCTCCAGATGGCTCTAATTAATTCACATCTATCCACTAGAAAAGTAATCTTCACAAGATCATACAATCAAATGGAGATACATCAATGCCAAGTGTTCGAGATAGTGATTCCCATGGTTCCTCATATAGCGCAGTTAAATTTTTTTTAAAGCGTAACTCCACTTTTGTTGAGAAACAAACATTCCCCTCTGGATGATCTATGTACATTGCAAGGATTATAACAAACTTTGTTGCAGATTCCTACATTTTGTTATTCTGAAGAAAACCCTGTGTTGAATCTAATGGGAGCGGTTTCATAATTATCTATCAGCTGCGCACCTGCAAAGCACTAATGAGGAAATCTGTTGGGCCTGCATCCCTTTAGACATGATTTAGTATTGGGAGTATCTCACCAAAAATGACATTTTTGTTGCAGGGGATGCCTAATATCTGACTCGTATCTTAGTGCAGACTTCTGGGAAAATCGGGGAGCCAATCACACAAGCATGAAATAATGTTTCTCGGGTGTGTTCAGAACACATTCTCTGTACAGAACAACTCCAGTAGCCATATTGCATTGCATTTTCAGAAAATTACAGTGGCTGTAGATTGAAAAGGAAAAGTCATTTTTAATAACATTCAGTTACAATATGACTTGTGTCGCAATTGTACACGCTATATTATTTTTTCTTTATGTGCTATTTTTTTCCCCACGAAAGTGGAGTTACTCTTTAAATAAAATAAAAAATTAAAAGCCCCTCCATCCCCTGGCAATGGCAAACATGCACATAGGCCTAGCATGCATATGTAAATGGTGATTGCACCATATCACCGCGTACGTGAGAGCAATAATTCTAGGGCCTGAATTCATGATTCATTTTAAACTGTTTACCTGTAAAGGCTTTCAACGTATCACCTATGAGCAATTTTAGGTACTGTGGTTACTGTTATTTCACAGGTGTGCACAATTTTAAATCTTGACATGCTTTTTAAATGTTGACATCTTTTGTATTTTACCAATTGAGTATTATATTGTGTTTGCATGCACTAAAATCCATTTAAGTGCATTTCTCCTAAAAATTTTCGTTTGATAAGCGACTGAGCAAATATCATGCGACATAAAAACATTTCAACAGGCACAATTTTATTCTCCATTGCCTCTGCTTTTGGACAATATAAAATGTTTGCGGGTTCTAAGTAATTTTCTAGCAATAAAATGCTGACATGTATGTGAAAAAGGCCAAAAAGCCCCAGTAGGCAAGTAGTTAATATATTAAAATACCGTGCTCCATTTTCAAATAATTGCTTACTTTTTCAGAGACGTTTACTCTTGCAGAACTCTGAGCTGTGAGAGAGAGCCAACCACGCATGCAGGAGTAGGGGAGGAAGATGGGAGCCTTGTTCATTCCTAAGGGCGCACAGCCAAGTGCCACTTTCCTTCAACCAAAGAAAGAAAGAAAAAAGCTTAATTCCCCCCATCAATACAGTCAGTGTTGATGGGAGAATTCATCCTGCTCCTCTATTGTATTCTGCCAGTGGGAGTTTTCCTTGCCGTCAGCTATACCTGCCAGCAGTGATCATACAAAAAAAACAAAAAACTACAGGTTGTTGTACTGAAGTCAATCGTTAGATTAACTACAGTACAAGTAGCCTGCCCCATAGAGGGATCAAAATTCATCTGATTCCTGTCTGGAATGATTTAGAAATTCTTTCGAAACTCGACACATGTATGACCTGCTTTAACCACTTTAGCCCCAGAATGATTTTCCCCCTTCCTGATCAGGCCATTTTTTGCGATATGGCACTGCCTCGCTTTAACTGACAATTGCACGGTCATGCGACGTTGTACCCAAACAAAATTTATGTTCTTTTTTTCCCCACAAATAGAGCTTTCTTTTGGTGGTATTTGATCACCTCTCGGTTTTTATTTTTTGCGCTATAAACAAAAAAATAGCGACAATTTTGAAAAAAACACAATATTTTGTACTTTTTGCTATAATAAATATCCAAAAAAATAATTAAAAAAACAAATTTCTTCATCAGATTAGGCCAATTTACAGTGGGGATGGAAAGTATTCAGACCCCCTTAAATTTTTCACTCTTTGTTATAATGCAGCAATTTGCTAAAATCATTTAAGTTCATTTTTGTCCTAATTAATGTACACACAGCACCCCATATTGACAGAAAAATACAGAATTGTTGACATTTTTGCAGATTTATTAAAAAAGAAAAACTGAAATATCACATGGTCCTAAGTATTCAGACCCTTTGCTGTGACACTCATATATTTAACTGTCCATTTCTTCTGATCATCCCTGAGATGGTTCGACACCTTCATTTGAGTCCAGCTGTGTTTGATTATACTGATTGGACTTGATTAGGAAAGCTACACACCTGTCTATATAAGACCTTACAGCTCACAGTGCATGTCAGAGCAAATGAGAATCATGAGGTCAAAGGAACTGCCTGAAGAGCTCAGAGACAGAATTGTGGCAAGGCACAGATCTGGCCAAGGTTACAAGAAAATTTCTGCTGCACTTAGGGTTCCCAAGAACACAGTGGCCTCCATAATTCTTAAATAGAAGACGTTTGGGACAACCAGAACCCTTCCTAGAGCTGGCCGTCCAGCCGAACTGAGCTATCGGGTGAGAAGAGCCTTGGTGAGAGAGGTAAAGAAGAATCCAAAGATCACTGTGGCTGAGTTTCAGAGATGCAGTCGGGAGATGTGAGAAAGTTGTAGAAAGTCAACCATCACTGCAGCCCTCCACCAGTCGGGGCTTTATGGCAGAGTGGCTCGACGGAAGCCTCTCAGTGCAAGGCACATGAAAGCCCGCATGGAGTTTGCTAAAAACACCTGAAGGACTCCAAGATAGTGAGAAATAAGATTCTCTGGTCTGATAAGACCGAGATAGAACTTTTTGGCTTTAATTCTAAGCGGCATGTGTGGAGAAAACCAGGCACTGCTCATCACCTGTCCAATACAGTCCCAACAGTGAAGCATGGTGGTGGCAGCATCATGCTGTGGGGGTGTTTTTCAGATGCAGGGACAGGACGACTGGTTGCAATCGAGGGAAAGATGAATGCAGCCAAGTACAGGGATATCCTGGACGAAAACCTTCTCCAGAGTGCTCAGGACCTCAGACTGGGCCGAAGGTTCACCTTCCAACGAGACAATGACCCTAAGCACAGAGCTAAAATAACGAAGGAGTGGCTTCACAACAACTCTGTGACTGTTCTTGAATGGCCCAGCCAGAGCCCTGACCTAAACCCAATTGAGCATCTCTGGAGAGACCTAAAAATGGCTGTCCACCAACGTTTACCATCCAACCTGACAGAACTAGAGAGGATCTGTATGGAGGAATGGCAGAGGATCCCCAAATCCAGGTGTGAAAAACTTGTTGCATCTTTCCCAAAAAGACTCATGGCTGTATTAGATCAAAAGGGGCTTCTACTAAATACTGAGCAAAGGGTCTGAATACTTAGGACCATGTGATATTTCAATTTTTCTTTTTTAATAAATCTACAAAAATGTCAACAATTCTGTGTTTTTCTGTCAATATGGGGTGCTGTGTGTACATTAATGAGGAAAAAAATGAACTTAAATGATTTTAGCAAATGGCTGCAATATAACAAAGAGTGAAAAATTGAAGGGGGTCTGAATACTTTCCGTCCCCACTGTATATTCTTCTACATATTTCTGGTAAAAAAAATTGCAATAAGCGTATATTGATTGGTTTGCGTAAAAGTTATAGCATCTACGAAATAGGGGATAGATTTTCGAAGTTTAGTTTTGAGCTGAACCAACCAGCAACAATTTTGTGCCATTAAAATACTTGGATTAAGGTAAAAAACAACCTATTAAGTAAGTACATGCTGGTTTAATTACCATTTGACTACAGAAACAATGAGAAGGGTGACCTTACTGCACTCTGGTATATGAAAGGTTAAAGTGTTACTAAACCCAGCAATATTAAAATAGCTCATCCTCCTCTCCACAGTGCCCACAGCTTATAAACCTTCTTTTTACATTCAAATACTACCACTATATACTTTTTTTGTTGATCTGTATACCACGGTCACATGATAAACTGCAGGGTCTGCCCGAGTGCTGAGTGTTCAGGTAGGTGGAGATTTCCACTACAGCCTGTGTCCTCATGCTGTTATGGGAGGCGGATCATCCATGAATCTAAATGTGACATCCGACTCATTGTGTTCTTTTTTAGTTACTGGGCATGGAGGAGGAGGGAGGGACTGGGTTGTGATTTAGGTTCTGTATACACATGTTTGATGTTAATACCATGTGACCTGACTAGCTCAGCTAAAACAAGAAACTGTTCTCTCCAGCAATAGAGACCAAACTGAGCATGTGCAGCAGTACTACCCTCACTGTGACTTATCTGGCCTTGCCAAGAGTGATCCTGCAGGAGGGGAGAATCTGTCCATACAGGATCAAAGAGCCTTTTTACACAATACAGAGGATTAACTTCACTTCAGCCCCGGAAGGATTTGCCCCCTTCCTGACCAGGCCATTTTTTGCGTTTCGACACTGCATCGCTTTAACTGACAATTGCGCGGTCGCGCGACGTTGTACCCAAACAAAATGTATGTCCTTTTTTCCCCACAAATAGAGCTTTCTTTTGGTGGTATTTGATCACCAAAAGATCAAATACCAATGCAGTTTTTATTTTTTGCGCTATAAACAAAAAAAGAGCGACAATTTTGAAAAAAACACAATATTTTGTAGTTTTTGCTATAGTAAATATTCTGAATGTTTTTTAAAAAAAAATGTTTTCCTCAGTTTAGGCCAATATGTATTCTTCTACATATTTTTGGTAAAAAAATTGCAATAAGCGCATATTGATTTTTTTGCGCAAAAGCTATAGCGTCTACAAAATAGGGGAAAGATTTGTCATTTTTTTAAAATTCTTTTTTTTTACTTATAATGGCGGCGATCAGCAATTTTTATCAGGACTGCGATATTGCGGCGGACAGATCGGACACTTTTGACACTATTTTGGGACCATTGACATTTATACAGCGATCAAAGTTAAAAATAGCCATTGTTTACTGTATAAATGACATTGGCAGGGAAGCGGTTAACACAAAGGGGCAATCAAGGGGTAAACTGTGTTCCCTAGGTGTTATAACTGTGGGGAGGATGGGACTGACTAGGGGAGGAGAGAGAGATTGGTGTTCCTACTTAGTAGGAACACACAATCTCTCTCCTCTCCCCTGAGAGAACCGGGATTTGTGTGTTTACACACACAGATCCCGGTTCTCGCTCTGTCACGAGCAATCGCGGGTGCCCGGCGGTCATCGCACCCATCTGGCACTCACATCAGCTCCGGGGACACACGCCGGGTCCGTGCGCCTGCCTCCAGCAGCATGCACGCACCTGCTGTCACTTCTTAAAGGAGCGACATACAGCTATGGCGATTTGAACAGCCGAGCCAACCTACTGCAGTATAACTGCAGCGGCTGTTCGGCTAGTGGTTAAGTTTCACAGTGAGTATAACAAGCATGCTATTCTGCATATACAGACAGATTTTACTGTTGTGGGATTAGTAACACTGTAATGGTAAAAATGGACACTGCTTGCTCATCAAGTGAAGGGTTAATAGTCCGGACGGACAAACATTTCGCATTAGGTACTGCTGTGTGAGTGCCTTCGTGGAACTGGAGACCCAGGAGGAGTTAAGGGCAAGAAGGAGGTGACTAGATAAGCAGAGACACCACACCATGAAGCCACCCTCTTGTGACGAAGTTGGAAACTACGAAACACATTGGGGCGTGGCTACGCAGTACTCGGTTGTTACTGTGATCTCGGGAAGGACGAGAGGCAAGTCCATGTTAGAAGTTGATACCAGCGTGGAGGTGGTGAGAGTGTGATGAGCTACCAAGTGTGATGTTACCAAGTGGAAATTGATTTATCACTTAAGCGTATCTCCCTTTTCATGAGAATAAAAGGCAATTTGATCTGGTGAGTGTATTTCCAAAAGGGAGAAGGTTTTACTTGATCACGCTGGTGGTGGATTTAGGGTGCGTTATGATTTCTGTATACATTCGCACAGGGGTGTGATTTTTTTTGGATGGATTCACTGTGAAGATTCTGTTTGATTTAATTTGCACAGACTTTTTTATTTTATTTGCAGGGACTTTTTTTGCATGGACTTGATTGCTTTATTTTTTATTTTTGATGATTTATCCTTATGGATTCAAACACTGTTCATATGTGGTGTTATGCGCTACTGTGAAATTAATTATTGTCTTTCACACTAATGTCACATTTTTGGTTATTTTATTTTCAAAGTAGCAGCACTTATTTCATTAATATTATAGGAGATTACAAAGACTTTAGAACAATGAAACACATTGTTTGTATTTTTTCAGTTTAACAAGCATGCATTACTGCATATACACACTGATTTACTACTGAGGGTTTAGTAGCACTTTAAGTCCTATTCACAAACAGAGCAGACAGTAAAAAAAGATGCAGTATTTATCACCAGGATTCTCCTGGTGGTATCACATACGGTATAGCTCGGATGCAGTGTGGCGGTCCCCCCGCAATATCTGGTTGTTAAGGATAGAGCCAGGAAGCTGGCCGCCATGTCCCTAAAAACGGATGACTCATCAGCTGTCAGTGGGTTTGCAGCTGACAGCTGAATGTAAGAAAAACATGCCGGCAATTTAAAATTCTTAAGATTAGAATTTAAATTTAGAAAAAGATGGTGTGGGGTCCCCCTCGAATCCATACCACACCCTTATCTGAGCAAGCAGCCTGGCAGGCCAGGAAGGGGAGGGGCACCCCCCTCTTTCTGAACTATACGAGGCCACATGCACTCAACATGGGGGGGTGCTTTAGGGTAGGAGGGCTCTGCCCCCCATGGCACCCTGTCTCCATGTTAATGGGGACAAAGGCCTCTTCCCTACAACCCTGGCCGTTGGTTGTTGGGGTATGCGGGCAGGGGGCTTATCGTAATCTGGAAGCACCCTTTAACAAGGGGGCCTACAGATCCTGCCCCCCCCCATGTCAATGAGTGTGGGGTAGTACCCCTACTCATTCGCCTAAAAAGTGTAAAACGTAAATAAAAACTCATCACAAGTTTTTGACAATTCCTTTAATAAAAAATCCAAAAAATCTCCCCTGGTGTAGATCCATCATCAGTCAGGATACCCGCTGTCACTGCCAGCCTGAAAAAAAACCCCAAAAAACCTCTGGTTCCGACAAAGGCTTCCGCCATCTGCCATCTCCACTGTCTCACAGCTATTAAATAACTAAGGGCCATGGCCACCCGGCGACATTACCGGGTGACCCTGCCCCCTTGTGACATCAGCGGCCAGGGGCATAATGGGTCGGTGACCTCACAAGGGGACATGGTCACACGGTGACATCTCCGGGTGGCCACACCTCTTAGTTATTTAGGGGCTGTCAGATGGCGGAGCAAGCAGGGGGAGTCTTCATCGGGACTGGAGGGTTTTTTTTCTTTTTTCAGTTTGGCTGTGGCGGCGGGCAGTGTGATTGATGGGGGACTTTTTTTGGTTGATGATTTTTTTCAATAAAGGAATTGTCAAAAACTTGTGTTGTGTTTTTTTTTACTTTTTACACTTTTTTGGTGAATGAGTACTCATTCACATGGGGGTGATCTGGGGGCCAGATTCCATTTTTCGATAAGCCCCCTGCTGGCAGACCCCCACAACCACCGGCCAATGTAGTGGGGAAGAGGCCCTTGTCCCCATCAACATGGGGACAAGGTGTTGGCGGGGGCATGGCCCCCTACCCTAAAGCACCCCCCATGTTGAGGGCATGTGGCCTGGTATGGTTCGGGGGGATGCAACGCTCATCCCCCCTTTTCCTGGTCTGCCAGGCTGCATGCTCGGATAGGGGTCTTGTATAGATTTTGGTGGAAACCCACACCAAAATAATAAAGAAAAAAGGCGTGGGGCCTCTCCCAAAATCAATACCAGACCGTTATCTTAGCATGCAGATCCGAAGAGGCTGGTATGGATTTGGGGGGCGGGGCAATTTTTATTTGCCAGCATATTTTTTCTTAATTCAGCTGTCAGCAGGAAGCCTGCTGACAGCTGATGAGTCATCCGTTGTTAAGGACGCGGCAGCCGGGTTCCCGGCCAGCTCCTTAACAACCAGCTACCATGCGATAAATTAACGCATAAAAACATGCGGTAATTACTTCATTATCGGTATTTTACCGCATGAACTATTTACCGGCAAATTCTTAGTGCTAATTAACTCTTAGTGAATTGACCCCATTGTACTGTATATTAAGGCAGGCAGCGTGTTTCCTCCAATAGTACATTCTAGCAGTGTCATCATTATTATACAGGATTTATATAGCACTTTACAATCTAAAGTAGATTCACCTTATATGGGACAGAGTATATATTCAATTGTGCCAAGGGCAATGTCATGTCTAAAAACAACCCTATATATTGCTCTGGATAGTCAACTAGTGTTCCTTTTCATAACTTTGAGACTTTCCAAGGAACAGAATAGGGACAATCCTTGTTATCTGAACTCCTGTGATAATATCTGATGACTCTTCTGTTTGCTAGGTTTCAGCACAGGTTAGGAAATCTGTTTTAAACTTTTTTACAAGTTTTTAAGAGTCTTATCAAAAGTGTACATCATCATTTGTAGAGGCTATGGATTGAACTGCCAGATCTGCAATACTACTAATTGTACCATGCTGCAGGCAGTGGACAGTGTTCTACTGCAAGTGTCAGCAAGCAGCTACATTTTCTGGATCTGAGAAAAGTATACATGCTTTGTATACATGCTATACAGTCAAGTAACGTTACCACTTGGATTAGGTAGGCAGAAATTGGTGATGGACAGAAATCAATGGGTGGTGTCAGTATGCATGCCTCACAACTTTTTGAGATGGGAACAAGGTACAGCTATTAGCAGAAGTATGTAGGTATAGGACACGGCTCCCCTATCCCACCCCCCTAAAGGAGAAATAATTACATAGTTACATAGTAGGCGAGGTTGAAAAAAGACACAAGTTCATCAAGTCCAACCTATGTGTGTGATTATATGTCAGTATTACATAGTATATCCCTGTATGTTGCAGTCGTTCAGGTGCTTATCTAATAGTTTTTTTAAACTATCGATGCTCCCAACTGAAACCATCGCCTGTGGAAGGGAATTCCACATCCTTGCCGCTCTTACAGTAAAGAACCCTCTACACAGTTTAAGGTAAAATCTAATTTCTTCTCATTTTAGACAGTTGCCACGTAAGTTTTATTCCTATTGGGGGGTCACCAGTTGGGTATTTGTAAATTTAAATCATATCTCCTCTCAAGCATCTTTTCTCCGGAGAGAATAAGTTCAGTGCTCGTAACCTTTCTTCATAACTAATGTCCTCCAGTCCCTTTATTAGCTTTGTTGCCCTTCTCTATACACGCTCCATTTCCAGTACATCCTTCCTGAGGACTGGTGCCCATATTCCAGGTGAGGCCGGGCAAGAGTTTTGTTATATATATTAATATATATATTTGTTAAATATATATAAAAAAAGATTAGTACTTTTTGTACCACTACTATTCCTTTATACTGGCTTTTGAAATTTACAAATGCAGCAATTTGGAAAATGTGTTAAAGATTTAGCACTGGGAAACACTTTTTGAAAGATAAATAGTGCATTTTATATACAACTATATAGATAAGACCAAAATGAGGGACAACTGAAGAGGAAAGAGGGTCCAAGGGACTTTGTTCTAAATAAAGGACAGTCCCTTGAAATCAAGGACAATTGGGGGATATGCAATATGTGAACATATGAGGTACTTCAAGTATATTTTCAATGAACCATGTGCTGCATCTCTATCATCAGAATTGGAGAGTAAATACTGTATTTCAGCATCAAAAACAATGTCACTATGCTGAATTCAGAAGGTCCAATAATTTAAATCTAGGTCTTATAATTATTTCTCATGATACTGCAGCAATATTATGGTAGGGTTTTAGTATTTTCTTGTCATTCTGTACTGTACCGTGCTTCTGCTTCAAAGAGGCTGAAATGGAAACTGGTCAGTATATTAAACCTAGAAAACTAAAAGCATAGAGCACATAATCAATCCTAGGGTAAAAAGCAGAAACGCTATGAAGGTATTTACAGTATATTTCAATTACATTTTCATATTTGAGAGGAATGTACCATCCAAAAGCATCATTTTAGTTAGGAGTGGAAGAAACTGAGTGAGCCACTGGCTTCTTAAATGTCTTGTTCCAACTCTGTCCTTAGTAGTTTAGGCTGTGTTCAACCAGCCTTGTGTGTTCGAGCTACTCCTTATTGCTAGGAACCCCAAATTTGGTGTGCAAACCCAGTGGCACTGGTACCACAACATATCCAAAGCTGGTGTTCCTAGCACTAAGTGGCCCCGAGACACGGGGCCCCAAAATCGGTTCGGAAAATGTCATTCTCTGCTGCAGAAAAGTGCTTGACATTTTCTGAACCGACTTTGGGGCCATGTATCTCAGGGCCACTAGGTGCTAGGAACCCCAAATTTGGTGTGCAAACCCAGTGGCACTGGTACCACAACATATCCAAAGCTGGGGTTCCTAGGACCAAGTGGCCCCAAACCGGTTCAGAAAATGTCATTCTCTGCTGCAGAAAAGTGCTTGACATTTTCTGAACCGATATTTGGGGCCCTTTATCTTGGGGACACTTGGTGCTAGAAACCCCAGCTTTGGATATTTTATGGTGCTAGTTCCACTGGGTTTGCACACCAAATTTGGGGTCCCTAGCACTAAGTGGCCCCAAAGTCAGTCAACTGTGTCCATCTGCAGCAATGTCATTTCAGCACCATTTGGGTTCAGAGACCCCAAATTTTGGCTGCAGCTAGGGGGCATCTAGGAACCCTTAACTACCGAGTTTGAAGTTCGGGGGACCTATGGCTGCAAATGGGCACAGTGAGGCATGCAAATGGGCATTGTTGACCCTCTTTTCCACTTACAGTAGCTGTGCATTTCTCACCCTCGTCTTATTCTCGGGTCACTAAGTTTTTCCCATTTTTTTGTGGTAAATTAGGACCTCGACTTATACTCGGAACGACTTATACTCGAGTATATACGGTATTGACTTTGGGTGGACAGGTCAGTGTGCATTTTAATAGGGTCCATTTTTAATTACATTTTATACAAACCACAGGATTTCTAAATGTGAAAATATGTACACCACATGTCCACATCTACTTAACTTCTTTCTGTCCAGTATATATATATTTTTTTTGTTCTATTTATGTTATTTTAAAGGAACATTTGAAGACATTTTATAGACTTTTTAATGATCAAATAGTACAGAGACTACTCAAGTGCAATGTAAGCTTACAGCATCAAAGCATGTAATTATGCTGCAAGAAATGTACATGAGCATGACATCACCTGTTATTATGTGCTCTTTGAATGCCTTGCGGGAAGGCATGGCTTTAGACAGAAGCAAGAACACAACACTCATTTCATTCATGTTCTCGTTAACATGTCACCATAGGCCATGCAAAATGTTGAGTGCCTATTTGTGATAATTATGGCTCTGTGATTACTCTAGTGAAGGCACTGCTAGAGACTCACTCCATCATTTTCTAAAAATACAGACTGCAATACCATCACTTAAAACACTAATTTACTTATGGAAACACAATGTTTGCTTGTGTCATTCGATTTCCTATATTACTTGCCTGCTAAAGACTTTATTTGCTATACTAACAACAAATGGCATTACTTTTTATAAAAATGCAAGCAGCAATGTTGAGCATAATAAGAGAGACAATCAATTATAAATCAGCTTTCAGTAGATTAATGCACTACAATAAAAAAATGATCTTAGAATAGTTGATATGGTTTGCTAATATTGCTATGCATGGCTTGGCTGCTTTTCCTATTTTGCTAAAAACTCTTGCTGCTTCTCAAAACAGCTTAACTGCCTTAACTCTCTTGGGCATGAAGTTCGCCAGAGCTTCACAGGTTGCCACTGGAGTCCTCTTCCACTCCTCCATGACAACATCTTGGAGCTGGTGGATGTTAGAGACCTTGCGCTCCTCCACTTTCCGTTTGAGGATGCCTCACAGATGCTCAGTAGGGTTTAGGTCTGGAGACATGCTTGGCCAGTCCATCACCTTTACCCTCAGCTTCTTTAGCAAGGCAGTGGTCGTCTTTGAGTTGTGTTTGGGGTTATTATCATGTTGGAATACTGCCCTGCGACCCAGTCTCTGAAGGGAGGGGATCAAAACAGCTTAACTGCCTTAACTCTCTTGGGCATGGAGTTCACCACAGCTTCACAGGTTGCCATTGGAGTCCTCTTCCACTCCTCCATGACGACATCAAAGAGATGGTGGATGTTAGAGTCCTTGCGCTCCTCCACCTTTCGTTTGAGGATGCCTCACAGATGCTCAATAGCGTTTAGGTCTGGAGACATGCTTGGCCAGTCCATCACCTTTACCCTCAGCTTCTTTAGCAAGGCAGTGGCTGTCTTGGAGGTGTGTTTGGGGTTATTATCATGTTGGAATACTACCCTGCGACCCAATCTCTGAAGGGAGGGGATCATGCTCTGATTCATTATGTCACAGTACATGTTGGCATTCATGGTTCCCTCAATAAACTGTAGCTCCCCAGTGCTGGCAGCACTCATGCAGCCCCAGACCATGACACTCCCACCACCATGCTTGACTGTAGGCAAGACAAACTTGTCTTTGTACTCCTCACCTGGTTGCCGCCACACACGCTTGACACCATCTGAACCAAATAAGTTTATCTTGGTCTCATCAGACCACAGGACATCCACCAGCTCCGTGATGTCATCATAGAGGAGTGGAGGAGGACTCCAGTGGCAACCTGTGAAGTTCTGGTGAACTCCATGCCCAAGAGAGTTAAGGCAGTGCTGGAAAATAATGGTGGCCACACAAAATATTGACACTTTGGACCCACTGTTATACAAGCTGTAAACTCACTACTTTACATTGTAGCAAAGTGTCATTTCTTCAGTGTTGTAACATGAAAAGATATAATAAAATATTTACAAAAATGTGAGGGGTGTACTCACTTTTGTGAGATACCGTATTTATGTATATGCAAACATGCCCAGACATTTGGGAGGAGCACCTGATCTCTTTGAATCAGATGTCGCTTTATCTCTGTCTTCATGTGACAGTACTGTGCTATTCAACAACCACTCGTAATTTCACATAAGAGGAATGTGTCACTTGCTCCTCCATACCTGGAAGTACTATTTTTTCCCTCTCAAAGATTGATTGGAGAGGTGAGAGTGCTAAGTTAAGATGAATTTAACTGCTTGCCGACCAGCCGCCGCAGTTATACTGCGGCAGAATGGCACAACTGGGCGAAACTACGTTATCTTCAGTCGCTTCGCCTTTTGGCCACTAGGGGTGCATGAGCGCACCTGCAGCATGTGTCTGGAGCCGATGCGAGTGCCTGGTGGGCGCGACGACCGTCGGGCACCCGTGATTGCCCATGACAGAGGGAGAACCGGGATCTGTGTGTGTAAACACATAAATCCCGGTTCTTTCGAGGGAGTAGACAAGTACTAAGTATGAGCACCGATCTCTCTCTCCTCCTAGACAGTCCCATCCCCCCTACAGTTAGAACACACCTAGGGAACACAGTTAACCCCTTGATCGCCCCCTAGTGTTAACCCCTTCCCGGTCCAAAAAATGTTTCAAAAGTATCCAATTTGTCTGGTGCAATATCGCAATCCTGATAAAAATTGCAGATCGCCGCCATTTCTAGTAAAAAAAAAAGATAATAATAAAAATGCCATATATCTATCCCCTATTTTTAGACGCTATAACTTTTGCGCAAACCAATCAATATACGCTTATTGTGATTTTTTTTTTACCAAAAATATGTAGAAGAATACATATCGGCCTAAACTGAGGAAGAAAATTTAATTTTTTTTTAAAAATGTGGGATATTTATTATAGCAAAAAGTAAAAGATATTTGGATTTATTTTGCAAATCCACTTTGCACTACATGTGCACTGAAAATGCACTTGGAAGTGCAGTCACTGTAAATCTAAGGGGAAGATCTGAAATGAGGGGAAGCGCTGCTGATTTTATCATCCAATCATGTGTAAGCTAAAATGATGTTTTTTATAATCTTTGCATGTCCCCCTCAGATCTACAGCGACTGCACTTCCAAGTTCATTTGCAGTGCACTTGCAGTGCAAAGTGGAGTTGCCTTTAGTAAATAACCCCCATGCACTATATAAAAAATTGGCCGAAATTTGGTCATTTGGCCAGTTCGTTAGTGTTTCAGCCAGTTAAAGGGCACAAAATCCGTAATTGTTGGGACGTTTTTGAGCCGAAAAAACAAAGGACAAGTTTGAAAATACAGCAATACATCTAATTCAAAAACTTGCGCTGAAGTGTTGATATTAATACAAATGAAAAATTAGAATGAGACTGCAGCTACTGCACAAAGGAGCTAAAACCTTAAAGCGATATAAAGTATGAAACAGCGCTAGCAGCCTATATCAAACAATATACATCCTAGTGAATGGTGCCTTATACATCAATGTATTTGTAACATCACAAAACAACAAAAAGATATGCACAAAATCTGAAAATTGCTTGGTGCTTCTGTAAAAAGTGCAATGGTGCTCCAAAACTTTAAACAAGTGAGGTGACTCCCCCTTCGTTGACCCCACTCACCAGAATTATTAGATCCTCAGCTTTGCAGTCTGGGATTAAAAAAGCAGGGATCTAATGATCTGGGGATATGCAGGATGGTTCCTCAGCTGACTCTTCCAAGAAGATATTTTATGACAGAAAGGATATACCACACTCCATGGATGGGAACACAGAGAAAGAACTTATAGTGAAATACCGTTTACCAAGTTATCAAGCTCATTAAATGCGCAACTTACAGGATATTTGGCAAAGACAGGCATCAGTAAAAAACATCCGAGTTCGCCGCTGTGTGGCGTGCGTTCCACTGAGGCGGAAATTGCATCACTGGTTAGTATGAACCGGAAGTACGTCAACGCGTTTCACCCCTCCTCCAGGGCATCATCAAAGTACATCATGGTACAACAGACACATATCAGGAATATGAAATGTTGGAGTGACATACACTTTGGGTAAGTGAAGGGAATGGATGTTTATGGCGGTTAGGGGCATTCTGTTATGATTAAACTAGTCCTTGATGCATGGAATTCAATTTAGTTTTGATTTTGTTTTATTGACAATAAGCAATTTCAGCTAAAAAGCAGATCTTCAACAACCTCAGAAATGACTCAATCTTTTATTGTGCTTATGTGTTTTTACTTCTGCTTATTTATCTTGGTGAACCATTTTCGTAATGATCTGATATACAGTATAGATACATATACGTACTGTATATTTACTTAGGGCAACCTTTTTTCCAGGAGCTTGATTTGAATTAATCAAAAATTAGAATCATACTGTTTACACCAAGCTATTACTTTTAGCACATTATTGCAAACATAACAGTATTTATGAAAAGTGTTGGCTTTAATGAAATTATAATTGGAGGCAAGGATGTTTTGACAAGTGACTAAATCTAAGACTACAAATTTAACTGTCACTATATTATTACAATCATATAATGTCTTACTTATTTTTGAACAATAATTATTACCTGTTAGTCTTCTAACACATGACTAGTGTGGCAATTATGCTATCATCCATTTAATCAAACGAATATATCTAATAATCCAATCTTCTGTTTCCTGTTTATTTGCAAAGCACTGCTCAAACATTGGTATTATATAAAGCCTGTATTATATTAATAATCTTTACCAGCAACAAGATTTAGGTTGGTATGTGTTTTATTAGGCAGAATGGGTAAACATTTTTTCCATTTGGCCTGTTCTACATTTTTATATTAAAATACATGTATATTGTGCTGAAGACAAACACATCATATCTATACTATAACTAACACAGTACGCAGAGGTCTTGAAAGAGCTACATTGCAGAACCCAGTGCCCAAATGTTACTTTCCAGGCTAGCCAGTTAAAGTGGTTGTAAACCCTTACAACACACTTTTTACTACAGGTAAGCCTATAATTAGGCTTACCTGTAGCTACCCTGGATATCTCCTAAACCTTGCATGTGTCATCGGCACATGTGCACTGAAGCAAACTGTGCTTCAGTGAGTGTGCCGTTACCTGCGGCTCCCGCGCGCATGAGCGGGAGTGACATCACCGCGGCTCCGGCCAATCACAGCTCCGGAGCCCGCGATAACCGGAAGTAACTCCAGGAGCGTTGTCGACTGCCGGAGCGGTGTACGAGGATGGCTGCGGGGGCTTCAATCTCAGGTAAGTGATTCATAATGAGCTAGTATGCTATAAATACTAGCTCATTATGCCTCTGTCTTGAAGGTTTTTTTTTTTTCCTAGGGTTTACAACCACTTTAAGCTGGGTCTGGGATCAGCCTCCAAAGCTGTTGCTAAGGATATGCTGGATAGCTGCTGTGTAAAAACTAGGGATGGGCTGTGTGTTCGTTCGAGTCAAATGTAAGTTTGACTCGAACATCAGCTGTTCGTGTGTTCGCTGAACACACAAACAAATAGGAAGTTCGTCCATCGATGAGCGTCCCATAATGCACTGCGCTCTCACAGTGCATTGATTGCTGATGATTGACCAAAGCATTGCAGCTGACGTGTATGCTTTGGCCAATTACAGCACAATGTACTGTGAGAGCCATGAATGGCCAAAGGCAGAGTGCCTTTGGCCAATTATTGTTTAGGGGCTAAGTCCATGCCCTACGCTAAATAAGGCTACTGCTTATACGGCAGCTGTGTATAGTGTGTGATAATGGAGATTAGGCAGGTAGTTAGTGGATAATGTGTTCAGTCAGTTTAGTGCAGTTAGTGTAGTGTACAGGCATACCCCACTTTTAAGTACACAATGGGACCAGAGCATGTATGTTAACCTGAAAATGTACTTAAAGTGAATCAATACCTTTTTGGCACTGATGGGCACTGATAGGTGGAACTGATGGGCACTGACAAGCGGCAGTGATGGGCACTGATAGGCGGCACTGATTGGCACTGATAGGCGGCACTGATTGCAGTGACCGGTGGCACTGATGGACACTAATAGATGGCACTGATGGGCAGCACTGATGATAAGTTACTGACAGGTGTTACTGATTATTATTATTATACAGGATTTATATAGCGCCAACAGTTTGCGCAACGCTTTACAACATCGGGGAAGACAGTACAATTACAATACAATTCAATACAGGAAGGATCAGAGGGCCCTGCTCGTTAGAGCTTATAATCTAGAAATGGTCACTGATTGGTACTGTGATGGGCACTGATTGGCACTGTGATGGGCACAGATTGGTACTGTTATGGACACTGATTGGCACTGTTATGGCCACTGACAGGCGTTCTTGATGGGCACTGACTGGCAGCTGATGAGCACCTTTCATGGGGGCTGCGCTGATAATCAATGTGCAGATTATCAGTGCAGACCCCCCCTCTGACAGGGAGAGCCGCCGATTGGCTTTCCCTGTCAGCGCGAACCGAGGAAAGCCATTTACCGCCACTTCCTGGTTCACGCTGTGATCAGCCGTGATTGGTCACAGCTGATCATGTGTTAAGCCTCTGACTTACCACGATCAGAGATGCGGTGTGTCAGAGTGACACACAGCACCACTGATCGCCGAGCTGCGCGCCCCCGCAGGCGCGTGCCGGCATGTTGTGCTGCTGGATGTCATATGACGCCCAGTCAGGATAACTGAACCACCGCCCGGCTGTCATTCTGCTATAGGCCAGACGGGAAGTGGTTAAAGAAATTTTTCATTTTTATGGTTTCACTTTAAGCATCATTAAAATCACTGCTCCTTTAAAAACGATCTCTTTAAAAACTTTTTTTTGCATTAATACATGTCCCCCATGGCAGTACCCAGGTCCCCATACACTTTTTATTGCAATAACTTGCATATAAGCCTTTAAAATTAGGAGTTTTGATGTTTCATGTTCGTGTCCCATAGCCTTTAATAGAGTTTGCATGTTTGCTAGAACTTTTTCCCTGTTCAAGATGTTCTGGTATGAACCGAACAGGGGGATGTTCGGCCCATCCCTAGTAAAAACTTGCTCAAGCAGCATCTTTGAAGTCTTGTTTGAAATCATTGAAGAAAATATGCATACATGTACACAATATCTTGATTGAAGAAAAAGTTAAATAAAAAAAAAAAAAAGAAGTTATCAAAAATATAGTTAGAGTTTTTCTCAAGCAGAACTGAAAAGGCACTAGCAGGTATGACAGTTGGAATGGGGCTTAAAGGGATTGTAAATCCTCGTGTTTTTTCACCCTAATGCATCGTATGCATTAAGATGAAAAAACTTCTGTCAGTGACCGGCCCCCCAGCCCCCTTGTTTTTCCCACGTCGGAGACGCGCTCTTCCCCTTCCCGTTGTCTCGGCTCTTGATTGGATAGATTGATAGCAGCACAGCCATTGGCTCCTGCTGCTGTCAATTAAATCCAAAGACACGGGGGGCGGGGCGGGGCCGAGTCTGGCACTCTGCCTCTATGGACGCAAATGCTGGACTCGGGAGTGCGCCTGCAAGTTAACCCCCCACGGGAGAGCGCTTCTCCTAAGGGGTTATACCATGCGGGGAGGAGCTACCAGAGCCACCGGGGGACCCCAAAAGACGATGATCGGGGCCACTCTGTGCATAACAAACTGCACAGTGGAGGCAAGTGTGACATGTTTGTTATTTTTTTTTAAAAACAAAAAAACTAAGCTTTACAATCACTTTAAACAGAACAAAGCTTAACATCTTTTTTTTTGTTTGCCAGTGTCCCAACATTCTGAAGGCAGCAGAATAAACCAAATGTTTAAGAATTGACTACATTTCTGTTTGTTCAAACGGCTATAAAAAGAAAAACATTTTTTATTCTCTTGAAGTGGACTTTAATTTAAAAAAGGAAGATCGGCTATCCTTAATAGAACAATAACTGGGAAGCATTTGGGTGGCACTATTTTTTAAATGTGGCACTAGTTTCAAAAGACTTGAATGAGATTTGGTGATGTACACGTACTGTGTTGCTTACTGTTCTCCTTGCCACACAGGAAGTTGTATCGTATCTGAGAACCTGAAGTGCACGGATAATCCTGCTCCTGCTTCATTTATTCCGTGGCTCCCTGTTTTCTAAACCTTCCCTGCTGCTGTTTATATCTTTCTTGATCAGACTTTGTTTCATCAGTGGGAAGCTCTGGCATAAGGAGACAAAGCCCTAGTCCCTGTACACAAAAACACAGTGCAGAACAAGGCATGGTAAATCAGTAACAGGGAAAAGATCAGCTGTCAGAAATCCACAGGCAATACAATACTAGTCCACATGCCTTTTTTTGGAACAGATTCCACTGTTTCAATCCTCTTTAAGTCTTTACCATATATATATCAGAATCATTTTTGTTAAATATACAATTGGTAGGGTTTACTCAAAAATTTGAATAATAAATATTCCTACAAAATGTCCAATACTTAATCACATAGTAAGTACTACACCAGTTTTGAGCAGATAAAATTATTTGATTTCTGGCAGTTTTTCACATGCCATTTGCCTTTCTTTTGCACTGAAACACAATTTTTCCCTTTCCTTGTCTGGCGAGGTGGTCGTCTTTTCCAGTTTGTGAAAGTGGTCTTCTCTCCTTTACTCCATTCCCAGTCAGCACTGTTGGCACGGTTAGTAAGGCCTTCAAAATAAATACAATTAATCAATTTTTATTAGGGCAAAGCATTATTATTTATATTAACAACCTGTTGCAGTTTCAAAAGCGTTAAGTTTATCACTCCTAGGTTTTACTGTTAGTAAATAAGAACCAGTATTTGCTACATGGCTTCCTGCCTCAAGGACATATGTGTTTGATGTATATCTCCTGCTTACACAGACCCTAACTAGTTGTGGACCTTGGGTGTGATACACATGCCCAAAACACTTAATCAAAGTACACAGGATGTGTGTAGCATGCCCTTTTTATTCTGTTTTTCAAAACTCACAATTTGTAGAAACAGAACACAGTGCAAAACAGTGACCTTATATATCAAACTAAGGCCATCTTGGTAGGGTCAGGTTAACATACAGCACAGTTTGAGATAATCAGTTAATTAATTCAATTATAATGGCATTTGCGAAGAAAAAGGTGTCCTTACCAGAGAGTAAGAAGAAGGATGAAGAAGGTAAGTAGATGAGCAAGAGAAAAGAAAAGGTTGAAGGAGGGGGTGAGGGATTCCCGGCGCCTTTGTAAGAAAACACATAATGGCTACAGACTATAAGACATGATTGCTTCATTATGGTTCAAGCAATGAGGAATCAAAGTTAGCTGGGCGTTATTTACCTATCCACAGCGTCCATATTTTGGTATACTTGGGGATATGGTCGTGTAGAATAGCTTTGCTTTTGCCATGAATCATGGCACGTGTGACACAATTCTTGACCTCAAGCAGACTAAAAGTTGGGATTTTGTAGGCATCTCCCACTGTCTGTTCTGGTCTGTGGTAATTTAAAAGTTTAAACTGAACAATGGAAATGTCTGGGGGATGTTGATTCATTATCGCTACAACTGGGTCTGGGGCCATAGATTTATCCAGCACCATGAAAAAAGTTAAAAAACATCAGTCCGAAACCCATGGACTTCTGGGCATGCCCATCAGACATGTAGGGTGCGTTTCCAGATCTTTGCAGCCCCGAAAGCACTCTGGAGGATAGTTGGGTACAAATTTAGAAATGTGTGCTGGGACCAGGTACCAGTGGTAGAGGACTTTATATGTGGTGTACAATGCAGCAACATTTGCAGAGCAAGACTTAGTAGCCAGCCAGATATCAGGCCAAAAAAAAGCATTTTTTTTTTAAATGTTCCTATTTAACCCCATATTTGGCTCTAATTAACTCCTTCTTCAGAAGTCCCTTGCATCTACAAAGTGTCTAGGACTCCTGGCATCCATTGTGAGGATCTTCCAAGACAGAGAGAGGAAGGATTTCCCCAATTCCGGAGCTGGATTCCTGATCCACCAGGCCATGGATAACCTGGTCTCCAGTGTAAAGGGTTGTTTAGAGACCTAAAATTTTTGTCCCATGACAACAGAAATTTGAGTTGTAGAAATCTGCAGTGGAAATAGGCAAAGAGAACTGCCTCTAACGAGGCAACTATGAGTCCCAAAACTCAGATGCAAAATCTTAGTGTCAAACAGCTCCAAAATTGTAAGGTCGGAATCCGGGAATGAACAAAAATACGTTTTTCTTGAGGAAGAAAAAACTCTGGCCTGAGTTGTATCCAGTACAAGACTAAGATACTCCAGTCAGTGGCTCAGTTCCATCACTGATTTCTGAAGGTTTTGAGGGTCTACAGACCCTGAAAAACATTGTTGGATGGGATCTGTGCTAACTGTTTCTTCAAGAGGAGATCATTCAGATATTCTAAGAACTTAGCAATGCTCACACAGGGGCTAGAACCTTCAAAAACACTTGGGGTGCAGAGGACAGGCTACAAACTGGTACGGTTGAGCACCTATAGAACCTATGGAAAGATGGGGACATGCAAGGAAGCATATTTGATGTCCACAGAGGCCATAAAGTATCCTAATGAAGGGAGGCTATGATAGATTTTGTGATTTCCATGCAAAACCTTTGGACTCCTTTCCACCTTTCCAACCTTTCCACCGTCAGAACAATGGCAATGACTGCTTGACTCTAGAGATCTGCCAGAGTAGCATGGAGGTCTACTAATCTCTGCGGGGCAGGGCGAGAGTGTAAAACTCTAACTTGTAGCTAGATGTTCATGAAACCTAACAGACATTCCCCCCACTCTGGAAAGTGGGTGAATCCAATCATACTAATGAATAGGTGTTACTTTATCTTAAAGTAGATCTATAGACAAAACTTTTTTAAATTTTGGATAGAGTAAAGAAGGGTTATAACCCCATCAGATTTTTTAGCCATTTGTGTCCCATTGCGGAGATTTCCTCTCACTTCCTGTCCCAAAACTAAACAGGAAGTGAGAAGAATTCCCCACAAATTAAAGGGAATACCTTGGGGACTGCCAGATCACCAGAACTAGTGTTCCCATTGGAAGATTCCCCCTCTGTTACTTTTTTGGGCATAATCCAAACTTTGTGATTTTCTTTTACTTTCACTTTCAATGATAATGGTAAACAGGACAAATAAAGAAGGTGATTCTCCTTAATAGGGATGAGCCAAACGACCCCCTGTTCGATTTGTACCAGAACTTTCGAACGTCGCGAAAGTTCGGAACCAAATAACAAACTCCATTGAAATCTATGGGACCTGAACTGGAAAAATCAAAAGGCTTGAAGGCTTATATGCAAGTAATTGGGCATACAATGGTTATGGGGGTCTGAGTACTGGCCTGGGGGACTTGTTTCAATGAATAAAAAGTTTGTAAAAAATGTCATTTTTAAACGAGCAGTGATTTATTGATGCTTAAAGTGAAAGCATAAACATGAAAAATTCCTATCAATATAGTGCCTGGAGGTTCCCCTAAACCCGGTTTGCACAGGGCCAGTTCGGACGACTTTGAAGCCGCCCCGTATAGCGCGACTTAAGCACAGCTTGCAAAATGACTTCTGTACAGAAGTCAATGAAAGCCGCTCCAAAGTCTCCCCAAAGTAGTACAGGAACCTTTTTCTAAGTCGGAGCGACTTGAGTCGCTCCTATTAGAACAGCTCTATTGTACATAATGGTTGGCACAACTTGTCAGGTGGCCTGACAAGTCGCCCCTGTGTGAACCGGGTCATAGTCTACCTGTAAAGTGTCACATCTGTACTGTGTATAGAAGCTGCTGCAGAAATAATTGCATTTATAAAGCCAAAAAAATAAAATTTTCCCTGCAAGCTTTCTTTATTTTGCAAGCAACAGCTTGGGGAGCCAGTCTGTATGATGAGGCCACAATGTTGTGCACTGGGAACAAGTTTAGAGATTTATTGGATAAATTCTGGTGTCTCGTCCACAGACTTTGGATAGAAGTAACAGGTGCTGAAAAATTGGGCTTTGGGTGTCAGTGGCGCCTTCACATTGTAACCTTATAGAGGTAAGGGTATGGAATTCCCTTCCACAGGCAGTGGTTTCAGCGGGGAGCATCGATAATTTCAAAAAACTATTAGATAAGCACCTGAACAACCACAATATACAGGGATATACAATATAATACTGACATAAAATCACACACATAGGTTAGACTTAATGGACTTGTGTCTTTTTTTCAACCTCACCTACTATGTAACTATATGTCCCTGGTTAACAGTTGCTGAAAAATTGGCCTTTGGGTGGCTGTGGCGCCTTTACATCATAACCCTATAGAGATACCCTTGATGAAAGCAAGAATTGGCCTTGCTGTCAAAAATTTAAATAATATGCACCTGTCAAACAGGTGTGGAAAAATTGGTCTTTGGGTGTTGGTGGCTCCTTCACACTGTAACTCTATAGAGGTACTCTTAATAAAAGCAATAATTGGCCTTGCTGTCACAAATTGCAATGATATGCACCTGTCAAACAGGTGTGGAAAAATTGGTCTTTGGGTGTCGTTGGCGCCTTCACACCATAACCCTTTAGAGCAGTGGTCATCAACCCTGTCCTCAGGGCCCACTAACAGGCCAGGTTTGCAAGATAACTGAAATACATCAAAGGTGATATAATTTGCTGCTCAGTGATTGCAGTATCCTAGTCTGCATCTCCCCAAGGTAATACATAAAACCTGGCCTGTTAGTGGGCCCCGTTGATGACCACTGCTTTAGAGGTACTCTTGATGAAAGCAAAAATTGTCAAAAATGAAATGATATGCACCTGTCAAACAGGTGTGGAAAAATTGGTCTTTGGGTGTCGGTGGCGTCTTTACACCATAACTCTATAGAGATACCCTTGATGAAAGCAAGAATTGGCCTTGCTGTCAAAATTTAAATGATATGCACCTCAAACAGGTGTGGAAAAATTAGTCTTTGGGTGTTAATTGTGCCCATGAAACCTACACCAAAAAAATTCTTCCAGATGAAATCAACACCCACAACGCTAGGCAGCCTAGAAGTCCTGCCGAGATTCCACATCCCTAAAACACTTAATCAGCAACATCAGCATCAGGGGCTTCATAGCTGCTGGTTATTCAGGACTGATTCATTTTGATAAATGTCAGACGGCTCAACAGAGTCTGTAGACAGACGCGTTCTATTATCAGTTTTTATTATCTGTTTTCGCCCCTAGATAATCATACACCATGTGATGCAGATGTTGCCGATGGGAGGTTGAAGCTGACAGCCCTGGGCAGCGAGGACTAAGAAAAATCGTGAAATCCATCACTTCTCCACCGCTCTTCTCTTGACCAAGAGAAGCATCAAAACTACGTTTTCCACGACACTCTAATCTACCAGAGTCGGGAAAAGCGTTAGATAAACTCCTCTTTAAGATGTCCTCAAGAGATTTCATCTTCTGCACTCTGTGGGGACGGGATGTGTTCTGAGACTTTCTCCTTGTAACGGTGGTCAAGGAGAGTTGCCAACCAACAGTGATCCTTCTCCTTTATGCCACATATTCTTTCGCAGGCTTTGAAGCATGAGGGAGCCCATGCACTGCAAATTTGTGGAGGCATGAGAAGCAGACTCCTCAGGGTCACTGAGGATTACAGTGACCCTGTATCTGTATCTGGAACTGCCTCCTTCCAGCCACGTACTACTCGCAAGGGTTCTGGGGATGGAAAATTATCTCTTATTGTTTGACGTATGTCTTCCTCTGCTTCAATGCCTTCAAAACTGCCTCTCCTCTTGTGTGTTCTGTGGCGTAGGAACAATGGTGTCTGCGTAAAATGGGCCTTGAGAGGAAAGGAAGTCCTGCTCTTCCTCCCATTGCTCTGCCTTGAATGCCCTGTACATAATGTCACACAGAGTCTGCTCCAGCAGGAACACAACAGGGATTGTGTCACTGATGCATGCATTGTCACCACTCACCATACTTGTGGCCTCCTCAAATGGTGACAGTACAGTGCATGCATCCTTTATGAACAGCCATTGGCGTGGGGGAAAAAAAGCCAAGCTGGCCTGAGCCTGTCGTTGTGCCATACTTACACATGTACTTGTTGATACTCGCACATGCCCTCTGCTACATGTGCAGCCACTGCAGCATTGCCAAAGTCGAGTTCCACATGGTGGGAATGTCACAAATCAGGCGGTTTATGGGCAAGTGGAATTTCAGCCAACTGAGCACTGGCTGTGTATGACCGCCTGAAATGGTTACAGACTCTTCTGGCCTGCTTTAGCAAATGTTCAAAACCTGGGTACCTATTTAAGAAATGCTGCACCACCAAATTGAGCACATGTGTCAACTTTCCCTGTCAAAAGGTGGACAGGAGGTTTGTGCCATTATCGCAAACCACCATTCCTGGCTCCAGCTGGCGTGGCGTGAACCACCTCTGGGCCTGCCACTGCAGAGCTGCAAGAATCTCTGCTCTGGTGTGGTTCAGCTGAAGCACTGCATGGCACCTTTTAGCCTGACCTGAATAGCTTCTTTAATGCTTAGGGGGTACTTGTGGTTCATAGGACAATTCAGCAGAGGAGGGCATAGAGCAGGAGGAGGGGTAGAGCTGACAAATCTTGCATCATCACCACTAGCTGTATGGAGACATGGCGGCACAACAAGCTGCAGCACTGAGTCCTGTCCTGCATCCTTCTGTGTTGCAAGCAGAATTACCCAGTGTGCTGTGAATGAAATATATTGTCCCTGACCATGCTTGCTGGACCACGTGTCAACAGTAACATCGACTTTGTGGCTGACTGCCTTGCCCAACGATGCCCAACAATGCCACAATATCGTTCTGTTCTTAGTTATACCTTTAAGTAATGGCAAAGTTATTGCCAAATAAACAGGCCCATAGCAGAAATGTAAGAATTACTCTGGTCTATAGGCAGTATATAGGTGTGAGATCTGCACTGGTTAAAGTTCCCCTGTTGACATAACTACTTTTTACATGCAAAGGCAACAGTACAAACTTTACTAATAACTCAAATGCTGTACTGATTGCAGTTTGCTGAAAAACTTCTGCAAGCATTTACAATGAATGTAAAGTCAAAACATTTTTTTTTGGTTTCAAGTAGAATTTGGAATGGTTACAACCTATGTCATGCTTTTATTGCTATCTGGGGAGTCCCTGCTGGGGAGTTTATTCATTCACTATTGATCCTGGTGACCACTGTCTATGGCAGGCTTTCTCAACCTTTACAGATGAACCCTTGTAATAATTTTCATGTCATAGAGAACTCCTGTTAAATTATTACATCTCTAGCTCACTGCATATATGCGTGATCAGTAAGTTGTAAATATAATAATACATAAAATAATACAAATGTAGTGTATCCAACATATTTGACACCCAGAGCAGATGGCACTCCCCTGCTCCTAAAGAAAAAAATAATTAATTGGAAATAATTAGAAAAATGTCCAGAAAAGAAACACTAATGCCCCGTACACACGGTCGGACATTGATTGGACATTCCGACAACAAAATCCTAGGACTTTTTCTGACGGATGTTGGCTCAAACTTGTCTTGCATACACACGGTCACACAAAGTTGTCGGAAAATCCGATCATTCTGAACGCGGTGACGTAAAACACGTACGTCGGGACTATAAACGGGGCAGTAGCCAATAGCTTTCATCTTTTTATTTATTCTGAGCATGCGTGGCACTTTGTGCTTCGGATTTGTGTACACACGATCGGAAATTCCGACAACAGATTTTGTTGTCGGAAAATTTTATAGCCTGCTCTCAAACTTTGTGTGTCGGAAAATCCGATGGAAAATGTGTGATAGAGCCTACACACGGTCGGAATTTCCGACAACAAGGTCCTATCACACATTTTCCGTCAGAAAATCCGACCGTGTGTACGGGGCATAACAGTGATAATTGTAGTGCCCCTTACATTGGTGGCCAGTGAAAAAGTGCCATCTTATGTTGGAAGTTGGTGTAGGGGTCTCATACATTAGTGGCCAATAGAAGAGGGACCGCTTAAATGAATGGTTAGTGGTAGGACATGCTTACATCTTTGACCATTGCGAAAATTGCCCCCCTCACAAACTGCTAAAATGATATTCGATATCAGTGGCTACTGGGAGTTAGAAACTCTTCATTACTCAAGGAAGTCCTAGAAACCTCTGGAGGAACCCCAGATTTTCACAGAACCCTGGTTGAGAAACCCTAGTCCAGTGTTTCTCAACTCCAGTCCTCAAGGCACCCCAACAGGTCATGTTTTCAGGCTTCCCATTATTTTGCACAGGTGATTTGATCAGTTTCACTACCTTAGTAATTACCACAGCTGTTCCATATGAGGGAAATCCTGAAAACATGACCTGTTGGTGCGCCTTGAGGACTGTAGTTGAGAAACACTGCCCTAGTCTGTGGTATTGAAAGTGATGGAACATCTACATTTTCTGTCACAGAATTGTCACAGAACAAAGGATGAGAGGAAATATTTCAGTGATGAAACTTGTTATGGTGACATTTATCTAATAGGGGATTATCTCCTTGCTTTGGAGAGCTTTCCTATAACTTCCTGCTGTGTCCCTGGAACAGGAAATGAAGGAAAATCTCCCCCAAAAAATGCAGAGAAAAAAGATGTGGTTTTAACCATTCTCTACTCTATCCAAAACTAAAACTTAGCATTCTGCATAAAGTAAAGTTATGTTCACTTTTAATACCCACTCATGTGCAGGGGCATTAACAAAAAATTTTGACATTCACCTGATTAAGCCTAGGTTCACATTGGAGTTGGTTAGAAATCATGCGAGTTCAGCTGAACTTGCACAATTTAAACCCAGCAATGCAGTCCGACTTCAGGGGCGACATCTGTGCGGGTTTCTGCACAGATGTCCATACAAATCGCCCCCGAAGTCGCCAAAAGTAGTACAGGAACCACTTTTGGGAATCTGTGGGGCGCCGCAAAGTCGACGCCGCACCGATTCGGGCGGTGCTATTGCCGGCAATAGCTGCTGATTTGGCATGCGCTTTGACATGTCAAATCGCATGCCAATTCGCTTCAATGTGAACTTTGGCTGAATGACTGAAGTGAACACAGCTTCACATTATTTAGTAAGTGAATATTCAGTTTGAACATTCTCTACTCCTTTAGTAAATTGATCCCAATAAATTCAGGTGTGTGGGGCTCATTATGTAATTTGGCACATATTGCCTAATTATTATTACTATTTTTAAAGAAAAATTTTGGATAACTAGGATTGTATATTTTGTATGTATATACACACAATGTTTAGGACATCATAACCTACAAATGTTGGCTAAGTTTGAGGAACTTTATATACAGTGGGGACGGAAAGTATTCAGACCCCCTTAAATTTTTCACTGTTTGTTATATTGCAGCCATTTGCTAAAATAATTTAAGTTCATTTTTTTTTCCTCATTAATTGAAACTTTCCGTCCCCACTTTAACTCTCCTTCAATACAAATATGTAATATGTATAATGAAACCAAACAGCACGTCTATAGGAATAAACCAAATTTTATTGTTTTAGCAAAACTCCACCCAGGTTCTCTCTGATGTATTTTGCCCTCTATTGGAGGTTATTCATAGCAGAAGAGAACATGAGGGAAATACGAATGGTTACATGAACATTACAACATTCCCACTTAACGTGACACTAAACTCTCATTATATAAAAAAAAAAAAAAAAAAAAATCAATATCTGAAGATGCGTCTGAATTACTAAATGCGCCAATTTCAACTGACGAATATATGAGGACGATTAATATGCTAAAGCCCCATAAAGCCCTGGGCCCTGATGGCTATACGGTAGCTTATTAAAAGGCATTTGCTTTCACTTTAGGTCCGAGATTTGTAAAAGCGTTTAACGCTCTTTTAGAAGATCGGCCTATACTGAGAGATACTCTTAGATACTCTTAGGGCACATATTACAGTCACCCCCAAGGAGGGTAAGGACCATGCCCAATGTAAGAATTATAGATCTCACTATTAAATGTTGACTTAAACATTTTTACACGGATACTAGCCTCAAGGCTACAACCTCTCCTTCAAAATGTCATCCACCCTGATACTCTGCTCCATCCGCTGCGGTAAAAATCAATGAAGTGAGCTCATCATATTTTAATATGAGTAATGGTACAAAACAAGGCTGTCACCTATCCCCATTGATTTTTATATTAACCCTTGAACCATTTTTGCGACATGTTCGACGAAGTATTGATATTCAAGGGTGTTTGATCGATAAGTTGGATCATAAAATTGCGGCCTTTGCGGACGATATATTGTTTTTTAATACTTCACCAGAAACCACGTTACCAAATTTATTAGGCGAGTTTGACCGAAATAGCCTACTTTCGAATTTTAAAATTAACATTCAGAAATCAGAAATACCGTATATACTCGAATATAAGCCGAGTTTTTCAGCACATTTTTTTGTGCTGAAAGTGCCCCCCTCAGCTTATACTTGAGTCAAGCACTTTTCTGCAGCAGAAAACTACATTTTCTGAACTGACTTTGGGGCACTACAACATATCCAAAGCTGGGGTTCGTAGCATCAAGTGGCCCCGAGATACGGGGCCCCAAAGTCGGTTAGGAAAATGTCATTCTCTTCTGCAGAAAAGTGCTTGACATTTTCAGAACTGATTTTGGGGCCCCATATCTCGGGGCCACTTGGTTCTAGGAACCACAGCTTTGGATATGTTGTAGTGCTATTTCCACTGGGTTTGCACACCAAATTTGGGGTTCCTAGTACCAAGTGGCCCCAAGATACAGGGCCCCAAAGTCAGTCAACTGTGTCCATCTGCAGCAATGTCATTTCAGGACCCTTTGGGTCTAGAGACCCCAAATTTTGGCTGCAGCTAGGGGGCATCTAGGAACCCTTAACTACCGAGTTTGAAGTTCCGGGGACCTATGGCTGCAAATGGGCACAGTGAGGCATGCAAATGGGCACAGTGAGGCTGCAAATGGGCATTGTTGACCCTCTTTTCCACTTACAGTAGCTGCGCATTTCTCACCCTAGGCTTATACTCGAGTCAATAAGTTTTCCCAGTTTTTTGTGGTAAAACTAGGTGCCTCGGCTTATATTCGGGTCAACTTACACTTGAGTATATACGGTACTTAATATCACGCTGTCAACTAAACGAGTACAGGCTCTTCAATCATCGTTTTCTTTTCCATGGGCATCGTCATTTTTGACATATCTAGGGGTCAAATTGACTTCTTCAATAGATTAAGTTTTTTAAGTAAATTTTCCACCGCTACTGCGAGAACTCTCTTATGATTTGGAAAGATGGAATAAGGGTCCCTATACATGGATGGGCAGGAATGCTATCCTTAAAATGAACATTCTACCAAGACTATTGTACCTTTTTCAGACTCTGCCAATAGTCATACCAGAGTCTTTTTTTAAATCAATACGCAGTGTCTTTATCAGATTTATCTGGGCAAAAAAACATCCACAGTTATCTTTTAATTATCTAGCTATGCCAAAAACCCAGGGAAGGTATGGCGTTCCCATATCCGATAAGATAGTATAAAGGCAGTGCACCTTGCTAGGGTACTATCCTGGTGTAGAGACAAGGGACATAAAGCCTGGGTAACGATTGAACAATCATGTACTGAGATGCCACTTCGATGTCTGCCATGGCTACGGCCAAGAATATTGGGAACTTTAAGGCATCATCCCCGTATAGGGGCAACCTTAAGAGTAATTCAACAAAGTCATTGTTTTCAAAATCAGATGGGGAAATCACTCGGCTTTACCCAGTCTTGGGAAACCCGTCATTTCCCTCAGGCTATACAGATAGCCATTTTAAACAAACTCTGAGATCTGGTAAATTCTGGTTAGGTGACTTCCTTGAAACATCAAGGTTGAAGACTAGGACGGAAATACAGTGAATCCGTGGCAGATGCAACAGCTTGTCCACTTTCTCAGTTCCCTTACTCGCGGGGAAAGATCAGACCGTTCAAATACACCACTGGAAAACTTATGTCTGGTAGAAACACTGTCTACCCATGGGGAATCTGAGGTATATAAAATGTTAATAGAGCCCCCAGTGGGCTTTGTTCCGAGATTCCTCCAAAAATAAGTAAGAGATTTAGAAACTACATTCTCCAAAGAGCAACGGAGTCACATTCTGTATTTTGCCCACTATTCTTCAACAGCTAGTAACTACCAAGAGCTATACTATAAAATCCTTACAAGGTGGTATAAAGTTCCATCACTACTAAAGAAAATCTATCTGGAAAAGACGAATATTTGTTGGCACTGTGGAGTCAGAAGGGTAATATGGTTTACATCTTCTGGTCATGTCGGAAGTTAGTAGATTTTTGGTCCAAAGTGCGAGATATTATAGGACAGTTAACAGATTATCATTTGGGATCTGACCCAGCTAGATATCTTCTTAATCTTTTAGACCTTTCAAAACGTAAATACAGAAACTCATTGGTCGCTCATCTTCTGAATGCAGTAAAGGCCTGTATCCCTGCCCTATGGAACTACCCCCCTCGATCTCATATTGGCTTAAAAAAATAGCCGATATATATGCTATGGAAAAAGGTATCACAATTATGCAAGGTAAAGAGGAAAAATTCAATATGAAAATGGAAACAATGGTCCCTCTTTGCATGTACCAGGGAGTATGGCTGCGCGTTGGTGGAGGGGGAGCAGGTTGGATTTTAAAGGGGAAGAGAGGAAGAGAACTTAATCCCCTTTCCCCTATTTATTTTTCTTTCCTCCTTTTTTTTCTCTCTTTTTCTTCTTTTTTCTTTCTTTCTTGGTGCTTAGATGTTTAATTATTATTTTACATAACAGCCTTATATATACTTGTTGAAAATACAATCAATTTGGGTTAAGATATATTTTGTGATACGCATACAATTAAAATGTGTTTTTTATGTATAAAAAACTGTTGAAAAAATAAAATATAGAATTTAAAAAAAAATAAAAATCTATTCAGGAATGTATTCTTTTTTTTTTTTTTTATAATTGACAATTTTTATTAAGATTTTTAAATTTTTCAATACAAAAATTGAGAAAAAGAGGAATAAAAAATAACTTTCACTGGATAGCATGCAAGCTTCCATTAATAAACTAAGAGGAGATACAAATAGTCAAATCAACACACGCGGGTCTGAGGTGTAACCCAAAAGATGATTACGTAGTACTGTATTGGAGAAAATGCGGGAACCACAATAAAAAACATACTATCAATAAATTGACATCTTGTATTAGCGTGCCAGTGAAACCATATAAAAAAAAGTAGTATAACACAAAAAACAAAAGGAAGAGTTGAAAAAGTTGATCGACCAATCAGGCTCGTCACTCCTAGGGCTCCACCTTTGGGACAGAAAAAGGGCTTAAGAAATCTTAGGGAATCTATCCTGAGGTACCAGTATTCCAATATCGCATTGTGATGATCCACCCTATCAGCTAATTGGGCTGTCAAGGACTCCATAACCTCCACATCCTTAATCCTAGCATAGAAATCGGTTAAAGTCGGCGGTGTCCGTTTTTTCCAATTAAGGACTATCAGACAACTGGCCGCCGTTAGGATTTGGTTAGCTAATTTTTTGGCTAACTCGGATAATTTAGGGGGGAGAAGTCTCAATAGGTAAAGTTTTGGATGAAGGGGAACATCGATCTCGAACAGCCACTGAAGGAGATCCCAGACTGAGCGCCAATAAGGCTGCAAGGATGGGCATTGCCAGTAAACATGAAGTAAAGTGTCCAGATCTCTAAGACATCTCCAGCAGCGATCCGAGGCCGATGGGTATATAGAATGTAAATGGGATGGTGTCATGTACCAAGAGAATAATACCTTGTAAGTATTTTCTTTGTAGAGTATACAAATAGAACTTTTGGCTGACCATATGGATTGCCACTGTTTTGGGGAGATTTCCTCTCCAAGAGCTTTCTCCCAGTTAAGCATGTAACCATGTTTTCCCTGAGAATCCATATTATGAGAATTTAAAAGTTTATATATATCTGAAGTTAATCCCTTTTGTGATGGACCAGACAAGACAAGGCACTCAAATGGGGACAGTTTAGAAAATTGAAGGTTGGATGTGAAAGTAAGGGCATAGTGCCGAGTTTGAAGGTAACCAAAAAAAGCACTACGAGGTAGATCCGCAAAAGATAGTAATACTCTCGTTACTGGGTTCAATTTGTGGCCATGGTGAAAGATCTGATAAGTAAGGCTGTCCGGTAGTTTAGGATTATAAGGGAAAGCTGTCAAAAGGGAGGCTTCAGACTGAAGAGAATAGGTGTGTTTTAGCTGTCGCCAAATATTGCGCACCAGGTTCATGGTATATAACAAAGAGGCAGAGGGAATATCTGCATCAGTGTTTCACAATAGATTGTTCGGGTGGATCAGAGCTATCCATAATTTATCTATTTGGGTCCAGCAATTATATGCTGGGAGGGTAACTCATGATGCTATAGCCCACAGTTGGGTAGCATGGTAATAGTGGAGTAGATGTGGAAAAGCCAAACCCCACTCATTGCAAGAGGCATAGAGTGTTGAACGGGCTATTCTATGTTGCTTATAATTCCATGTGAAATTTAGGGGGTCCGCCTGAAGTTTCCTAATCTGTACAGAGGGGATGGGAACTGGCAAGGAGAGAGCGGACATCCTTGCCTCGTCCCATTCGAGATAGTAAAGGAAGGGGAGGCTGCAAAGGGAGATTTAATAGAAGCAGATGGAGCTGCATACAGGTGTTTAATTGCCCTAAGGAACAATCCTGGGAAGCCTAGATGTTTAAGGGTCGTAAACATGAAAGGCCAGACAAGCCTATTAAAGGCCTTTTCAGCATCTAGACTGAGCAGCAGGGCCTCTGTACTTTGCCTATTAACTATATCTATTAAGTTGATGACTCTTCTGGTATTATCCCCTGCCTGTCTCCAAGGGACAAAACCCCTTGATCCTTGTGAATTAAAGAAGGGATGACCTCATTTAAACGAAGGGATAGCAATTTTGTGAAGATTTTTAGATCTGAGTTTAATAAAGCTAGAGGCCTATAGTTCCCGCATAGTGTGTGATCCTTGTCAGGCTTAGGTATTAGAGTTAGATGAGAAGTTTGCATATCCTTCATGATCTAAATTTTTGCATAAACCCGTTGAATAATGTATGGAAGTAGGGTGGCCAGGAAGGTCTTATAATATTCATATGGGAGGCCATCGGGCCCAGGGGCTTTGTTATTTGGCAAAAGCTTCAGGGTGTTCATATGGGAGGCCCTCGGGCCATGTTATTTGGCAAAAGCTTCAGGGTGTCCAACACTTCCTCTTCGGTAATCAGGGAGTTAAGGGATTGTAAAGCAGTCGTTGACAAAGTGGTCACTCCGCTACTCGTAAGATAGGCTCGAACGTGGTCACTAAAGCTTTCTGGAGCCGGTAAGTGTGGTATGGAGTTTAATAAAGCTAGAGGCCTATAGTTCCCGCATAGTGTGTGATCCTTGTCAGGCTTAGGTATTAGAGTTAGATGAGAAGTTTGCATATCCTTTATGATCTAAATTTTTGCATAAACCCGTTGAATAATGTATGGAAGTAGGGTGGCCAGGAAGGTCTTATAATATTCATATGGGAGGCCATCGGGCCCAGGGGCTTTGTTATTTGGCAAAAGCTTCAGGGTGTTCATATGGGAGGCCATCGGGCCCTCGGGCCTTGTTATTTGGCAAAAGCTTCAGGGTGTCCAACACTTCCTCTTCGGTAATCAGGGAGTTAAGGGATTGTAAAGCAGTCGTTGACAAAGTGGTCACTCCGCTACTCGTAAGATAGGCTCGAACGTGGTCACTAAAGCTTTCTGGAGCCGGTAAGTGTGGTATGGAGGGATTGTTACAAAGATCAGAAAAATAGTTACAAAACATGTGGGCAATACAGTTGGGATGGGGGTACAAGGTGCTACTAGTGTCCCATAGGGCCTGGGGAGCCGAAGCATGAGTCTTCTCACAAAGTTTACATGCTAACAAGGTATGGGCCTTGTTGCCTTTGTCATGATATATCTGATGCAATTTTTGGAATGCTTTTTCTACCCTACCTATGTCAATACTTTTCAGGACAGCGTGAAGGCGTATTATTTCCCTGAGAAGGCGAATAGAGGGAGTAGAGGTAAGTCGTGGACTCCAAGTCACAAAGCCTCTCTTCAGTTTGGCTTCAAAGTAGCTTGGTATTTTTCTTCCAAGCAGTAGAGATAGCTATGCATTGTACACGGTTTACTGATTTATGTGCCTCCCAGAGGATCCCCGTAGAAATCCCTGGGGTGCAGTTCTCCGCAAAGTTCTCTGTCCTGGTGGCAATATTTTTTAGAAGAAAATCATTAAGTTGCCAGTGGTAAAGTTTAACCTTACAAACCTCCAGGTTTAACTTCAATAGAATTGGAGCATGGTCCGACCAGGACATAGGGAGAATATCCACTGTATTAAGCACCCTCAAGGAAGGAGTGTTTACAAAAAGTAGTTTAACCTCCCGTGTGTATGAAATGGACGGCAGTAATGTGTATACTGTCGTTCTGTCGGATGAGCAATACGCCATGCATCAAACAGAGTGAACTTGCAGGTGGTCTGTCGGAACTGGCGCGGGGGAGTAGATCTTTTAGAAAGGGATATTCTATCCATCTTTGGGGAGAACGGCAAATTGAAGTCCCCCCACCATGAACATGGGGACAAGGTCCTTTGGGGGGACCCCAAAGCACCCTCCCCATGTTGAGGGCATGTGGCCTGGTATGGTTCAGGAGAGGGAGGGCGCTCTCTCGCTCCCCCTATCCTGTCCTCCAGGCTGCATGCTCGTATAAGGAGCTGGTATGGATTTTGGGGGTGAACCCACGCAATACATTACAGCTGCGAGCAAGTTTAAATGACATTTTCTTTAATTTTGGTGAGGAGTTCTTCTTCAAATCCAGACCCAAAGGGCCTGTTATGGACTGAGGGGGGGGAACCCACGCCAATTTTTTGCTTGATTTTTAATCTATATTGCCAGGAGCCGGCAATACATTACAGCCCCGAGCAAGTTTAAATGACATGTTTTCCTTTAGAAATGTAATTTTGCTGCAGCACTGTTCTACACATTGCACAGATGCACCACTTTACAGGCAGACTAAGGGACCCCCCCTCCCCCACCCCCCCCCCCCCCCCCCCGGCACAATATTTAAAGGAATATTTCATTTTGATTGTTTCACTTTAAGCCATATTAAATTCACTGCTACTGAAAAAATGCAATTTTTGCATTGATAGATGTTCCCTTGGGCAGTACCCGGGTCCCCATACACTTTTTCTGGCAATAACTTGCATATAAGCCTTTAAAATTAGCACTTTTGATTTTTCATGTTCGTGTCCCATAGACTTTCTTCGCTCAAACTTTTTGCCTGTTCGCATGTTCTGGTGCGAACTGAACAGGGGGGTGTTCGGCTCATCCATAGCCACCACTATATGTAGGAATATATATATATATATATATATATATATATATATATATATATATATATATATATATATAAAGATACCGTTTAGCGTCACGTTAACTCTCTTTTTTGGAGAGAATTTAAATGAATGAAAGATTTTTTAAAATATAAATGTACCAGATACCCATTCACATGGGGGGGTCTGGGATCTGGGGGCCTCCTTGTTAAAGGGGGCTTCCAGTTTCCAATAAGCCCCCAGACGATGACAACCAATGGGTAGGGTTGTCAGGAAGAGGTCCTTGTCCTCATCAACATGGGGACAAGGTGCTTTGTGGAGGACCCCAAAGCTCAATGGTATCAGCGACACTCCTTGTAGCAGTGTCATAACAAATGTGAGTAATATGAAGATGTAGTATTCTTATCCACGTAGTACAAGTGAATACAAGTGAAGAGCAATTATAAGATTTTATTTATGATTAAAAATACATGCCTATCCAAAAGGACTTTCTTCCACTGAATTTCCACAGCCAATCCATCTGTTGTTTACTGAAGATATCTACAAGTGTTGCATGGTACCTGTATTGGAGAAAAAGAGGAAATACATGAACATACATATTTACTCTCCTAGATTTTAATGTGTTAATAAAACTTTTACATCTACTTTTATATCTACTATGTTTATACACAAATATTTTCAGATGCCCGGTCCTATCATTGTTAGCACTGTTCTGTTCTGGCAACAGTATGGTTCAGTCTGACAGATCTAGACATTCAAGCTGAACTGGGGTTGCCACCTTTTCTTCAAGTCAAACCCCGAACACTTTAGCGGCGCACAGCAATTTTGTTGCTGCATAAACTATACATATATTTTTATATTAAGTAACATTTATAATCATATGAAGTTAACAACAAGAGTTCCCCTTTACATCAGAGTCCACAGAATTCACCTTTTACATCTGAACTCACTGAGTTCCCATTCACTGTAAGGGGGAGCTCTGCAGACCTTGATATAAGGGAGAACTCCGGGGACTCTAACATAAGGGATGCTCTGGGAACCCTAATTTAAGGGGGAACACTGAGGACTCTGTTGTATGGGGGAACACTGTGGCCTCTGGTGTAAAGGGGAACTTTAATGTAAGGGGTGCTCTGAGAACCCTGATTTACCTTAGTGTACTCACTCAGAGGCAGGAGAGAGAAGGAGGAAACTTCAGTCACAGACAGGGATGGATGGTGAGCTCACTCACCCCTTGGCATTCAGCACCTCTTATCCAGATGTATCTGAGGCTGCTGGACTTCAAATTTACAGCCCACACTTTCCTTTTCTGGGGTTTGGAGTGTGGGCAGACACAGAGGGGTAGGGGCGGGAGGAAGAGGTGCAGATCGAGCCCTCTCTCTCCTGTCTGTGTGTGTGTATTTGGGGGGGATTGTTAGTGCTGGCTTTGGGCAGCTTTAAAGAGAGTGTAACAGACATTCTCAGCCTAGACAACTGCAGCCAGCAACCTGGGAAGCCATAGTCCAGTCTGAATAATGTGTCCGGGTTCCAGGCAGTCTAAAACCCGGAAACATGATTCCAAACCCAAGCTGTCCAGGTGAATCCCGGACAGGTGGCAACCCTAAGCTGAACTCCAGGCATATTTAAAGGACACAAATTAATGCAGCTCTTGTAGCTATTTAACTTTTTTAGATACAGATAGTGTAAACGAATGTACCTCAATTTTACCTGGTACCTGGACAGGACTTGGAGCCAATTAAAAAATGCTACAAGCAATATTATTGACAAAGAACATGCTGCTAGGAGAAAAAATCAGAGTGAGCAGAGATGGCCATTAAACCGCTGCTGCTGCTTCACTGTCCAGTAAGATTGCTGAGAGTTGAAAAGGACACCAGTGTATTCCTTATCTGTAAGCAATGTCATCCATATGGCTGTGTTGTGTAAGAGGGCCGTGTAAATCTCAGGACTGGATGAAAGAAAATCAATTTATTTGGCAAAGAAACTTCTCCATTATATGTATTACACCAGTTTATGTAGTTTTTTTTGCCTGGAGTTCAGCTTTATGCTGGGTTCACACCAGGGCTGTCTTTTCGTATGGGCATGCTGGGCAGTTGCCCGGGGCCCCCACTTGCCTGGGAAGCCCCACCTGTCAACTTGGAAATTTCCCAGTAGGCCGTCTGCCCTGGGGCCGCTTTGAGTTGCGGCTGCAGCGCTCCGCTCTTTCCCACTCTCCTCCTCCTCCTGTGTATCACGGAGCTGGCTGGGTCTGTGTTCGGCGGCCATGCTGTAACAAGGTCCCGCCCCCCTAGACCAGCTTTGTAATAGTAGATTGAATCAGTGTTCCGCCTATCACACGAGCCAGTCTAGGGGGCGGGACCTTGTTACAGCGCCGAACACAGACCCAGCCAGCTCCGTGATACACAGGAGGAGATGCCGATGTGTGTGTGTGTGTTACCAGGCGATGGTGAGTCTGTATTGGCACAGTGATTCTGCATTTATGGGCACAGTGAAGGTGCAATTGGGGGCATAGTGAGACTGCATTCATGGGCACAGTGAGGCTGTAATGGTGGGCACAGTGAGGGTGCAAGGGGGGGCACAGGAAGCTGCAATGGTGGGCACAGTTAGGCTGCATTCACGGGCACAGCGAGGCTGCATTCACAGGCACAGTGAGGCTGCAATGGTGGGCACAGTGCGGCTGCATTCAGGGGCACAGTGAGGCTGCATTCACGGGCACAGTAAAGCTGCATTTGATGGGCAATCGTGCGTGATTGTGTAGACAGGGTCCCAGTGCACTGTATTGCCCGGGGGCCTATAATGCTCTAAAGATGGCACTGGTTTACACTAGCTGCGGCCGCGACCACAGCAGGGGGTCCGGTGCGTCTCTGTTCACCGTTTCAGCTGCGAATCATGTCCAAATTTTTGCCTGAATTTGCACCTGAAACAGAGGCAAAGACACGCAGGACCCTTTCTGGCGCTCTCCGCGGCTGCCCGGAGCTGTGTGAACTGGCTCCATTGAGAGCTGGTCACAGTCTCCTGATATGCGAATTGGATGCAGGGAAACTCATATCTAATGACCCCCATCCCCATCAAATCATTCTTTGCAACTATTACCTTTTGTACCACCACCCCCTCCCTTTAGAATGTAAGCTCTACGAGCAGGGCCCTCCTGTACCTTTTGTATTGAACTGTACTGTAATTGTGTTGTCCCCCTTATACATTGTAAAGCGCTGAGTAAACTGTTGGCGCTATATAAATCTCGTATAATAATAATAATAATAATAATCTAATTCGCATCAGTCTTAAAGTGATTATAAAGTCTTGGAAAGTGGTAACAACTACCTACTCGCGCATATGGAAAATTAAATAAAGTAAATTAATGAGGGAGCAGCACGTTATAACATTGATGAAAAAGCAAAAAATCATTAACAAATTAATTACAAACCGCGCTCCTTTTAAAGTGCAAGTGCAAAAACACACTCTAATGTGAAAACAAGACCGTGAACATGGTAAAATAATATCAGTGATGATATCTACCAACTGAGTGAAGCATTAAATCATCATAATGAAAAAAATACTGAAATAGTGAAAATTATCAAAATATACAGGGTGAGAAATAAGAAATCCAAAAATAGTTTTCAAATATCAATGTGTGCAAAAATTGTTTCAAACAATAATAAATCAAATGTTCAGATAATGGTAAACCAAAACTTCTGAGTAAAATAAGCTTCTGGGCAAGTCTTCCTTGGGTTCAGCAGAGCATCAAATAACAGTGATCCGTCACCATCACCAGCCACACATCCTACTCACCAGATGGAAGTGACTCCTATTACAGGAGTCAAACACGCTTTAAGGACAACCAACGGAGCTTCTCACAGTCACGGCTAAGTGCAGGTGCTGGGACTCAGGTGCTGGAACTCAGGTGTCTTGATTCACACTGTGGCTACTTGAATGCATGCAACCGGACTTCCCAAGATGGGTCACAAAGACCATGGATGTCAAGAATGGGAAGAAAATGAAGAAAAAACTCCCATGGTGACGTAAGCCAAAATATTTAATAGGCTAAAAACAGGCTTAAAACCGCATTACCCACAGATGGGTTCATGCAGGCAAACAAACAAAAAGCAGGAAAAACCAAGTTGCGTGCGGAAATGGCGTGTCACGTTCGTTTACGTCCGACCGGTTTCGTCAGTGCGTTCTGACGTCATCAGGGATCGTACGAACGGGCATGCCGCCTCCTTAAATACACATCGCCATTAAAGGCATCCAATCCAGTGGCATCTCGTCTTGCAGAGAATTAGACCAAAATTGAAAAATGAAAATCACTGCCATCTTGTGGCCCAGAAACAAAATACAATGAAAAATGTTGAGAGATTACAACAACATCCAAACTGCCATCTTGTGGATAGATGCCAGATTACACAATTATGTCAGATGTCATTAATTGAAATTTAAAATATATGAATTAATTGAATAAATAAAATATCCTAAAAATAGGAATTATGTGGAAAAAATTAAAAATTAATAAAATTAGTGAAAAGGAATACAAAGAGATGAAACCGAAATGGACAGCCCCTTCACAATCTGAAAGGACAGGAATCAAACAATCAGTAATTAGACAGATAGCAATTTAGACCAATATCGACATTGATACCTGCCGGAGTAAGTGTGTCCAATATTGATACCTACGTCGACATTTTAGAATCTACCACCAACAGGATCCTAGCTTGGTCAGATTTTTTGGGATTGACAAGCTGGATGCTGATTGGAGGGGAGGAAATATGGTTCAGAGAATATAAAAAAATGAAACGGAATGGATTTACTGATTGGACACACTTACTCCGGCAGGTATCAATGTCGATATTGATCTAAATTGATCAATAAAATGATCTAAAGGAGGCGGCGTGCCCGTTCATGCGATCCCTGATGACGTCAGAATGCACTGACGAAACCAGCCGGACGTAAACTAACGTGACATGCCATTTCCGCTAGCAACTTGGTTTTTCTTGCTTTTTGTATTGTTTGTTTGCCTGCATGAACCCATCTGTGGGTAATGCGGTTTTAAGCTTGTTTTTAGCCTATTAAATATTTTGGCTTACTTCACCATGGGAGTTTTTTCTTCATTTTCTTCCCATTCTTGACATCCATGGTCTTTGTGACCCATCTTGGGAAGTCCGGTTGCATGCATTCAAGTAGCCACAGTGTGAATCAAGACACCTGAGTCCCAGCACCTGCACTTAGCCGTGACTGTGAGAAGCTCTGTTGGTTGTCCTTAAAGCGTGTTTGACTCCTGTAATGGGAGTCACTTCCATCTGGTGAGTAGGATGTGTGGCTGATGATGGTGACGGATCACTGTTATTTGATGCTCTGCTGAACCCAAGGAAGACTTGCCCAGAAGCTTATTTTACTCAGAAGTTTTGGTTTACCATTATCTGAACATTTGATTTATTATTGTTTGAAACTATTTTTGCACACATTGATATTTGAAAACTATTTTTGGATTTCTTATTTCTCACCCTGTATATTTTGATAATTTTCACTATTTCAGTAATTTTTTCATTATGGTGATTTAATGCTTCACTCAGTTGGTAGATTTTATCACTGATATTATTATACCATGTTCATGGTCTTGTTTTCTCATTAGAGTGTGTTTTTGCACTTGCACTTTAAAAGGAGCACGGTTTGTAATTATTTATTATAAAGTCTTGTTTTAAAAACAAAATAACACACATGTTATACTTACCTGCCCTGTGCATAGAGCAGCCCAGATCCTCCTTTTCTCAGGTCCCTCTTCCCTGCTCCTTGCTCCTCCCTCCTGTCTAGTGCCCCCACAGAAAGCAGCTTGCTATGGGGCACCTGTGCCGAGCTGCAGCTCCGTGTGTCCATTCAGACATGAAGCTGCCATTTGGGCCCGCCCCTTCTCTTTCCTGATTGGCTAACTAACTTTGATTGACAGCTGCAGGAGCCAATGGCGCCACTTCTGGGACTCAGCCAATCGGAGGGAGTCCCAGATGACCGAGGGACTCGTGGACATCGCTGGACAGAGAGGGGGCTCAGGTGAGTGTTAGAGGTGCTGGGGGGGAGGGGCCGCTACACACAGAAGGCTTTTTATTTTAATGCATAGAATGCATTAAAATAAAATGCCTTCTGCCTTTACAACTCCTTTAAGCTTCAAGTTATTATTTCAGATTGTCAGTCATTTAAATATAGTCTGCAGCATCAGTCTTCATTTACCTGTCTTTCCTTCTTCAGCCAATCGATAGTCAAATTATTAGTCTCATTTTCTAAAAGTGCTGACAGCCAGGCTTTGTATGACAGAAGAGACTGTAATGAAGCCCATAGATGATACAGTTTTTCTTTCGTTCAACCAGTGTGTTGAACAAAAAAAAAAATGACTCGATTCCCTCATCCACACTTTCAATGTGGATGGGGAATCCTCCACATGGAGCTACAGTATTCTGACAGTGGGGAGACTTCCCCGCTGTCAGGATTGACACCAATCAGCGCTGCTAGCTACAGCCTGCAGCGCTGATCGAGCGAATGAAATTTAACAGGGCAGGTGAACAGAGGTCAATCATCGGTATATCATCTTCTGTAGAACCTCCACACCCATCCATGGATCCAAATTCATACAGTCCCTGCTGAACCGGCTAAATTTCGATCTATTTAGAGCTGGCATAGTTTTTCCTTTCATAGATGCTTGTCAGCACTTTTTTTGTTAGTGTACACTAAGCTGTGCAGCTTATTATATAGTTTTGGCATGATTCTTTATCAAGACAAAGTAACTCCCATGCGCAAGTGGTCGAAGATTCTAAACCCTGAAAAAAGGCCAGGAGAAGATTGACGCAATAGAAGGGATCATGAATATCACAGAGCTGGAGAGGATCATCTTGGTCAGTAAGTCTGTCATAATGTGACAACATGCTGTGCAAACAATCACATGGCTTAAAGTTTTTGGAAGCCCAATATATTTATTTTTTTGTTGGTGGTTTACTTTCACTGTAAGCTTTGTATAATCAAATTTTATGACAACTTGCTGCATACAACCTTGCGCAGTATTTCATTTGCAGAAGTTCTGCATTGTGCTCATTATTTCTAAAACAATAAACTTGAGTTAGGTGCATGTCATAACTGAAGGCTTATTTCACAAAAGATCTAATAATTCAGAAAATAGAGCAGTGTTCTTACTGTTCCTGACATATCCGGGCTGCGGTGATCCATGTGGCCTTCTGCTCAGTGATGTGTTTGTAGCAGCTGCTGTCATGTGGAGTCCAGCCAAATGGACATTTTGTTGCCTGAAACATATACAATTTATAATTAATAGAAAAATGGCTTCTTTCCAGGAAACTGGCTCAACCACCTTAGCCTGAGCACAGCTGAATAACAGAGCTTATGTGAAACCACAATGTGGAAACTGCTTTAATATGACCATATTGTGTTTAGCTAGGGATGCAACTCTAGGAAAAGGCTGTTAATTACTAAAAATCCTAAACCATAAATACATCAAAACAGAGGAAGAAAGAAACCCACCACACACCCACTCTCATCCTTTGAAGGTATTTTGTTATAACAGTTTTTTGCATAACTTTCATCTTTGAAATGTTACAAAATAACAGATTGATAAACACACCATACAATAGAGCAGTCAACCATTCTGGGATGCCTTCTAGGTTCTTCAAATGGTAAAATGCCAAAAAATTGCCCCAAATCGTCCATAATTTGTCAACAAGCCAGCAAGTGGATCAAGCCTGCATTTTTGTTACACAAGCCACAGGTTTTTATTGTGCAGAATTACATCCTAATAACCAATGTTGTAATTGGTTGATAAGGAGGACGTCAGGCGCCTGCATCCTTGTTTGCCTCTCGCCTAACCCTCCCCATCAGCACTGGGGTCACTTTAGCTAAGTGAAGGAGAGAAACTGAGAACGAAGAGGAATGCTGGAATACTAGCCAATAGTAGTGTGCAAAAGTGTATTATCTTAAGAGTGAGGCACCTCTAGCGCTGGGTGTCCTACATATGTGGAAGTTGCTGCATTATGTAAAACTATTTGTTTTTTTCTTTGCATTTTAGAATCGGATGCCTGGAGGTTATGTGGAATTTTAAAGGGTGCCTTTGCCTGAAAAAAGTTTGAGAAACGCTGCAAAGATTTTACAGGGCAATGCCATATATTATGAGAATGCCTGTACTTACATCAGGTCTTTATTTAAAATGGATTATTCACTATCATGCTAAGCTGGATGCAGCCCTATCTGGGGCTTAACTGTAACCATTTCAGCCCATATGGCTGCTATGGGGCCAGGGTGGTGGGAGACAGGGCCTAGTAGGGAGGCCATCCAGGCAGATTAAACATGGAAAATCTAAATGTGAAAATATCACAGATTCAGTACTATAATATTAAGGTTCGGAGGCGTTGCAGTGTACGCTGACCCCCTGTAAAGTCCCCCATCTAGAAGAGCTGACATCTAATGCACAGAAGGGGTACGCAAAGTTAACAACTAGTCCCAGCTGTCTTGCTTTATATGTTCACCAAGCAGCATTTCTACTGGGCGGTAGTTCAGCAAAGTCTTCCTCATGTAGGTGTGGAATTATTGCCTTCAGAGCTTTTACAGCGGCCTACCTCACTCTCACTCTGCAATTACCACCGAAATCTTGACACAGTCTTCCTGGGGCTGTATAATTCCCACAAGTTGCACCGCAGGTTGAATTAGTAATTGTGTGCAGGAGACTACAAAATGTAATAATATAATATGGTTATTCTTATTGCTGCTACAACTTTTTTTTTGCCAGCTACTGGATCACCTTTTTCAGCACTTGCTAAGGCAGTGGTAGGGTGGGAGGCTTTAGAATTTGCACCAAGATCCCAAGATTTTACAAGGTATTCAAAGCACTGGTCTCTAGTTACTATATGTACCAACAGCTCTCCTTCTACCTCAAAATGATTTAAAAAATGTTTTATGTTAAGATTAAAGGCAGTATTGTCTAAGCAATAGTTATACCCCTGAGCCCTTTCCAGTATGTTTTGCAATTCTGTATATCCTAATTAAAGTACAGTTATTTTAAGCATCCAGTAAATTGAAAGGTTAATCCAAGATTTATTTAGTAGTCAAATCCAGCCATTTTAAGGTTGTTCTTTCTGAGGCTTTCTGAAACTGTGAAATAGGGTCCTGTAAATTGGGATATTCCAAAAGTGGAAGATTACATAATATCTCATAATATCTGACATTGAAGTTCCCAATTATAAAAAAAAAACAAAAAACACCACTTATCTTATTAACATTCTTCATATTTAAAATGGCAAAGAATAGGTGTAAAGAACAGAAAAGTATAGAAACAATTTACCACTGACCTGACTTCAGTAAACTGAAATCCGATTAGCTGCTATTTATTGTTAAAATCAACATAGCTTCTATATGCTTTATCCCTCTTCCCTAAGTAAAACCTTTAGGTCCCAAAATAAAACAACATATGTTGCCATTTATTACCCCAGGCAAATTAAAACCTGCCAAAATATCCATATACAAAATGCTGGAATTTATGAATCTGTAATGTTTAGTTCCCTCTACATAGCTATAACAACATAAAGAATCATTAGTACCTTGGCATTAGCTCCCCATATGTTCCATGATATACCATCACACTGGTAAAGCTTTTGGCTCTTATCATCAAAATGCAGGAGTCCTTTTAAATCTGGAGTACACTTCTTAGGAAAGTTCATTCCTTTTTCCTACAAAGACATAATAGAAAATTAGAGTTTAATAACTAGAGTAATGCCTCATACACACGATCGGACTTTACGACAACAAAACTGTGGATTTTTGTTCAAAGGATGTTGGCTCCAACTTGTCTTGCATACACACGGTCACACAAATGTTGGCCAACAATTCCGAACGTAGTGACGTACAAGACGCACGTGATATCTCCATTACATACGCTAGTTTTACAATACCGAGCGCTTCCGGCTCGTATTTGATTCCGAGCATGCGTGAACTTTTGTGCGACGGACTTGTGTACACACGATCGGAACTTCCAACAACAAAGTTTTGTTGGCGGAAAATTTGAGAACCTGCTAGCCAACATTTGTTGGCAGAAAGTCCGACAACAAATGTTTGATGGAGCATACACAAGGTCGGACTTTCAGCCAACAAGCTCACATCCAACATTTCCCGTTGGAAAATCCGATCGTGTGTACGAGGCATTCGAGTTTAATAAATAAATAAATATATTTTGAACTAATGCTACATACACCTAAAGCAGAACTAAAGTGCTTTGAAAAATTGATAGCAGGTAGGCTTTTATTGCAGAGAAGGCTCTGCCTTACCTGCTAGCAATTTTGTTCTGAATGTATAGTGATCCTTGCATGTGCAGCTCAGTGTACATTCTCGGCATGGCTTTTGTGCTAGATGCATGTATGCATGCATGGTGAAGATTGGGCAGCGACAAGGTGGAACAAGGGAGATCGTGAGTGCTGCATCATTCGAGTGTCGCTTTGGCAAGTAAGGTAGGTCTGGATAATTATAAAAAGTTACCATCCACAACATTGTGGATTTTAGTCCCACTTTGATGGCCTGTGTTAATGGGTTCACTTTCAGCTAGTTTTGCAGTCCTTTACAAGTCTATAGGAATACAAAACCCGCCTGAAGCTAGTCAATTACAGGTCAAAAGGATGTCAACTGCAGGTCAAATACACCTGTCAATGAATTCTGAATGATTTTAGAAGCACCTCAAACTAATTTCAAACCAATCCCATCATTTCAATATTACTGTAAAAACAGCCACATACCTGCTTAGCAGTATCAGAAGATATGGCCCTGTCTGACTGTGGAAGTTCTGTGTTCTGTGCAGGAACTTTTATTCTCTTCTGACTCCTTACTGATAACTTGGCTGTTTGGGTTGAGTTAATTGATGGCTTTTCTTCTTCCACTTTAAGTGACACCATACTGTGATACTACATACAAGACAGTAATGTGTTGCTTTTAAGAAATAATTTACATTTTATGTAATGCACATCAGTTTACCTAAGACATAATACTTTAGGTAAACGTTGAAATCCTAATGCCGCGTACACACGGCCAGACTTCCCGACAGAAAAGTTCGATGCGAGCTGTTGGTCGGACATTCCGACCGTGTGTATGCCCCATCGGACTTTTTCTGTTGGCATTTCCGACGGACTCAGATATAGAACATGTTCTAAATCTTTCCGTCGGAAATGCCGACGGAGTTTAGCCCGTTGGCAAGTCCGCTCGTGTGTACGCGGCATAACACACACTGAACTAATTTGTATCACCCTCTCCATCCTCAGCTGCATACTTACCTAGTTCTGGTAGGTAAGTTCAGCCATGTCCTGCTGTAATGTTTACTTCCGGCTGGTCCTTTTCTTCCCTCTACCTACTCATAAATGTGAAAACTCATAGAGTTCTATGGGGATTTCTCCCGTCTATCAAGAGACACACGGGCCGTGGGAAAAAGAACCAGCTGGGCAGGGGTAAATATCATAGCTGTATGTGGCTAGACTGGGTACCAAAACTAGATAAGTACCTACTCATAAATGTGAAAACTCATAGAGTTCTATGGGGATTTCTCCCGTCTATCAAGAGACACACAGGCCATGGGAAAAAGAACCAGCTGGGCAGGGGTAAATATCATAGCTGTATGTGGCTAGACTGGGTACCAAAACTAGATAAGTATGTAGCTGAGGAAGGGAAGAGTGGGTTAAATCAGCTTATTGTATATTTAGATCAACTATTTTTAAGTGTAAATGTTTTCATGTGCATATCTTGTAATATTTAGCTGTCACTTTTGAACGGTTACTTACTTGATAAATAGTATCAGTTCCTTTGTTGTAAACAAATGAGGGCTTAACCTGAAATAAGAAAGACAAAACATATTTTCTGTATATTAATAGGTTGGATTATGGCAAGGCATGCCAAGATGTGTATACATATTACAGTGGTGTCTTCTGAATTTTGAGACTAATCGCTGCACGAATGTGCCACAGGTACTTCCTGTTATAGCTCTGTCCCCGTCACCTAGTTGTTCTTCAGCGTTGTCACCTTGTCCCACAGGCTTCTGATGGGGGGACATTATGCAGGCATGGTTAACTGTTGTCATGTCAGGAAACCTATATCCAGATAATATGCAGCACTTAAAAATATAAAAATTAATTAATGAAAGAGTCCATATGGCATAGATGCCGAAAGATGGAAATCCCCACACCAACTTCAGTGTGATAGATAGATACACACAGCACCACTGTGATTATGCCTCGCAAAGGAATAAAAAAATACCATAGTGCAGTAGGTTCTTAAAACTCACTATTCAATTTATTCTATACAAATGCACACTCACATGTATACAGTCAAATTGCGCTTCAAAACCAAATTCCAAAATGCCCATCGCAGTCTTGCGTTATGCGTAAACCTTATGCCTTTGCCAGGAAATATCATTAATGAATGAAGATACCTGTTAAGGTGCCAGTTACGGGATATAATTATGGTTGTCCGTTAAGCACCTTGCGTCCTACAGCCCATTGGGACTAATCCATGCTATGTGCAGTACAGCTCCTTGGATAGAGGTCTCTTCTTTGTTAACAAGGCGTGATTGACCACTCTATTTGAGGGTCCATTCCCTCTGGTAAGGAGATTTGCCTAATCACAGTGGTGCCGTGTGTATCTATCTATCACACCGAAGTTGGTGTGGGGATTTCTATCCTTCAGCACCTATGCCATATGGACTCTTTCATTAACACATTTTTGTATTATTAAGTGCTGCATATTATCTGGATATATGTTTTTAATTTGGAATCAACAAATTGATGCTGGCTGCTGATGTGTTTTATGTGTGTTTTAGCGTGGATATTTTTACTTATATGTCAGGAAACCTGCTCTGAGAAATGCCATGTACCCATCACTTAAGTACATATATGTAGTATTGCATGGCTGCAAAGAAACTGGAAGAGATCAGCAGCACTGAGATGCAACAAAATAATGAAAAAGGGTAAAAACATGTCATGCAATGCTTTAGCAAACTATATGTTGTTCAGATAGGGTTTACAACTGTTTTAAAAGATAAGTACACTTTTACAACCTTTGCAGCAATGAACCAAAAAGCACTTAAGCCAGCCATACACGGTTAGAATCTCGGCCGGTTCAGCAGGAACCATTCGAGCCATTAATGGGTAGGCTGAATGTACCAAGTGGATCGATCTATCAACATGGGTACAACCAGCCTGCCGGATTCTCTTGCAATTCTCACTAGCGTCTGCTATAGCCACTAATGATAATCACTGTCTTCTCCAGGTGGGCACGCCCCACCCCTGCCCCCCTGCTGGGAGCAGACAATTGATCAGCAGGAGGGATTCCCCTGTCTGCACTGTCTGTGCTGATGGGGAATCGTGCAAATTTTGTTCCTGCAACCCGTGGTTGTAGGGAAGAAACTTGCACCGTGTATGGCCTTAGGACTGTTGGACTAAGACTATTGTTCACACCTCTCTAGTGGTACATTTCTCCTACCGTCCCCCTCTTCCACTGCTGCAGTTTTCGCTAGTCTCTTCAGTGTTTAACACATAGCAATGTCAAATGTCTTTGTCCACAACAGTGCAATGTGTTTTTTTCCTCTGACCCTTATGTTACTACTGAGTCCTATAGTGATGTAGAGGTCAGAGTATGGACACAAGAATCCAGCACTCCCAGAAGTGTTGAATGCTGAACAGACTGGCTGTGAATGCAGCAATGAAATGGAGGATATGTAGCAGACATTTTTGCCAGCTTTTCACTTTAACTTGACATGGTTGTTTTAAAGAGACACTGCTGCTTTTTCTTTGCCGGGCAAAAAGACAATGTCTCTGCAAAGGGCCCTTTTAAAAAATATCTAATCTTTGAATAATGTACAGAATATCTCCATGTGGTATGTATCTTACAATAAACAGAGAACCAAGCAATTTTACATACAACCTTAGTATCACAGTAGACACCTAGTGGCAGAGCTAAAATTTAGCATGCCCCTATAGGTCAACCCTAACCCCCTTATACCTACATTGCCTGCTCTCCCTCACTGTTCCTGACACAAATGGAAACACTCCTAGCTTTCTGGGCATGGGGGGAGCATGTGGCATGCTCCCCTGTCACAGTGCTCTTGTGTAGCAGCCAATCCTTGGGTGTAAGTACTGTCAAATGAACAAGGGAATGACCTCACTGTTCCCCCTGGTTGTATACACTTCTGATTTCAGTGCTTGTAGCAATGGAGGAAGAAATGGCAAGGGAGCCCAGGCAAGGTGACTATAAGGGGGTGAGGAGGGCTCTTTACAAGGATATTGTCAATTTGACCTGCATGGGCAAGGTGAGTGTTTCTTTAAGCAATACAGATTTGTCATCAACCTACCACAGCCTTCTGATGAAAAAAAAGCTCTTATCACACTGTGAGGTTGCCACTCTGATGTTGTGGCTTCTTTCTCCAGTTACTATGCATCCAGTGTTAAATGATAGTGCAGTAGAGTCGAATAGAGTAAAGCCTGACTGACTCACAATGCAGATTCTCACTCTCTTATGCCCCGTACACATGATCCGAAAACCGGACGACAGATTGTCCGACTTTTTTTGCTTACTAGTCGCAAGTAGAAATTGAATAGGTTACTAAAGTCACGAAAATGTTCGTACGACAGAAAAAAAAAATCGGAAGTGATGTCATGTGTTGTAGTGTATTTGTATTGTATTTTCAGACGACAACTGTACTGAATGAAAATTGTACGATCTGGTATCGCACGGGGAAAATGTGCGTGCATGCCCGATCGAATAATATCTGAGGAACTATCGTGATGGGCTCTCGAAAAGTGCTGTACTAATGATCAGATTATCGTACGATCACATCAAAAGCGGTATTTTTCATACGATTTTCGGATCACGTGTACGGGCCATTAGCCTGAATTCTGCTCTACAGCGTAACATAAGAAGCTAATATAAAGAAAGATTTAGGTACTTAAACTAACTGCATCTAAATTACTTTTGTTTAAAGAATATTTAACTGTATTAGATGATGATCTTTTATATCTTCCTGGAGTACAGTTTTAAGAAGTTTGTTTGACTTACTCTATTAATTTTAATGACAAAGTCTTGATTTATTGTTTTTATTTTATTGGCTAAGATAGTTAAATGTTTTTTTTATTTTGTTCCCAGTCTTTCTCTTTATTTTTGCATCTATATACTTAGTAATCTCTGTTTATTAAAACTATTGACGTAGTTTTGACTTAAAAAAAACTTTACATACACTTGCATTTTAAATACGCTTACAAGCAGTTAAAATGCATTTAATAATGTGAAGTGATAGTAGAGAACTTACCTTATTGCTGCTATTTTTACTTAACGCTACAATCTGTACACAGGCTGTATAAATAGGCTGTTAGAATTAAATTTGCAAGTTGTGCTGAACTAGAATTAATGGTCTGTAAGATGCCAGCAGATTTACTACATTAGGGCGTTCTGTTTAAGCGTAAACGTGAACCTTGTCATTAACCGCCTAAGGCAAACTCCGATATGTCTATGGATAATTGGAAATAATTTTACTATTTGGGTGCTGGGCATTCCAAATCATATTGCGACATTGGGGCATTATCTCATATAATTAGTGTGCAAGTCAAACATTTCCCTTGGGTGCCTATTAAAATACTTTAAAACCCAAGTTTCAATTGCTGTGGAAATTGCATGTTGTGTCCAGATTTTACATTGCTTGGAATGCAGTATTAGTTTTCACTGCTTACTTTGTAGACTCCAACAATGCAAATGAGTAGTGGAGTATGGTGTGTATATATATATATATATATATATATATATATATATATATATATATATATATATATATATATATATATTACTATGCAAGTTTTAGGTGTGAAAAAAATGTTGTCAATTAAGAATGCTTTCAGAAATAGAAGTGTTAACAGTTTATCTTTAATAATTAACAAAATACAGGCATACCCCACTTTTAAGTACGCAATAGGGTTTATTTACTAAAGCTGGAAAGTGCAAAATCAGGCTCACTTCTGCATAGAAACTAATGAGCTTCTAACTCCAGCTTGTTCAATTAAGCTTTGGTAATAAAACCTGGAAGCACATTGGTTTCTATGCAGAAGTGAGCCTGATTTTGCACTTTCCAGCTTTAGTAAATAAACCCCATTGTGTACTTAAAAGTGGGGTATGCCTGTAGAAAGTAAATGAACAGAAGAGAAATCCAAATCAAATCAAAATTTGGTGTGATCAACCTTTGCAGGTTGTTTCAAACATCTTGGAAACAAGGTAGGTTGTTTCAAACATCTTGGAGAACTAACCACAGATCTGTGGATTTAGGCTGCCCGTGCACAGTTGAGCCTTTTTTCCCAGTCAGAGGTATGGCTTTTGGCTGCAATTCTTCCGTGAAGACTGCTTCTGACCATACTTCTCTGGACAGTAGAAGGATGTAACTGGGTCCCACAGATTTCTGCCAGTTCTGTGCTGATGGCACTGCTGAACATTTTCCCATGTCAAAGGGAAATAAGCATAATGTATCTTTCATCTGCTTTATTAAGTTTCCCTGGACGATCACTGCATATACGGTCCTCAACAGTGCTTGTTTTTGGTGCTTCTTCAAAAGAGCTTGAACCGCACATCTTAAAACCCCAGTCTGGGAGAGACCTTACTGATGCAGTATAATTACCTTGTGTCTTGTTGCTGTGCTCAGTCTTGCCACAGTGTATGATCTGTGACATGAAACTGTCCTCTACAACCCCACCTTAGTAGCAGAGTATGGCTGTTTTGACCCAGTTTTAAGACTCCTACACAGCTGTTTATGTTTCAATTAATGACTGTGTTTTAACCTACATATGAAATTGATGATCTTTAGCACCTGCTTGGTATAATTGGTTTATCATACACCTGACTCTAATATTTTGAGGCCAACACCAAATACTGATATGATTTAGATTTTTTTCTTCTGCTCGCTCACTTTCCATTTTGTAAATTGATAAAAATAAACAATTAAAAAATATATTTTTGAAAGCATTTCTACCTTACAGCATTTCTTCACAGCTAAAACTTTTGCACTTTTGCACAGTATATATATATATATATATATATATATATATATATATACACACACACAGTACACTTTATATACATATACACTATATCTATATGGGTATATAAACTGTATGTTAGAACACATTTCAGACAAGAACCATCAAGAATAAATAATAAATATTTACTGTCTTTTTGAGTTCACCACCTCCTGCAGTAAACAGGGAGGTGTATAAAGATACCCTGCAGCCTACAAAGACTAAGGGCTTGTTCATACGGTAGTCCATGTATTAGCATGCACATTACAAGCACATGCTGGCATATGCGTTGGCATGCATTGAAGTTCATGTTTATTTGTTTATTACAGGTACTTCCATCAATTTACGCAGCACTTTACATATTTAGTATACATTCACAGCAGTCCCTGTCCTCAAGGAGCTTACATAAATTTTGAGTGTATATTATTACTAAATGTAGAAGCGTGCCAGCACAATAATGCAGTATGTTTTATTTATTTTAGTGCACACAAATGCAGATTGGGCCATAAGTTAGTATGTTATGGATATTTTCAGAAGAAGCAGAAGTTATTATATATGTCATCCAAATGTATAATGAAGCATGTATTCTTTCTTATTTAGTTATAGTTTAGGTGTAATTCTTATTTTTATATAGTTCTTACAGATTTTCCATTTCCAATAACCCGAAGTCTCTTCTTTCCAGATTGTACAAGACTCATATCTTCAGGTACATCTCCTTTAATTCCCCCATCTGTTTTCTTCATATTAGGAAGTGGAACTTCTGCTAGACCAATGCTGCAAGTGCTCCATTTTGGTTGAGAGGTGCAGTTTGGCAGACGTTCTCCAGCATTCTTTTGACAAATACCTAGTAAAAATAAAGTAGGCACTAAGCAGAGCAGAGTTTGCATGTAACACATATCTAAATCTTTACAGTGAACTTCTTTTATTTGCTCTCTTCTGGTGTGCTAAACTTACTATTGAAAGTGTTTTGTTAAATCTGTTCAATAAGTACCAAAAATACCTGTTGATTTTCCTAGAAATCAGGTGATCAGATAACTTCCTGTGCTCTTTGTCTATGTACAAGGTGGGGTACAAGAAGGGGTAACGGAGATGAGGAGGAAATATGAGATGAGGAGAGGTCTGTGTCAGAAATTAAATAGGCAGGGCTTACAACACATTCTGAACTGTGTTGTCATACCAAAGAGGAAGGTATAATTTTGGCACACCAACATATTTCTGTATACTTTGTTTAAAGGGTAAAAGATTGGGAAATGTGCATGTATTGCAGAGATGTACAAAATATGTTTTTTTTTTTTTTAATTTGCCTTGGTATTTGCTTTAAATTGGTCGCATAGCTCCAATGCCATTCAGAAAAAACAATATATGGTTCTGCCTCAGCATGTTATAGCTGAACAGGTCTGAATGAGGAACAAAAAGCATTCCATATGCCAAAAGGAGCTTTCATTCCTATGCTTCTTCCAATTATGATGTTGCAATGGTAGGGGAAGGCATCACTATGCTGCAACTGCGTGCAATACACACAGTTTGGAGTGGTTGCAGTGCAGCCCCACTCACCCAGGGGTATACTTCAAGGGTGCCCTGACTGGAAAAAGATTGAGTAACACTGGCATAGAGAAACCGATCTCTGCATTTTCTTCCTGCAGCCGCTGCATGCCTGCGGGAGGAAGAGGAGGAGAAGCGGGGGGAAAATGGAGAGATCAGTTCCTTTATATGCAGCCACCCACTTACGACTGGGGCCCTGCGCCTTGGAGGAAAGGGCCCTGTCTGGAGATCAGGGGGCCCTTCATGGTTTCTTGAATCGAGACCCTAAAGGTTCTAGTTATGCCACTGCTCAAACTATTATATTCAAATATATATGGGGATCTAATAGTAGTAGAGTGGCCCGAAAGACTTTACATGCCCCAAAAACATCTGGAGGTTTGGTAGTCCCACATCTCCTGAGATATTACAAAGCGGCACAGCTGATCCAGTTATTTCAGATTTATTCTACTAATTACAGACCAGACTGGATCAAACTTGAATCCCAAGCAGGTGCTCCGCACCCGATAGATTCATCACATCTAAGAACTGCTAATCTGCAATATAAAATGTGACAGGTGTGGGCAGAACAGAACACACATGGAGAGCAGGAGTGATCACAGGATTACTTATTGAGCTATTGGGCTGACAAAGAGTTGGGCAAGGATAGGTTCACAAGGACAGTACATGCACAGACAGGAAATCAGGGCAATCTGACACAAGTGTTAAGTCCAGTGTTACAGTGCATTAATCATGACTAGGGATGAGCTTCGTGTTCGAGTCGAACCCATGTTCGACTCGAACATCGGCTGTTCGACCGTCCGTCGAATTGCGAATGATATGGGCCGTTCGCGCCAAATTCGTGTGGCGCGTCATGGCCCATAATTCACTGCGGCATCGCAGTGCATTGCTGGCTGATGATTGGCCAAGCATGCACTATGACCCGCATGCTTGGCCAATCACAGCGCCCTCAGTAGAGAGAGCTGTAATTGGCCAAAGCCAGGGTGGCTTTGGCCAATTATGGCTCAGGGGATTTAGTACACACCCCACACTATATAAGGCCGCCTGCACGGCGGCCCTGTGTAGTGTGTGTTCCGGTGTGCTGAGAGATAGAGAGAGAGAGAGAGAGACAGTGTCATTTGATTTGAGTTAGATAGATTAGGCAGAACAGTCAGTTAGTTAGCTGCACTTACAGTGTATTGTGTATATATATGCATCCCAGGTGTTGCATATATATATATATACACTGTATTCAGTTTAGCTAGATCCGTTCCTGTTATCTTCTATCTAGACTATTTACATTTAGTGCAGTGCGTCCTGCTCACAGTGTTCAGCTAGATCCGTTCCTGTTATCTTCTAGACTATTTACATTTAGTGCAGTGCGTCCTGCTCACAGTGTTCAGCTAGATCCGTTCCTGTTATTTACATTTAGTGCAGTGCGTCCTGCTCACAGTGTTCAGCTAGATCCGTTCCTGCTATTTACATTTAGTGCAGTGCGTCCTGCTCACAGTGTTCAGCTAGATCCGTTCCTGCTATTTACATTTAGTGCAGTGCGTCCAGCTCACAGTGTTCAGCTAGATCCGTTCCTGCTATTTACATTTAGTGCAGTGCGTCCTGCTCACAGTGTTCAGCTAGATCCGTTCCTGTTATCTTCTAGACTATTTACATTTAGTGCAGTGCGTCCTGCTCACAGTGTTCAGCTAGATCCGTTCCTGCTATTTACATTTAGTGCAGTGCGTCCTGCTCACAGTGTTCAGCTAGATCCGTTCCTGCTATTTACATTTAGTGCAGTGCGTCCTGCTCACAGTGTTCAGCTAGATCCGTTCCTGCTATTTACATTTAGTGCAGTGCGTCCTGCTCACAGTGTTCAGCTAGATCCGTTCCTGCTATTTACATTTAGTGCAGTGCGTCCAGCTCACAGTGTTCAGCTAGATCCGTTCCTGCTATTTACATTTACTGCAGTGCGTCCTGCTCACAGTGTTCAGCTAGATCCGTTCCTGTTATCTTCTAGACTATTTACATTTAGTGCAGTGCGTCCTGCTCACAGTGTTCAGCTAGATCCGTTCCTGCTATTTACATTTAGTGCAGTGCGTCCAGCTCACAGTGTTCAGCTAGATCCGTTCCTGCTATTTACATTTAGTGCAGTGCGTCCTGCTCACAGTGTTCAGCTAGATCCGTTCCTGTTATCTTCTAGACTATTTACATTTAGTGCAGTGCGTCCTGCTCACAGTGTTCAGCTAGATCCGTTCCTGTTATCTTCCTACTGACAGGCAGGCTTGTCTGGTTACAGTATATAAAGCTACCTGAAGAAAATTACAGGTGTTCTATTTGATCCTATTAGTACCACGGTCAGGCAGCTAGACTATTTACATTTAGTACAGTGCGTCCTGCTCACAGTGTTCAGCTAGATCCGTTCCTGTTATCTTCCTACTGACAGGCAGGCTTGTCTGGTTACAGTATATAAAGCTACCTGAAGAAAATTACAGGTGTTCTATTTGATCCTATTAGTACCACGGTCAGGCAGCTAGACTATTTACATTTAGTACAGTGCGTCCTGCTCACAGTGTTCAGCTAGATCCGTTCCTGCTATTTACATTTAGTGCAGTGCGTCCAGCTCACAGTGTTCAGCTAGATCCGTTCCTGCTATTTACATTTAGTGCAGTGCGTCCTGCTCACAGTGTTCAGCTAGATCCGTTCCTGTTATCTTCTAGACTATTTACATTTAGTGCAGTGCGTCCTGCTCACAGTGTTCAGCTAGATCCGTTCCTGTTATCTTCCTACTGACAGGCAGGCTTGTCTGGTTACAGTATATAAAGCTACCTGAAGAAAATTACAGGTGTTCTATTTGATCCTATTAGTACCACGGTCAGGCAGCTAGACTATTTACATTTAGTAAAGTGCGTCCTGCTCACAGTGTTCAGCTAGATCCGTTCCTGCTATTTACATTTAGTGCAGTGCGTCCAGCTCACAGTGTTCAGCTAGATCCGTTCCTGCTATTTACATTTAGTGCAGTGCGTCCTGCTCACAGTGTTCAGCTAGATCCGTTCCTGTTATCTTCTAGACTATTTACATTTAGTGCAGTGCGTCCTGCTCACAGTGTTCAGCTAGATCCGTTCCTGTTATCTTCCTACTGACAGGCAGGCTTGTCTGGTTACAGTATATAAAGCTACCTGAAGAAAATTACAGGTGTTCTATTTGATCCTATTAGTACCACGGTCAGGCAGCTAGACTATTTACATTTAGTACAGTGCGTCCTGCTCACAGTGTTCATCTAGATCCGTTCCTGTTATCTTCCTACTGACAGGCAGGCTTGTCTGGTTACAGTATATAAAGCTACCTGAAGAAAATTACAGGTGTTCTATTTGATCCTATTAGTACCACGGTCAGGCAGCTAGACTATTTACATTTAGTACAGTGCGTCCTGCTCACAGTGTTCAGCTAGATCCGTTCCTGTTATCTTCCTACTGACAGGCAGGCTTGTCTGGTTACAGTATATAAAGCTACCTGAAGAAAATTACAGGTGTTCTATTTGATCCTATTAGTACCACGGTCAGGCAGCTAGACTATTTACATTTAGTACAGTGCGTCCTGCTCACAGTGTTCAGCTAGATCCGTTCCTGTTATCTTCCTACTGACAGGCAGGCTTGTCTGGTTACAGTATATAAAGCTACCTGAAGAAAATTACAGGTGTTCTATCCCAGCTTAGTGCAGCTACAGGCCATTAGTATGTCTGGAAGGCCAAGAAGGAGAGGCAGACAGTCACAAGCCAATAAGAGAGGGCAAGCAGGCTCTGTGTCTAGTGCTGGTCGTGGAGACGGTGCATCCTCATCAGCACGTGGCCATGGGACACGCTTGGCCTTTTTTTCGGCAGCTGGCTGTGTTGAGCCGCAACATGCGGAAGACTTGGTCGAGTGGATGACCAAGCCGTCCTCATCCTCCTCATCCTCTCTCACCCATGCCCAGGGTGCTTTGTCTGGCAAAGCAGCGGCCTCTTCCCTCAGCTCAATGTCATCAGTGACTCCTTCCCTAGCTCCACCATGTCCTCATGAGGATTCCCTCGAACTGTTTGACCACAGTGTTGGGTACATGCTCCAGGAGGATGCCCAGCGTTTGGAAGGCTCTGATGATGATACTGAGCTCGATGAAGGCAGTAACATGAGCACAGACAGAGGGGGTGCCCAAGAAGGACAGCAATCTGGCAGTCATGCTCCCCCTGCTGCAGCATACTGCCAGGTTTGCTCCAGTGATGAGGAGGGAGGGGATGATGAGGTCACTGACTCAACGTGGGTGCCTGATAGGAGAGAGGAGGAGGAGGAGGAGGAGGAGGAGGCGGCACATCACCAACGAGGCAGGATGCCCTCCAGGGGCCTGCCTAAGGGCAGCACATTGACTGCATCACACCCCAAAGCTCCACATGTGCAGGGCGCTGCAGTCTCTGCGCGTTATTCAAAAAGTTCTTTGGTGTGGGCCTTTTTTGAGACGAGTGCATCAGATCGCACCGCTGCTATTTGCAACATATGTCTCAAGCGTATCTCGCGTGGCCAAAACATCTCCCGCTTGGGTACCACATGCTTGACCAGACATATGTTGACCTGCCATGCAGTTCGTTGGCAAGCGTATCTAAAAGACCCACACCAAAGAACAAAGAGGATCTCTCCTTGCTCCTCATCAGCTGAGATTTCCAACCCCACTAGACCTTCAGTCCTCTCTGAGACCTGCAGTGAGAGGAATGAAGGTGTAGAATTAGGTGTGTCACAGCCAAGTACTTGTGGGCAATCTGCTTTTGGTACACCGACCTCAGATTGTACCAGGCAAATTTCCCTGCCCCAGCTGCTGCACCGCCGAAAGAAGTTTGCTCCCAGCCATCCACATGCCCAGCGGTTGAATGCTAGCTTGGCAAAATTGCTAGCACTTCAACTGCTGCCTTTTCAGTTGGTAGACTCTGCCCCCTTCCGTGAGTTTGTGGAATGTGCAGTTCCTCAGTGGCAGGTACCCAAACGCCACTTTTTCTCAGGGAAGGCGATTCCGGCTCTCTACCGGCATGTGGAAGGCAATGTCCATGCCTCGCTGGACAGGGCGGTCAGCGGTAAGGTGCATATTACCGCTGACTCATGGTCCAGCAGGCATGGACAGGGACGTTACCTAAGTTTCACGGCGCATTGGGTGACTCTGCTGGCAGCTGGGAAGGATGCAGGACAAGGTGCAGTAGTGTTGGAGGTTGTTCCGCCACCACGCCTCCAAAATGCTGATTGTGACACACCTCTCTCCTCCACCCCCTCCTCTTCTTCTTCCTCCATGGCCTCTTCCTCGGAACCAGCGGTGCTCCGTAGGCGTTCAAGGGGCTACGCAAGTACGCAGGCCAAAAGATGCCATGCGGTGCTTGAGCTGGTGTGCTTGGGGGACAGGAGCCACACTGGGGCAGAGGTTCTGTCAGCTCTGCAGGGGCAGGTTCAGAGGTGGTTGACGCCACGCCAACTTAAGGCAGGAATGGTGGTTTGCGACAATGGCACCAACCTCCTCTCTGCCCTCCGACAGGGACAAATGACCCATGTGCCCTGTTTGGCTCACGTCCTTAACTTGGTGGTGCAGCGGTTCTTGGGCAGGTACCCGGGCTTACAGGATGTCCTGAGGCAGGCCAGGAAAGTCTGTGTGCATTTCCGCCGGTCATATAATGCCAGTGCTCGGCTGACGGACCTCCAAAAGGAGTTTAACCTGCCCAAGAACCGCCTAATCTGTGACATGCCCACCAGGTGGAACTCAACGTTGGCCATGCTGCAGCGGCTGCACACGCAGCAGAGGGCCATCAATGAGTACCTGTGCGACTATGGCACCAGGACAGGGTCAGGGGAGCTTGGTTTTTTTTCCCCACGGCAGTGGGCCATGATCAGGGATGCATGCACTGTCCTGTCACCATTCGAGGAGGCCACGAGGATGGTGAGCAGTGACAGTGCATGCATCAGTGACACTGTCCCCCTTGTCCACCTGTTGGAGCACACGCTGCGTGGAATAATGGACAGGGCACTTGAGGCAGAACAGAGGCAGGAAGAGGAGGACTTCCTTAGCTCTCAAGGCCCCCTTTATCCAGACAGTGTTCCTGCGTGCCCGCCGATCACACAGGAAGAGGACGAGGAGGAGGAGGAAGAGGAGGAAGATTGTGTCAGTATGGAGGTGGAGCCTGGCACTCAGCATCAGCAGCAGTCTTTAAGGGATCAGTCCCAAGGAACACATGGACTTGTACGTGGCTGGGAGGAGGTGGCTGCGGACGTTGTTGTCCTTAGTGACCCAGAGGACTCCGGACCGAATGCCTCAGCAAACCTACGCTGCATGGCCTCCCTGATCCTGCAAAGCCTGCGTAAGGATCCTCGTATTCGTGGTATCAAGGAGAAGGACCAATACTGGCTGGCAACCCTCCTTGATCCACGTTACAAGGGTAAGGTTGCGGACCTTATCTTGCCATCGCAGAGGGAGCAGAGGATGAAACATCTTCGGGAGGCCTTGCAGAAAGGTCTGTGCAACGCGTTCCCAGAGACTGGGAGGTTACAAACTCCTGTTTCTGGACAACGTGTTGCTGAGGCTTCGGTCAGTCAAAGAAGGAGCGGTGGAGAAGGTGGCCGTCTGACCGATGCGTTCAGACAATTTTTTGGTCCGCAGCCCCAAGGTATGATCGGTTCCAGCAACCATCGCCAGCGTCTGTTTTACATGGTGCAGGAATACCTAGGGGCAAGATCAGACTTGGACACCTTTCCCACCGAAAATCCTCTGGGTTACTGGGTCTTGAGGATGGATCACTGGCCAGAGCTTGCACAGTATGCAATTGAGCTACTGGCCTGTCCTGCATCCAGCGTTCTTTCGGAACGCACATTCAGTGCTGCTGGAGGCGTGGTAACTGATCACAGGGTGCGTCTGTCCACCGACTCGGTCGATTGGCTGACCTTCATAAAAATGAATCAGTCTTGGATCACCACCAGCTACCAAGCACCTGATGCTGATGTAACCGAATAATTTTTTTTGAAATCTCAGATCCCTTCAAAGACTGCCTATGCTGATGCTGAGTGACTATCCCTGAGTAATTATCCTCTTCCTCCTCAATCATCACGCTGATAGCTTGTAAGAACATTTTTGGTTCTGGGCGCCACCACCAGTGCCTAAGGCACAATTTTTCAGCCCCTGTTTAACAGGGGCGTGTAATTACAATTTTTGATGTAATACTTTGCAGCAGGGCTCGTTCCTGCATTCCAACTAGAGTGTCTGTGAGGGGTTGCAGTGTTGTGGCACCAGCACCAGTGCCTAAGGCCCAATTTTTCTGCCCCTGTCTAACAGGGGCGTGTAATTACAATTTTTGATGCAATACTTTGCAGCAGGGCTCGTTCCTGCGTTCCAACTAGAGTGTCTGTGAGGGGTTGCAGTGTTGTGGCACCAGCACCAGTGCCTAAGGCCCAATTTTTCTGCCCCTGTCTAACAGGGGCGTGTAATTACAATTTTTGATGCAATACTTTGCAGCAGGGCTCGTTCCTGCGTTCCAACTAGAGTGTCTGTGAGGGGTTGCAGTGTTGTGGCACCAGCACCAGTGCCTAATGCCTAATTTTTCAGCTCCTGTTCAACAGGGGCATGTAATTACAATTCTTGATCTAATATTTCACAGCAGGGCCCTGTGAGGGCTTACAGTGTTGTGGCCACAGCAACACCTAAGGCCCAAATTTCTGCTGAGTATATAGGGCAGGACCCTACTTTCAAACATCTAACTTACAAACGACTCCTACTTGCAAACGGAAGGAGACAACAGAAAGTGAGATGAAATCTACCCCTAGGAAGGGAAATTCTCTCCTGTAAGAGTTAATATGGGAAAACAATTTCTCCTTTCCACTGATGCTTTCCAATCCTTGTTCCACAAAAAAACCCAAATTTTCAAAAAACATTTTTCATTGGGACAAAAAAGTGAGGTGAAATCTTCTGAAGAGGAGGAAAGACAGCAAAACAAATGTCACAGGGGTGATAACCCTTCCCTATGTTTTCCAAAAAGCTTAGAAAAGATTTTTTGGCTGGAGCTAAACACGTTAAAAATGTTCAAAATTACAAACAGATTCTACTTAACAACAAACCTACAGTCCCTGTCTTGTTTGCACCGCCTGTATACTGCTGTTCAGAGTATATAGGGCCTGGTGGCCCCACACCTTTCCTTATTTTAATTTGGGTGCGGGGTTCCCCTTAATATCCATACAAGACCCAAAGGGCCTGGTAATGGACTGGGGGGTACCCATGCCGTTTGTCTCACTGATTTTCATCCATATTGCCATGACCCGACATGACATTAAACCCGCAAGCAGTTTTAAATTAGATTTTTTCCTTTAAAAATGACATTTGGTGCAGGGACTGTTCTAAACATGGGAAACACGCGTCACTTTACAGGCATACTACAGACACCCCCCAGGTACGATATTTAAAGGAATATTTCACTTTTTTTTTTTTACTTTAAGCATCATTAAAATCACTGCTCCCGAAAAAACGGCCGTTTTTAAAAGTTTTTTTTGCATTGATACATGTCCCCTGGGGTAGGACCCGGGTCCCCAAACCCTTTTTAGGACAATACCATGCAAATTAGCCTTTAAAATGAGCACTTTTGATTTCGAACGTTCGAGTCCCATAGACGTCAATGGGGTTCTAACGTTCGTGCGAACTTTCGGTCCGTTCGCGGGTTCTGGTGCGAACCGAACCGGGGGGTGTTCGGCTCATCCCTAATCATGACACAGAAGGGTAGGCAGCAGTTTGGCACATGCCCCCCCCCCACAATTCCCCCCCCCTTTTTTCACTTATATTCACCAGCTTTCACATAGCTTATATCCTGGTGCACCTTAGAGGGTCATCTATTCACCTAATAGAAACTGGTCCAATCAAAACGGACCCATTTGGTCTATTTTGATGACTTCCTACAGTCAAGGGACCATAAGGATAACTGCCAGATATTTGTGACATTTTTGCACAAATTTTTATATTTCCTCCATATACATATTTTTTCATTTCAACACATTTTACAATGTGTGTTCCAGATACTTTGTGTTCACATAATTTTTTAATTTTTAGTTTAGTTTCACTAAAATACATATAGACCTCAAGCGACATTTATGTGTCATTCAGGTTACTTTTTTACACATTTATTCTATTTCATTTTAGCCAGTCATTTCCCAACACAACACATTTCACTATGTGTGTCCCCACCTTTAATACACTTCCTGTTCACATAATTTTCATGCACACTTCCGGGTCATCGTGACCCGTTCTGCTGCACTGCACATTTCTTTACACATATACAACAGGGACGCTGTTTGGTCACATTGAGCGTCCGTTGTTTGCTGGATTGCATCGCTGGGACGCTAGGTGTGTTTATGTCATGTCCTATCCCTCTGCGGTGTATTGATTGTACGCACAGCAGAGTTGAGTGGGACCCTTGCTCTCTGATTGGCCCAGTGAGTCACGTGAGAGGGAGACGTTGGACACGCCCACGGACTTGACGTCATTCCCTACACGGGCCGGTCATGTGGATGTGCAGAGATAGAGGCCCGTTCATACACAGCGGCCTATTGGTCAGTTCCACCCAACATCTTTTGTCTGCTCACTGGGGATTGGCTCCTCTGGCCGACAGGGCAGTACATTCCGCCGGACTGTCAGCAGAGGAGTGCTTTTTGCATTAAGTCTTTAAATGCTTTATCTCTGTCAGAGAGATCCTAAAGTTATATATTTTTCTGCTGGTAGACCTTTATATAGTCTCCTGGGCTTTACCTCAGTGTCATTTATCTATTTATATAAAAACTGTGTACGATCTTCTTGTTTAGACATTTAAGCAAGTCATGTGATTGTACTCACCCAATCAAATCCCCTGGTCTTTTAGTCCTTGTGATTGGTTCTTCTCTAGATATTTTTATTATATATATATATGGCAACTTAGAGTGAGTGGTCTATGCCCCTGTTGAAGACCCATAGGTCGAAACGCGTCGGGTACATATACCACTCTCCCTGTTGCCCATTTGTTTTTATCCACCGTGATCACGCTTTTATTTGTTTATGGTCGTTTTTGTCAATAAAAACACCCTTTTTTATCTGCACCATGTGGAGGCATATTTCTTTTGTTTCCACTTTCACCGCATGAGACCCAGTCCCTCCAACTGCTCCTTTTGGGGACCGTTTGTGAAACTTCTGATGCACGCTGGGACGGTTCGGTGTGAGGACGGTTCGTTGTGAGGACCCATCCGGTTGCCGGCAGAGATCCGTACAGACCACAATCCAAGGGATTGGCGACTCCCGATCTTCCATTCCACGTCATTGGTGACAAACTGCGCATGCGATTCCCTGTCGCTGACATGGGAATCCACAGGATCCGGTAAGAGGCTTTTTTGCACTTTCTCTGAATGACCCATTGGGACCCAGTTTCTCGGTTGGGAAGTCGCTGTAAGATGCCTGGTGCTTTCTGACAACCATCAGATCACCACCACCCCTTGGAGTACTTACACCCCCTGTACAGTTGGACATTCACATCCATCTATGGACGTTTTTGTTTCAAGGCACCTGTGGTTAATTATTGATTTCCTTACCGTTTCACCACTCTAAAGACTTATGCTCATTTGTACATGCGCTGCATTTCTCCATGTGCCTATTAGCAGTTTGGCACAGCAAGGGTTATTTCCATCACACAGGGCAGTAATCCGGGCAGAGCAGGGTAGGCAAGAGTGTGTCACAGAAAGGGTTAAGACCAGCATACAGGGCAGTAATCCAGGCACAGAAAGGTAGGCCAAAATGTGACACAGCAAGGGTTTGGTGACTCACCAGGTGACGACAGCCTCAGTCAAGGGGATCCAGGTAGGATGGCAGAGAGAGAAGGTTCACAGGATAGAGGGAAGAGGTCCTTCACAAGCCAATCGTTTGTCCTCCAAGGGCTGTGTGCCCTAGCCACAGCTTCAGGACCACACAGGCAGCAAATGTGAGAGTGATAGTAGAGACACGGCAGGAAGAAAGAGCCCACAGAGCAGCAAGATGGCACAATCAATAGAAGTAGTCCACAGGGCAGTAAGCACAGTCAATATGGAACTGCACGTCCCAGCAGTCCTAGTGTCCAGAAAGTAGCACAGAGTCCATGTGGGCAGCAGCCCTAAACATCTTCTAGTCTCCTTCCAGTGGAACCTCCAGACACGATTTCCCCAGCTCTGAATAGTCTTCTCTAAGCAAAGGGATATCTGGTAATTAGAAATTCAGCCAAAATCTCAGCCCCCAAATTGTTGGTGCAGAGGTGTCTGGCTCTATGCTAGTACAGGATACAATAACTTCTGTGCTGCCTGATGAGAGGAGCCTCATCTCATACCCTCTGTGGGACACAGGAACTCGCAGACCAAATTATTCAGATAAGATGACTTCTTTACGCACTGCCTCTGGATTAGAGGTCATTGATTTCACAAAAAACAATCTAATATTTCTAATCAACGTAACAGTTTGCTTTTGGGTTTAATACTGCTTTAAGATGCCCCCCTCTGAAGTGTTTCATATGCATCAAACATTCCATTTTATACGTTCAATCAAACACCCCATGGAGGATATCATGAAGAAAACATTGTTGAGAATAGATGTTTGTGTGATAGGGGCCCGAGGGTGACATCTCAGCACTATATCAGCTGTTTTCCATAATGCCAGATAAGTTACTCCATCAACTGGCATGGATATATAAAGGGATACTCAACACAACTTTAAAAGAAACTAATTACAAAATCACATCCCGTTGGTACCTGGTCCCATTGAGGATCGCTAAGATTTACCCAGATGTAATTCCTCTTATGTTTCAGAGGATGTGGGCAGAGGGGTACTATGTACCACATCTGGTGGTCTTGTCCTAAGGTTAGGAGATTTTGGACCAGGGTGTTCACTATGATTCAATCAGTGACTAATATAAAATGTATCAAAAATGGCCAAAATTGCTCTTCTGAACGAATCATTAGGGGACATTTCACGGTATACTCAAACTCTCATGTTTTATCATTTCTTAGTAGCTAAAATTACCATTGCAAAAGCATGGAAATCACATGTAGTCAAAATAGTCACACTGAAGCACAAAATCTTCTGGATAATGTTACATGAGAAGTTGGCTAGCATCCTTTGGGACAAACAAACCAAATTTGAAAAGATTTGGAACCCTTGACTGCGATACCCACAACCACTGCAGGGTCGGGAGCCTGGACCTAGACCGAGGGGATAGACCTTTTTCAATCTTCCTTCCTCTTTCCTTTTTCATTCTACTACATTTTTATTAATTTTCCTTTCGTTACTATAATTGTTCATATTCCAACTGGCTACACAGCCATGGATCGTAGGTACTCTTTCTGGTGATACAGGACACACCACAGTATGATATGCAAACCACTGATTAGTAGGGATGAGCCAAACACCCCCCGGTTCGGTTTACAGCAGAACATGTGAACAAGCAGAAAATTTGTTCAAACACGCGAACACCATTAAAGCCTATGGGACGCAAACATGAAAAATCAAAAGTGCTAATTTTAAAGGCTTATATGCAAGTTATTGCCATAAAAATTGTTTGGGGACCCAGGTCCTGCCCCAGGGGACATGTATCAATGCAAAAAAAAGACGTTTTAAAAACAACTGTTTTTTTCAGGAGCAGTGATTTTAATAATGCTTAAAGTGAAACAATAACAATTAAATATTCCTTTAACCCCTTCCCGACCAGCTGCCGCAGTTGTACTGCGGCAGGTTGACTCCCCTGGGCGAACCGACGTAACTCTACGTCGATTCACCTTTTGACCACTAGGGGGCGAATGCGCACCGCCGGGCACCCTTGATCGCTCCACACAGAGACAGAACAAAGATCTGTCAATGTAAACAGACAGATCTTAGTCAGGGGTGAGGAGAACGATGTGTTGTTCATACGAAGTATGAACAACGATCGCTCTCCTCACCCAATCAGTCCCCTCCCCCCACAGTTAGAATCACTCCCTAGGGAACACAGTTAACTCCTTGATCGCCCCCTAGTGTTAACCCTATCCCTGCCAGTGACATTTACACAGTAATCAGTGCATTTTTATAGCACTGATCGCTGTATAAATGCCAATGGTCCCAAAAATGTGTAAAAAGTGTCCAATCTGTCTGCCATAATGTTGCAGTCCCGATAAAAATCACAGATCACCACCATTACTAGTAAATAAAAAAAAGAAAAAACAATAAAAATGCTATAAATCTTTCCCCTATGTTGTAGAAGATATAACTTCTACGCAAACCAATCAATATACGCTTTTTGCAATTTTTATTACCAAAAATATGTAGAAGAATACACATCAGCCTAAACTAATGGGAAAAAATTAGCTTTTTTTTAAAAAAAATTGAGGATATTTATTATAGCAAAAAGTACAAAATATTGTTTTTTTTTCAAAATTGTCGCTCTTTTTTTGTTTATAACGCAAAAAATAAAAACCGCAAAGATGATCAAATACCACCAAAAGAAAGCTCTATTTGTGGGAAAAAAAGGAGGTCAATTTTGTTTGGGTACAACATCGCACAAGCGCACAATTGTAAGTTAAAGGGGCGCAGTGCCGTATCACAAAAAATGGCCTGGTCATTGAGCAACCAAATCTTCCGGGGCTGAAGTGGTTAAATATCATGCCTGAGGGGTGTCCATAGTATGCCTGTAAAGTAGCGCATCTTTCACGTGTTTATAACAATGCCACAGTAAAATGACATTTCTAAAGGAAAAAATGTAATTTAAAACTTCTTGCGGCTGTAGTGTATTGTGGGATCCCGGCAATATAGATAAAAATACCAAAAATACCACAAAAAAAAGGCATAGATGTCACCCCCAAAATCCATACCAGGCCCTTCAGGTCTGGTATGGATATTAAGGGGAACCCCTTACCAAATTTTTTTTTAAAATGGCGTTGGGGTCCCCCAGGCAGTATATACTCTGAACAGCAGTATATATACTATACGGCCTGTCCTATATACTCTGCAGAAAATTGGGCCTTAGGTGTTGGTGGTACCAGAACACTGTAAGCCTTCACAGTTACTCTTGTTGGGCGCAGAAACGGGCCCTGCTGTGAAATATTTTATCAAGAATTGTAATTACATGCCCCTGTTAAATAGGGGCAGAAAAATTGGTCTCTGGGTGGTGGTGATGGTGCCACAACACTGTAAGCCCTCACAGTTACTCTTGTTGGGCGCAGGAACTATCATCAATATAGAGGGATCCCACATCCATAGCAAATTCAGTCAGTTACATCAACATCAGGTGCTTGATAGCTGCTGATCCAAGACTGATTAATTTTTATGAATGTGAGCCTATCAATGGAGTCTGTGGACAGGCGCACTCTTTGATCCGTTACAAATCCTCCAGCAGCACTGAATTTGCATTCAGAAAGCACGCTGGATGCAGGACAGGCCAGTAGCTCAATTGCATTTTGAGCAAGTTCTGGCCAGTGGTCCATCCTCAAGACCCAGTAACCCAGTGGATGCTCTGTTGGAATGGTCTCCAAGTTTGCTCTTGCCTCTAGATATTCCTGCACCATGTAATGCAGATGCTGGTGATGATTGCTTGAACCGATCAGACCTTGGCGCTGAGGACTGAAAAATTGTTTAAAGGCATCGGTCAGCCGGTCACCTTCCCCACTGCTCTTCCTCCGACTGAACAAAGCCTCAGCAACACATTGTCCAGCACCTTGAAATTGTAACCTCCAGGGTCTGCAAATACATTGCACAAACCTTTCTTCAAGGCCTCCTGAAGTCGTTTCATCCTCTGCAAAGGGAGGATACGTTCTGCAACCTTACCCTTGTAACATGAATCAAGAAGGGTTGCCAGCCAGTAATGATCCCTCTCCTTGATGCCTAGGGTCCTTTCGCAGGCTTTGCAGAATCAGTTAGGCCATGCAGCCTAAGTTTGCAGAGGCATTTGATTCTGAGTCCTCTGGGTCACTAAGGATCACATGATCCATAACTACCTCTTCCCAGCCACGTACAACTCCTTGGGTTTCTGTGAACTGGAATACATCCCTTGAAGACTGCTGCTGAGTGTTATCCTCTACATCCATGCCGACACAATCCTCCTCCTCTTCTTCCTGTGTGTTTGGCGGGCCCACGGGAATGCTATCTGGATAAAGGGGGCCTTGAGAGGAAAGGAAGTCCCCCTCTTCCTCCTGCTGTTCTACCTCAAGTGCCCTATCCATGATTCCATGAAGTGTGTGCTACAGCAGGAAGACTAGAGGGAGAGTGTCACTGATGCATGCGTTGTCGCTGCTCACCATCCTTGTGGCCTCCTCAATTGAGGACAGGACTGTGCATGCATCCTTGATCAGTAGCCACTGGCGTGGTGAAAAGAAGCCAAGCTCCCCTGACCCTGTCCTGTTGCCATACTCGCACAGGTACTCATTGATGGCCCTCTGCTGTGTGTGTAGCCGCTGCAGCATTGCCAACGTTGAGTTCCACCTGGTGGGCATGTCACAAATGAGGCAGTTGGTGGGCAGGTTACATTTCCTTTAAATGTCAGCCAGCCGAGCACTGGCATTGTATGACCGGTGGAAATGACCAAAGACTTTTCTGGCCTGCCTCAGGAGACCCTGCAAGCCTGGGTACCTGCTCAAGAACTGCTGCACCAAGTGTCTAGTGTCCCTGTCGGAGGGTGGAGAGAAGGTTGGTGCCATTGTCCCATACAACCATTCTTGGCTGAAGCTGACATGGTGTGAACCACCTCTGAGCCTGCCCCTGCAGAGCTGACAGAATCTCTGCCTCAGTGTGGCTCCTGTCCCCAAGGCAGACCAACTTAAGCACCGCATGGCATCTTTTAGCCTGACTGCTTGTTTATCCCCTTAAACGCTTATGGAGCACTGCTGGTTCAGAGGACAAATCTGCAGAAGAGGCCATAGAGGAAGAAGAAGAGGAGGGGTGGAGGAGAGAACTGTGGCAGATTCGCCACTAGCATTTTGGAGGCGTGGTGGCGGAACAAGCTCCAATAACACTGAACCATGTCCTGCATCCTTCCCAGCTGCCAGCAGAGTTTACCAGTGCGTCGTGAAGGAAAGGTAACATCCCTGCCCATGCCTGCTGGACCATGAATCAGCGGTAATATGAACCTTACTGCTTTCCACATGCTGGGAGAGAGTTGGAATGGCTTTCCGTAAAAAGAAATGGCGTTTTGGAACCTGCCACTGAGGTACAGCACATTCCACAAATTCACGAAAGGGAACAGAGTCTACCAGCTGAAAAGGCAGCAGTTGCAGTGCTAGCAATTTGGCCAAGCTAGCATTTAGAGCATGTGGATGGCTGGGACCGAATTAATTTTTACAGTTCAGCAACTGGGGTAGGGAAATTTGCCTGCTAAAATAAGATGGTGGTGTACTGCTAGGAGATTGGGTGCAAGTACTTGGGACACCTATTGCTATACCTTCATTCCTCTCAGTGCAGATTTTTGAGAGGACTGGAAGTATAGTAGGATTGGAGATCCCAGATGAGGAGCAAGGAGAAGTCCGCCTTTTTCTTTGATGTGGGTCTTGCAAGTGCTGTTGCCAATGGACTGCATGGCAGGTCATCATATGTCTGGTCAAACACGTGGTGCCCAAGCAGCTGCTGTTCTGGCCACTCTTGATCCACTTCAGACATAGGTTGCAAACAGCAACGGTTCAATCTACTGCACACATGTCAAAAAAGGCCCACACCAAGGAACTGTTAAAAGTCAGCGGGGAGTCAGCAGCACCCTGCACCTGTGGAGTTCTGCGGTGTGATGCAATAGGGTGGCTGCCCTTAAAGGGGTTGTAAAGGCTCGTGTTTTTTCCCCTAATGCCTCCTATGCATTAAGGTGAAAAAACACCTTGCAGTCACCGGCCCCCTAGCCCCTTCTGTTTTACTTACCTGAGCAACGAATTTCCGTCGGCGCATCCCCGCCGTCCCTCTCTCCACGGGTTCCCAACTCTTGATTGTATAGATTGATAGCAGCGCAGCCATTGGCTCCCGCTGCTGTCAATCAAATCCAATGACGTAGGCCCCCAGAAATGGATGTTCGGGGCCACTCTGTGCAAAATGAGCTGCACAGTAGAGGTAAGTATGACATGTTTGTTATTTTAAAAAATAAAAAACGATCCTTTAGTGTCACTTTAAGTTGCCCCCAAGAGGACATCCTGCCTCGTTGGAGTTGTGCCTCCTCCTTCTCTCTTCTCTTAGGCACCCAAGTACAGTCAGTGACCTCATCATCCCCTCCCTCCTCGTCACTGGAGCAAACTAGGCAGTATGCTGCAGCTGAGGGAACATGACTGCCAGTTTATTGTCCTTCTGTGGCACCCCCTCTCTCTAGGCTCACGTCCTCCCTTCCTCAACCTGGGAACAAACATCGGAGCCTTCAAAACGCTGCGCATCCTCCAGCAGCATGTAACTGACACTGTGGTCAAATAATTCTGGGGACTCCTCCATGCATGATGGTGGGGCTATGGAAGGAGTGACTGTGGACAAGCAGCCGGTGAAATAGGCCGCTTTGGCAGCTGCGTTGGAAGGCAAACTACTCTGAGCCTGGGTGACAGAGGATGAGGAGGATGAGGAGGATGAGAATGGCTTTGTTATCCACTCCACCAACTCTTCTGCATGTTGTGGCTCAATAGCAGGGCCAGCAGCATAAACAAAGGACAAGCATGCCCCATGGCCACCTGCAGAGGATGCACCATGTTCACGACCACCACTGTTGACTGTAGACACAGAGGCTGCTTGTCCTCTTTAATGGCCTGTGAGCGTCTGTCTCTCCTTGGTGGCCTTGCGGACATGATGTATTTTTTGTTTTGCAACACCACACTACACTGTATTAAATACTGTGTACACTACCTGAAGTGTATTAGAAACTGTACACACTGTATTAGATACTGTGCACACTGCCTGCACTGTATTGGAAATTGTACAACAGCTGCACTGTATTATATACTGTGTACACAACCAGAAGTGTAGTAGAAACTGTACAGACTGTATTAGATACTGTGTACACCGCCTGCACTGTATTAGAAACTGTACTACAGCTGCACTGTATTGTGAACTGTGTACACCACCAGAAGTGTAATAGAAACTATACACACTGTTCCTGGCTTGGGCATGGGTGAGTTTTTCTCTTGCTACTTTATCCTATTTATGCGCCCGCTCGGAACTTGGGTGAGTTTTTCTCTTGTACACACTGTATTAGATACTGTGTACACGTCCTGCACTTTATTAGAAACTGTAGTACAGCTGCACTGTATTGTGTACTGTGTACACCACCAGAAGTGTAGTAGAAACTGTACACACTGTATTAGATACTGTGTACCCTGCCTGCACTGTATTAGAAACTGTACTACGGCTGCACTGTATTGTGTACTGTGTACACCACCAGAAGTGTAGTAGAAACTGTACACACTGTATTAGATACCATGTACACCACCAGGAAAGTAGTAGAAACTTTACACACTGTATTAGAAACTGTACAACCGCTGCACTGTATTTTATACTGTCTACACCACCAGAAGTGTAGATGAAAATGTATTAGATACTGTGTACACCGCTTGAAGTGTATTAGTAACATATATATATATATATACATACAGTATCTCACAAATGTGAGTACACCCCTCACATTTTTGTAAATATTCTATTATATCTTTTCATGTGAAAACACAAAAGAAATTACATTTTGCTACAATGTAAAGTAGTGAGTGTACAGCTTGTATAACAGTGTAAATTTGCTGTCCCCTCAAAATAACACACAGCCATTAATGTCTAAACCGCTGGCAACAAAAGTGAGTGCACCCCTAAGTGAAAAGTCCAAATTAGGCCCAAAGTGTCAATATTTTGTGTGGCCACCATTATTTTTTCCAGCACTGCCTTAACCCTCTTGGGCATGGAGTTCACCAGAGCTTCACAGGTTGCCACTGGAGTCCTCTTCCACTCCCTCATGACGACATCATGGAGCTGTTGGATGTTAGAGACCTTGCACTCCTCCGCCTTCCATTTGAGGATGCCCCAGAGATGCTCAATAGCGTTTAGGTCTGGAGACATGCTTGGCCAGTCCATCACCTTTACCCTCAGCTTCTTTGGCAAGGCAGTGGCCATCCTGGAGGTGTCTTTGGGTTTGTTATGTTGGAATACAGCCCTGTAGCCCAGTCTCCAAAAGGAGGGATCATGCTCTGCTTCAGTATGTCACAGTACATGTTGGCATTCATGGTTCCCTCAATCAACTGTAGCTCCCCAGTGCCGGCAGCACTCATGGAACCCCAGACCATGACACGCCCACCACCATGCTTGACTGTAGGCAAGACACACTTGTCTTTGTACTCCTCACCTGGTTGCCGCCACACACTCTTGACACCATCTGAACCAAAATAAGTTTATCTTGGTCTCATCACACCACAGGACATGGTTCCAGTAATCCATGTCCTTGTTCTTGTTCTTGTGCATCATCTTTAGAAGATGCTTCCTTTTTGGATGACAGCCATGCAGACCAATTTGATGCATTGTGCGGCGTATGGTCTGAGCACTGACAGGCTGACCCCCCACCCCCTCAACCTCTGCAACAATGCTGGCAGCACTCATACATCTATTTCTCAAAGACAACCTCTGGATATGACACTAAGCACGTGCACTTAACTTCTTTGGTCGACCATGTCGAGGCCTGTTCTGAGTGAAACCTGTCCTGTTAAACCGCTGTAAGGTCTTGGCCACCGTGCTGCAGCTTAGTTTCAGGGTCTTGCCAATCTTCTTAGAGCCTGGGCCATCTTTATGTAGAGCAACAATTATTTTTTTTCAGATCCTCAGAGAGTTCTTTGCTATGAGGTGCCATGTTGAACTTCCAGTGACCAGTAAGAGAGTAAGAGCGATAACACCAAATGTAACACACCTGCTCCCCATTTACACCTGAAACCTTGTAACACTAACGAGTCACATTACACCGGGGAGGGAAAATGGCTAATTGGGCCCAATTTCACTTAGGGGTGTACTCACTTTTGTTGCCAGCGGTTTAGATATTAATGGCTGTGTGTTGAGTTATTTTGAGGGGACAGAAAATTTACATTGTTATACAAGCTGTACACTCTCTACAAGCTGTACATTGTAGCGAAGTGTAATTTCTTCAGTGTTGTCACATGGAAAGATATAATAAAATATTTACAAAAATGTGAGGGGTGCACTCACTTTTGTGCGATACTGTATATATATATATATATATATATATATATATATATATATATATATATATAAATACACTTCCTGCACTGACTGATTATCGAGTAAACACTGAATATATAGTCTATGCTAAATTCAGAGTATATATATATATATATATATATATATATATATATATATATCAAATACACTGCCACTAACTGAATAACCTGCCTGCTTAATCTAACTCAAGCTATCTCTCTGTCCACGCCAACAAAACTACACACGACCACTGTGTAAGCAGCCTTATATAGTGTGGGGCGTGGCGTGCACCCTGCCTTTGGCCAATTATGACTCTCTCAGCAGAGCATGCTGTGATTGGCCAAAGCATGCAGGTCAGGTGCATGCTTTGGCCAATCATTATACAGCAATGCACTGCGATCTGATTCTAGACAAGAATATAATATAAAATATATACTATAAAATAATATAATATAAAAGAATATAAAATAAAATATTAAAATAGAATCCGAAGACGGGAATCGAAACGTACGTTGAGGCGTGCTTGGTTACGTAATATTCATTCTCATTCTCTGTGGTTGTCGGCAGCTGTTGGTGAAGCGCACGCCAGCTGCCACATGCAAAGCTGAGTTTTCAGACTTTACCAGCGGTAGAGCCTCAGTGCCGGGCGAGGGCACTCTCAAATGTAAGCAGCCATTTGGCATTCTGTTTTTAATCGTTTTAATAATAAATGGGATTACACTATTTTGGTCCTTCTTGTATCCTTCTACATATTGCCTGACGTTCTACTGTGGGAGAGCAAGAGGTTACCCACAGGGCTTATCCACACCATGGTAGCAAGCCAATTCTTGCTAAAGGCTATTACTGACCTCTTTTTAATTAAAAAGGTCAACATCATCTGGTAAGCGGACATCCACTTACAGAGCACTTTGGGCGTGTTACACAGCTAGTGAAGGTCGTCTACTCACACAGAGGAAGATTTACTTATATTTATTTGTATATTTTGCAACAGCGGAAGATTAATTTATATTGATTTGCACTATCTTCAATTGCATGTGGACTCTTTCATTTCTATTCATTTTTTTATTGGAATTTTCCTATTGCTTTTCAAAGACATTATTTTTCTATATATGCAGGGATTGGATGGTTGTCATTCTCTTGTAATATGCACTTTTGGCATTAAGCTTTATACTTTATTTATACTTTTTTTGTATGGTACATAGTTGTGTTCACATTTAGTTTGTCTGAGCATAATTATCTAGATGCTATTTAGCATACTGTTTGTATAGATTTAGTGCCCCCCATCACATATATATTCTTCCACATCTACTGACATACCATTGGGACTCTATGACTGAATTTAATCTCAAGGGACAAGATGCTGCATTTAGTAACTCTGACCTCTCATCTTACCACTGAAACTACTAAGAGGGCCAGTGACTCTGACATAGCAGACTGGACTTAAGCAGGCCATACATGAATAAAAATTCAGTAGGGACCAGCTGAATTTTGATCCAAGTATGGGCAGGAAGAATGGTAGATCCACTTCTATACAGCTACTCTGTTGGATTTTCCCCGCTTGATCAGGGGCACAGACTATAGCTGGCTGGCAGTGTTAATCTAGTAAGTATAACTTCTTTTTTATTTAAACATAGCCTTTACAACCTCTTTAAGGAATCTTCTCTATTCTCTAAATAGAAATTAAAGACCTTTGCCTCTGTGAAGAGCTAGCATATTATAAATGATGTTACATTCCCGCTTGGGTGTGGCAGTGAGAAATAGAGACACTTTTTAAAGGCCAGAATTGTAACAGCAGACACTGTTACAATGGTGTGGGTTTCCAATAAAACATTTTGTTGCAACAGTTCATGTATATAAAGGGTTAACTGCTTAGTTAACTGGCCCCAGTAATGTTCAATCTCATTCTGCTGGTGCTTAGATTGTTGTCCCAGAGCAGGAAACTCTCTGCACAGAGTGAAATCTGACAGCGTATTCATCACACGTGCATTAGAAAACAATTATTTTAATAGTTGCACTACAACTATAGGTTATCTTTCAATTATAGACTATACATATCTCCTAAATAACAGTAGTAAAACTGGAAAAAAAGAACACCTTTTTGTTATGAAAGCTATCATTAATGGCGACATTTTGTTACTGAAAGGGAGTAGATTTTCTGCTAAGTCTGTTCCAGATTTTAAGATGGAGATCAAAAAAGAATACCTCCTTTGGGGTCCACAATTTTCACTACAGCTCTTGTCGTAGTGCCAAGAACAGCATTCACAGGAGAATTCAGAATGACTTCAAAGGTCTCATCGTCTTCTTCTAATCCATCCTGGGTAATTGCTATATTCCAAGTCTTGGTTGACACTCCTACAACAAGTAAACATTTCAATTACTCTTTTAATTACTATTTCAAACAACCTAGTGATAGGGAAATATATTAATTAGCATGTCTGCAGTTAGATGGGAAGAGTCGATGGATGCCATTGTGCTGGCAAAAATCTGATTGCTCTCCCGCTGTTCTCTCCAATCACAGAACATGCCTGTAAAAGCCCCTGGATAGTATTATTTAACCCATACCACGCTACCAAACATGTAAGATGTTAATTTGAGGCATTAGTAATGGCATTTTCTTTCAGATGGGATTTTGATACTATCTGCAATCTAACTGCTGTAATTGCGATCATGTATACATTTCTAAAGGATAAATTAGTATATAATAAACTACACTAAGGTGGCTAGTCAAAGCCAACTAACTGAATGTATACTTAGAAAAGTAACATGAACTGTTTAGTATGAAGAGTTACATTTCACATTAAATGTTTACACGTAAAAGCAACATTAAGTGCCATCTGTTAAACTTGGCAATACTCAACTGGGAATGTTTTGTAGATGGTTAATGGCTTATTGCCTGGGGGCCTTTTTACACTAATGTGCTTTTATGTGGATAATGGTTCACATATATTAAGAATAAACAATAAATTTTAGTGCACATGGTTTCCTATGGCCATGTTCACATGCTGTTGAAAAATTAAGCACATAGAAGATTTTCCTCTTGAAAAATAGTGTAAATTATCCTTAGAAGGGGCATTGTAAGCTGTAGCATTATTAGGATGCCTTCTTAGCTTCAGAATTCTACTTAACATATGTTGCCATGTGTGTCTGGAGGAAGTGTATGTAACTCAGTTTTTAGATGTCAAACTTTCTGCACCATTGTCTTAGGAAATCACATAAAAATAGTTTTTACTCAGTTTTCTGCCTCTCTTTGTGAACTGAACCTAATAGGGAAATAGTTGAGACAAATTAACTCCTATATAATTACCAAAGCAGGTATAGCATTCATTTCACCAATGTTACATATCAGATATCTAAAATGCATCTTTGATGACTATTTTCCTTTTACTCCTTTATATACTGTATAGCATTTCCTCTATATGTTTATCCAAATTTTTTCTTTGTTAGTTATGGATGGCGTAGAACAGGGTAGACCCTCTCTAAGGTTTTTATTGCTGCCTGTGTCCCCATTATTCCTCTGGAAGTGCAGCATGCTGGGCCGCAGTAAACATTCCACATCAGAGAACAGAACTTGTATTAATGCAGAATCCAGTAATTCACAACACCCGACCGTGAACACTCACAGTATATATTAGCAATTTGTAGCGGACCAGGTCTCAGATGTGCCAACAGTATCTGTCTTGAGGGCTGGAATGCAGACTGGTCAGTGCATACCAAAATGGGTAGATTTCCAGGAAGGATGGCATGTCACTATCCTTTCCCTGCTCGCCTGTAACCTCTCCCTGCCACTAATCACTGTCCCTGTTAGATTGGTGACCTGTCCTTACACTACCCACATGCAAAATGTGTGCCAAGCCCAGGAGCCAGGGTCTTAAATAGACTCTGCCTGAATCAATATGGCCACCAGAGTCACATGGAGAAGCAGCATCCAACTGGATAGTGACCCAGGAAACCATAGAGGAAAAATGCTCCCTCTACTACGCCTCTGAGGTTGAACGCAACCTGCAGTGGAGAAAGTAGACTGCACCTGCCTACATATTTATTCTGGGGATGGGATTTTGTTCTAGTTTGGAGAAATTTGCTCTTGCTTTCTGTTGTGATTCTGCTGCAGAACACAAAATTATTCTGAAGGGAATTTCTGAAGGAACATGGACATGGTTCCTGTCATTACTGAGTCTATTGAAAAATGAAAATAGTTTCAGTGTTAGAAACACGTTAGGTTTTAGGACACCAGGCTTGGCCTATATTGGAACTTTAAGCATGCACCATGCTCTACTTACATGTTACCATGTGTTGTTCAGGCTTCTGTGTTTACAAGTGACAGTATATAGCAAAGAGCACAGGGCCAGTGCCGGAGGTGGTGGAACAGAGTCCCACTATGTTCTGGCTGAAAAAAAACCCTGCTGTTGGGTGTTTCTACTCACTTTACTTTACTTTGACTGGTTGTGTAATTTGTAGTTGCTAGATTAGACAGGCGCAGGTAAATAAATATGTTTGACACTTTGTAGGTATTAGGCTCTATTCACACCATGGCGTTCCGTTTTGTGAGCGTAATCGGCGAGATCCTGCCAGCGATTCGGAAATGCCGCAAATCGCTGGATGCCCTTGCGATCCCGTTACTTTGAATGGTACCCAAATCGCGGTAAAATCATGCAAACAGAATTGCGGGACACCTGTCTCCCAAAAGAAGTTCTTGTACTTCTTTTGGGCGGCAGGCGTCCCATGATTCTGTTTGCACATCTTCACTGCGATTCATCGGACAACAATCATGGCAAAATCGCGCCATGATTTGAGTGCCATTTAAAGTAATGGGAATCGTCCAACGATTTGCAGCGTTTTCAAATCGTGGCGATTCCGCCTGCAAAACGGAACGCCATGGTGTGAATGGAGCCTTAAATTCTAATGCTGAAATTAGCTACAACCTGTGTAACATTGTTATCTTTAGATCACAAATGTTCTATTTTTTCAGAATTTCTTTTAATTAATTTTGAAGCAAGTTTTGGATAAGAGAATAACCCTTTTGAAATCCATTTATCCATATCCGTAGAAGTTTAATCACTGAGTCTCGGACATTGTGGTATAAAAGAAGAGGGCAGTCTGGTGACCATTTGTAAAACTGTCAGTGAAGAAGGCCTGGGAGCAAGTATGAAAATCTAGCAGTGGCATTAGGATTGTAAGTCCATTTGTGTTGGGTATAAGGTGCATCCCACATTTCCAGCAAAGTGATGGTCAATAGTGAAGTGTAGGGTAAGAGTAACCTATAATTTTTAGGAATCCAAGGTATGTTGTGGAAAGTAGCAGTACCCAAAACACATTCTAAGTTAACCTAAGCAATTCTAGTCAAAACTGCTGGCTGGTTATAACGTTGAAGTTAGGCAGTGCTACTCCACCTGTCTGTTTGGACCTTGATTATATAGTACGAAAGATCCTTGGTTTCTTCTGGCCCCAAATTATTCAGTGATCAAAGAGTGTAATGTGGGGGGGGGGAAACAGAAGGTATACCCACTGGTATCATTTGGAACAAGAACAGCTCCCTTGGAAGGACATTCATTTTGATCATATTCATTTTGTTTAACTGGGAAGGCTACCATCGTTGGAGATCTCCTGGGATTTAATGAAGTAATGATAAGTAATTATCCTGAAGCAAATCTGTTAGGTGGGGGGTAAGATGAATCCCTAAATATTTAAAAATTTCAGATTTCAAGGTGAAAGAAAAGTGCAATTTTAGCCTCTGGACCTCAGCCCTAGACAGTGTAAGTTTCAGGATTTCTGATTTATTTAGATTCGTTTTGAAGTTCAAACTGTTTCCAAATGAATTTCCGAATGAATTTAGGGAAGGAGGTATAAAACAGGATTGTTTTAAATAAACAGGTGTTGTATATAAAACAGGTAATCCGCATATGCAGATTATGTATTATTTTATTGTTTTTATGTATTTGTTCACAATCTGAATCTCATGAATATTTCGATTTTGCCTAATGGTAGAGAAGAGTGGCTGTAGAGAGATGGCGAACAGGGTGACAAGGGGCATCCCTGGTGGGTGCCATTATGAAGTGTATAGGGTTCGCACAATGTGCCATTAATCCAGACTTGGGCTATAGAAGATTCAAACAATAACAAGATGCAGTGGTGCATTTTAGGTCAGAGGCCAAAAGAGTGGCCATAAGTTAACCCCAGTTTACCTTATCAAAAGCCTTGTCTGCATCAGTGCAGAGGCGTAGGGTGTGCTGGGGTTGTTTGTGTACATAAGCTAAGAGAGTTGCCCTAAGGGAGTTGTCTCTGGCCTCCCTATGAGGGATGAAACCAGTCTGTGACAGACTCACCTGGGACAGAGGCTTTTGGAGGGGACTGAATGCCAGCCTCCTGCCTACCGACTATGGGCCCTGGCATTTGAGGAAGCTACAAGAATTTTAGGAAGATGTTCTGTTATGTATTACAAAAGGACACTATTAAGGAGGCCATGATGGTCTTTGCCAGCTTCAAACTCATAGCAGATGTATGTGAAAGGAACGCTAAATTAATGAGATCTGGAAAGCTCTGCGTCTCCTGTTGTCTACCAGTCTGAAGGGTTTTTCACCTATTGTTAATTGTGCTAATTAACACACCTTTGTCTCCTAGAAAACTATTGGGGGTGTGTTTATACTTGTAATAATGTATATTGTAAGTTGTGAGATTGTTACCGGGCAGTCTGTTGACCTGGGCTGGTTCAAGGGCTGTGTTAATTAGCAGGTTAATTATATCATTGTCAGCTAGTAGTTGCTAGAGGAGAGGGGAGTAGCCATGAGTCAGCCCTACCTCGTAATCTAACCCGTTGTGTGATGTTTTGGGTAAATATTTGGCTTATTGTGTATGTAGGGGACTGACATACTTTTCAAGTGTATAAAAAGCCTGTATCCTTGTCCAATAAAACATTCCATGTTCCCACAAGCTAGTGTCGGCTAGTGTTGTAAGTTTGGCTCTAATATCTAATTTCTGATTTTCAGACTGGAGGAGGCTGTATACTGACGGACGCACTTTAGTGGGAAAAGGTTCTGTAACACAGTCTGAACATGAGAAATCCAACATGGAAGGAATGGAAGGAATCTAGTAGCAAGCACCATAGTGCACATTTTTATATCTAATTTGAGCAAGAAAACTGGCTTATAACTGCCCGGTTTAGGCAATACTGTCATGCGTGCCCGGGAGTTTAACGCCTCATCTGCGCTTTTTATGTGATGAAGTTAGCATAAGAGGTTAGTTGTTGCATTATAATTTTCTGAAAGGTCTTAAAAAAATTGTAAGGTAAAATGGTCAGCCCAGGTGCTTTACACAAAGCCGTGCCCTTCACTGCTTGAAGAAACTCACCCTCTAAGGCTTTAAAAGAATTTGCAATCAAGATGGTAGGTTTGCCTGTCACAATGTTTAATAATACATTCCAGGCAGATATCAGCCTGTGATAGGGAGATATTAGGGGGAACAATGCATAGATTTTGATAAAAGTTCTTAAAAGCATAAGCTATAGCGGGGGTAGTACAGTATGTACAATCTTGTACAAGGGCGTTTTATTCTTGTAGATAAACAAGTCATTTTTTTTGTCTTGTAAATCCCTTGTTAGAAATTTCTTTGGTTTATTACCCAATTCATAAACCTTTTAGGAGATTAAGCGTAACACCCCCTTAATTTTGGACTCTATAAGGAATTTCAAATCTTACCTTATGCTAGGAGTGTATATAAAGTTTCTTGGTGGAGCAAGAGTTTCTATTTGCTGATTACACCCTCACTTCTTCCTAGCACCTACCGGTAGTTTAATTAGTTTTGTCTCATAATCAATTTGTGTGTATCCCATAGAAGGTCAGGGGAGACATCAGGTGTGTCATTCTTACAAAATATTATTTAAGGTCATGAGTCGACTGGGACAAATCTAAAGGATCTATTAGAAGAGGTAATTTAGCTTCCAGTGACCTTTACAGGTTAGAAACCTGGGTATATACATTTATACGGTTTAATATAAACAGGTTCGCTTTAAAAAAGGTTCATGTAATAGTTTTACTAGTAGTTTGAACACACAGTATATGAACATTTTCTGTTTCCAGGACTTTTTCTAATGGCTATAAGGGGCTTCTTTAGCTGATTTTAAAATGCCCCATTGTGTAAAACAATACACATAACTATTATCCTTTTATTCTGATATACCCTCTTCTAGCGATCAGTTGAGTAGAAAACGTTCAACATTTGCTTGTAACAGTTTTGAAGCATGGCCTCCTAACAGTGATTTTGTGAAGGGAAAGCTATATAATGTCACTGTGGGTGACCTACATAACTAGGATCTGTAAATATGGAGGACAGCAAGCAAAGATGAGAAAGTCCTGCACCCAGGACTGGCACATAAACTGTAGAGAAGTACAGAAACACAAAACTGAGCCTAATTATTGTATACCCCACCCCAGGGGTAAGCAACCCCCAGCACTGGTGCCGCAAACGGCATGCGAAGCCTCTTTTGCCGGCACTCGACTCCCTCCCCATCAGTAGAGCAACACAGGGAAGTGTCAGTGAGACACTAATGCGTTCCAATTTCAGAATTCCCCACACCACACCTGCACTGAGGGGGAGGCACTGTGCCCCCACACATTGTAAAAGATAAGAAACATTGTTTGGGTGCAGTTCTGCTGGGGGGCGGGGGGAGGGGTCCCTGTTTCCAGGAGGAGGTCTGTCTTGGCCACTGCTAAAGCCAATTACAATCCTGCTAGCCCCATCCACTATCTGGAGGACGATGACTTGGTTGCCAATACCAATCTCCAAAAGAAGGGATTTCACTGTGATTGAGAAAACCACAATCAGGTGACAGTTGGGCTTCTGGGAACTTTGTTGAAATTACCCCTGAACCTTTGCGTCACTTACTACTGAACCCCTGCACTCTGTGTCCCTTTAAGCCAGAGCCAGTAATCAGCGTAATGAAAATTACACCCTACAGCAGAGTGTGCCAGGACAGGTAAATGTGTCTCATCTCTGCTTCCTTTCACCACTCTGCATATCACCCATATCATAGATGAGAAGAGGGTACAGCAGTGGAGCAGATGAGCAGGAGGATACAGCGGTGGAGAAAATGAGCAGGAGGGATTCAGATGTGGAACAGAAGAGCAGGAGGGTACAGCCGTGGGCCAGATGTGCAGGGAGGTACATTGGTGGAAGAGATGAGAAAGGGATTTAGCAAAGGGACAGAAGAGCAGGAGGGTACAGTAATGGGCCAGATGAGCAGGGGGGTTCAGTGTTGGGCCAGATGAGCAGGGGGGTTTCAGTGTTGGGGCAGAAAATCAGGGGGGTAGAGCAGTGGGGCAGATGTGAAAAGAGGGGTATTGGTAGGGCAGATGAGCAGGGGGTTACAGTAGTGGCAGGAGAGCAAGGGGAACAGTGGTGGGGCAGAAGAGCAGAGGGGTACAGAAGTGAGACAGATGTGCAGGAGGTACATTAGTGGGGCAGATGAGAAAGCGGGTTACAGTGGTTGGAACAGATGAGAAGGTGTTCAGTAGTGATACAGAAGAGCATGGGGTTACGGCGGTGGAGCAGATGTGCAGGGAGGTACAGTGGTGGGAGGGATGAGAAGGGGGTTCAGCGGTGGGGTAGAAAAGCAGGGGGTTACAGTGATGGGGCAGATGAGCAGGGGTTTACAATGGTGGTACAGATGAGCAGGGGGGGCCCAGTGTTGGGCCAGATGGGAAGGGGTGGGAAAGATGAGCAGGGGGTTCAGTGTTGGGGCAGAGGAGAAAGGAGGTACATTGGTGGGACAGATGAGCAGGGGGTTACAGTGGTGGAGCAGAGGAGCAGGGGGTACAGAGGTGGGGCAGATGTGCAGAGGGGTGCAGAGGAGAAAGGAGGTACATCGGTGGAACACATGAGCAGGGGTTACAGTGGTGGGGCAGAAGAGCAAGGGGAACAGAGGTGTGGCAGATGTGTAGGAGGTACAGTCTTGAGGCAGATGAGAAAGGGGGTTACAGTGGTGGGGCAGATGAGCGGATACGCTCAGTGTTAGAACAGATGAGAAGATGGATTAATGGTGGAGCAGATGTGCATGGAGGTACAGTGGTGGGGCAGATGAGAAAAGGGGAACATTGGTGGGGCAGATGTAAAGGAGGTTACAGTGCTGGAGCAGGTGAGCAGGGGGTTACAGTGGTGGAGCAGATGAGCAGGGGGGCACAGTGGTGGGGCAGATGTGCAGGGTAGAACAGTGGTGGTGCAGATGTACAGCGGTGGAGCAGATGTGCAGGGGGTTACAGTGGTGGGGCAGATGTGCAGGGGGGTACAGTGGTGAAACAGATTTGCAGGGGGGATAGTGATCTGAGGTGTGAAGGTGCAGGAATTGGGGCTGATATGAGGCGTGAGAGTGCAGGATGTCAATTTCTCACTACTAAAGTAGTTTACAGCATTTACTTTATAAAAAATCCTTTTTGTGATTGAGAGTGTGAAGTTGACTTTTTTTGTTATAAAATCGGCACGCTCAGTGTCTTTGAAAACATTTTTCGCACACTGCTCAAAAGGTGGCCTACCCCCACCCCACACTATACGCATTTAAAGCAGTATTAAACCCAAAACAAAAATGCATTAAATTGCAGCTCATCAATTCTTAGTGTGGAATTTTTTTCCCATAATTTTCAGCAGGTGGTCCAGCCATTAAGTAGCATTTATAGGGTTCAGACTATTTTAACACTGACAAGGGTGCTTGGCTTTTATTCATTCATGTAAAACCTTAATCCCAAAAGAAACTGCTGACACTGCTCATAAAGTGTTAGCTGGAGTTCATCTTCAATATGTTAGGTCAGCCATGCATGGTCCAAACCGTTAATGGGCAGGCTAAATGTACCAAGCTGATCGATCGGTCAACTTGGGTACAACCAGCCTGCCAGATGCTCTTGCGATTATCGCCAATGGCTGCTATAGCCACTAGCAATAACCACTATCTTTTCCCAGCGAGGATGGTTTCCCCCGCCCGCCCCCCTGCTGGAAGAAGACAATGGAGGTTATTTACTAAAGGCAAATCCACTTTGCACTACAAGTGCAAACTACAAGTGCAAAGTGCACTCGAAATTGCACTGAAAGTGCACTTGGGTGTGCAGTCGCTGTAGATCCGAGGGGGACATGCAAGGAGAAAAAAACCCCAGCATTTTAGCTTGCGTTGTAGAATCTCATATTAGCCAATGTATTTCATATTATTCATATTGATTTGCATATAAGTATAGGTTGGGAAATGTAAAAGAATAGTCTATATAAAATACTTTGTAGTGAAAACATGTACTTTAAGGGATTTATACTAATAATTATTATTAATATTGTAAGAGTATTGTATTATGATAAAACTATATAGATACATGTATATTTCATTAGTGGATGTTGTAGAAGTAAAAGGAACACACTAAATTAAGTTATTAGATAAAATGAGAGTGTAGGAGCCATTGCTTTGTAGGTTGCCCTGAAATGCTTGCCAGAGACCTATTGTATCCTGACACTGACTATTATTTTTATTTTTATTTTTTATAACTATAATTTTGAAGTGTATTTTATATCCAGACAAATATCGGGTGATCGCAGATGACATTATGCAACTTGTTACAAATGTTAATTACTACAAAGGAAGGATTTCATGCAATAAAGGAACATCTGAGTGTACCTTTGCAGAACAGGTATGCACTGAACTTGTGTCTTACAGCATCCAAAGCAGCTTGTGCTATGATACTGGACCAGCAAATGATGATGAAGAAGGAGATCTCTTCAAAAAACATCAAGCACTTGGCTAAGCTGAAAAGACCTATGCAGGAAAAGGCAGAGCCTTATGGGACTGAGTCTGCTGAATGCTCCCTGGAACCACATACTTGGCTTTCATTCACTAGCTAAACGGATTGTTCCTCTTCCCTGTTATCCTTGATGTGATGTTGCTGAGTAACACATATGGAGAAGGACTTTGCAGCTACAGAAGAAGATGCAGTGTTTTTGATTGGACTGGTTTATTTATTTTTATTTTTTGGACTGATTTGTTTTTATTTTTTGGACAATTTGTGATAAGTGTCGAGTGCATGGAGTCTCTGAAGGGCATGGTGGGTGATCTGTACTGTAATTGCTGTGAGGCTTGTGTAAAGCCTCACCAGGGTGGAAATGTTGTAGAATCTCATATTAGCCAATGTATTTCATATTTTTCATATTGATTTGCATATATTAAATTGATAATTATTATTATTATTATTCATATTATTATATAGTATTGGTTTTATCAATATTATTATTCAATAAGTAAAGCAACAATTATTAATATTTAATAATGTATTTTTAAGTGTTGAACTTTAAATGACCTCTGCTTTATGACAAGTACTTGTACACAGGTGTTCTCGAAAATGTATTAAGATAGTCTACTGGGTGAAAGTTCATTAGGATGGATTCAAGTAATATAGAATTGTCTCAAGTCTGAAATGCATATAAATCAGACAGATAAAGATAAGAAAACAGGTGGTTTAGAAATAATTAAAGTTATGTACAGCACATTACATTAAGTTTGACAGGGTCAAACAAAGGTCTGCTAGTGCCCTCATTAAAACTGTTAAAATGCATACATATAGTGAAACATATAACACATCTGGTGGGGTTATTGAAAGTTCATTTTCCCAAATGTCATAAATCTGTAATTCTTGACTTTAGTTAAATCTTATCAAGATGAGAAGAGTTTGATAACACAGCTGGGTGCCAGACTGTCTCTACACAGGTGTTTTTAATTGGACAAAACCAGTTATAAATCACTGTAATTGACATATAGGAATTTGGGGAGTAATTAAGTTTATCTGGTTGTAGAACAGGTGTCAGATTTATGGTTAGTTACATTGACGTAGATCTTAGCGACCAATCATATGTAAGAGAAATGGTTGAGATAAGACTTGTAAAAGGGTATATAAATGCAAGCTCTACAATTGTTAGACAGACAAGTCAGATAGGAGCTCATAAGGCTGAACTCTGTGTATGCTGCCCTATTGCACGGGTCATAGAGGTCAGAACCAATGGGCAAGTATCTGTCCGTAACTTGTCTCCTTGTACGAGTCAGAGAAGACTTCTTAACTTGTTCCAGAATGTGGTCTCAGGTGAATTTCCCATACAAACTTGGTCGAGCTGGAACCCAGAACTCTGTGAGGGGACCAGACCACCGGCCGATCGGCTGGTCCCTATCAGGTGACAGGTTCCCAAGAATTAGCAGTAAAGCCATTCTGGTTCAAGGTGAGAACAATTCACAATTGTTTCAATTTGGTTAGAGGATAAGAATATTTATATCTAATATGCTTGCATTGTAAGAAACTGTATAAATTAGACCTGTATCTTGTAATACTTTGAACATAAACCTGTATGTTATCATCTGTTAATAAACCTGCATTGCTGAATTTCTGCCTGGTTCGATACTTTACTATTTTACTTCACTTGCACATGATTGGATAATAAAATCAGCAGAGCTTCCCCTCATTTCAGATCTACCCCTCAGATTTACAGCGACTGCACTTCCAAGTGCACTTTCAGTGCAATTTCAAGCGCACTTTGCATTTGTAGCTTGCACTTGTAGTGCAAAGTGGATCTGCCTTTCGTAAATAACTCCCAATGTCTCGGCAGGAGGGATTCCCCTGTCAGCACTGTCTGCGTTGATGGGGGAATCGTGCAAATTTCTTTCCTGTAGTCTACAGGAAAGAAATTTGCACCGTGTATGGCTGGCCTTAGTCAAGTCCATCTAAATCATCTAGCCTAATACTACCCTCCCCTCAGACTGACAAACCTACTGTCCAAAGGTGTCTGCTTTATTGCTTCATCCAAAATGCAGACACCCTTAGACAGAAAGTGTGCTCCTGGCAGGATCACCAGGTAAAATAAAGAAAAAAAAAAGACCAAAAAAAAACGAATGCACCCAACACATCTAAGGATTGGTAGCCTATGGCTAGATCGTGAGGATAGGGCCCTTAAAGCTGCCAGACCACAAAGAGATGTCCCTGCTTAAGAGATAAGTCCTAGATATGCAAAAACCTGGCAAGACCCAGTCTATTTTTGCTGGGATAGATCCCTGGGCCTTAAGATTCAAAACAATTGTTATCTAAGGAGGACAGTTCCTACTCTCATATTCGATGTTCAGGCGGTCGAGGAGAACTGTTTGTTTGTCTTACCCTCCTCCCCACGTTTTTTTTGTTTCTTTTGCCCCTTTTTTTCCACATTTTTGTCTGCAATTAATGAAGCAATACGTGCCTACCGTAGCTGTGAAACCCCTACGGGAACTAACCTACTGGTTAACTAGGAGTTTTCAAGGCTTTTACCCCCCCCACACCTGTTGTGTGGGAAAAGTTAACACTGCAGCCAAGTGGCTGCGTGAACTGCTGACCTTTAGATTCTTGCCATGCAGAGTAACATGCATTAAGCCAACAATTTACTGTCTTCTGTACCTATATACTACCCTAATAATGTATTTCTCTTTGCCTTGCAACATGATTTCATGTCTACAAATACCTACATGTTCTCTGAAAGGAGAAATCAAGCATGATTTGGGGAAAGGGGGCCTATCCCCCCTTCCAGATAATATGTTATGGTATGACCTGGGAGGTCTGATGAGAATTATGCCGGCCTGGTCAATACTCCTGAAACAAGATGGGGATGGCTAAATTGTCCATTGTGACTTGGAATGTCAGAGGGCTGGGAAATCCAGTAAAAAAAGGGGCGGTCCTTAGACATCTCAAGTCGCTGAATGCGGGGGTAGTCTGCCTACAGGAGACCCATTTCTCTGCGGACCCTCCCCCCAGCCTCAGTCCACGATTGTATACTAATCAGTTTCATGCAACCCACTCCACTTACTCAAGGGGAGCAAGTATATTGTTTAGAAAAGATACTCAATTCAATTGCATTAGAAAACGCATTGACCCGGCTGGCAGATATGTCTTTCTTCTATGCTCAATTACAGGCCTCAAATGTATTCTTGCTAGCATCTATATACCCCCACCGTATAACTCAGAGGTTATCAGGCACCTAGCAGGTTTTATGGCCCAATACCCAGAAGTACCCTTACTGGCAATGGGGGACTACAATAATTTCTTAAATCCTCTCAAAGATAAATTTCCTGTACCTACTGCTGGCATATCTCAGGTGAAAGGTAGCACCCCCTTTGCCAGAATACTTGAAGAAACAGGGCTAATAGATGTTTGGAGATCCAGACACCCAAACGATAAAAAATACTCCTGCCACTCAGCCTCACATGACGGGTTATCCAGAATAGATTTGGGCCTTGGGAATGACAAGATGCTACATTTAATAGAGGAATCTGGCTATGCAGACAGGCATATATCTGACCACTCGGCACTTTGGGTAACCATTTCATTACCAAATAGATACAGACGGCCAATGTGGAAACTCAATCCCTTTTGGCTCTCGCTGTTTGCCGAACCAGACCCTCTAGCCAGGGCACTTACACTGTTTCTACAGGATAATATTGGTACGGCTGGACTGGGGGTGGTCTGGGATGCAGCGAAGGCCTTTTTGAGAGGACAACTTATCAAAACAATATCACGGATTAAAACTGACACCAAGGCTTGGGAACTATTGGTACGAAATAGAGTCACTGAGACTGAAAACGATTATATTAATAACCCCACAGGAGACAATAATAGGGCATGGTTGAGTGCACAGACAATGTCTGGGCAACTGGCGTTGCAGCTGGCGGAGAACAAACGCTTTTTTTTGCAACAATCACATTTTGAGGAGGGGGAGACGACTGGTCATATGCTTGCAGTAATGGCGCGGTCTCAACAATCGACCTCTCTCATCTCCGCCATCTGTGACGCACAGGGCGCTCTGAAATGCTCTACTCTTGATATCCTGACGGTCTTTGGTGATTTCTATGCTGATCTCTATACTTCTAAAGTTACACCCACTGACAGTGCAATAACAGACTTCTTAGGTAGCTGTGAACTCCCCAGTCTGCCAATAGAAGATAGGGTCATGCTTAATGCCCCTTTAACTGCAGAAGAACTGGATATCGCCCTATCTCAAACTAAAAACAATAAAGCACCAGGTATAGATGGCCTCCCTTCAGAGATATACAAACGCTACGCTGATTCCATGCTCCCCACACTACTGAAAGTTTACAATGAGGCATTAAAGGAGGGTTCACTGCCAAGCTCAATGAATGAGGCGATCATTATTGTTATTTTAAAACCGGGTAAAGATGCGAATTCCCCGGGATCTTATAGACCCATTTCATTGCTCACATCCGATATCAAGTTGCTGGCCCGGATGTTAGCAAACAGATTGGCCAAGGTAATTCATAAAATAGTACATAGGGACCAATCCGGGTTCATCCCCACGAGATCCACGGCCCAAAATATAAGAAGACTATTCCTGAACTTACAGCTCCCAGTGGACAACACAGGCAATAGAGCAATTTTCTCGCTGGACGCAGCTAAGGCCTTCGACAGTGTCGAGTGGCCTTATCTGTGGAAAACACTACAAAACATGGGACTGGGAGATACCTTTATTCGATGGGTACAGCTTTTGTATGCTGCGCCCACAGCCAGGATACGGATTAATGGGGAACTTTCAGAACCTTTTCCTTTATTTAGAGGCACCAGACAGGGGTGCCCATTGTCGCCCCTGCTGTTTGCCTTGGCCCTGGAACCTCTGGGAGCAAAAATTAGAGGAGACTCTAGAATAGCGGGATTCCAAAGAGGTATGAATAAAGACGTAGTGTCCATGTACGCAGATGATACCCTGCTCTACTTAGGAGACACAAAAGATTCATTACAAACAGTCATGTCCCTCATTAAGGACTTTGGGGAATTATCGGGCTTCTCCATTAACTGGGACAAGTCAGTGCTGATGCCGCTTGACCCCCTGAACACTCCATTACCATTAGGTGCAGAGATGATACAACAAGTAAGCTCATTCTGCTACCTGGGGATCCAGGTGACCCCTAACCCAACCACTTATGTTGAACAGAACCTAACACCCTTATTAACTAAATTCCGTGAAAAAAGCAGGGCCTGGTGTAAACTACCCCTGTCTGTCGTTGGTAGAATTAACCTTATTAAAATGGTCTGGGCACCACAACTGCTTTATATTTTTAACAATTCCCCGGTATGGATATCTAAAAAATGGTTCGATAGAATAGAGACCCAATTCAGAGAGCTCATATGGAGAAAAAAAATAGCGAGGATAAAACTATCAACATTACAATATGGCAAAGAGGAGGGGGGACTTGCAGTCCCTCACCCCAGGATGTATTATCTCGCTTCCCAGCTACAACAACTAGGAGGATGGGGCTTGCTGGACCCGAAAGACCCGATTCGTAAACTTGTAATACTAGAAGACAATAACTATTCAGCACTGACAAATTTGGAGGCGGGATTCCTGCACTTAGACCCGGAAGCTCCTACGGTTAAATTATTGATTTCACTTTGGGCCTATGTCAAAAAACTAATAGGCATCACGGGCTTTCTGTCCAGCACGCCTCTCTGGCGAAATAGACAACTGAAAGAAATACAAAAACTAAAAGGCTTCAAGAGCTGGGAGGACGCAGGCATCAAATATATCTCACAATTATACCAAGATAACACTCTCAAATCATTCCAGCAGATCCAAACAGAGTTTGGGATCCCACATAATAATTTTTATAAATACCTCCAACTGCGACATGCCTTACAAACCCAGAATAGAACTGTCAGGATCCAACCAACAGAACATCCGATTATACAGGATGTATTTATGGATGAAGTTAAAAAGGGCATGATATCTAGATGCTATAATACACTTATAGCACGAATACAAGACCCCTCTAGACTACCATGCAGGCAGCGGTGGGAGGAGGATATAGGAGCAATAGATGGAGACACTTGGGAGATATGCCTTATGAATGCCCCCCTGGTATCAATTTCTACGTCACAGAAACTTTCACATCTTTACCTTCTACATAGGGCGTACAGAACCCCCCTTCAACTCTATAAATGGGGAATTAGGGACTCACCCCTGTGCCCGAAATGTGAACGGGATCATGGAAATTTACTCCACATGATCTGGAAATGCCCCAAGCTATTCAGATATTGGAAGGAAGTACTGGACACGATTTCAGAAGTATATATGATACCTCTTGAGAGAACTCCAGTGGTATGTGTACTGGGGGGAATAGATGAAGAGTTAGCACCCCCACCTACACGTATAGCGCTTATTCGTTTACTATACATAGCGAAGAAATTAATTGCCCAGTGGTGGATTACCCCGAGAGTTCCCACAAGAGTGCAATGGATAGACAGCGTGAACAGGCTCCTAATAAGAGAAAAAATAACCTACCAACGTAGGAAGGCTCCACAAACATTCCTCTCCATATGGCAGGCGTGGTTAGACGTTCCTGGTTTGGCCCCGCACCAATTAATTAAAGATAAGTTACTCTTGGGTTGATGTAGACTTGACTACTGTATAGAAATTATACGCATGCAAGGAAGTGTGAAGTATAAAAAGAGACAGCCCCTGTGGGATATAACAGTATATATGATGAGGTACTGCATGGCAAGGTTTTACTCTGCTTTGTTCCTATCTTTCTTTTTCTCTTTCTCCTTTTCTCTATTTCTCCTGTCTTTCTCCTCTATTTTATTTCTTTACTTTACCGATGAATACTATATTGAACTAAACATAACGAATCAAGTCAAGGTTGTCGGAATTATAATGCAGTAGAGTTGATTTTGATATTACTGTTAAATGAACAACGGGTTTGCTATTTTTACACTCTAAGATGATCAGAGATCATTAGAGCTTTCAGCATACAAGGGTAACATTATTATAGCTTGTATTTGATTAAATTTGTACCTTATTTGGAGTCATACTCCTTGCGAATTATATTACATGTTAGACATATTATAACTAAAAGATAAGAGCACGATAGGTGATATTCCTGATAGGATATAATCGGAACTGTCTTACAATAATTTTAGGTAGCTGATAAATGTTCCCATAACATGCTTTGTGAGAATTTCGAAATTTGTATATGTTATGTACAAGTATCTGTATGCTATCTGTATTTGTTTTTTTTTTTATGCAAAATAAAAACCTTTCTGATTAAAAAAAAAAAAAAAGGATTGGTAGCCTGCAATAAATTCTTATTTTTTTGTTTAATACCACTTTAAGCCATGAACTGGCCAAAAGCGGAATCAAAGTTACTAAATACAAAACTGTGCGCAGACAGGCTCTTTATTGCAGAAGAGACATGCAAGCTGCAGTCTTCTTTGGAATGTACGCTGAGCTGCACATGCACAAGCGCAGGAGTGACTTCATCCTGTGGCAGCCAATGAAGATGATTGCAGCCTGGTACTCAGAATAAGCCAGGTAGAAGATGGTGGTAAGGAACTGCAAACTGTTGACAAAGAGGTAAGTATTATGGGCTTTAGTTCTGCTTTAAAATGTGGGTGAATAAAACACTATGATTATGTCACCAATGAATTGTCAAAAACATCAATTCAATCCCCATTTTCATGTCATTACATTAATAAGTCACAGATGATATTTATAATTTAGGCTAAAAGTCCTATTCGCTCAGCAACATAGTATAAAAACAACTAACAGCTAATTCCATCCTGCAAGTGAGCAGAAAGTCTCTTTGTTGGCAGGAAAAAGCAGCGGCTCTCTTCTTTTAAGGTTTAGTAAATGTAACAACATGCCAAAATCTCCCAGAAAATCACTATGTTTTACTACTAATTAATTAAGTATAATGTAAGTAAGATAATGCTTTGTTATAGCACATTAATCCCCTGCTGTTTAGATAAACAATGCCTTGCACATAAATTTGCAGACATAAGATAACTATATTATTATGTTTAAAAGAGCTTTCATCAGAAACAGTTTCAATATTCTCAAAACAACAAGAGAAAGGAAAATAAAAGACAGACACGAATCATTTAATGCAACGTCTACTCTTCATTAGTTGTTTTCTAGTTCTATTAATATATGTTATATTTTTTTAAATGCATCCAATTATTATTTGGGTAACGTAAAGAGTAAGGTGGGAAAATAACTTAATGTTGCACTACCCCTTTAAAATTGTTAAATATTAATTCCCAATAAACAGCAATTAATCATTACACCAACTTCATAGTTAATGATAAATCCAGAGGTGATAAACACAATAATATAATCATGTGGATAAAAAGGCCAATCAGCATGTTTCAAGTGAAAAAACTTCTTGTGCAAAAACGCTCTTCAAATGTACCACATTCAGTGCACCACCACCAGCCTCTTATAAGAGATATATGACCCTTACCAACCAAGGTCATAAGCGCATAGTTATACTGTATTTATCATGAGGATTAAATTGGCCAGCTTGATACAGATCACAGCCCTCAAATAATTACACAGTATGTGTAGGCAAACAGGAGACATAAAGAAACAAAGTAGATCAGATAGTGTAATCCTATAAAATCTTCTTAATTTATTCAATAAAGGAGGGTACTCACAAACCAAGGAATAAACATCATGAAAAGAAAAGTCCACTCCTCCCAGTGGTGGACATAATGACAACAGCAGCCTAAGCTCTGCTGACGTGTTTCATCACAGAGGATGTCTTCAGGGGCCAGAGGAAGCTGCTGAAAGCCAATTACACATATAAAGACCACTGAGAACATAGAGTACAGCCACTTCCACCAAAGGCTTATATGTTGCATACAGACTTTATCATTATTGTCATTACAAACAAAAAAATTAAACATTTTTGGTGTGATGATTAATTGCTGTTGGACTGATATTTAAAAATTTTAAAAGGGGAAGCACAACTATCATTAATTTGCAGTAATGTTCATGTTTGTCTGTCTGCTTACCTCTCTGTTGTGTTCATCTTAGAGACCGAACGCTGTTCACCTGTGTGCTTAAGTAATATTCCCTCAAGCATGGCTCCACCCCAGCTTCTAACAGGAAACACTATATTAACCTGTGCATTGCAAGCCAAGCCTTGCCAATAACATTTGTGTTAGGCAGTCCTGTGACATTCGTGCCGTGTACTCTTTGCTTGTTCCGTGTACCGACCTGGCTTTCTCCTGACCATCCCTGTCTGCCTGTTATCGCAACCTTCGGCTTGTCTTGACCATCCCTGTCTGCTTGTCAGCCCAACCTTGGCCTGCCTGCTGACCATTCTTCTTTGCCATGTACTGCTGCTTCCTCTCCATCCTCCAGAGTCAGCCGTGAGTGTGAGCTGGGAGACCCTAGGGGCCGCGACCTGGAGTCAGCTGCAGCATAGTCCATCCTCAACATCTAGTGAAAACCTGCTGGCTCTTAGATCCCATGCCCTGGGGAATCTTATGCTCTAACTCCCTGTTCAGGACTGTGGCTGCAACCCTGTGTGGCTGCTTCCCAGAACCTTCAACCCTCAGCAGGTTTTCCTAGACCCTTGGACCGCAAGGGACTTGACAGCTTGATTGGCCATGGATCTGGCTGATGTGCCTCTACCCACGGATGATCAGCTGCAGGGCATAGTCCCCAGACTCGAGGCCCAGGAATCTAATCAGACCCAGGTGATGTGATTCCTTCAGGATTTGGCCTCCTGCTTTGAACAGCTCCAGGCTTCCTTAGGACCCCTGGTTCAGCATCCTTAATCACAATCGGTGGCTGTACCTATTCCGGTAGCAGTCGCAGCCACACATTCTCTGCAACTACCAGTTCCGTCCCGTTTCTCTGGGCACTCCAAGGTCTGCAGGGGGTTCCTTGGCCAGTGCACCATTCACTACGAACTCCAGCCTCAAAACTTCTCGTCTGATCGGGCATAGGTAGCCTATATTATTTCCCTCCTCTCCGGTGAGGCTTTAGCCTTGGGAGAAGAATGATCCAGTGGTTTCTAGCCTAACTTCTTAAAGCTCTTTCGGAATATCTTCGAGGAACCGGGTCAGGTTTCATCTGCGGCCAGTGCCCTTTTACATGTTCGCCAAAAGTCTTCTTTAGTTTCGTATACTAACAGCTGAGCTGAGATGGAATAATGAGGCCTTAGTTGCAACCTTTTTACATGGCCTTTCTGATAGAGTGAAGGATGAATTAGCGGCAGTCTGGACGATGTCATCTCCTTGTGTAACCAGATCAATATTCGCTTTAAGGAGAGGTCCCTAGAAAAAAGACTCCAGCACTCCCTGGTGTTTAGTCAGCCCGAGCTCCCCTCCCTTCATTCCGTGGAGAAACTCCTGCCAGCTGAGAAACCTATGCAGCTGGGCCAGACCCGGCTATCCCAGGAGGAACCTGCTAGGTTCAAAACTCTGGGCCTGTGTCCCTATTGTGGTGCCAAAGGTCATTTTCCTAACTCCTGCTCGCTTTGTCTGGGAAACGCTTGTGTCTAATACATCTGGAAGGTGGAGTATTGGACCCAGAAATATCATCTTCTCATTCTTCTTCTTTCTGTGTTTCTTCATGTAGGCCCTTCCTCTCATTCACTCTTGGCATATCTGGATTCCGGAGCTGTTGGCAATTTTATGGACTAGAGAACTGCATCTTCCATCAAGCTTACCCCTTTGCCCCTTACCAAGCCAATGGGGGTCTTGGCAATTGATGGCACTGTTCTTCCAGGGGGCCCTATCCGCTTTCAGACTCTCCCTGTTACGATGTCGATTGGGATACTCCACCAGGAGTGGATATCCTTCCTTATCCTACCTCATCAAGGCCTCAACCCCCATTGTATTGGGCCTTCCTTGGTTACAGCTCCATTCTCCACACATTGACTAGACTTCTGGGCAGATCCTGATTTGGGGCTCCTCCTGTTTCTCATCCTGCCTCTCATCCTGCCTACTCAAGGTTGCCCCAAAGCAGAGACTTCCTGTTGCAGCCACATCCGAGCTACATCACCAATCTTATCTCCAAATATCACCCAAATCGTCCTCTCCGCTCTTCTCAAGACCTCCTACTCCCAAGCCCTCTCATCTCCTCTACTCCTGCTCGTCTCCAGGATTTCTCCATTGCCTCTCCCATCCTATAGAACTCGCTACCTTCACCTGTCCGGCTATCCCCTACTGTTGCTACCTTCAGGCGATCCCTGAAAACTCATCTCTTCAGGAAAGCCTATAACGTCTCTAACTAATCTTTTACCACTTCCATCAGCTCATTCCCCACAGTTACAACCTTTTATACCACCTGCCCCACCCTATTAGATTGTAAGCTCTTCTGAGCAGGGCCCTCTTAATCCTCTTGTATCTAATTGTATTATAACTGTATTGTCCCCCTTTTATATTGTAAAGCACTGCATAAACTGTTGGCGTTATATAAATCCTGTATAATAATAATAATAATCTGTATCTTCTGCTCTTCCTGCTGCATATAGCGATTTCCATTATGTGTTCTGAAAAAAAAAAAAAACTGAGGTGCTTCCTCCTCACAGGCCATTTGACTGTGCTATTGACCTTGTTCTCAGAGCAACTCTGCCCAGGGGTCGTACCTACCCTCTGTCCATCCCAGAGACCCAGGCCATGTCAGATTATGTCACTGAAAATCTAGAGAAAGGGTTCATCCGGAAATCCTCATCACCTGCAGGAGCAGGGTTCGTTTTCGTTGCCAAAAAGTTTCATGTGAGGTTTCCCTCCAAGCCTGGGCCCAAGCGGCGGAGGGGGAGGCCTCGTAAGAGGGAGGGTACTGTCATAAATCTGCAGTAATGCTCATGTCTGTCTGTCTGCTTACTTCTCTGTTGTGTTCAGCTTAGAGAACGAACGCTGTTCACCTGTGTGCTTTAGTAATCTTCCCTCAAGCATGGCTCTACCCCAGCCAGAAACAGGAAACACTATATTAACCTGTGCACTGCAAGCCATGGCTTGCCAATCAACATTTGTGTTAGGAATTCCAGTGACATTTGTGCCGTGTACTGTTTGTTTGTTCCATGTACCGACCTGGCTTTCTCCTGACCATCCCTGTCTGCTTGTCGCCCCATCCTAGGCCTGCCTACTGACCATTCCTCTTTGCCATGTGCTGCTGCTTCCTCTCCATCCTCCAGAGCCAGCCATGAGTGTAAGCTGGGAGACCCTAGGGGCCACGACCTGGAGTCAGCTACAGCATAGTCCATCCTCACCATCAGAGGCTCTGGTGAAAACCTGCTGGCTCTTAGATGCCATGCAATGGGAAATCTTTTTCCTCTAACTCACTGTCCAGGACCATGGCTGCAACCCTGTGTGGCTACATCCCAGAACCCTCAACCCTCAGCAGTCAGCCGTTGGGTCCACAACCTCCACGGGGGGTGTTCCTAGTCCCTTGGACCGCAAGGGACCTGATAACAACATTATTTTTTTCTTCCCATCTATTTCTTACCTTGTATTTGTGTATAAATGAGTGCAGCTTCACCCTCATTATTATTCTTCTATTAATTTCTTATTAATTTTATTATCTTCACATTTGTTTTGCACAGTGGCTTATTGATTGTTTTGCTGAGCACAGTGGTATTGCAAAATGTATTTAACATAAATAATAGAACACAGATAAAAAAATAAAAAATACTGGAGATGTATTATAAAACTTATAATAGTCATGAAACAATTAAGGTGGACCTTCGATTAAAGTTTACACCTCACGTAAATTAATAGGGTAGGTGCCAGCATTAACAAATCATATTATTATTTTCAATAGACACTTCGGTTAATTTACTGTAAAAGGAGTGGAGGTTGTTTACCTAGAAAAAAATGAATGTTTACTATTAAAAGTATATGTTCACTGTGCACAGTAAATTATAGTAAACTAATAAACTCAGTGAACAGTCCCTAATCAACCCCAGTGTCTCTTGCTTGCCCATGTGACCTAAAGCCTAGGCAATTTAGAATAAAGTAGAATAAGAGAATTGGAGGTGTTTCATGTCATTAGAGAATCTGTTATTCTCAGTGAGACATACCCTGTCTGGTTGACCTGTAAAATAAATTAGTGAGTGACATAGCAAGATTAACAAGGCACAATATTGTGCAGGACTACCTAGCAGGAGACAGAGCCTGCTTGTATGAATAAACAATATGGCGGTTTCATGGACTTACAGTATACTGCAGAATTTACATGGCCAAAAGGTTTCTAAAATATAAAAATATGCACAGATACATTTATTTAGATTAAAGCCTGTCATGTCAAACACAGATAAGATTATTTCAGATTAACGTCCATCATAAAAATTGCAAAGCGCTGCACAAACTGTCGGCGCTATATAAATACTGTCTCATAATAATAACACTCCTAATCCTGTGCTATGCACCCTCCAGTACCAAAATTTAAACTGTCACCTCTGTCAGGTTTTTTTTTTTTTTTTTGCCGCCTGTGTCTTGTTGCAGAGATTTCCCTCATTTCCTTTCCTGTAGCCAAAACAGGAAGCAAAAGGAAGTCCCACTAATGTGAGGGGATTCTGGGGTGTCACCAGGGTCACCAGAACTAGTGTCCCCATTGGAAGATCTCCCCTCTATTTTTGTTCCGAAGTCAACCCAAAATGTGTGATTTTCTTTTACTTTCACTTTCAATGATAAAGGTAAACAGGACAAATAAAGAGGGTAAATCTCCCTAATGGAGTACAGCGACCAATAATATCCTGACAGGTGTTCTAATCGCACTCTACTCTATCCAAAACTTTACAAAAAATGTTTGCCTTTAGTGATACTTTAACCAGGGACATGTGGTGAGTAGGGTGCCCACGTCACGTGTGCCGGATTGCCCGGGACAATGCCGCAATTAGCAGGTCTGTCCCGGGTCCCGGGCACCCTCATTCCGGGACAATACAGTGTCCCGGAATTGCCCCCTGGTCCTGGACCGATCTGATGCCCTCGAAAATATCCCTCACTTTGCTGCTGTCATTCACGGACAGCCTGTGGTGGACCCCTAGCAGGTGAGACCCCTTTTACATGAGCAGCTGGCTCAGTGCCCAAATGGTTGCTAGCCACTGCCCGCCTCGCATCTTGCAACCAGTGACGTCATGAGGAGGAGAGAGACAGAGCCCCAGCATTCACAGCGGGAAGATTTAACCTCCTCCGCGCCTACTGATTAGCTCCACCCACCTCCTCCCTGCACCGTTCAGCCAGCAGCATGCAGAAGTGCACTAAGGAGAGATGAGTTTTGTAGAAAGGCAAGTGAATCCAAAGCACTCACCATGGACAGATTGGGGTTAAAATCAGTGGCGGCTGGTGAAGTTTTAGGATGGGGAGGCGCCAGACCCCGCCCTTCCTTTTTGACCCCTCCTACTTGGTGAAAATGGGCATGGTTTCAGTGAAATAGTGGGCGTGGCTCTAAGGTGGTGTGGTTAGTGTCCGAGATGAACGAGGGATGGAGGGAGAGGGAGAGAGGGATGGAGGGACAGCAGGCCCAGATTCTCCACAATAGAAATATGTGTATTCTAGAAAGTTTAACAATCAGCAGATAAAGATATTCCAAACACCTGGTGTTAACACTTCAATCATCCCGGAACCATGGTTGTTATGGTGTCAGGATGATTGAAGCGCATTATTTCTATTATTACATTGTAATATAAAAGGAAATAATTCTACTCACCATAATGCAGAATCAATGGGAGCCCTGAGCATGTCACTAGCCACGTCGCCTGCCACCAGATGCCATCAGGTGTCCCCAGCGGAGTCCGTCCTTACATCAGGTGCCCCCAGCGAAGTCCCTCCTTACATGCAGCCTGTGTCCCATCAAATACAGCGTGTGTCCCACAAAATACAGCCTGTGTCCCACCGAATACAGCCAGCCTGTGTCCCACCAAATGCAGCAGCCTGTGTCCAACCAAATGCAACAGCCTGTGTCACCACCAAATGCAGCAGCCTGTGTCACCACCAAATAAAGCAGCCTGTGTCACCACCAAATAAAGCAGCATGTGTCACCACCAAATGCAGCAGCATGTGTCACCACCAAATGCAGCAGCATGTGTCACCACCAAATGCAGCAGTATGTCACCACCAAATGAAGCAGCCTGTGTCACCAAGAAATGCAGCAGCATGTGTCACCACCAAATGCAGCAGCTTGCATGTGTCACCAGGGCCATTTTACCTGTCCTACAGATCAAGCGTGCATGTAATTTTTTTTCCCTCCATTTGTTCCAGTTACTGACCTTCACCTACAGATTATCTGCCAGAGTGCCAGTGCCTGCCTTTTCAGTTTTTATTTTTAATGTGAGCCTTCCATGGCACAGGAGATGTCTTATTAAAAAGTGTCACTGTCAGTACAGTGTGTAATTTTTGTATACTCTCATCATTTTGCTGCTGTTCATGTGTGCCTGTAATTTGTTTTACACCCATTTGTTCCAGTTACTGTCTGATCTGATAATCCAGTCAGTGCCTGCCTTTTCAGTTTTTATTTTTAATGACATCTTTAAGAATTATTTTCAACCAACCTCATGCTGTGTAGCTACGCAAACTCTTACCTTCCTCCTGCAGCTCCGCTCGGGGCGAAGAACAGAGCTGCCGACATCACTTCCGGCTTTCGTCTGTTTCACAAAACCCGGAAGTGACCTTGAGATTTGTAAAACAATGCTCCCGCCCCTAGAATCACACTGATTTTACAGACAGACGCTACTCGGCGCTTTGTATTGCCCTGCAAGGCGGGTTAAGTGCAAATGAAGCGCCACGTCTGCAATCTCATGACTGCATTGACGTGGCGCTTCCCACAGTGCACTGCGTCCGGCACCACAGTGCACTTTGTTAAAGGACTTTTTGTTTTTTTTGTTCTTGAAGGGGCCGTTTTAAAATGGTTTTTTATTTTAATGTTTTTTTTTTTAATACAGGAGGGGGGGCAGCGCCCGGGTGCCCCCTATGGATGGGCTAAAATCCTCTGGTTAAAATCCTCAGTCAGCTCTCCCCTAGCAGCCAGCATTCTGTGCTGAACTGTCAGCACTTCACAGGAGCTCCAAGTGTGTGTCAGCCTGGAGCTAGCACTTATAAGAGGATGGTAGGCAGATAAGGGGTCTGCAGAAGAGGAGAGGTCACTGACAGATGAGATGACACCCTCGGAGGGATAGAAGGAGGACACATCCTTAGATATCAGGACAGGGTTCATGCTGGGATGTGACCCCACCAAAAGTGAAGGACTACAGGTCCAAGCATGGACCCCTCAGAACTGAAGATATGAGACCCCCCAATCAGTGAAGAATTACAGGTCCCAGCATTAGCATGTGAACTCTATGGGGTCACACCCTTAATTCTCAGGGGTCCATGCTGGGACCTGCAATCCTTCAATTTGGGGGGGAAATCACATCCTTAGATATCAAGGGTTCATGCTGGGACTTGTAGTTCTTCACCTTTGGGGGATGTGACCCCCCCAAAAGTGAAGGACTACAGGTCCCGACATGAACCCCTCAGAGCTGAAGATGTGACACCTCCCCGGCCCCAGCATGGGAGAAGTCAAATCAGCGGCCAGCGGCGGGAGGGGCGTTCACCTTCCCGGTGCTCCGGTGTATCAGACTGGTGGCAGGCTATAGGTGACAAGTGGCACACTGCATCTGGTGGCAGGCTATGGGTGAAAAGTGGCACACTGCATCTGGTGGCAGGCTATGGGTGGAAAGTGGCACACTGCATCTGGCATCAGGCAACAGTGGCAAGTGAAACGCTGCATCTGGTGGCAGGCAATGGGTAACAATAGGCACATTGCATCTGGTGGCAAGTGACACGCTGCATCTGGCGGCAGGCAATGGTGGCAAGTGACAAGCTGCATCTGGGGGCAGGCGACAGTGGCAAGTAACAAGCTGCATCTAGTGGCAGGCAATGGTGGTAAGTGACACACTGCATCAGGTGGCAAGTGACAAGCTCAGGGTCCCAACTGATTCTGCATTATGGTGAGTTGAACAATTTCATTATATGTTAAAATGTCGCACAACATCAGCCATTCACCCGACAAATCACCCCTGCCACCGAATTCCCCGTCAACCCCGAGACTACATTCCCCCAACCCCCCCATCTTTTTTTTGGAAGGGGGGGTGTCTCTGAATGGTAGTTTGGAAATGTTGTCACCCTAGTGATGAGGTCAGTGGCTGGTGAGGCACTGGCTAGTATCAGAGCCAGATACACACAGGTTACATACGCCGCGATCGTTAGAGTGAGAGCAATAATTCTAGTACTAGACCTCCTCTGTAACTCTAAACATGTAACCTGTAAAAAAATTTACAGCGTCGCCTATGGTGATTTTTAAGTACTGAAGTTTGGCATCATTCACAAGTGTGCCCAATTTTAAAGCGTGACATGTTAGGTATATTTACTCGGCGTAACATTATGTTTCACATTATACAAAAAAATCGGGCTAACTTTAGTGTTTTTTTATTTTTTTTATTCATGAAACAGTTTCTTTCCAAAAAAAATGTGTGTAAAAAATTGCTGTGCAAATACCGTGTGATATAAAAATTTGCAATGACCACCATTTTATTCTCTAGGGTGTCTGATAAAAATATGTATATAATGTTTGGGAGTTCTGAGTAATTTTCTAGCAAAAAAGTTATGATTTTTATATGTAGGAGAGAAGTGTCAGAATTGGCCTGGATGGCAAGTGGTTAACTACCATAAGTAAGTAATATACAAATTATTATATATTGTTTTTAAAGTCATTTCCTATATTTTCAAAAACTGTACTCAAGCAGGTGGCTTAACGGACAAATTACTGAAGTTTGAAGTTATAACTTCCAAACAGTAATTTCACAGTACTTAGATAAATAATAAATTATTATGTTATAACATATAGCATATAAATATATGATTTAGCTTGATTAAAACAGTACCTTTTGAGATTCTCATTCTCCCTCTTAACTGTATAAGAAAAACATATGATTGTGGGTAAATCTTATACCCATAAGCCCATGTTTTTCCCTGTAGTTAAAAGGACTGGGCTGGAAGGGAGCCTTTGTGTTTTAGACACATGCCCCCTTCTATGACACTGCAGTGAGAGGCGTGCCTCGACTGCAGCATTTTTATTGGATAGCTTGGGCCAATGCTACTTTACCATTGGTCCAAGACTCCAAGCTGTCCATTGTGCTCAGTGCCTCTGACATGAAGTGAGGAGAGGCACTGTGAGCGCATCCTCTCAGCCTGCTGCAAACACAGTGTGCCAGCTTGTATTTAAACTCACCGCTCTGTATGTAGCTCCTGACAGGCTCTGCCTCACCTGCCTCCACTGACTGCACGTCCCTGACTTTAACCCATGTTCCCCTATTGCTCTGCTCAGTCAAAAGTCTGGGTATGGGGGGAGTACCTGACAAGCTCCCTGTCTTCACACAATACAGCCTAAGTGGCCTAAGTGGACAATCACCAAACCCCATAGATTGTGCAACTGCCTTCTCTACTAGATATTGTCAGTTATTGCCAACAACATTAAATTGGTGGGGGATATCATCGCAAAGGGTAAGTGAAGCAAACATTTATGACATTGCAGCTTACCATTTTTAGGATGTGATGGCTGCATTCATTTTTTAGGCTTCCTTTCTTTTATTTTCATCTGGTGATCCAGCCAGTAAATCTGTTGGTTTTTAAAAGAACAAGCTCTCCAGCAGAATGTATCAGTTACAAAGATGAGACAAACCATTTAACTCTAGCAGGGGTGCTCACAATGGCCAATTTTTGTTTATCTATTTATAACCTTTATTCCGATAGGAAAAAAAACTTTTGCTATCACTGATTATAAAGTCTTAGCTGGAGGATGGCTTTAATTTGTTACTGTATTTAAATCTGCTAGCACTTCTAACACACCCCTCCACCCAGTCTAACAATGCTGCTTTCCAAAGGTACCCTCTGTGCTCCGTCATTTAGAGTGGAGGCATTCTAGTACAGGGAGTGTGTTACTGGCCAGATCACCAGGTGAAAACAGGGAAAATGCCTGGAAAAAAGAAAACTAACTACACCACATCTAATGATTGGTAAGCTTCAATATATAACATTTTTGCTTTGGAATTTAATACCACTTTAAAATGATTGAGTTTTTGTTTTTATGACAGGTTTCGTTTAAAATTGTCACTTGCATGCATATCTAACAAATGTTAAGATTAAGATTATGGTTCTCCTTTAAAGTTGTATATTGTGAATAGAAATTGTATATTGCGAATAAAATTGTATATTGTGAATAGCCATCTGTATAGCCAGGTTTAAGTATGTAGTCAATGAAATTCAGGCCCAGTAAAATAAAGTCAAAGAGGCAAGCAGAAGATGCATTTCTTTGGCTAACATAATTAACAACCACTTATTTTAATGTCTGCTCTCAGGCAAAATATTGTTTTTAAAAGTTTGAATTCAGTGAAGGTTTACGTGAATAAACCTTTTTTATTAATATGCCTAAAATAATACTCTCTCTTTCACAGTCATGTAGAATATTATCACATCCGCAGAGCTTGTCGCCTCCAGGGTACCTTCTCAATTGGGAACATGATTTAGGTATTACTTTTACAGAACAGCAGAGGGACAGGATTATACAGATGACTCACAAGGCCTCCATCTCTAGTAAGGTCCAAGAGACTGGATACAAAATCCTATCTAGATGGTATAGAGTCCCAAAAATCTTACATCAATTGTTCCCTCGTTATGTTGAAGATGTCATAGGGAGATGGGCTCCATGCTCCACGTTTTCTGGTCCTGTGAAGGTATTAAAGATTTCTGGTCACAAATAAAACACTGGATTCAGAGGCTTACTGATATCCAGATGCCGGTTTATTCAGCTGCTTTTCTGTTGCATCTGACCCCCATGTACTTGAAACATTACAAGCGCTCCCTCCTACTTCATTTGCTGATCGCTGCAAAGACACGTATCCCACTATTCTAGAAACAAACTGTAACGAAACGTCCCACACTCTGCTTGAGTGATTTCGTCATATACCGCTTCCTCCCAGTCTGAATATAGATATCAGATATTCCAACCGCTAACAACCCCAAACAGGACAATACTCAATTGGTTGCTGAACATGGACTCTTTATTGAAAACACACATAATTCTCTCGACAATCCCCCCCTTTGCATTCCGGGCAGGATAGACTGTCCAATCAGCAGTGAGAGCTGTTGGAGGAATTTGCCCTCACCAATCTCACAGCTAATCTACATATACATCCCATAATATTATTATTATTATACAGGATTTATATAATATCCAAGGCAAACAGACACAATATAACATTGGAATACAGCCACACCCAAACGACCCAGCAAAGAGTACACGAAATGAGACAATAAACTATTGGGCTGAAAGACCCGGGCTGTCCAGATCTCATTAATCAGCATTCCTTTCACATACAACTGTCCACTGAGTCTGAAGCTGGCAGAGACCATCATGGCCTCCTTAATAATGTCCTTTTGCAATACATAACAGAATATCTTCCTAAATGCTTGTAGCTACCTCAAATGCCAGGGCCCATAGTCGGTAGGCAAGAGGCTAGCATTCAGTCCCCTTTCAAAAGCCTCTGTCCCGGGTGAGTCTATCACACAAACCACACCCCCTTCCATTAAGACTTGGTTTGCCTTAACCACTTGCCAACCGCCTCACGCCTATATACGTGAGCAGAGCGGCACAGGCAGGCAAAATCACGTACCTGATACGTGATGCCTTCCCGCGGGCGGGGGGTCCGATCGGACCCCCCCGGTGCCGTAGGCGGTCGGCTCTTGTTCGCGGGCGATGAGGGGTCAGGGGGAGGCCATCCATTGATGGCCACCCCCTCCCGATCGCTCCCAGCGAATCAAATGCTTCCTCTCCCTCTGTAATGTAAACAGAGGGAGAGGAAGTGATGTCATCTCTCCTCGAGCCGGTCTTTTTGATCCGACGCCGAGGAGAGAAGACATCCAAGTAAGTGCACCAACACTACACTTCCAGTAGAACACGCAGGCACACTTTTCACCCCCCTGTCACCCCCCAATCACCCCCCGATCACCCCCCTGTACCCCCTGTCACTCTGACACCAATAGCAGTGTTTTTTTCTTTTTGCATTGGTGTCAGTTTGTGTCAGTTATAAGTGTTAGGGCAGTTAGGTTAGCCCCCTTTAGGTCTAGGGTACCCCCCTTTAGGTCCAGGGTACCCCCCTAACCCCCCCTAATAAAGGTTAACCCCGTGATCACCCCCCGTCACCAGTGTCGCTAAGCGATCGTTTTTCTGATCGCTGTATTAGTGACACAGGTGACGCTAGTTTAGGGAGGTAAGTATATAGGTTCGCTGTCAGTGTTTTATAGCGACGGGGACCCCCATATACTACCTGCTAAAGGTTTTAACCCCCTGATTGCCCCCTAGTTAACCCTTTCACCAGCGATCACCGTATAAGTGTTACGGGTGACGCTAGTTAGATAGTTTGTTTTTTGCAGTTTATTATAGTTTATTATAGTTTATTATAGTTTATTATAGTTTTAGGGCACCCGCCGTTTATTACCTTATAAAGGTTTAACCCCCTAATTGCCCGGCGGTGATAGAAGTTAAGTTTTTAGGATCAGATAAGGTCTGCGTCGCCCCAGGCAGCGTCAGGTTAGCGCCAGTACCGCTAAAACCCACGCACGCAGTATACACCTCCCTTAGTGCTATAGTATCTGAACGGATCGATATCTGATCCGATCAGATCTATACTCCCCAGCAGTTTAGGGTTCCCTGAAACGCAGTGATCAGCCCAGATACCTGCTAGCACCTGCGTTTTGCTCCTCGGCCCAGCCCAGCCCAGCCCACCCAAGTGCAGTATCGATCGATAACTGACACTTACAAAACACTAAGCACACATAACTGCAGCGTTCGCAGAGTCAGGCCTGATCCCTGCGATCGCTAACAGTTTTTTGGTAGCGTTTTGAATCAGTCGCTGACAGTCAGGAGCTTTTTTGCCTGTGAGTCTCACTAGTGTACCCCTAAATTTAGAGCCCAAAATGGCAAATCGAAGGTACACTAGTGAAGAGGCCTACAGGTTTCTGAGCATGACAGATAGTGAAGAGGAAGTCACTCATTTGTCAGATTCAGGCTCAGAATACGATCCTGTAGAGGACAGCGGCTCCATGACAGATAGCTCTGACGACGGAGTTGTGGTCCCTGCTAAGGTCAGGCGTACCAGACCCCGAACTTATTCTGTCCTTGAAGTGCAAGAACCGCAGGGCTCTCGTATGGAGCAGAGAAGTACTAGTGCCGCTATTCCTTCTGGTGAACTGGCAAGCACCAGCGGCCTAGTACACCCTGGTCGTACATCCAGCACTGCAGTAACACTTGGTGACGTGGCGAGTCCCATAAGTGCAGTTCAAGCTGGCGAGGTGGCAAGCACAAGTAGTGTCCCGCTGCCACCAAAAAGACGAACACAGGCCCGTCGTGCCCATAGTGCCCTTCCTGCTGCATTCGCCAATCCGAATTGGGTATCCACCACTTCTGCAGCACCCGTACTTCCCCCTTTCACTGGCCAACCCGGAATTCAGGTGGAAACAGTTGACTTTATGCCACTGGATTTTTATTCGCTGTTTTTCACCGAAGATCTCTATAGATCTATTGTGGACCAAAGCAATTTATACGCTGGTCAATACATCGCCACTATTCCCCAGTCCACCCTTGCCAGAGATTGGAGACCAATTACGGTCTCCGAATTTAAGATCTTTCTGGGCCTTTCCCTCCTCATGGGGTTGAATAAAAAGAGTGAGTTGCGTTCATATTGGTCCACTGACCCAATTTACCATTTACCCTTGTTCTCTGCCTCCATGGCCAGGGCACGATACGAGCAGATTTTGCGGTTCATGCACTTCAACGACAATGAACTCTGTCGTCCTCGTGGAGACCCTGCATACGATCGGCTCTACAAAATTCGGCCCCTCGTAAACCACTTCAACCAACGTTTTGCAGACTTGTTTACTCCCCATCAAGTTGTCTGCGTTGATGAGTCCCTGGTTAAATTTTCTGGCCGCTTGTCATTCAAACAGTACCTTCCCAGCAAGCGTGCCAGATACGGGGTCAAGATGTATAAGCTCTGTGACAGGGCCACAGGCTATACATATAGTTTTATGGTTTATGAGGGCAAAGATAGTCACGTAGAGCCGACAAACTGCCCTGACTACATAGGAAGCGCTGGCAAGATAGTGTGGGACTTGGTGTCACCCTTATTCGGAAAGGGGTACCACTTGTACGTGGACAATTATTATACGAGCGTGCCACTTTTTAGCCACCTTTTTGATCATCAGATTGGAGCATGTGGCACCGTGCGACCTAATCGCCGGGGCTTTCCCCAGCGGCTTGTAGATTCCCGTCTTAGGCTGGGGGAGAGAGCCTGCTTGAAGTATAATAATTTGCTCGCTATGAAGTGGAGGGATAAGAAGAATGTTTTCGTTCTCACCTCCCTTCATGCAGACACGATGGTCCAAATTCCTACGGCGACGGTGTTGTGGAGAAACCCCTCTGTGTCCACGAATATAACCTTAATATGGGAGAGGTGGACCTCAACGACCAGTTGTTGGCGCCGTACCTAATTGCCCGTAAGGCCAGACGCTGGTACAAAAAAGTGTCTGTTTATTTATTTCAATTGGTTATGCTGAATGCTTATGTGCTATACAGAGCTTCAGGACGGACTGGATCCTTCCTTAAATTCCAGGAAGAGATCGTCAGAGCCCTTCTGTATCCAGACGGTGCTCCACCTCACCATCCCCAACCAAATGCAGTAAGCCGGCTGCATGAGAGGCATTTTCTTTATGCCCTCCCGAGTACCCCTTCCCAACGAACCCCCCAAAAAAGATGTCGTGTCTGCAGCAAGTGCGGATTTAGGCATGACACCCGGTATTGTTGTCCCCTCTGTCCTGGCAATCCTGGTCTTTGCATTGGTGAATGTTTTGAACGCTACCATACACTAGTGGAGTATTAGCGTAGGGTACAGCACTGCACAGACTAGGCACACTTCCACAGGGTCTCCCAAGATGCTGTCGCATTTTGAGAGACCCAAACCTGGTACCAGTTAAAAAAGTTAAAGTTACAAAAAAAAGTGTAAAAAAAACAAAAAAAAGTAAAAAAAAAGAAAAAAACACAAAAAAATATATAAAATAAAAAAACCAAAAATAGTTGTTGTTTTATTGTTCTCTCTCTATTCTCTCTCTATTGTTCTGCATTCTATACTGCAATGTTTTATTGTTATGTTTTTATCATGTTTGCTTTATAGGTATGCAATTTTTTTATACTTTGTTTTTTTTATTGTTAACCACTTTTTTGTTTTCAGGTACGCCATTCAGCTGCAGAGCGGATTTATTTATCTTGATAGCAACAGCGTTTGCTCCCACGATACATAAAGCCGTGACTCCAGCGCTGTCGGAGGTGATTTCACCACCACAGTTACATACTTCAGCATATATGCCGAAGCGTGGGGGCAGCAGTGGGTGGAGGAGCGATTTGCTCCTGCCTTTTGCGGGAGGATGCCCCCATGCTTCGGCATATATATTTTTTAGGTAGGCACAGGTTGCGTTAAATGTTTTATTTTTTACTATGTTTTTTTTGTATTTTGCTTTGCAGGTATGGTAAGTATTACTGTTATACTGTAATGTTACTTTGTTTTTTTGTTAACCATCATTTGCTTAGCAGGTACGCCATTCAGTTGCAGCACGGATTTATTTATCTTGACAGCAACAGCGTTTGCTCCCACTATACATAAAGCCGTGACTCCAGCGCTGTCAGAGGTGATTTCACCACCACAGTTACATACTTCAGCATATATGCCGAAGCGTGGGGGCAGCAGTGGGTGGAGGAGCGATTTGCTCCTGCCTTTTGCGGGAGGATGCCCCCATGCTTCGGCATATATATTTTTTAGGTAGGCACAGGTTGCGTTAAATGTTTTATTTTTTACTATGTTTTTTTTGTATTTTGCTTTGCAGGTATGGTAAGTATTACTGTTATACTGTAATGTTACTTTGTTTTTTGTTAACCATCATTTGCTTAGCAGGTACGCCATTCAGTTGCAGCACGGATTTATTTATCTTGACAGCAACAGCGTTTGCTCCCACGATACATAAAGCCGTGACTCCAGTGCTGTCGGAGGTGATTTCACCACCACAGTTACATACTTCAGCATATATGCCGAAGCGTGGGGGCAGCAGTGGGTGGAGGAGCGATTTGCTCCTGCCTTTTGCGGGAGGATGCCCCCATGCTTCGGCATATATATACGGTGCATGTATGCCCATCATTAGAAGTGGGTGGATGAAGGGAGGTATTCTAATGGTGGGCATACCCACCGATCAATATCTTTTTTTCGTTCAGCCCACAGGCTGCATGAAAAAAAAGTTTACAATGTATGCCCAACAAGGACCAGCAACGTACTGGTATGTTGCTGGACTTTGAGTGGTTATACCAGAATGGTGCCTGCAGGTTTAGGTATCATCTTGGTATCACTCTTTTCAGCCAGTGGTCGGCTTTCTTGTAAAAGCAATCCTAGCGGCTAATTAGCCTCTAGACTGCTTTTACAAGCAGTGGGAGGGAATGCCCCCCCCCCACCGTCGTCCATGTTTTTCTCTGGCTCTCCTGTCCCAACAGGGAACTTGAGAATGCAGCCGGTGATTCAGCCAGCTGACCATAGAGCTGATCAGAGACCAGAATGGCTCCAAACATCTCTATGGCCTAAGAAACCGGAAGCTACGAGCATTTCATGACATTTCGCCGGATGTAAACAGCGCCATTGGGAAATTAGGAAAGCATTTTATCACACCGATCTTGGTGTGGTCAGATGCTTTGAGGGCAGAGGAGAGATCTAGGGTCTAATAGACCCCAATTTTTTCTAAAAAGAGTACCTGTCACTACCTATTGCTATCATAGGGGATATTTACATTCCCTGAGATAACAATAAAAATTATTAAAAAAAAAAAATTAAAGGAACAGTTTAAAAATAAGATAAAAAAGCAAAAAAAAAAAAAAAAAGCACCCCTGGCAAGCGTCGGTCTGGCGTCAAATGTAAACAGCAATTGCACCATGCATGTGAGGTATCACCGCGAAGGTCAGATCGAGGGCAGTAATTTTAGCAGTAGACCTCCTCTGTAAATCTAAAGTGGTAACCTGTAAAGGCTTTTAAAGGCTTTTAAAAATGTATTTAGTTTGTCGCCACTGCACGTTTGTGCGCAATTTTAAAGCATGTCATGTTTGGTATCCATGTACTCGGCCTAAGATCATCTTTTTTATTTCATCAAACATTTTGACAAAATAGTGTGTTTTAGTGCATTAAAATTTAAAAAAGTGTGTTTTTTCCCAAAAAAATGCGTTTGAAAAATCGCTGCGCAAATACTGTGTGAAAAAAAAATTAAACACCCACCATTTTAATCTGTAGGGCATTTGCTTTAAAAAAATATATAATGTTTGGGGGTTCAAAGTAATTTTTTTGCAAAAAAAAATAATTTTTTCATGTAAACAAAAAGTGTCAGAAAGGGCTTTGTCTTCAAGTGGTTAGAAGAGTGGTCGATGTGTGACATAATCTTCTAAATGTTGTGCATAAAATGCCAGGACAGTTCAAAACCCTCCCAAATGACCCCATTTTGGAAAGTAGACACCCCAAGCTATTTGCTGAGAGGCATGTCGAGTCCATGGAATATTTTATATTGTGACACAAGTTGCGGGAAAAAGACAAATTTTTTTTTTTTTTTTTGCACAAAGTTGTCACTAAATGATGTATTGCTCAAACATGCCATGGGAATATGTGAAATTACACCCCCAAATACATTCTGTTGCTTCTCCTGAGTACGGGGATACCACATGTGTGAGACTTTTTGGGAGCCTAGCCGCGTACGGGACCCCGAAAACCAAGCCCCGCCTTCAGGCTTTCTAAGGGCGTAAATTTTTGATTTCACTCTTCACTGCCTATCACAGTTTCGGAGGCCATGGAATGCCCAGATGGCACAAACCCCCCCCAAATGACCCCATTTTGGAAAATAGACACCCAAAGCTATTTGCTGAGAGGTATAGTGAGTATTTTGCAGACCTCACTTTTTGTCACAAACTTTTGAAAATTGAAAAAAGAAAAAAAATATATGTTTTTCTTGTCTTTCTTCATTTTCAAAAACAAATGAGAGCTGCAAAATACTCACCATGCCTCTCAGCAAATAGCTTGGGGTGTCTACTTTCCAAAATGGGGTCATTTGGGGGGGTTTTGTGCCATCTTGGCATTTTATGGCCTTCAAAACTGTGATAGGTGAGGAGTAAAATCAAAAATGTATGCCCTTAGAAATCCTGAAGGCGGTGCTTGGTTTTCGGGGCACCATACGCGGCTAGGCTCCCAAAAAGTCCCACACATGTGGTATCCCCGTACTCAGGAGAAGCAGCAGAATATATTTTGGGGTGTAATTCCACATATGCCCATGGCATGTTTGAACAATATATCATTTAGTGACAACTTTGTGCAAAAAAAAAATTGTCACTTTCCCGCAACTTGTGTCAAAATATAAAATATTCCATGGACTCAACATGCCTCTCAGCAAATAGCTTGGGGTGTCTACTTTCCAAAATGGGGTCAATTGGGGGGGGGTTTGTGCCATCTGGGCATTTTATGGCCTTCAAAAATGTGATAGGTAGTGAGGAGTGAAATTACAACTTTACGCCCTTAGAAATCCTGAAGGCGGTGCTGGGTTTTCGGGGCCCCGTAGGCAGCTAGGCTCCCAAAAAGTCCCACACATGTGGTATCCCCATACTCAGGAGAATCAGCAGAATGTATTTTGGGGTGAAATTCCACATATGCCCATGGCCTGTGTGAGCAATATATCATTTAGTGACAACTTTGTGCAAAAAAAAAAAATTCTCACATTCCCGCAACTTGTGTCAAAAAATAAAATATTCCATGGACTCAACATGCCTCTCAGCAAATAGCTTGGGGTGTCTACTTTCCAAAATGGGGTCATTTGGGGGGGTTTTGTGCCATCTTGGCATTTTATGGCCTTCAAAACTGTGATAGGTAGTGAGGAGTAAAATCAAAAATTTATGCCCTTAGAAATCCTGAAGGCGGTGCTTGGTTTTCGGGGCCCCGTACGCGGCTAGGCTCCCAAAAAGTCCCACACATGTGGTATCTCCGTACTCAGGAGAAGCAGCAGAATATATTTTGGGGTGCAATTCCACATATGCCCATGGCATGTTTGAGCAATATATCATTTAGTGACAACTTTGTGCAAAAAAAAAAAAAAAATTGTCACTTTCCCGCAACTTGTGTCAAAATATAAAATATTCCATGGACTCAACATGCCTCTCAGCAAATAGCTTGGGGTGTCTACTTTCCAAAATGGGGTCATTTGGGGGGGTTTTGTGCCATCTTGGCATTTTATGGCCTTCAAAACTGTGATAGGTAGTGAGGAGTGAAATAAAAAATTTATGCCCTTAGAAATCCTAAAGGCGGTGATTGGTTTTCGGGGCCCCGTACGCGGCTAGGCTCCCAAAAAGTCCCACACATGTGGTATCCCCATACTCAGGAGAAGCAGCTAAATGTATTTTGGGGTACAATTCCACATATGCCCATGGCCTGTGTGAGCAATATATCATTTAGTGACAACTTTGTGCAAAAAAAAAAAATTGTCACATTCCCACAACTTGTGTCAAAAAATAAAATATTCCATGGACTCAACATACCTCTCAGCAAATAGCTTGCGGTGTCTACTTTCCAAAATGGGGTCATTTGGGGGGGTTTTGTGCCATCTTGGAATTTTATGGCCTTCAAAACTGTGATAGGTAGTGAGGAGTGTAATCAAAAATCTATGCCCTTAGAAATCCTGAAGGCGGTGCTTGGTTTTCGGGGCCCCATACGCGGCTAGGCTCCCAAAAAGTCCCACACATGTGGTATCCCCGTACTCAGGAGAAGCAGCTGAATGTATTTTGGGGTGCAATTCCACATATGCCCATGGCCTGTGTGAGCAATATATCATTTAGTGGAAACTTTTAGTAAATTTTTTTTTTTTTTTTTGTCATTATTCAATCACCTGGGACAAAAAAAATAAATATTCAATGGGTTCAACATGCCTCTCAGCAATTTCCTTGGGGTGTCTACTTTCCAAAATGGGGTCATTTGGGGGGGTTTTGTACTGCCCTGCCCATTTAGCACCTCAAGAAATGACATAGGCAGTCATAAACTAAAAGCTGTGTAAATTCCAGAAAATGTACCCTAGTTTGTAGGCGCTATAACTTTTGCGCAAACCAATAAATATACGCTTATTGACTTTTTTTTTACCAAAGACATGTGGCCGAATACATTTTGGCCTAAATGTATGACTAAAATTGAGTTTATTGGATTTTTTTTATAACAAAAAGTAGAAAATATCATTTTTTTTCAAAATTTTCGGTCTTTTTCCGTTTTTAGCGCAAAAAATAAAAATGGCAGAGGTGATCAAATACCATCAAAAGAAAGCTCTATTTGTGGGAAGAAAAGGACGCAAATTTCCTTTGGGTACACCATTGCATGACCGCGCAATTAGCAGTTAAAGCGACGCAGTGCCAAATTGTAAAAAGTGCTCTGGTCAGGAAGGGGGTAAATCCTTCCGGGGCTGAAGTGGATAATTAATGAAGTTCAACTAATGAAAGATCTCATGGCTGCGGCACACCATAGAGAGGAACAGGTTCATAAAACATTGACTTTACAATATATCTGCAAGCTGCATCCTTAATAAGGATAATAGATTGGTACCACAACGCAAAATATAAACAATGGGTAAACCTAGAGGAAGATATTACAGGCTTACAGCTTAAATCCCTCCCATGGATTAAACCTCAGCTTTGACCTGAGAAAAAGGAATTAACGATCTTTGTGTCATCAACTTTAAAAATATGGGATAAAGTATTGAAAACGGAAGGCCTCTCCACATTGATCGGGCCAATGACTCCTTTGTTCTCTAACCCTGAATTTCCACCAGCATTAGTGGCTACACATTTTATTAAATGGAACAGGATGGAGAACACAAGGATAGTTCAGACCCTAGTAGAAGGTAAACTTCTGCGACTATTTGATATGGGGCCTGAACACGAACAAACATGGATGCAGTATCATCAGTTAAATGCATATATCGAATCTAAGATACAACCGTTCTTGATTGATAGACCACTAACTAGTTTTGAACAACTGTTATTAAAGGAACAAAGACCGACCCATAAATTGTCTACCATATATAAACTTTTATTTCCCTCTGGACCCCTCAATGAATTAACATGTATGAGAAAATGGGAAAATGAAATAGAGAGTCCAATTTCACTAATAGAATGGGATAAGGCATTTTCTTTAATACACAAATTATCAGTAGCGGTTAAACATCAAGAAAGAAACTATAAAATCACGATGAGGTGGTATTGGAGCCCAGCAGATCTAAATAAAATAAATAAAGATAACACAGAGACATGTTGATGATGTCTTAAGGTTAGAGGAACAACGACACATATCTGGTATGAATGCCCTATGGAGAAGGATTTCTGGTATAAGATATTTGAGATATATTAGATGGTGTCAGGAACTGAGATACAACTAAATGTCAATATTTTGATACTATCTATTATACCAGGGTCAATGAAAACCATTAAGACAGATATCCTTCACCATATGATAACAGCTGCCAGGACAATTAAAGCCCGAAACTGGCAAAAAGCAAAAAGTCCTACAATAATAGAATGGGTTTGTGAAATGAGCGAAATACAACATATGGAGGAAGAGATCAGGAGAGAAGAGAATGCAAGAAATCAAATGCCAAAAATATGGCAACAATGGGAAGAGTTTCGGTTCTCGGGAAACTTAATACAATATTTATGAAAGTGAACGTACCACCCTGTTGAGACGGGGTTTTTTGTTTTTTTTCTTGGTTGTTGTTTCTGTGGGTCACTTGACCTGTTTTGATTTTGTTATACGATATAGCTTAAAAGTGTAGAATGAATGGAAAGGAGATAATACAAGAAACTCTATGTAAATGGCAAGGGAATGATGGAAAGATATAGAAATGGATGATAGAACATGCATTCGTTTTCGTCCGAATGCATTTTCGTCCGAATTTCGGGTATTTTCGTTATCGTTTTAACAAACGATGACGAACGTGCAGAATCCGAAAACCGAAAGATCCGACATAAACAAATGCTTTATTTTCGTTTTCATTGCGACAACAGTTCGATATAGATAGAAGATTCGACATGACGCTGACAATAGTGATCTGTGTCCATCTAACCTGTGGTCAAATGTGCCTAACCTTAGCTCTATTAGTCCAAGATTATTCTACATAGAGAGGAAAGATTCCACATAGAGAGAAAAGATTCAACATTATAGAGACAATAGCAAAAAAGGTCGAATGTGCCTAACCTAACTCTATTAGTCCAAGATTATTCGACATAGAGAGAAAAGATTCGACATGAAGATGCGACGAAGCAAACATTTATGGTCAAATGCTCCGCCCATAGGCTATAGAAAAATTCTAATGTTGGTTGACTAGTAATAATAATTATTAATAAATATAATTATTACTAGTGTCACACAACATTAGAATTCTACTATAGCTTGTAGGAGGAACATTCGCCCCGAAATGTACGATTGCGGCGTTGTACAGTTTAGCTGCTCCGTTAAATCTTCTTAGAACATTCGACAGACATCATAAGCCTTCAATGACAGATTCGACCTTAATTATTTCGGATTTTCGGACGAATGCATTTTTTAACGAAATGAAATAAATAAAAAAGAATTTCGGGAGTAACTAAATAAATTTATTTTTTTGGACGAAAACGAAATTCCGAAACAAAATATTTCAGTGTGCACATGTCTATTACTCAATGTTATAAAGTAGGGAATATGAATGTATATGTATTTGTATAAATTGTTTATAAAAACTAATAAAAAGAGATTGAACACAAACATTGTTTTACTGGACGGGAATTTGCATTCACATCTGAATATCAAGATATTTTGGGTTCTCAAATGTGACATCCTTGACTGTTCCTTTTGAGGTGATGCATGACCCCAACAGAATTTCCTAAGGAACTCTATGGCTACTGTTTGGATGGACCTTATATCTTCTGGTCTACCTGTGGTGATTCTACTGTTGACTTTATTTCTGTATGTATACCATGCTCCTTGCTCATGCTGCTTGTAGTTTGTGGGAGCCTATAGGACCCCAAAAATCCCTATATGACATAAAATTGAATAAATAAAGAATAAAAAAATAAAAAAATAATACTCTCTATAGTGCTCCAGAGCAATCAATTAGATTCAGATCAGCTCCAGAAAGTAACAGAATAGTAGCTGTTTGTATCAGACTGTACAGCAATACAACCTGCAGGTATATGACACATATGGGTTTATAATGCACAGTATAACATTATACATGACAGCTATGACAAAGAACTTAAAGGACTGTAAGGGTCTAAGACAAAGAAAGCAACTTACAGTTAGGAGATGGACATGATAGTCAAGTTTATTTTAAAAATTAATGGAACACTTTCAGGTAAGTAAATGGATACTGGTAATGTCATATTCTTCAAATGTGTGCTTTATTTTAGGGTATAATATATCATACAGAATTATAATATTCCTAATATAAGCTGCATTTTACAGGTGTTTAATACAAATGTTTCCCAATATTACTAATTTGTTCTGTTGATCTGCGCCTATAGCAGGATCTTTGAATTGCAAACAAATAGAAAAATACAGCATTTCTAGTGTTTGTGATTTTTGTGTACTTTTTCTTACCTGGGTCAAATTGTATGAGTTTAGAAGGACTTGTAGAAAAGTCTTTCCCATCCATAGCACTTATTCCAGTCACCTTAAAAAGATGGTAAGACATATGATAAATGTAATGAGAATCCATTAACTTAATTTCCAGCACCTGAAAACTCGTTTTCACTCCCAAAGACTATCCCCCAATGGTTTTTCATGTTTAAACTTTTTGCAGTGTAAATTCATAGCGGAACTAGGTCAGTGTAAGGGAGGCCTGGAACCTCTGCAGTAACAGATGACTTATAATAGAGATCTATTGCTAACTGTTATTAGCAAGCAAAACTTCACCACTGCAGTGTTTTCAAGCCTATTTTGACTCATCATGATTTCCTGTGTGTTCTATGCCCATTTTAGAGCAGGGCAGAGCAGATCAAGCTCAGGCAAGGAGCACACAGGTGAGCCAAGATTGGTAAGTAGCACACAGAAAATCATGATGTGGCAGGATGGGCATAGAGTAAGCAGGAAATTCGAGAGATCCAAAATGGGTATAGAGAAAGCAGCGCATCCTAGTAAACCAAGATGGGCATCGAGAATGCAGAGCGTCCTAGTAAGCCAATATGAGCATTGGGCATTCAGAAAATCCTAGTGCACCAAAATTGGCATAGAAAGCCAAATATCAAATGAAATATCATTTTAAACCCTGCTGTGAAAGAAACACCACAGTTTAAATAAAAATACTTTCTTTGTAATATACTACTGAATGTATTGAACCATAATAAATTGCTTTCCAGATACCCAAATCTTAGAAAAACAGTCAAAACAGTCAATGGCATGAAGTACACTATTCAGCACTGTGGCAACAGGCAATGTTTCCACTATAATGTTTATCAATGACACAAATTCAAAAGGACTTCTCACTTGCTTTACTACTTTGCATACATACACTCCTGACACTTCACAATATACAGCAAAAGTACTACTTAAAAAATATATACTTTTCACCATGCAGTCATGGAGTTCCAATGAAGGTCTACATGATAGGAGCATCCTATGAGAAGCAAGCATTTCCTCAGACTTCCATGCCTTTTTTTTAATCACTCAGTGTAATGTTCTTGCAAGTTACTAAATGAGACTGCCATGGATTTTTTTGCCAATTGGTAACCTAATCAGGCATCAGAAGGGTAACTGAACTGTGAGGGATGTGTGGATACACAACAAAGAACATAATGACTAGTACACAGACAAGGATTTACGGGTGTAGTGCTACCCCCAAAGGTGCCACTTAGTTTGTTGGGTCCTATGTTATCTGCCTCAACTCTTGAAATGACTCGGTCCCCACTAACACACCTGGTTACTCCGCTTTTGAGAGTACACAGAAAAATAGACCACAAACAACTTAAGGATTAATATGGTAAATGTATTTTTGAAGGGTAAGCAAAGGCAAGGCAAAGAACAAATAAACAGGACAAAAGAATATGTTAGATTTACTGACAGACAGTTTAGCCTTACCTACAACCATTTCCTTATGCCATAATAATGCTAAGCCCCATTACACTAGTCCACACAGTATAAGTGAGGATAGCATCAACCATGAAAGCACGAATGGTGTAAAGGAAGCCTCACTGTAATTAGCAATGGCTATTTAAACAATGTTCCTGGGTGCACTCTATGCATACAGCCTCAATAGTGGATGGGTGTATGTGCTACTGGGGTACCCCTGTTGGTGTCTAAAGTACCTGTACCTGGCGCCTAATTGTCAGTGGTTGCTGCCTTTTTTTGGGACCCTTCTATAGGTGGTGCACATGTAGTGACCCCTTTATGACTGTACACAAGAGATGGCTGATGGGCTGCTGAGTAAGTCTCAGTTGGTCTTAACTGTGGGCAGCAAGGGGTTAAGCTTGGTAAATCCACTCACCACTCCCGGTATGCAATGGATCAGGTTGATTACTTGGCGTTTGGTTTTCCTAGAAGTTTCAGTCCTCACTATCAGGTCCTCTCTGATATGGTGGCACATGGTGCCATGTCTTCCCAGCTTGGGGTCCAAGACACAGCAACTATTTCTGTGACTCAGTCTGTCGCTCAGATTCTCACAGCCCTGTCCTCAGTGTAGGCAAACACAGATGAGATCCACTCACACTTCACAGTGTCTGCCCGGCATCCTGCACAGACCCCAGCAACAGGTTTACAATGTCTCTTTCCCCACACTGGTCTGTCTGAGCTCTTGTAATTTAGCCTGGGAAAACTGTGTAGTTCTCCTCCTCTGTATACAGGGAATTGTGGGCCACTCACTTGTATTGAGCAGCTCCCCTTTCCCTTGTCAGCGACAAGGGAGAAGAGAATTTCTCACAGAAAGCCACTTTGATCTTAGTGCAGCCGTCGGAGGTAGAATGAAAGGCAGACATGAAACTTCACAGCCTGTTCTGTCCTTTACACATCAGTACAGATGTGGGGGGAGTAGAGCAGGCGCAGGAACACACACGCAGCTTACTCCTCCAGCCAGCTCTGTCCCTGCTCACAGTGGCGATGGGTGGTGGTGGGGGGGCAGGGATCAATAGAATGTCGGTGGGCACCTGGCTGCACATGGTTGTGTCATCTCTAGACTAGCACACTAGTTCAAGATGATAAATGCCTATACAAAGATGATGCCATAATTTTGGGGAGAAAGGAAAATGATATAATTGTCAAGGAAGATATTGTGATTTATTTGAGAGGTAAAGTGTATGATTAGCTCAATCCTTTTATTTTACATTTAGGTAGGGAAGAGTTAAAACACCATCAGATTATTTTTTGCTGCCCATGTCCCTGTGGGTAGACAGTGCGGGCTTCGGTTTCTGGTAAGTGACACATAATGGGCTACTATGTGATGCATAGTAGCCCATTATGCTTTACCTTTGCAGGGAAATAAAGAGGAAGTAAAACCGACCAGGGTTTACTTCCTCTTTAAATGTAAGGAATTTTCATTTATCATAGGGAAAGTTTTCCCCATTGTTTTCTGGGACAACTTCAAATTTTTGTATTCCCCCCTCACTTCCTATTTTAGTGACAGTGGTCACCAGGACAAACAGAGGGTAAATCTCCCCAGTGAGAACACATAAAGCGTTATAAAGTTGACAAAGCATTGACAAAGTCCCCCACTCTATCCACATCTAAAAAAAATGCCTTTGCATACACATTAACTAATAACTGTAAGTCTTACACTTACAAATCACTTATCAGGAATGCAGTTAACATGAAAAAATATATCTGATGTTAGGTCTGTGTTTCGAACTCTTTACCATCTGATCACACTGCAAAAATAGCAACCACATTGCACAAAACAATAATTGTACCAGATGTAAATGCAGTGAAAGGACTAATGGTCATTGAAAAAAAGCTGCTCCATAATGTGCTTTGCTTAATATTTGGCAACCTTCTAGACTTGTAATGAATGCATTGCTCCATGCAAAATCATGTACCCAGTAGCTAAGGGACCTTCTCATCAAATGATGGAATATGAAAAGTTATGTATGAAGTTACTTTTTTACCCTTTTCCATTAACAGGTCAAGTGTGTTCATTTCAGCTCTAGGGGAATTTATCAGAACTGGAGCAGCTGTGCATGGCAACCAATCCACTTTTTAAATTTAATTTTCAAAGCTTTAAGTGGAACTAAAGTTCTGCTATAACTCACTGTGAACCGGCAGGCTTTTTATTGCAGAAGAAAAATGCATTTTTTTAAATCCTACAGTGTAGTGAAACACACTCACAAAACTTAACACCAGGTGCCAGAAAAAAAAATAATCCTCTGGTCCTAGCCAAAAGGCCTGGCCCTAAAGGCAGGTAAGAAAAAAAGCGTGCAATGGTGTAGTAACCATGGTACTGAAAAACTCATAGTTAGTTCCCTCACTGTGAGAATTTTCAGCACCCCTGGACTGCCATTCTAGGAACATGTACACCATGGGCTTCTCTCAACCTGGCCCCTGGCCAGGGCAGCGCAGCCCAGTTCCTACCAGGAAGGCATTCGAATTTAGGTATAGCCCTGCCATCAACCAGGGACAAGCCTGTGTGACTCAGACCAGATTCAACCCAGGAGGAAAAGGGCCATCCCACCATTCCCACCTAATTACATCAGGCTGTATACTAGACAGCACCCCCTTTCTAGAGGCGCTCTGTTCTAGCTCCTGATGACTGATACTACACTTGATCTTAGCCAAAAGGCTTCAATTAACTACACCTACCTACTTGATCACAGCAATCCATGGAATGAAAGCTGAGTTGCACATGTGCAGCTCAGCTTACGGCAGCCAACTCGATACTGTGCGCTGGGATCACTAGCTCCGGCACCTTTACATGAATGACGTCATCCCGTGACGGTCAATGAAGAGGCCCAAAAAAGGGCACACAAGAGAAGATCCCACCACTGGAGAGACCATTGAAAAGGTGAGTATCTCTGCCTTTAGTTCCGCTTTAACTAAACAAGTTGAAGTTAGAAGCTGATTGGTTGCCATGCACAGCTGCTCCAGATTCTAGCTACTCCAATTTGAATAAATTACCCCTTAAGAGTTTATCCTTCATGTGTAACATATACAGCACTTCAATGTATTGCTTTATAGTCTAGTTTGCTTGGGCTAAGCAAAGAAATAGGGATGCTGTCAACACTGTAAAAACAATATGTAGCATCAGTTACATAGAGTTTATCCACTTGCCGACCAGCTTCTGTACATATACGTCGGCACTTTGAAGATGGATATCTCGGTAACGGCAGCAGCTGCTGCCACAACCAAGGTATCCATCTCTTCAGGAGCCAGTCGTGTTTATGATAATGGTGGTCTCTGTGGTGGATTCACCGCGAGATCAACGTTATCGGCACCCGGAGCCATCGGCAGTGGCGGAGGCGATCAGGACCTGTCCATGGCCGGGTATGGAGACGAGTGAGGGGAAGATGGCCCCCACCCATCTCCATACCATAGCAGGGCGGAAGCTAAGTCATAACGTCACTTCCTCCCATACATCTTAAAGGGCCATTTTTTCAAAGTCATTTTTTCAAATGACAATTATTTTTTTTTTTTTATTGCACTGTAGTCCAAATATGATATCTGAGGACTTTTTGATCCCAGATCTCATATTTAAGAGGACCTGTCATGCTTTTTTCTATTACAAGGGATGTTTACATTCCTTGTAATAGGAATAAAAGTGACCCAATTTTTTTTTGTTTAACAGTGAAAAAATAGGTAAAATCAAATAAAATAAATAAGAAAAACATTTTTTTTTTAAAGTGCCCCGTCCTGACGAGCTCGCGCGCAGAAGTGAACGCATACGTGAGTAGCACCCGCATATGAAAACGGTGGTCAAACCACAAATGTGAGGTATCGCCACAATCGTTAGAGCGAGAGCAATAATTCTAGCCCTAGACCTCCACTATAACTCAAAACATGCAACCTGTAAAAATTTTTTAAACGTCGCCTATGGAGATTTTTAAGGGTAAAAGTTTGACGCCATTTCATGAGCGGGCAATTTTGAAGCGTGACATGTTGGGTATCAATTGACTTAACGTAACATTATGTTTCACAGTATAAAAAAAAATTGGGCTAACTTTACTGTTGTCTTATTTTTTTATTCAAAAAAAGTGAATTTTTTCCAAAAAAAGTGCGCTTGTAAGACCGCTGCGCAAATACGGTGTGAAAAAAAGTATTGCAATGACCGCCATTTTATTCTCTAGGGTGTTAGAAAATAAACAATATATAATGTTTGGGGGTTCTTTTCTTAGCAAAAAAAACTGTTTTAAATTTGTAAACACCAAAATCTGAAAACGAGGCTGGTCCTTAAGTGGTTATAGAGTATATAGCAGTGTTCTGGCAGTTGTACAGGGACTTCCCATCCCATTAGCGGAACAAAATTGATGCTGATCATACATTCATAGGTAGCCTTTAATTTTATCATTATATACAAGGCTTCCTCTGATTGGCTGTAGTGGAGAGGCATGCAGGTGACATCAAGCCAATCAGAGGAAGCCTTGAAAGCAGCCGCATTTATTCCTAAAAGCTTAGCCCAAAAAACATTTTTAAGTGATATCAAAGCTGAAGTTAGGCTTTAAAGTAGAACTAAAGACAAAAAATGTGTTTTCATTTTGGAAATAGTAAGGCACCCCTGTCTGTTTTTTTTTGTGTGTCCCATTGGGGCTATTTCCCATCACTTCCTGTCCCATAGCCCAACAGGAATTATGAAGAAATCCCTCCAAAGTGAGGTTCCTAGTAGAAGATTTTTTCTGTATTCCTTTTCTGGTGATAACCCACAATGTGGGAATTTCACTCTTGGTAATAATGGTAGACAGGAAAAATAGAGAGAGTGACTATTTCTAATGCGAACACAGACATAAAAACATTGCAGGAGTTCTAATCGCTCTCAGCTCTGTCTAAAAATGAAAATAAATTGCCTTTATTTAGACTTTAACAACTGAGGTAAACACATTAGTATAGATAATTTGTACTTTTAGTCCTTGAATAAATATGCAACCAAAATTTGTACGTTAATTTTAAACAATGAAAATGTTACCATCATTGTGATGAAGGCAGAGTCTACAAGGTAACCTTTCCTTGTGAGCTTCAAAGACACCACCGCTTCTGTCTCACACACCTCATACTTCGCTTGAAGTACTTCAATACGAGACCATTTCAGACTTAAACTGTAAAATAGTAAAAGACACAATAATATATTGTATTAATATTGCTGATAATAACTATACTAATGATTATACATGGCATGCACTGATAATGAGTAATTCCTTTTTCTATAATGAAAAGAACAATTTGAGACCAAAATCTCCTTAAAATTTAAGAGAAACAACCTTCTTACCCACTGTTTTTGGGGTCTCCATGAGGCTAACATAAATTCCTGTATACTGTACATAGTATCAAATAATAAAGAACATGTATGTGTGAGCCAAAAATCACATACACGTCCATTTCGGTTGCTACCTTTTCTGAGGAAAATCATATCAGCCTTTCGTATAACAAAACGAGAACAGCGCTATTACAACTAATGCATCACTATATATAAAACGATAAAGGAATAGTGCTGTCAAAACTAATATCAGCCTTTTGGTCTATTTCCTATTAAAGTGACACGAAACCCACATCATAAAAAACTAACAGTAAATGGTGTATTACACGCAGTTCATATTCAGTCACTATGAGATTTGTTTTCTGTATTCTGCAAAACAACCTGGTTGATCCTGATGCTCTCTATCTCCACCTTCTGTTCATGTCCCTAATTTAGCTAGGGATTTTGCAGCTGACTGGCAGAAATCTGCCCACAACATGTTTCCACAACATGTTATTTGATTTCAAATACATATTTGTATACCAATTTAAAACAGTTTATTGATATTATTTATATATTTATTTTTACTCTGTATTCCAAAGGCTGTTTTTTTATTTTGAACATGTGACCAGCTGCAGAGAACTAAAAGCTCCTCCTGCTTAGTTTTCCCTGCAGACAGGCTCGGTCACGTGACAGATGTAAATCAATTAGGAAAATGTACATGGATTTTTTTAACTAAAATAATTACAGTGCCATCATCCACATACGGAAATAGAAGGGATAATGTAAATGAAACAGTGTGTGTTTAGTATCACTTTAGCTTATTTGGCAACTAATCAGATTTTTACCAGGAGTCTTTCCAATGCCTTCCTTCTCATTCAAGGCAGCACTTCTGACACTCTCTATCTTGCTTGTTCTGCCAAACGTGGACCACTAAGGTCACAATCCCCCCACTAATCCCAGCACACAAAGACATGAATCTCTACCTGGAGGTTTTCCAGTGATGAGTGAACCAGAAAGATTATTGCCCTTATATCTATTTCACATTATTGCTGGTCTTCTAACATAAAAAATAACTGGCAAAAGGGTCCCTTCCACTCCTAACCAATTCATTTTCACATCTAAAATCTCATGCTTAATTTTGAAATTGACCTTAACATTTGAAGAAGGCAAGATCTTACGGATACCTACATATGCCTTATTTATTCAAATGACTCATTTATTTCTATTCTTAAAAAACTAACATACCTCTGCCCAGAAAGAAATCATCTCTTTCATCTACACTGTGGGACAAACACTTTATGCTCTTTTTTGGAAATACATGCCTGGCTCTGAAAGACATGTTAAGAGTATTGAAAAATCTCCCTGACCAGGTCAAGGACCACTACTTAGAAGCAGCGGGGGAAAACCCTGCACAAAAAGTTGAGTGTTCAGAACTGTATCATTTCAAGGCAGAAATAGACAGGGATTCCCCTGTTACATGTGCATGTAGGTTGAGGTAACCAATCTCAAAAAAGTTGAATACATTGTTTAGGATGTATATTTATTTCACCCATATTTTGCCCTGGAGTGTCTTTGAGTATTGTAGACTAATGGGACTTGTGTGGTTTGCTCTACTTCAGTAAGTTTTGCATTGAAAAAAAAAGCAAAAATCACTGCAACCAAAACACGTTACAGGTATAAATATAACAGCAAGAGCCCCTTCTACAAAACTACTGGTCACAAGTCCATAAACTAACTACGCAAATCTCCTCATATGCTCTGGAGCAGACCCCGGCTCAATTCCTCCTCCATCATTCCACTATATCGGCTCACGCTTACCGCAAATCCCTGGTAATACATTTAATTAACGCTGCCAAAATGTGCATTCCAATACACTGGGGTTCATCTCATATCCCGACCATCTCAGAATGGTTCAATCACATCAATAGATTTGCAGAAATGGAAGAATTAATCCATATAGCTAGAGACGCCCCATCAAAATTCGCACACACCTGGGCATGCTGGACACACTTCCGAACCACCGATAACTACAAAACAATGATGGGTCAAACACACAATGATGTCATGAAATGAGCACCTCATTCACCCTGAGCAATGAGCACCTCATTCACCCCTCCACATAAAACATTAGGTTGTCATATAGATAAAATATGGCTTCTGGTGGAGATCGAGGAGGCAGATCCCCTGCCTGTCCTTACCCCTTCCCTATCCTCCCCCCTTCCCCCCTTCTCCCCCTTCCCCGACCCTTACATTCATACAAAACCTTAGCTTCACTCTCCAAAGTAAGTCCTAATATATAACACCACCAAGCTGCTTCTCATGAAACAATTCCTCAATGCAAGAGAGCCGCACTTAAATCTATACCCCACACAACCACATAATGAATTAACCAAACACAAGAACCCATCTCCATTCCTATCGACACCATAAGTGGAAAGGGGTTCTTAAATACACAACGCATCACCCATTAGGAACCCAACAGTATAGGAGCTCTTTCCTTTCTTCCCTTTACGATTTTTGCTTCTTGCATGTATAATTTAAACTTAATAGTGATAAGTGGTTATTAGATATTAAGACGGAGAATAACTCATGTTGAGCTCGTTATATATGCATAAGCTTCATATCACAGATCTAATCCTAATACCGTTTTGTACACGTTTTGCTTACATGATGACAATGGCTGGCTTGTTATTTATAACTACAGCTGGAAATGGTGTAAGACCTAAGCAACTACAATTTGGGCCCAATGTGGGTGAAAAATGTTAGAGGGGTTTGACCAATGGTTTGGTCTCTGAGCTGAAGCCTGTCTTTCATTTACCTTACATTGGAGTTGAATACAGTGTGCCGTGGTATCTGCATGCCATACTAAGCATTACAGTGTTATTCAACTAGTATAAACACTTATTCTATACAGTATACCACTGTAGTCCTGTATACAGGTGCATCTCAAAAAATTAGAATGAAAAAGTTAATTTATTTCAGTAATTCAATTCAAAAAGTGAAAGTCATGTGTTATATAGATTCATTGCACACAGAGTGATATATTTCAAGCATTTCTTTCTTTTAATTTTGATGATTATGGCTTACAGCTAGTGAAAACCCAAGATTCAGTATCTCAGAAAATTAGAATATTGTGAAAAAGTTCAATATTGTGGACTCATGGTGTCACACTCTAATCAGCCAATTAACTCAAAACACCTGAAAGGGTTTCCTGAGCCTTTAAATGGTCTTTCTGCCTGGTTCAGTAGGTTACACAATCATGGGGAAAACTGCTGACTTGACAGTTGTCTAGAAGACAGTCATTTGATACCTTCCACAAGGAGGGGAAGTCACAAAATGTCATTGCGAAAGAAGCTGGCTCCTTTACCGAGTGCTGTATCCAAGCATATTAATGGAAAGTTGAGTGGAAGGAAAAAGTGTGATAGAAAAAAGGTGCACAAGCAACAAGGATAACCGCAGCCTTGAAAAGGTTGTGAAGCACCACACACAGACGTATCCAGGATATGGGCTACAACTGTCACATTCCTTGTGTCAAGCCACTCCTGAACCAGGGACAACGTCATAAGCGTTTTACCTGGGCTAAGGTGAAAAAGGAATGGACTATTGCTCAGTGGTCCAAAGTAAATTTTGCATTTCATTTGGAAATCAAGGTCCCAGAGTCTGGAGGAAGAGTGGAGAGGCACAGAATCCAAGTTGCATGAGGTCCAGTGTGAAGTTTCCACAGTCGATGATGATTTGGGGAGCCATGTCATCTGCTGGTGATGGTCCACTGCGTTTTATCAATTCTAAAGTCAGCACAGCCCTCTACCAGGAAATTCAAGAGCACTTCATGCTTCCCTCTTCTGACCAGCTTTATGGAGATGCTGATTTTGTTTTCCAACAGGACTTGGCACCTGCCCACACTGCCAAAAGTACCAGTATCTGGTTTAATGATCATGGTATCACTGTGCTTTATTGGCCAGCAAACTCACCTGACCTAAACCCCATAGAGAATATGTGGGGTATTGTCAAGAGGAAGATGAGAGACACCAAACCCAACAATGCGGATGAGCTGAAGGCCTGCTATCAAAGCAACCTGGGCTTCCATAATACCTCAGCAGTGCCACAGGCTGATCACTGCCATGTCATGCCGCATTGATGCAGTAATTCATGCAAAAGGAGCCCCGAGTATTGAGTGAATACTATACTGTACGTGGATATACTTTTCTGTAAGACAACTTTTCTGTATTTAAAATCCTCTTTTCTTTTATTGGTCTTATCTAATATTCTATTTTTCTGAAATACTGAATTTTGGGTTTTCACTAGCTGTAAGTTATAATCATCAAATTTAAAAGAAGGAAATGCTTAAAATATAGCACTCTGTGTGTAATGAATCTATATAATATATGAGTTTCACTTTTTGAATTGAATTACTGAAATAAATAAACTTTTGATGATATTCTAATTTTATTAGATGCACCTGTAAATGTCAAGAGTGTTTCCTAGGCTCATTTCTATTTTTTTCATGCTCAAAAGAGCAATTCTAATATATAGCCATGCTGAGGCTACATTTGTTTTTTCTGAACTGCCTAAATTTTAAATATCTATGTAAATAATCTAATAGTTAATTGCCAGCTTCCCTTTCAACACTAGCAAACACCAGACCATAAGACAAGAAGGACATCTAGTGGTGAAAATTTGGACTGTACGCTAACGTACATATTTATAAGGGAAATATAAGATATTGTCCCCATGTGTTACAATATTCCCCGGGTACCACTTATGCTGGATGTATTATGTGCCCAGCAAAACACACATTGATGCAGTAAAATGTTTGCAAGTTGCGTGTCAAAGCTTTCAACATTACGATTGTTCCAAAAATTCATATAAATCAAAGCATTTTTGTATGCGTTTTACAGCGTTCCAGTACAGTCCAGTGCAGGAAAAATGCACCATGTTCTACTTTTTTTTTCTGGAACTGCAAGCACTGGTTTGAACTATGCCATTGAAAACCATATAACCTACTTTCTATGCATTTTTTATGCAGAAAAAAAATGCACTGGACTGCATGTGGTGTGAACTGGCCCTCAAAAGGTAGAGCATGCTATAAAATTTCAAAATATCAAGATGCTTTCCAAGATAGACTATTTCCTCCTGTGGTAGGAAGTCATTGGATTTGCAGCCTTTAGGATCATTAACTTATATAGAGAATCTGTGCCGACTGGATCAGGCAAATGGACTCTGACATGGACATGCAGTTAGAGAAGGTTGTGGACCATAGATACTCATATGGGTATATAAAAGTCTAGCAACTACTCCAACTCGCAGCAGCTGATACAAGACCCAGCATCTAACCTTTAAAATAATGCATTGTAAACCTATATAAGGTTTAAGTTCAAAGTAGCATATTTTATATAAGACAAGATACATCTCTAAATGGAAACAATTTATAAGGAGAGGCTGAGGCATTTTCTCATGACACTGTCAAGCAATATGATTTCCTTATTAGATAAGAATATGTACAATATCAAAGACTGTTCAATGAAACTTACCAACTGTACAAAAGAAATGACCATGTGTCATGACTTACATTTTTGGTAACACTCTGTTTCCTGCTGGATCTGAAACTTCAAACTCAATAGCATCCTCATACACATCAAGTGAGGGATTTATGATGTATAATATGGATTTGTTGTTTAAATCCTTTTGAGTGAATTGCTCTTTAATAATTTTGCCTATTAATACAAATGGTAAAAAAAAGAGAGAAATAAAAATAAGGAAATGGGACTACACAAATGTACAGCAGAGTTTCTGGGGGCCCCAATCCTGTGGTACCAGGTCAGATCTGTCAGGTTGTGACATTAACTCGGCCCAAACACAATGAGGATATGGGTTTTCCTGGTGCCTGCTCTCAACAGTCGACCTCTCACCATCACTGGGCGGGCCAATTCTCCCTCTTCCAGCCACCACTAGTCCCATGCCCTGGCCAGTATCCACACTTATTTCTTGCTCCCCAGGTATAGGTCACAATGCACACCACCAGAATGACAAGGCTGTCTTTTTTCGTGCTGAAATTTTTCTTTACTTGTTCTTTACTTTACATCTTAACAGACTATACAACCTGGTAGTTCAAGGCAACATACAGTGCCTTGAAAGAGTATTCATACCCCTTGAAATTTTCCACATTTTGTCATGTTACAACCAAAAACACAAATTTATTTTATTGGGATTTTATGTGATAGACCAACACAAAGTGGCACACAATTGTGAAGTGAAAGGAAAAGGATAAATAGTTTTCAATTTTTTTTACAAGTAAATATGTGAAACCTGTGGCGTGCATTTGTCTTCAGCCCCCCTAAGTCAATACTTTGTAGAACCACCTTTTCTTTTTAGGTATGTCTCTACCAGCTTTGCACGTAGAGAAAGTGAAATATTTGCCTATTCTTCTTTGCAAAATGGCTCAAACTCTGTCAGATTGGATGGAGCGTCAGTGAACAGCAATTTTTAAGTCTTTCCACAGATTCTCAATTGGATTTAGGTCTGGACTTTGACTGAGCCATGTTTAGGGTTGTTGCCCTGCTAGATGTTTCACGGTGGGGATGGTGTGTTCAGGGTGAGATGCAGTGTTAGTTTTCCACCACACATAGTGTTTTGCTTTTAGGCCAAAAAGTTAAATTTTAGTCTCATCTGACCAGATTACCTTCTTCCACATATTTACTGTGTCCCCCACATGGCTTCAAATTGGATTTCTTATGGCTTTCTTTAAACAATGGCTTTCTTCTTGCCACTCTTCCATAAAGGCCAGATTTGTGTAGTGCATGACTAATAGTTGTCCTGTCCTGATTCTCCCACCTGAGCTGTGGATCTCTGCAGCTCCTCCAGAGTTACCATGAGCCTCTTGGCTGCTTCTCTTCCCTGGCCGTGGCCCATCGCATCATTTCCTGTTTGCAATGCCTTCTGGGAAGGGGTGGCAACTTCCTCTGACACTCCCGTTGCTATGGAAACCTGATCTGAAACCTATTACACTGCTTGTGCTGCACTGAGCATGTGCGAGATCTGCAAGGATGAGATCCAGGAAGAAATACAGTCTGGCTTCAGGTGCCCACACTTAAGATGGCCACGGCCTGCTGTAAGTTTATAAAATAACAAACTACTGCTATAAACTAACAAAACAGACCTTAGTTTACAGACTAACTTTACTAGAATACATTAAGCTTGTGTACTATAGGGGCATTTTTATTTAAAAAGTATCATTTTGGCCAGAACACCACTTTAACCACTTTAGCCCCAGAAGGTTTTACCCCCTTAATGACCAGAGCAGTTTTTGCGATTCGGCACTGTGTCGCTTTAACTGACAATTGCGCGGTCAAACAAAATTGACGTCCTATTTTTCCCACAAATAGCTTTCGTTTGGTGTTATTTGATCACCTCTGAGGTTTTTATTTTTTGCGCTATAAACAAAAAAAGAGTGAAAATTTTGTTAAAAAAAAAACAATATTTCTTTTTGCTATAGTAAATATCCCACATTTATTATTTTTTTAAAAAACAATTTTTTTCATCAGTTTGGGTCAATATGTATTCTTCTACATACTTTTGGTAAAAAAAAAATCGCAGTAAGAGTATATTGATTGGTTTGCGTAAAAATTATAGCGTCTACAAAATAGGGAATAGATTTATGCCATTTTTATTATTTTTTTTTTACTAGTAATGGCGGTGATCAGTGATTTTTAGCGGGACTGCGACATTTTGGTGGACAGATCAGACACTTTTGACACTTTTTTGGGACCATTGACATTTATACAGCGATCAGAGCTAAAAATAGCCACTGATTACTGTATAAATGTCACTGGCAGGGAAGGGGTTAACACTAGGGGGCGATCAAGGGGTTAACTGTGTTCCCTATGAGTGTTTCTAACTGTGGGGGGGGTTACTGGGACATGACAGAGGTCACTGTTCCCGACTACTGGATTCTCCCCATTCTGCCTGTGTACAAGGCAATTCGCGGCCTGCCGAAGGACATCGAGTCTTCCCGACCTGCGGGCACACTCCCGCAGGGTGCAGCAGGAACGAGCGCCCGCCCGCAACTGAGCCTGCGCGAGCCGCCGTACACCTACGGCGATTCGCGCAGGAGAGCCATTGTGCCGCTGTCAAATGATGGTGGCCAGTCCTAAAGCAGTTAAACTTCTCCACAACTTTATCCCTAACCGGTCTGGTGTGTTCCTTGTTCTTCATGATGCTGTTTGCTTACTAAGGTTCTCTTACAAACCTCTGAGGGCTTCACAGAACAGCTGTATTTATATTGAGATTAAATTACACACAGGCGGACTCTATTTACTAATTAGGTGACTTCTGAAGGCAATTGGTTTTACTAGATTTTAGTTAAGGGTATCAAAGTAAAGGGGGCTGAATACAAATGCACCCCACACTTTTCAGATATTTGTAAAAAAATTGGAAAATCATTTATCATTTTACTTCCACTTCACAACTACAGTGGGGCAAAAAAGTACTGTATTTATCAGTGTATTACACGCGCCAGCGTATAACACGCATCCCAAGTTTAGGATGGAATTTTAAGGAAAAAAAAAGGGAAGTTCAAGGAAAAAAACTTACATTTAAATGCCCATCAATGCAGCCTTATTAGTGTCCATCTGCAGCCTTCCCCAGTGTCTTTGCAGCCCTGTGTCATTATTGCAGCCTTCCCTGTGTCATTGCAGCCTGTGTCATTGCAGCCTTCCCAGTGTCTTTGCAGCCTTGTGTCTTTTAAAATTGACGCCGATCGAGATACACAAAGCCGAGTGTACTTCGGCTAGACTCGGCTCTGCTCACAGTCAGGGGCAGGACTGCGAGAGGAGAGAAGCGAGCGCCGCCGACATACACAAAGCCGAGTGCACTTCGGCTAGACTCGGCTCTGCTCACAGTCAGGGGCGGGACTGCGAGACGAGCCGAGTCCAGTCGAAGTGCACTCGGCTTTGTGTATGTCGGCGGTGCTCGCTTCTCTTCTTTCGCAATCAGTGGAGATGGGCGGGACTGCGAGAGGAGCCAAGTCCAGCCGAAGTACACTCGGCTTTGTGTATGTTGGCTCCACTCGCTCCTCTCCTCACAATAAGTGGAGATCGGCGGGGATCAGCGTATAACACGCACCCATGATTTTCCCTGATTTTAAGGGGAAAAAAGTGCATGTTATACGCTGATAAATACTGTATTTAGTCAGCTACCAATTGTGCAAGTTCTCCCACTTAAAAAGATGAGAGAGGCCTGTAATTGTCATCATAGGTATACCTCAACTATGAGAGACAAAATGTGGAAACAAATCCAGACAATCACATTGTCTGATTTGGAAAGAATTTATTTGCAAATTATGGTGGAAAATAAGTATTTTGTCAATATCAAAACTTCATCTCAATACTTTGTTATATATCCTTTGTTGGCAATGAAAGAGGTCACACGTTTTCTGTAAGTCCTCACAAGGTTGTCACACACTGTTGCTGGTATGTTGGCCCATTCCTCCATGCAGATCTCCTCTAAAGCAGTGATGTTTTGGGGCTGTTGCTGGGCAACAAGGACTTTTAACTCCCTCCAAAGGTTTTCTATGGGGTTGAGATCTGGAGACTGGGTAGCCCCACTCCAGGACCTTGAAATGCTTCTTACGAAGCCACTCCTTCGTTACCCGGGCAGTGTGTTTGGTACCATTGTCATGCTGAAAGACCCAACCATGTTTCATCTTCAATGCCCTTGCTGATGGGAGGAGGTTTGCACTCAAAATCTCACGATACATGGCCCCATTCATTCTTTCATGTACGCGGATCAGTCGTCCTGTTCCCTTTGCAGAGAAACAGCCCCAAAGCATGATGTTGCCACCCCCATGCTTCACAGTAGGTATGGTGTTCTTTGGTTGCAACTCAGCATTCTCTCTTCTCCAAACACGACGAGTTGTGTTTCTACCAAACAGTTCTACTTTGGTTTTATCTGACCATTTGACATTCCCCCAATCCTCTTCTGGATCATCCAAATGCTCTCTAGCAAACCTCAGACGGGACCAGACATGTACTGGCTTAAGCAGGGGGACACGTCTGGCACTGCAGTATCTGAGTCCCTGGCGGCGTAGTGTGTTACTGATGGTAGCCTTTTTTACGTTGGTCCCAGCTCTCTGCAGGTCATTCACTAGGTTCCCCCGTGTGGTTCTGGGATTTTTGCTCACCGTTCTTGTGATCATTTTGACCCCACAGGGTGAGATGTTGCGTGGAGCCCCAGATCGAGGGAGATTATCAGTGGTCTTGTATGTCTTCAATTTTCTAATTATTGCTCCCACCATTGATTTCTTCACACCAAGCTGCTTGCCTACTGCAGATTCAGTCTTCCCAGCCTGGTCTTCACCATAGTGGAGTTTGGAGTGTGGCTCTTTTAGATTGTGGACAGGTGTCTTTTATACTGATAACAAGTTCAAACAGGTGCCATTAATACAGGTAATGAGTGGAGGACAGAGGAGCCTCTTAAAGAAGAAGATACAGGTCTGTGAGAGCCAGAAATCTTGCTTGTTTGTAGGTGACCAAATACTTATTTTCCACCATAATTTGCAAATATTTTTTTTTCAAAAATCAGACAATGTGATTGTCTGGATTTGTTTCCACATTTTGTCTCTCATAGTTGAGGTATACCTATGATTACAATTACAGGCCTCTCTCATATTTTTAAGTGGGAAAACTTGCACAGTTGGTGGCTGACTAAATACTTTTTGCCCCACTGTATGTGCCACTTTATGTTGGTCTATCACATAAAATCCGAATAAAATACATTTACGTCTTTGGTTGTAACATGACAAAATGTGGAAAAGTTCAAGGGGTATGAATACTTTTTCAAGTCACTGTAGCTTGCAAAAGTATATTACTTAATGGTTCTGTCAAACAATGCTGGTTATGTACAGCACTTTCAGGGTTTTCTTTGATAGTATCCTCCAGCTATATGGTTACACAATAAAGAGAACATATGTGGCATTCTTACGAAGGGGGAGCCCACAACAGGTGCTCTACATTTCTAGCAGAACAGGCCTCAAGGATCCCGCAGGGGCTAAGGTCCAGCAATTTTGACTGACTACTGTGTTCTTCCCTGGTCCACACACTACTCCCTATCTGCACTCTTTCCTACTACTTATCTCCTAGCTGGACAGTAAATAGGGACCTCTAGTGGGAAACAAGGTATAGGCTAACTCTGACCCCAGAATGAGTGACACAAGAGTCCTATAGGCTCACAATAGCCCCCAAGAGCTATGTTGTGTAGCACTTACCTGAAGTTACATTTTCCAGGTGACTTTTCTGAGGTGCACTTAATATTTTGAATGTGATGTTTTCATCCTCCGTCCCAGGATCTGTAACCTTTAATTCTCTAGATGTAATGTAGATTCCATATTGGCCATCTCTAATAAGCTGAACTTTAGTAGCACACTGAAGAATAACTATTTTGGGACTGGTATCATCTGGAAAGTCCACCTATGCAAACAAAAAGTAATTTTTGCACAAAAGTAATTTTAGATTGTCAATGCATGAACCCTAAACTTAAAGAGTCGTGTAGCAATAAAGCAGAAAGTATATATATGACAGGCCTGGACTTCTCAAGTGTCTCTGTGGGTGTTTGTAGGATGGTATAAAGCAGGCTATACTGTCTAGTCTTAAAGAGCCTGAATTTAATAAAATGGTAATCTATCATGCTAGTTTTTACACTTTGGATAGGACATTGGCCTTGGTACAGTGCAAGCACTATTTGTTCAATGGACTTAACAAATCATTGTATTGTTATTACTAGTGTTTCCTTGATGGACATTGGGGCTTTGTGAGTGCTATAGTAAAATTCTAAATTTAGATGCAGTCAGCATACAGTAGAATCATGCAGCTTGTGCATTATGACTACAATAAACTTCTACATATAATGCAGGCAAAAAAATTATCACATCACATGAAAATTATTCACACAGACTTTTAGTAAGTATTTGTTTTGAAATTTCAAAATTACCGTGTTATTAAACCCTAAAAGTAAAAATGCCCTTTACATTAAGCTACACCGAAATAGTGTAAAATATAGATTTTTTTGGTGCCCCCAATCATTTTGTTCTTTTTTTACCAGCCTATGAAACCTTGCTCTGTTGAGTTATTGCCGATAGGGTGTCTCCTTTGTCTCCAGTGCCTTCCTGGTGACACCCAGACATGCGCACTCCTGCTGCCTGGTGCCTTGCATGTGAGATGCAGCACAGTAGGGGCCACTGCCTTTCAGTGCTCTGGTGCTGTGCTCAGTCGGTGTGTGCATGGTCAAGCCATTGACACCGTGCCCAGACGGAGCCTGCACAGTACTATGCTTTCAAATCTGAGCATAGTACTGCACATGTGCTGGCCAGGCAAGGCATTAAAGTGGATGTAAACCCTCACATATACCCAGTGAAGTGAACAGCCTGAGATGATACACAGAGATGAAACAAATCTCTGTTTTAAAATCAGTTTTACATGTATATCTGCTGTCTTCAGCTTGCTATATTCTTTAAAAAGTGAGGATCGTGTTAGAGATTTTTTCTTCCTGTTCAGCACTGGGTGTGGACTTTTGGCATACACTGTGTGACAGCTGATTGGAGGTAAGGCATACAACCCCCCTCCACATAGGCAAAGGAAGGAAGGAATATGCAGATCTGTGCTGTGAATAGACAAGCACTCTGCTAATCTATTTATAACACCCACCCCGACACAAATTTCAGGCTGGTTTTAGCTCAGTTGTCAGAGAACTTGTTGGAAGTTATCATGCTGATAACAGAAGAACGGAGCAGCAGAAAGACACGGGAGTTAGGGCTGTGGAGAGAGATAAGAAAACACTACAGATATACAGTTTGTGCTTAGGTCAAATTTCATGAATCAGGTTTACATCCACTTTAACCGCCCTCTACTGGGCATGTGCTGCTCAAGCACAGTGCCAAATCTCAGAAAGAGTGGAGCCCATAATGCACATGTGCTGACAGCATCAGCTTCCCATGACTGCACACGTTAGTCAGGCACAATGCCAAAGCACTGAAAGGCAGTGGCTCTACTGTGCATGCATCTCACATGCAAGGCACCAGGCAGCGGTTACAAGCTTGTTGAGATGTCCCAAGGGAAGCACTGAAGATAAAGGTGACATCTTATAGGCAGTAAGTCAACAGAGGAAAGTTTCATAGGCTTTTAATGCTGTAAAGATTGTGCAAACCTGAGAACAGGAAGCAATGGAGACAAAAGGTTACACACTAAAGAGAACAATTACTACATTTACTTATTTACTTTTTCTAGAAGGGTTTAATATCAGCTTAAAGTATATGTAGCCCCTAATCGTGAACTTTTCTTGTTTGCTCTCTTATGGTATTTGAAAATTGAAAGCATTTTGTTATATCTTTTCCAAAAAAAATAAAAATACTTGTTGTTTCCAGAAATCTTGTTACCTAACATGCTGTGCATTCTGACTGTGATACACGATTAAAGATACCATTTTATCTAGCTAGCTCTGTGAACTACAAAGCATCTCTCCTCGATATCATAGCAGCATATATTAATGCATATGTTTGTATGAGGATCAAATGTAAGGCCAGTTTTACACAGATGTAAGAATTTACTGATGTTTATTCTCAGGATCTTGTTGACAGAAAGATCCAGAGTAATATGTTCCATGAGGACTTTGCGTAAACATGCGTATGTGAACACAAATGTGATATTTTTTTTCACTGCAAGTGTTGCAATAAATGCATGTACAAATGCGTAAACATGCGTATAGACACATAAACGCATGTACGCACATAGGGTTACTGCACTTAAATGGAAACATTTCTATTTTTATTTTACAGCTCTGTATTTATCACTGTACTCACTGTATTACTGATCTTTACGCAGCTGTGTTCATTGTTCCATAGACAACAATTCATCTATATTCAGATCAGTAAAAAAAAGTTGTTGTTTTTTACTACCGTGTGCAAGAGGCCTAAATCAGCACCTCTAGAATAGCAGAAAGAAGGAGGTGGGTTAAGCATGGTTTCCGTAAAACGTATTTGCATTTACACTAAGAGTCAGCATGTGACCACACCCATGTACTCTCTTCCCTAAAATGCAAAATATTCATTGTATCTGTCCATACTTTGCAATGTCCAAATCAAACATCTGATCATTTGCTACTGTCTGTATACTAATCCAACATTTTAAAAGAACCAATGGAGATTCCACTTTGGTTTAACAGAGTTTTCTCTGGGAAAGACATTGTAACAGTTAAATCTTGCTGATACAGTAGAGTATTCGTGTAAGAGTTACCAAGAAGGCCTAATATTAGTTTCATACATACTAGAAGGTTTGGTGTATTTTAGTGTTGTCTTTCAAATTTACTTCTCAGTTTAAGTGTCAACAAGAACTAAAGATAATGGCAATCACTGCTTACTGGCAATGTGCCCCAATTTTGTATTCTCTAAAGAATGTTGGTATTGCAGACAATGGGGAGTAGTTTCATGTTCTTGGATGGAAGCCATACTTTGTCTGTCAGAGTGAAGCAATAATAGATACTTCCATCCCCTATACAATTCCCCAGACATCACTGAGCTTGAGACCTTACTCTAATATGAGATTCCTGTTTATTTGGGGTGGTTTAATTCCACTTTATATTGCAGTTCTTTTGTTTCAAACATACTTCCCAAATTTACATAACAATGAGATATATGAAGAATTACTAAACAATAGCCTAATTAAATGCACTCATTTCAGCTATCATTCCATTCATACTTGGGGAATATCGTGTTAGAATGGATGTAGTTTTATTCCTAATAGCCTGTGTGAAATAAACATGTACCATCAGACTTGCTTCCATCTATCTAGCTGAGGTGGAAGTTGAAGTACCAGCATTTGTCATGCCAGATGTTCATAAAATGAATGGGAGAAATGTAGAACATGAAGTCACTGGACAGTAACACCCAAGAGTGCAATCTATTTTTCTGGTTCACAAGTGAGACCTATTTATAAAGAATTTGCAAAATCAAGTATCTTGCCTTTTTCCAAATTCATTATCTTTTCATAGGTCCATTTTGCAGTATTTTATTTAAAAAAAAACAACATTGTAGAAGGAGTTGGATGAATGAGTAAAAACTACCTCCCAAAGAAAAAAGCCTGTACACCTAGAACCAGGTTTGTACCACTTAAAGTAATTGGATTATGGAAGCTTGAGCATAGAGAAATATTATTTTCAATGATTACATGAAAAGCTACAGGAAGCCACCAGATAAACAGATTCTGCAGTAAAAATTGTGTAAAATCTAAACCCTAAAAGAAAAACAAACAAGCACAAAAAACAATAAGGAGCAATAGAGAAAAAGAAAAAAGTCCCGACTTTCTAAATAGCCCCCCCCCCCCAAGACTCTGGCCATGCTAAGACAAGCTACAGTATCAGCAGAAAGTTATTCTCAGTTATTACAACCTCAGTGTAGCCTATACTTTTATTAACTGAACACCCAATACGTATGAATGTTCTTTCCAGAGAATCCATACAGCAGAGTAGTCCAAGCAGTCCAAGGAACAACAAGTAAGAGGAAATTTGTCCAAAGCCTAATCTAAGACAGTTTTTATCAAAACAAGTATGTCAGGACTTGAGTCACTTGCTGGTGGCACTGTTGTCCCTAGAGCTGAAAGACACAGTTTACGTGGCCACCAGCTGGTGTCTCCCAGCAGCCAGCTTATCCTAGTAATTAGGCTTCACCTGATACTGGAGTGGAAGGTATACAATCCCTCCCTTAGTGGATATTGTTGCCTCAGTGTTCTGCCTGTGAGCAATGTTTCTGCCTGATCCTTTATCTTGAATCCTGTGTCTTGTATACTGTGACCTGCTTCCAGTACCCTGTACCCTATACCCTGCATCTATCACTTTGTATCCTCCCCTTGTTCCCAGTCCCAGTCCTGATCCTGCCCTGATCATGTGCTCCCTCCATTTTTGTACATAGCCAGTGTTAAGTTGTTGTTCTGGGTTTGCTGCACATTCACGTTTATTTCTTACTTTTACCTTGTTCGTGGTTTGTTGGTGTTGGTATTTTCTCTTTATTTGATTAGCATGACACCATGTCAAATTCTACCTTTTAACCATGATATTGCGTTTTTGATTTTTTTCCCCAATATGTTGCAATACTTACTTGTATAATGAAAGGTACTGGTTCAAATTGCACTTTCCCATCAATTATAAAGCCTTGATTCGACCTGTCCGTCACAACAAATGTGAATTTGTCAATCTGAGCATCTTGACCACTGTGTCTGTAGGCAACATCCATGTTATCAATATCTCTTTGGGTAAAGTTTTTCTGCAGGAATGAACCTCTCACATATATATGTCCATACTGAGGCTGTTCCATAATCAGATATGTAATATTTTCAGTTGCTGTGTCAGGATCCATGGTATGAAGAATGTCTGGGGAGATCAGAGCCACCGATCCTTTCCTCTGCTTAAGACCGTAGTTCTTTGATAATGTTGGGGGAGTCCTATCAACCATCTCTACAGTAACTTGTAGGGTCCCATGTTTTGTCTGCAGCCCATTACTGACAAGGAATCTGGCAAAAAGAGGCAAGGTAGCCTTCAACATGTGTTCCTGATTCACCATCTACACAAAAGAAATAACAAACCTTTACTCAAAGGTTTTTCTAGTAGAGTTTGTGAACATCTTAGATCGTCTAAGATCTTACAGATATTGGGGCTGATGTATGGAAAGCATGCTATATAAAAAAGTTATTGTCCCCAACCATTTTTGCAGTCCATGATGTGAAAATAAAAATGGCTTCAAATTGCTGATTGCAACATTTTTTTCTGTTAGCACACTTTTCGTGCATCAGTCTCTATATAATTCTCTTCAAGGAAAGTACATCTTATCTGATGGCTTGGCCAACTTTAATTCAATTTTAATAGATTTTACTATAAACTGCTGAGGAGGGAAGCATGGAGAGTATGTGTATCTGTTTGGTGGCTGAAGTTTAATCCATGCTTCCAATTTTCTGAGCTGCAACGTCAAAGCTAAAGAATTTTTGAAAACTAGCGCATGTACTTCAGTGAAAATATTTGGGAAATTACTGCGCTAAACCAATCATATGAAAAGCTGCTAACACTAAAACAAAGTCAAAGAAATATGTGAAGACACAGTGTAGCGCAGAGAACCATCAAAAATACAACATACTAAAAGTGCATTAAAAATCTGTAAACATATAATGCTAATGTATACAGGAAAAATAATGATATATGCAAAAAAATTATTAATAATGATAAAGTCCAGTAACTGAACCCATGAAAACGTGAAATCACCAATAAAGTGAGCTTATTTCACAAATTTGAAAGATTTGAGATCCACTCTTAAAATTACACTTGGAATAGTGAAATAGAGTGTGACTGGTCGTTGAGATGCCAAAAATAGTAAAAAAAAGTTTAAAAAAAATCTTCCACCAAGAAAGTATAGATGTATACTCTTACCAGACAGAGTGGACCCACATGCCAGCGGCAGTGAGTCAGTCGAGCTTGTATCATCCAAAGCCTGGGACTCGAATGTTGCACAAGGCTGGATGAAACTGGAACCCGGTTGGGGAACAATCCAAAAGTAGGTATTGTTCTCACTTGGACCTTTGCAGCTCTCCCCAGATAGGACTAGCCTGATCCCCAGGCCAAGAGCACTGGCTACATGTTCTAGGTGAGATTTAATTACTAGTGGGGAGACTCCACTGCCGCTGGCATGTTTCATGTTTTCATGGGTTCAGTTACTGGACTTTATCATTACTAATCATTTTTTTGCATATATCATTATTTTTCCTGTATACATTAGCATTTTAATGCACTTTTAGTATGTTGTATTTTTGATGGTTCTCAGCGCTACACTGTCTTTTTGCATGTACTTCAGTCTCTATATGTGTCAAAGTTTACAACTGACACATACTACATGTTGTTTAAACAAGATTAAATGACTGCTATTATTTGTTCTCGTGCCCCCTCAGCTGGCATGCCTTGAATATATAGCTTGGAATTTTCTCTTTGAGGACCAAATGTTATAAAGAAATTAAGTGGCAGCAGGAGGTGAGTTGGCATTACTGTCAGAAATAGTATCCCAGGTATAATATATGCTTATAAACACCATTAGTTTAGCTTTTACAATTTAGTTGTTTCGTTTTTCCTTACACTTACCCAGTGTGTTTCTCCATTTAATAGGGAGAAAACTGTATGCTCTAGGGATGGCATTACATCAAAGAATATCATCAAACACATGCTAGGGGCTTGTTCACATCTGAGCTATGAAAATGCTGGATAAAAAAAGATCTTTGATTTTCAAAATGCAGTGGAGAGGTATCCTAAGAGGAAGCATACCCCAGCACTGTGTACACCATGCATGCAGAAGTTTGAGAGCCATAGCTCACCACATATAAGAGCACATATGTGAACTAATCCATTGAATGAAATGGTTCTGTTCTCATAAGCTTATATCATGATGAGCTACAATATTATGTGGTAAACCACCACCATCTAAATGAGTCCTAAATTATTTTATTTTTTTCATTTTATCCAGTGCAGAAGTAATTGATCATTTAAAAAAAGATATATTTATTGAGGTGAGATGCTCAATAAATGCCATTGGCTGATTCTTGACAGGCAGTAAAAGATTTTTCTCAGTACTGTTCTACAGATCCAGTGTGTCAGCAACAATCCACTAATTCACTGCTCTACGCCACAAATCTGGTGAATAACTGGCTAAGCTGAAACAGTTAAAATTTGAGAGTAAAAGTCTTTGGTGCTCAGCAGGGGCCACATCTTCAATTGAACATTACAGATCCTCTGTGCTGCCTGCAGCTCCATGGTGATGGAACTGGCTACAGAGGCTGCCATCTGTCATGGAATTTGAAAAGATAAAGAGAAAAAAAATGCAGAGGAGCAGTAAATAGTGCCAATTCAATGCAAAATCAAGCCAGCGTGTCAAAATGGAGGACATTTGCTTCTGTACTTGGCATACTGCTGCCGGCACCTGATGTCAGGGGTTGCTAATCACTCGGTGTCATCTGTCCAAACAAGAAGTGCCACATTCTTCTTCCAGCCCAAAACCATCAGACAATGCGTAGTAATATTTCAGACTTGCGGAAAGTGCAGTAGTGGAACATTAAATCTGATCACTCAGACACACATTAATTGATGTTGCCCCGGCTGTTCTGGCCAGCTCCCGATTATAGCCAAGGGAAGAACACCAGGTTAGCAGACATACAGGCCCTCGCCAGATTTTTAACAGCAAGAAATGTTAATTAAAAGAGTTTTAAAAATGAACGAGTCTTTGTTTTAGGGTTTCTAATTATATTTCTATTCTAAAACAAAGGATTTTTATACCACTAAGCTGGACTGGTGATGATCTCTTGTGAGCTGACACTGTAACACCAGGTGCCATCATGCCACTACCAGATGCAGCAACTACTGAAAACACTCAAGAGCATACATGTTTCCAGTTTTTGCCTATTAATGCTTTAATGACACAGGGCCCGAACACTCTCTGTTTATTGGATTTTTTATGCCACAATAAAATGTGTCAAGGTTTTATAATAAGTCAAAATGAAAAATATTTCAAATACAGTCAAACCAATAGGAACTGTTGCTATAAAATGTAAATAACAGGAAACAGCTCTCTCATGGATAATCTGCTAATGTTTTAACAGAAAAGGTAATCAGCAGAATGATCACACAGGGAGTAACTGTAACATACAGTTTACAACACAGGTGCAAAGTTGCATAATGCAAAACAGGTTCAGATACGAAAGAGCATGCATACAGCATTGTAGAATAATACAGATTATGAAAGCTGCACACATATAGACTTTTCACAGCAATGTCTCTGTGACTCAGTAACATGTGGCTGCATAGAATAGTTTCTATGAGATTCTATAACAACAGAGTGTCTAACTGAGAAACACTGGTAGTTGCTATTATCTTCATAGACAGCATCTCTAACAGTCAAGTCCACGGTAGCTCTAGTAACACAAGTGAACAGCTGGAGGCATCCAAAGCCCAAAGACAGAGAGGGACCACTCCACTGGAACTGTAGCACGCTGGTAGCAATTGGTGAGGTGCTTGGTCTTCAAGAAAAGCTGCATGCTAATATTTACCAGCCTGGCTGCCTGCACTCCTGTTCTTACAGTGGAGGGCCTCTCACTTGGCTACAGATCACCTGCCCAGATAACTTACTAATTTCCCTGGGTGTGTCCATGAATCCAGGAAGTTGTGGGAAATAGAGTTAAAGGGGCCTGCATCTGAGTATGGTGAGTAAATGGGAGCTCTAATACAGAGTTTTAAAATGGACCTGTTTCTCTCAATAGAGAAAAACTGCACGATACAGATGTGCTTTATTACAGCCATGGAGCTTTCACATACTACAGTTAGTAAATGTATGCACTCGAGACATAGAACCAACTAGAACTAATCATCTTTCCTGATTGGCAATTGGTGATAAAAAGACCTCCCATTGTGTACTGCCCATTTTAAATTAATATACAGTTGCAATGTTTTTATTTGGCCTATTCTGTCAACCCACAATGTCTATTGATTGCTCTTAATAATTTATACAGTTGGATTAATTTACTAAGATAATTGTAACAATAAAGTGTATGTAAACCCTATATCTATGTTTCACTATGTTTGGCATCCTGCCTCACTGTATACAGCTTTCTTAAAGTAGAACTATAGACAAAACTTTTTTTTCTAGAGCAAGGGAAGGTTATGTAGCACCCTCTAGGTAGGTAGGTGCTAGATTTAGGATTTTTGGAGGCCAGGTAAATTTAGGCAGGCTTGGCTGGCAGCCAGGCCTGTTTGTTTTGATCTGATCAGGGCTGGGAGTGGCTCAGCTGGTGACTCACAGGCAGCATCACTGAGACCTCCCTTTTCTTTCCAGAGTTTTCTAGAAAGATCTGGAAAGAGAGGAGGAGAGGAGAGGTGGAGCTGCCTGGGGTGTTTTAGGGAGCCCTGACCAATTCCCAACCTTGTTCGGCAGGAGGCAGGCCTCCTCAAATACCCAGGGTCAGCCCAGCTGGGGAGGAGTTGTTCAGGTGGAAGAGCTGGAGATGGAGTGCTAGGCTGTCGGGGCCTTTGAGGGAGCTCCCCAGTCTGGAAGGGGATGACCTTGGGCCTGGGCTCGGGTGCAGACGGAACCCTCGTACAAACCACAGGGGTGTCCTGGACAGGAGGCACAGGAGGAGCAAGAGAGGAGGATGCAGTCTGGGATGGGTGCAGAACCAGCGATGTGGACTGTGGTGTCATGGGCAGTGGAGAAGGGCAGCTGCAGACAGGAGGGCTGGCAGGACCTGAAGATTGGTTACTGGGCTCAGTAGCTGCATGTAGGACAGCTAGCACCAGAGACTTTCTATGTTACTATACTATAGGGGACCGCAGTCCCTGCCTGCAAAGGGAAAATGCTAAGGCCTGGCTGAGCCAGTGTCAGGCCTAACCACTTTGTACTAGCTGTGCCTGAAGATTAGAGAGGAAGCGATGTGCAGGAGGAAAAAGATGTGAAGATTAAAGAGGAAGCGATGTGCAGGAGAAGAAAGATGTGAAGATTAGAGAGGAAGCAATGTGCAGGAGAAGAAATGGAGTGTATATGGTTGTCCCAAGTAAGTTCTACCAATTCCACAGGGCATCCCATACTTCCCTTACCCCATCTAAGTTCAATCCCCTCAATAAAACAAAAAACAAAAAAGCACATAGACTGTTCTATATCTCTGAGTGTCTGAGAGGTGAATGCCGGACTGGGCGGGGTGACAGGTGGCTCCTACGGGGGGTACCGCTACAGTTATAACCCCTGTCAGATTTTTTTTCACCATCTCTGTCCCATTGCAGAGATTTGCCTTCACTTCCTGACCCATAGCCAAACAGAGAGTGACAGGAAATTTCAGCCAATTAGGGGAATTCCTTGGAGCCCCCCTCAGGTCAACAGAATTAGCATCCCCATTGGAAGATTTCCCCTCTATTACTTTTCTGGGGACAACCCAAAATGTGTGATTTTCCTTTACTTTCACTTTCAATGATAAAGGTAAACAGGACAAGTAGAGAGGGGGAATTGCCTTAACAGGGGCACAGACAGCAATAAAAACTGACAGGTGTGCCAATCTTTCTGCACACTAGTTTTGCCTTTAGTTATGCTTTAAGCAAATTTATTGAAACATTTGCTAAGTTTCTTACCTAGAGATATTGCCAGTAACAGGATTTTTCTGTTTCAGGCTGGCAACTAAACTTCTGCCTCATGATTAGCAGCATCATTGTTAACTTGCTGTATGTCCTCCTTCAGTTGGCTTTTGGGCTGCCTATCGTTAGACCTGATAGACAGACCAATAGTTAGCTGAAGGAGATTACACAGAAGGCCGACAATGCTAAAGATGGTTCAAATCTTGGTTGGTTCAGCAGGAGCTCACTGAGATTTGAATCATGTATGGGCAGGCTGAATCCATCAATTTGGGTTCAAACAGTCTGCCAGATTTTACATGCGATTATTGCAAGGGGCTGTTATAGCTGCTAGCAATACTCACTGCCTTCTCCCGACAGGGACAGCTTTGCCCACCGCAAGAAGACAATGTCTCGGCAGGATGGATTGCTGTATCAACACTGTTTGTGTTGATGGGGGAATCAAGCACATTTTCTGAAATAGGTGGTTATAGGTGGTTGCAGGAAAGAAATTTGCTTTGTCTATGGCTGGCCTTAATGTTGTCAGCCTTTAACAGAAAGTACTGCTATTGTCAAGAATTTTTCAACAATTCACAAAAACTTATTTGTGTAAGAAAATTGTATACAAAGAGATATACCGTATTTATCAGCGTATAACACGCACATTCATTTTTAAGAGGGGAATTTCAGGAAAAAAACTTAAATTTTAAATAAGGAACTTTAAAGCAGAATAAGGGTCAGTGCCCATCTGCAGCCTCACCATTGCCATCAATACAGCCTGATCAATGCCCATCTGCAGCCTCAAAAGTGCCATCAACGCAGCCTCATCAGTCCACATCAATGCAGCAGCCTCACCATTGCCATCAATGCAGCAGCCTCACCATTGCCATCATTGCCATTGCTTGATCAATGCCCATCTGCAGCCTAAAAGGGACAAGCGCCGACAGATTACATACAGTGAGAATCTCCTATGATAGACAGAACAGTGGTCCAACGGCGGCCCAGGAGACGGGACTTCCTATTACAGAGGCCCCCAAGTAAACAGGAGATTTGCACTGTATGTAATCTGACGGCGCTCGTCCTGCCCCCTCTCCCTGTCCCCTCCGAGGCACATAAAATTGAAGTATCGGCGTATAACACACACACGTTATTTGCACCCGATTTTAGGGTGAAAAAGTGAGTGTTATACACCAATAAATACAGTAATACCAAACATTAACCAATTAGCGACCGCCCTATAACAGTTTTACTGCTACAGGGTGGCAGCTGTGCGGTGGATCACATATATATACGTGATTCTTGTCTTCCACCTGCAGGGGGTGTGAACATGCCATTGGCGGACCACTTCTGCAGTGAAAATTCACACCAGAATCTGATCTGCGGGTGTTGGGCACTTGATGCTCTCCGGCACCCGCCTATCGCCGCTAAACTACACAGAATGGGGATCCACCTATGCGAACAAGCAGATCCTCATTCTGACAGGGGGGAAGGCATGGATTATGTGTTCCTGCAAAGCAGGGACTGGAATCCATGTCTTCCCCTAGTAAAAGCAGCACACTGTACATACAAACACTGGGTAGGCACACATTTATTTATGATTGCCCTAGATGTTTAACCCCTTCCCAGCCAGTGTCATTAGTACAGTAACAGTGCATATTTTTAGCACTGATCCCTGTATTAGTGTCACTGGTTTTCACAAAGTATCAAAAGTGTCAGTTAGTGTCCGATTGTCCACCACAATATTGCAGTCCCTCTATAAGTCGCTGATTGCTGCCATTACTAGTAAAAAAAAAGAAAAAAATTTCATAAATATATCCCATAGTTTGTAGGCGCTATTTTATTTTTAACTAAAATCATGTAGCAGAGTACATATTGGCCTAAATTTATGAAAAATTTATGAAGAAATTTGATTTTTAAATTTTTTTGTTGGATGAGTTTTATAACAGAAAGTAAAAATTGTATTATAATCATTTAGAGAGTATAAAAAGTAAAAGTATTTTAGCCAATAAAACAATTATCTGTTCCTTTTTTTTTTTTATAAAACTGTACAGTCAGATACTGCGTCCTATCTTACCAGACATTAAAAAACACCAAGCTGTTGATTTTGGAAAGTGGAATCAAGCTTTAAAACAAAGCTAGATTCACACCACTTCACTTGTTTCTTTGGTGCCAGGAAAGGCCAAGTTCCATAATGGTCTCCTGGCAGTGGAGAGATCAGGTTAATAAATCATCTATTAGCTCAGAATAAAAAAGACAGACAGGAGAGACTTTCAATCTAGACACCTACTTGAACGCATCAGCAGCAGCTGCAGCTTTGCCATTGTGGAAGTAGCAGACAGTCTGAGCAGCCACATCCATCTGACTGAAGCTTGTTATGGGAATTCCAGGGTGGTTGACATATTCAATCTGGCCGTGCTGAGGCGGTGAGGAGAACACGTAGAGCAGCTCTTCTGGTTTGTCAGTGCCATCAAAAGCAAAGAGCACATCAGTACTTATGATGGCTCTGTCACCTCTTGACACATGGAGAGTTTTCAATGACAGTACAATGTCTCCTGAGGACAAATAAACCACATGAGGACACAAATGGCATGATGAGATGTGCTATACTCTACACACAGTATTTCTATTTAGGTTCATAAATGATTTGTACGTTGTAACAATTTACCATTGGAAAACAGAGCCCTTCCGACTTATTCAATTTGCACACACAACAATGGTGATATATAAATGTGGTATCACATATCAATCAATCAGACTTTACTTGCAGAAATCAGAAACAAGATGAAGTTTGATAGGCTGCTAACTGCTGGTGCTTAATGAAGCCTAAAAATTGAATCAAAAAATTGATGCCATTCAGATCGAGTCTATACATCTCTTTTAGGTTGGCACTTGTGTTTATCAGAACTTTAAAGTATAGGTAAAGGGAAAACTTTTAAAATATTTTGGATAAAGTAGAGAGAAATTAGAACACCTGTCAGGTTTTTATTGCTGTCTGTGCCCCGGTTAGGGAGACTCACACTCTATTTGTCATGTTTGCCGTTATTGCTTAAAGTGAAAGAATATCCCACATTTTGTGTTGCCCTCAGAATAACAAAATAGGAAAAATGTTCCAATAGGGAGACTAATTCTGGTGACCCTGATGACTACCAGGGATTCCCTCAATTCAGATGGATTTCCTCTCACTTCCTGTTTTGGCTATGGGACAGGAAGTGATGAGAAATCTCCCCAGTAGGACACAGATGGCAAAAAATCCTGAAAGCAACTACAACCCTCCCTTACTCAATCCAAAATGAAAAAAAGGTTTGTCTAGTTCAAATTTAGCCAAATAATTTTATAATAAATTGTAGCAGCAAGGGGCTCAGTAGGCCATCTCAGACTTTCCCTTCCTAACAAGAAAATCAAGATCTCTCACAAGGATTCTTCTATTGCTATCATAGCAGTTAATGAATATTGCTGGTGATACTTTGAAAAGACTGTTTTTGTTATCAACTTAGTTAATTTAATCACTTCCCATCCTCAACCTGTTTATAAATGGCCTAAGGTTGAAGTCGTTATACCAGGATCATGGTTGAGGCTACAACCATGATCCCAGTATTGTTTTTGTCAACAAATTTTATGTAAAAGTGATCCAAGCGGCTTCAGAGCCACTGAGTCACTTTTAGGGGGGGCAGAAGGGAGTCCCCCCCTCCTACCATTGCTACCGCCCTCCAGGCTTTACCTTCAGATCGAAGAGCCCGGTAAGGATGTGACCGGTGCCATCTGCTTCCTTGGACACAGTGAGACAAACTGATGTTGTTCCACCCACTGTGTGATATCAGAAACCAGAAGCAATGAGGATTTAGTCACTTCTGTTTTTGGTAAACAAGCTGTTACTGGCTTGTAAAGCATGTGATCAAACTGATCTCATTTGATCAGATGCTTTGGAGACCAGAGAAGAGATCTGGTATCTAATAGATCCAATTCTCTCCATATAGAGGACTGGTCACAGCCCATGCTATCACAAAGAATGTTGTTCATTCCTTGTGGATAGGAATAGTGTTGCTCCCCACCCTTTAATGGTCATATCAACTTTCAGTTGTACAGTATAGTTAGGATGAAAAAAAGGCACATGTACACTGCAATTCATCTAGAAGATAAGCAAGAATAAAATGTAAAAAACTTGCTTTCTTAGAACCCTAATCTTGCAGTTAATGTATATCAGAGGAAGGAAAAATACCCTAAGGCTCTATCCACACATATGCAGCTCTGCAAGACACATTTTCCGTGGGCACGGCAGCCTATTCATTTGAATGGGCTGCCGTGCCTCCTGAAATGCAAGGGAAAGGTCCCTGCAGCATTTTCTGTGTGGGTGGCTGCAGCTGCGGGAACGGGTAGGAATCCGCAGCGGGAACCACCCACATAGATGTAAACCTAGCCTTACAAAGGTCTAATTTGCTCTAACAGGAAAAAACCTAACCATGTATTTCTTGGATCCAAGAAATGGATCTTGGTCCAGCTCAACTTTGCTGAAACAAAAAGCGTTGTCACTGACTATAATGCTGAATGCCTCTATTCCTGCCTGGCACTGTCAATATTGCTGGCAGGCTTGATGATTTTGCCTGCAGACAGAAGCAAATGGTGTTAGAACACAGCTGCTCTGTGCAAAAAGGAAGTGGCTGGAGCTGCTCTGTCCTAGTTCCCTGTATTTCCCACTGCATTCTGGGATACAGGAGTCTCTAATGTCTCTCCCCCAATGCCCAGTTAACACTTTAGAAATGCTTCACTAACACAACATAAATGCTAAAGGCGGTGTTAAGGTCCCTTCCCTCCCGTCCTGGGCCCCACCAGGTGAGCACTACTACATCACATTGCTCCATGTGAGGCTGGGGGGAAGGGATTGGGAGAGTGAGGATCTGGAATTGGGATGACAATGTAAAGTAAAGAGAAGGAGACAAGTATTAGAAGAGAGTCGGAGAGAACGATCATCATGAGGACGACAGTAGGGAGGATAATAGAGATAATAGAGATGATAGAAGGAGAGTAAGAAAGTGATGGTGAGGATGATAAGGATGGGGATGACAGCGTTGGGGATGATAATAATGGATGCGAGGACAGAGATGACAGGATCATTTATAGTAATGGAGGAAGTGATAAAAATTATGGTGAGGATGATGATGACAGTAAAGAAGATGATGATAAAGACAAGTGATGAGGATGATGATTATGGAAGGAGAGTAACAACAGTGATGATACTGATGATGGGGAGGATGGTGATGAAAGTAGAGAGGTTAATGATTAAAGGTTGATGATGGAAGAATAATAAGGACAGAGATGACAATGATATTGTAAAGTAATGGAGAAAGTGATGGTGATGATAATGATACAGAAAATGATAAAATGGGGGGGGGGGGGGCAGCATAGCTAGAACTGATGGGCTGTATTTTCCTACTGCAGCAGCTGAAAGCCAGTCTTCCTCCTTTCCCTCCTGCTGGCATTCAGCTGATGCAGAAGGAAAACACAGCCCATCGGTTCTAGCGAATGCTGTCCTTCCTGTCAAGGTTCCACTGGTAACACAATTAAGCACACCCACCATTCACAACGGCGCACCCAAAGGTGTCCCAGTACTTTTACAATACAATCCTATACTGTATACTACAAAAAAAATCCCCAAATTGGTGTGTACCACTAAAGCGTTAATGCCTGGCTTGAAGAAAAGGCGGCAACCCTAGTGGCTGCGCCAGAAGATTCCGCAGATTCGGAGGGGCACCGCCACTACAAAAGAAGAGATCCCAGAAGCAGATCTTTAATAATTCACTTTTTCTTTCCCTGTGGTGCCCCTCCTAATTGGCTATGGAAGCGAGGCTTGAAATGGCCCCATTCAAACTTTACCTATGCAGTGATTGTGTAGGCCTTCACACTACATCTGCAGCAAGTCACTATTACTAAGACTTTGAAATGATTGATATATATTATTATTACCATCCTACGGCTTATTTCTTTATTTATTACTTGAAATTCTCTCTCTGGGAAGAGGGTTGGGGTGTGTGGATGGAGAACTTCTTTCTCACGGGTGGGGGTGAAAGAATGCCTAGCTTTGCCACTGGTTGTAGATCATTACTATAAAAATCAATGGAGGGGGCTGGCAAGCATCAATGTCTCATGAAAGCGACGTGCTTCCAAATTTTTAACATGATACAACACAACCCTAGCACTCCTGTGTGAACAGCACTGTGTGGTGCCCATTGTAATATTCATGGCAGGAGTTAATGGGTGGGTATGAGGCTTAAAAAATGCTGAATAAATTATGCATACACACAGGGTAGTGATACATGTATGAACGAGCCCCTATACTGTTATACTTGCTTCTTACTTATTGCAAAATGAACAAATGGTCTGGTCAGGCAGTGGGGAAAGCAAATATGATTCTGGGACGCATCACTCGAGGGATCACCAGCCTAAGGTAGACTTTATTTAGAATATTGTGTCCAGTTTTGGAAAACTCACTTACAAAAAGATATAAGGAAGAGTCCAGTGATGGGGAACAAAAATAGTACTTAGGATAGCTATACACGCTAGGATTTCTCTTGTTCTGCCCTGCAGACACAGACTTCCAGCAAAGTTAATGGGATCGAGAGGTAGTGAGTGAATTTAAACATGCTTGGGATAAACATAGGTCTATACTCCTCAAAAAGGTTAAAAAAAGAAAAAGAAAAACATATAAAACAACACATTCAAGCAAAAATTTTTTTAAAATGTGTTAAAAAAAGGGCAGATTAAGGCTGAGTTCATACATGGACTTGATTCACACCCGAAACGGTGAACAGAGGCACACTGGACCCCCTGCTAGGAGCCGCGGCCGCAGTTGGTGTGAACCCAGCCTCAATAGATCACTTGATCAAGTTGTCTCTTTCTGCCACCATTCTGTTTTTACTTCCATTTATTTCTTATTTTTTTAGACAAATTTAGCCACATATACCTACCCTTCTCCATGTCTTTGACTTTGATATGAAACTGCATTTGTGGTGATCTGTTCCTGCCGTCCCATAAGTGGAAAGTAAAGCTGTCTTCATTCTTTAAACCTATTGGACCCGTGTGTACATATCTAACTAGGTTCATATCAATGTTCTCTTGAGTGCACATCATACCAGCCTGTATGTTCACCCAGATGTCATTTGTCTAAAATAACAGAAAAACACTTCATAAAATGACATGTTTTCAGGATATTTTTTGAATCAGATCTCAAGGTACTGTTTTTATTTATTTATTTATTATTGCAGGGACTGTTGAAAGAGAGAAACAAATGTAAAAAAAATCTTATAGTTGACTTTTATTACGTCTAGGTTAAACAAATTAATAGGTTTTGGTGAAAACCTGGAAATTACTACTTACGTTTTCAATGTTATCCCCGCTGCCACAAAAAAAAAATCCTATACAAGCTATATATTTCAAAAGTCAAAACTTATTTAGGGCTATGGGAGTTCTTGGGACCTGCCAGTGACTGATCAATCACAGAGCACTGTGAAAAACAGGGGGAGTGTTAAGCCTTGTACACACAATCAGATTTTTCGCAGTCGGGCAACAAACACGAACGTAGTGACATACTACATGGTTTTTCAGCTCTTTAGCGCCACCCTTTTGGCTCCTTCTACTAATTTCATGTTAGTAGAAGTTTTGGTGAGTGTTGATTCGCGCTTTTCATTTCGCTCTTTTCAGTTCGTTTCTGAACGCCCGTTCGTCAACCAGCCATGTTGCAGAATCGGAGGAGATAACGTGTTATTTATTATTGGCCTTGGAGTTTTTGCTTTGACCCAAGTCCAGTCCAGGAACAGGAGGAGGGGGATTTTTTGGACCAAAAATTGGTTTCTTTATTAATTGTGACCAATTATGTCATATGCCTTTGCTGTGGGAGCTCCAGGAGAATAATTCGGATGATTTTAGGAATTATCTCCGGATGACGGACACCAACTCTTGGCATTGTTGACCCCCTATATTAAGAAGTAGGACACATGCATGAGGCTTTTATTTTATTTTTTGGTTAAATAACAATGATTTGATTTGGTATATTTTCTATATTTTTGGATGCATAGAATGCACTTTTTGGTTAAGTTCTATTGGCAGATAGCATGTCTAATTTTATTTGTTTTCTTTTTTTTAATGCACAATAAAAAAATTGTGGAAAATAATACTTGGCTATGTGTTTTACTTCAAATGATAGTTTGGGAGTAGGCAGTTACATTAAAAAAAATACAATGTAAAATTACCAAGGGACACCAACATAGTTGTATCTTTAATCTTAAAAACTAAAAGAAAATGGGGTTGTGGTAACTTGCCCAAAAAAAAAAAAAAACAAGCATAAAAATATTATTCTTGAAAATAAAAGCCTTTTAAAATACGTTTGGCAGAACTCCATCAGTATCACCAGCAAAGCAGCTTCATTATTATCCCATTAAAGAAGAAGAGAATTGTGCGCTGCATTTGGAGATTTCATAATTTGCCACGTCACGAATGTTAATTCTCCATTACGAACGCTAGTTTACAAGACCGACCGCTTCTGGCTTGTCCTTGCTTTCGAGCATGCGTGTTTGTACTTTGGACTTTTGTCCAACGGACTTATGTACACACGCTTGGAAAATCCGACAACAGACCGTTGTTATAAACCTACCATCCAACATTTGTCCACGGAAAGATGGCCAACAATTGTCTGATGGAGCGTACAAATGGTCGAATTTTTCGCAAACAGCCTGTCATCACACAATTCCCGTCGGAAAATCTGATCGTGTGTACGAGGCTTTAGATGTTACCCCATACTTGGAAGTACCAGAAGGAATTTTGCACAGATATTTGGGGTGCTTTTTTCCAAAAGAAAATGCAAGTTCACTTTCATATTCGGTATAACACAGGTTCTATTTGATCACATGAAGTTAGTTTATCAAAGAATCAGCCATGAAAACCTCACCAGTTCTAAATCTGTTGCTCACAAGTTAGATTTCTAATTGCTTACTCTGTTTGCTTTAATCATTACAACTAATTGTATTTCATGAGATAAAAATATCTAATTTTGGTTGTAATAATTTTTTGACTGGTTATAGGTGTCAATTGCACCCAGGGAGTGAATATACTATATCCTCTGTTGTTTTACCCTTTCTGGAGTTGGGTAAGGAACGCCTGATCAGGGAAATACGTCTTTAACTAACACATACATGTAAGTTTACAAATATATATATATATATATATATATATATATATATACACACACTACATTACACCTGCCTTTACACGCACATGAATTTTAATGGCATCCCAGTCTTAGTTTGTAGGGTTCCTTTGCAGCTATAACAGCTTCAACTCTTCTGGGAAGGCTGTCTACAAGGTTTAGGAGTGTGTCTATGGGAATGTTTGAGCATTCTTCCAGAAGCGCATTTGTGAGGCCAGGCACTGATGTGGACGAGAAGGCCTGACTCACAGTCTCAGCTCTAATTCATCCCAAAGGTGTTGTATAGGGTTAAGGTCAGGACTCTGTGCAGGCCAGTCAAGCTCCTCTACCCCAAACTCGCTCATCCATGTCTTTATACACCTTGCTTTGTGTACTGGTGTGCAGTCATGTTGGAACAGGAAGGGGGCATCCCCAAATTGTTCCCACAAGATTGGGAGCATGAAATTGTCCAAAATGTCTTGGTATGCCGATGCCTTAAGAGTTCCCTTCACTGGAACTAAGGGGCCAAGCCCAACCCCTGAAAAACGACCACACACCATAATCCCCCCTCCACCAAATCATTTGGACCAGTGCACAAAGCAAGGTGCATAAAGACATGGATGAGCGAGTTTGGGGTGGAGGAACTTGACTGGCCTGCCCAGAGTCCTGACCTTACCTTTGGGATGAATTAGAGCGGAGTCTGCGAGCCTGGCCTTCTTGTCTACATCGGTGCCTGACCTCACAAATGTGCTTCTGGAAAAACAATCAAACATTCCCATAGACACTCCTAAACCTTGTGGACAGCCTTCCCAGAAGAGTTGAAGCTGTTATAGCTGCAAAGGGTGGGCTAACTCAATATTGAACCCTATTGACTAAGACTGGGATGCCATTAAAGTTCATGTGCATGTAAAGGCAGGCGCCCCAATACTTTTGTTAATATAGTGTATATATACATATATTTACAGTTGTAAGTCCAAAAACCAACTCATGTGAAAAACAACATTTTATGTTTTTTTTTATTTCAAAACAAAATGCTTATAGTAATAAAATCATTATCAACTCTGCGTTGCTAGGGGATCTAGGAAGCAGTAAAGCTAAACTAGGAAAATATAGAGTGATTTTTCTGCCTATGCAGGGTGGCCAATCACAAAGCTAGCTTTACTGAATTACAAATCTACCTTGGCAGGTAAAATATTAAGCATATGTTGTGTTTAGCCATTTGCCTTCAGTCCTGATTTAAATCTCAACATATTAAAAGCTGGAAAGCAGTAGGCTATATATAAAAACAGATAGGGACTTACTATTTTTTAATTTGATTGCATAAACTCCATTAAACAATAGGTCGATTTGAGTAGTCCTTTAAGAGAATCAATGAGTATTGCCCTAACTCTCATTAAATAAGAAAAGTAATTAAACATAGATAAATATGGAATAATATAGAACTGAAAAATAAAACATAATTAAAGAAGCTTGAAAAAGCTTGTACAGGCCTTTAATTGAAGTTGTCCTTGATCTGGAATCCTTTCAATCACATAGTGAATTTGCTCTCGCGGCGTATCTTTATCTTCTGCTGACAGTACAGCACTTGAAATAATGTAATGTTCACCCATGCTTAGTACTACTTCACAGTGCCTTTAGAAAACAAAATATAAATCATTAACAAATGCTTTGTGGGATTCTTCCGCTTATATGTTTGGAAGGCACATTATAATATTAACCTAGCAATTAAATTGATATCCTTGAAGTCAGGGTGGTATTGCTCTATAACTGACCATACATGACTCAAAATTTGAGCTGATTCCTGATGAATTGACCAAAATTTGAGCTGTGGGTGTTTTTTTCAGCACCACCCGGCTTTACAAAAGTCAATTGAATATTTGAAGGAACCAGGTGGAAAATTGTTGGTCAGACAATGCCTGCATCAAATGAGATGCAATCATTAATTGAGTATTCATTCAGCTGCGGATGCTGCAAATGTCCAAATACATTAGCTGGTAGCATAGATTCCTGTGTAATGTGGATGGAGGGATTGATTGATTTCTCTTTAAATCTAAGTGTATATGGCTAGCTTTAGCCTCCTTTTATCTGTTTTTGGATTCCAAACTTGGTTATCAGTTTTAATGGAAAAAAGTATATAGTGGTGCTAGAGGAGTGTATTAGGAGCACATGCCAATAAAACACCATGGCATAATGAATCAGTCCAATATAAAAATCCATCAATTAAAGGATGGTCAGGCAACATCCTTGTATATAACAAACACATAATCATTAAAATATCATAGTATAGTGAATCAGCCCATTAAAAGAGTCCATAGAAACAAGTTTTCAGACAGCACTTGATGGCAGCACCCTAATGCCCCGTACACACGATCGGACATTGATCGGACATTCCAACAACAAAATCCATGGATTTTTTCCGAGGATGTTGGCTCAAAGTTGTTTTGCGTACACACGGTCGCACAAAGTTGTCAGAATTTCCGATCGCCAAGAACGTGGTGACGTACATCACGTACGACGAGACTAGAAAATGCCAGTTCAGAACCAAGCCTTTGGGCTCCTTCTCCTCCTTCTGCCACAACTACACCACCACAGCCACAGCGTGGAAGGAAGTGTGGAAGGAAGACCAGAGAGTGATGGCTGTGGGTTCAGTCTGGTCTGACAAAAGATGCAGTCTCTTGTATGACCACAGCCTGGGGACACAGATGTCATCTGCTGCTTTCATGATCTCTGGGACTTCTGGACCAGACTGCACTCCCTTTAGATATGGACTCCCCAGGCCACCAATTTTGCAGTAAAATAATTGATGTGTGCCCTGGGGGTCAAAGGCTTCACCAATTTCTGCAGTTTCTCCAGCATTGCCTCCCTCTTTGTTTGGTTGTGAGCCCTTAATAAAAGGAATTTTTGGTTCAAATATACTCGCCTATGTGTGTTTTCCTTCAAAAGGACAGTTTGTTTGTGAGGAGGCAGGTACATTTCAAAACTACAATGTGAAATTAACAAGGGACACCAACACCAAACAATCTCCTTGAGATTAAATAATACAAGATTGCAATGGTGTTGTGGTAACTTGACCCACAAAACACACACAAAAATATTATGGAGTAAAACCCAAAAAAACTAAAAAAAACCATCAGCCTTGAAAAAAATACAAACCAAAAATAAAACAACAAAAAAGAAATTTGGTCAGATGTGACAAATCAAAATATATTAAGGGAATCACAATAAAAAAATAAAGAAATAAGTTAGTGCGAAGTCTGTGTGAATATGAGCAGCAAAACTACTTCATTCTTCTAGCATTATAAAGAAGAAGAGAGTGCGCTGTATTAAACAATTTAAAACATTGCAGCATGACAAAAGTGCTGTATTCATTCCGAACGCTAATTTTACCAGACCGAGCTGTTCCGTCTCGGAATTTCTTCTGAGCATGCGTGGCACTTTGTGCGTCGGAATTGGCCACACACGGTTGGAATTGACGCAATCGGATTTTGTTGTCGGAAAATTTTATAGCCTGCTCTCAAACTTTGTGTGTCGGAAAATCCGATGGAAAATGTCCGATGGAGCCCACACACGGTCGGAATTTCCGACAACAAGCTCCAATCGCACATTTTCCATCTGAAAATCCGACCGTGTGTACGGGGCATTAGAGTGAAGCAAATAACTCTGTAAATGAAGACAGGAACAGAGGGGCGCTGGACTAATAATTTAATATAAATGAAGACAAATGGCAACTCGATGAGTAATACAGGCACAATTTGTATAATTGTTGGTTTAGGAGCCTCTCCAAGCCGTCCTGGTGCAGTGGCAGCCTCAAGCACTGGCTGTTTTGTTGGAAGGAAGCAGGAAGCGGCCGATAGCCGCCGTAACTAGCGTAGAACGCAAGATGGCAAGATGGCTCCAGGCCGGACGTGATGTCACATGGAGGGCATGCTGGCATGCTGACGTAGGATGGGCGGTAACATGTTTCAAAGCAATCGTTTCTTCTTCAGACCTTTAACGTGGAAGGTTGTGCAGGAAAGGCATGTTCCATGCGTGTCTCCTGCACTGAACGTGAACGCGCTGCCCTTGTGAGAGGTGCGCGGATGCCAAACTCAAATGCTGTAAGCTTGCAGTCACCCAACCACATGGTACCTCAGTACCATGCAGTTTGGGGTGGCGCAATCTGAAAAATTACTGATTGCACTATTTTTTCAGTGTTCTGGTATGTTTGGCAGCGCTTTGAAATGAATGGGCTGTCATAACGAGAGCGCGCAGGACCACACGGGATCACACACGTCCTAGTGTGAATCGGCCCTTAGGAGAAATGGTCCCTGGACTGAGATGTAACACTTACATGCAGTGGAAGACAGGGACCTATCTACAGTATGTTATCTGGGACAGATGCCCACATCACAAGACTAGCTGAACAGAAAAACAATCTTTTGACAGACAGAACAGTTAGCATGTATGTATTTCAACTGTGTACATGTTGGAAGTGGTATTGAAGCTGCCATTGCTGACCTGTTTAAAAATCTCTTTTGGAATATGATTAAGGTGATGACATAATTTATAGGACATGATGAATTACATTAAACTTACCTTGATAAGACTGGCTTTTCATCATTAATCCCATTGACAGTAACAAAGATTGTTCTCTCAACTTCATGTTTTCCATCTGACAACTTGATTGTGAAACTGTCTGCAAGGTTTTCTGAATCATCATGTACATACACCAACTTCATACCTATTCAAATAAAAAAGATATCCAATGTACACAATTATATGTGGCCACTATGGCTGGCCTAAGACAAGCATATTTGTGATAGATAATGATGCAATGTAAAAGGTCTACCAATCAAAGTCAGTATGTCACTATACTCAGCTCAGTGTCTTTCCCCAACACAATAAACATTTTGTGGATATCACTACTAGATGAATTTTAAAAATTTTCTTTTATTTTTAGATAATTACCATTTTTAAGGTGGTCCATGGAGAAATCCTGCATCATAGGAAGTGTGTTACTCTTTAGAGTTTTAAGTAACTCTTTTTTGTTGTCAGTACCATCCTTTTTCTCCAAAATCATGCCATGCTTGGGTTGCACAGTAACACTGAATAATAATTTATTTGGGGGTACATCCATGTCTGCCACATTAATTATGGAGGGATTTAACTCTAGCATGTCTCCTTCCTCTACCTTTAAATAGAAAAATAGAGTTCAGATATAAGTTAATGTCTTGTTAGAGCAATCAATTACATGCTATTATCATAAAGCAGAAGCGTTAAAGATTCCATTTGCACATCATGCAATAATTTAAACTACTGTTACCTGGGTGCTGGAATCAATTTATGGTGCCATCCCACAAGTACAAGTTCAGATATGTAATTCGATCACCAAAGTTTGTCAAGGAATAGCTTTTTATTTTTTCACAAGCAAGGACTTTAAGTGTGCAGATGGTATATCCAAACTCATTTCTCCAGAGCCTTTTCCATCCCCTGGAACTCCATATCCTAACCTGTCTGCCTGTCTCCTAATCTGTCCACTCATTGTTTCAAGGAAGCCTGCTCTGCCTTTAGCTAAAAGCTTTCTCCATCAACTCATGCCTCACTGTTATTACCTGTTGTATCACTTACTTCCCTATCTTTTTGTATTTAAATGTACTGCAACTGCAATTTGTAAAGTGCTGCTCATACTGTTGATGCTATATAAATCCTGTATAATAATAATAATAATAACCTATAAAGATCTGAAAAGGACTAATTAAAGCCTTACCCATTCCCAGGACTCGATTGACCATTAAACATAGTAGACATGTGCCCATAGGTGGCAATGACAACAAGACAGCTTTTGTCTGTATAATGATTGACTGTACAACTGTACAAAATGGTCATCTTTTATAGCTAGTTAAACATTATCACAATATTCAGTATATGACCAGGAATAGAATGAAATGCCTCCCGTAAATAAGGTGGTCCTAGCAAAAAGGTGTCACCTACGGTGACAAAAGTTGGGTGCCTACAGACCTTGTGGTAAAAATCCAGGCCATCCCATAATGACAGTATTTAAGAACATTTTAGTAAGTCATGTAATTAAGAACTTTCTCAATAAAATAGAGAAAATTGGCATTGCAATGCAGCTCCTTTAGATACCAAAATGGTAACAGAGCTTTTTAAAAATGTTTATTATTTAAACTAACTACGGTACTTTATCCATCTGATTTTCTATGTTCTGTATAAAAAAATACAAATCTTACATAGTTATATAGTTAGTCAGGTGAAAAAAAGTCCAATCTATAGTCAAACATTTACACTGCAAACCCGGCAACACATTTCACACTTTTCTGAGAAAACCTTGTATTTGAATCTATTTGTAGCTACTTCTGATCCTGTTTCACATGTATAGGTTACATGTTCCTGCATACATCGAAGTACAAGGTAATTTTCTCCAGATCAGAGTTGGAGATGAAAAGTTTATTATAAGTAGCTGTGGGGGCTAGTACTAAAATAATAATTTCCTTCAAATTAACTGTGACAGGACAGAAGTCATGCTTATTGGCACCCCCCCCATCAATTGTGTAAGGCCAGTCCTATTAGCTTATCTATAGATGGCACTGTACTTGAGCTTCATTCTAAGTTGAAAAATCAAATTTAACCTTTGATCCACATGTACAAAATGTTGTCAGAACATCTTTTTTTAACTTGAGAAACATTGCTTGGCTGCCTCCTATGCTATCATACACTGTAGCTGAAAAACTGATCCATACATTTGTGTTCTCCCGATTGACTACTGCAATTATCTACTCGCTGGTGTACCTAAAGCCACTATTAATCAACTTCAATATGTCCAAAATTCTGCAGCCAGAATCCTGACTTATGCCCTGTACACACGGTGTACATTGATCGGACATTCCGACAACAAAATCCTAGGATTTTTTCAGACGGATGTTGGCTCAAACTTGTCTTACATACACACGGTCACACAAAGTTGTCGGAAAATCCGATCATTCTGAAAGCGGTGACGTAAAACACGTATGTTGGGACTATAAACGGGGCAGTAGCCAATAGCTTTCATCTCTTTATTTATTCTGAGCATGCGTGGCACTTTGTGCGTCGGATTTGTGTACACACGATCGGAAATTCCGACAACGGATTTTGTTGTCGGAAAATTTTATAGCCTGCTCTCAAACTTTGTGTGTCAGAAAATCCGATGGAAAATGTGTGATGGAGCCTACACACGGTCGGAATTTCCCACAACAAGGTCCTATCACACATTTTCCGTCGGAAAATCCGACGGGGCATAAGTCTGGTACAAGTGACCCTATTACCCCTATCCTGAAGTCCTTGAACTGGCTTCCGTCAAGTTTTCTCATAGACTTTAATATCCTCTTGCTCACCTGTAAGGCTCTCTGAACTTTTATCAACTTACCCCCCCTCCCCCTCGTAATCTTCGCTCGTCAAATTCTGGTCTTCTGTGTGTCCCCTCCACTCACCTACACTCCATGGGAGACAGAACCTTCTTCTGCTATACCCCAAACCTCTTGAATTCACTTCCAAAGAACATTAGAGAATCATCTTCTCTAAACTTTGAGAAGCTACCTTTAAAGGTGCTATATAAAAAAAAGTTATTAAGGTTATTATCATTAATAAAATGGTGCTGTTGTTTTGTAGTGTATGGGCAAAGCACAGGCTCACTTTATAGCAGTCTAAATAGTATTCAGACAACAAACAAAATAAGTGTAGCGCTAAGGAAGGGGATAAAAAGTGTAGCCTAAGAACTGACAGTTCAAAGTTCATATGCTGACAAAAACATCCTTGGAGAAAAGATGGAAGTATAAAAAGTCCTCTGGAACAAATTTCAACCTCGGTACAAATCCTCTGTAGAGGGAGCCCACACACCACCAATGATAATAAAGAGGCTTACCAGACTTTGTGGACCCAACAAGGCATACGCCAGGTGAGGTCAATAGTGTGAATCCGTATAAATGAAAATTTATTAAAATATATAGTATACACTCACTTGGAAAGTGTCTAAAAAACAGCGCTGTGAAGAAGTGGCGACCCCACTGTCGCCACTTCTTCACAGCGCTGTTTTTTAGACACTTTCCAAGTGAGTGTATACTATATATTTTAATAAATTTTCATTTATACGGATTCACACTATTTGGCCCATCCTTCTTTTCCTCCATTCATCCTAATACGGATTTGAGTGACACGACCTCTGAGCCGAACCACGTCGGATGAACACAGTCACGTGGAAGTCATTCCACCATCCCTGCTCTTCTGCACTCGTTCCAGCCCAGCACCACTTAAGCCTGATTGACCTCACCTGGCGTATGCCTTGTTGGGTCCACCAAGTCTGTGACACGACCTCTGAGCCGGACCACGTCGGATGAACACAGTCACGTGGAAGTCATTCCACCATCCCTGCTCTTCTGCACTCGTTCCAGCCCAGCACCACATAAGCCTGATTGACCTCACCTGGCGTATGCCTTGTTGGGTCCACCAAGTCTGGTAAGCCTCTTTATTATCATTGGTGGTGTGTGGGCTCCCTCTACAGAGGATTTGTACCGAGGTTGAAATTTGTTCCAGAGGACTTTTTATACTTCCATCTTTTCTCCAAGGATGTTTTTGTCAGCATATGAACTTTGAACTGTCAGTTCTTAGGCTACACTTTTTATCCCCTTCCTTAGCGCTACACTTATTTTGTTTGTTGTCTGTTTTCTATACTTGTTGGTTGTGTTAGCTGCTTTCCATTCCCCCCTTTAGGTAGTGCAGAATTATTGTATATACATAAATAGTATTCAGTATGAGAACTTCACATCACAAGTCACCTAGCTCACACAGGAATGTGTGGCATTTCTTACAGTAATATTCCTGGCCATGAACTCTGGAACTTCATCATTTATTGGATTGATTACAATGTAAAAAGGCTTCTCCACTGAGCGATGTTTCCCATCAGTGACATAAAACACAAACTGGTCTGCTGTTGGCTCCATTCTTTGATGTCTTGACTGTACATAATTCACATTGTGGGATATAATATCTTTCAGCAGAAATACATCTGGGGTAAAACAAAAACGAAAGCTGGTGAATATTTGGAAATTTGATTATTTGCAAACATAACATTTTTTTATGATTTTCCATCAATTTAAGGAACTTTCCTTTTGACTGCAATATGTGTTATTGTCAAGGGGATTCATGCTTGTTTATCAACAGAAGCCTTTAGGAAACATACATTAGAAATGCTAGCAGATAGACTATGTCCACGCATGACCACAGGCAAACCAGTTATCTCCTTGGCACCTTAAGTTCTATAAGCTAGACTGCAGGCTATTTTTGCGCTTGTTCTTTTTTAATACCATCTGCTGTGTATACATACTTTCACCATCACAGCTACAGATGAATAAAAATCTAGCTTCCAACATTTCAGTTTTGACAGATATTTTGCATAATGTGCCATGTTTAAATAAGGTAGCAGCATTTCTGGAAAGATAACAAAATTCCATTGTAGCTTTATAAAATAATGCCACATGCTGTGAAAAGTCTATTCTGGGAACAATACAATATGTTAAATGGTGGTGATCATTTAAGAAGAAAGTGCATATTAAAGAGTTACTTTTATTTTCTTTTTGAATGTTCCTTATCAGTCAAGAGCAGGGATAGACAACCTTCAGCAGTTCTGGGTTGTGGCTAGCTTGCTAAGTGACTGTGGAGAAGGTTTTTCAGCAACAGGAGTGTGAAAAGCATCTCCCTGTGATCTAATTCATGTTTTTTATCATCCAACTACAATATTTTTACAGTTACTTACCAATGCTTATTCCCATGTTACTTTTTTCAAAGCCTGGAGATGGAAGGATGTTTTCAATGTAGCCAAACTGAGGAGGTGATACCAAAATGAATTTCAAATTGTTATTGTCTGTGTCGGGATCATTGGCACGCAAGTGGTTTACCGAAAATGCGCTCAATTTGCCTTCATCAACAGAAAATATATCACCTGTGCCAGAACAAAGCAAATAATTTGTAAAAGAACCATTTCTTTCCAGTATACATTAGGGACTATTGTGCCTCCATATATTATCCATGACCACTCCTTTTCTTATGCCACCTCGGTCTCTTTAATTACGCCTCTCTAATTATCTGATCCATATAGTATCCCAAATTCTCAAAGGGACATCATGACCTCATGCTATACTTGAATAGTCCATGACAGCTGTCACGACTAGCAAGTCTCTGTAATGCCCCGTACACATGATCGGACTTTCCGACAACAAAACCATGGATTTTTGTTCGAAGGTTGTTGGCTCCAACTTGTCTTGCATACACACGGTCACACAAATGTTGGCCAACAATTACGAATGTGGAAACATGTTGACGTACAAGATGTACGACGAGCCAAGAAAAAGGAAGTTCAATAGCCAGTGCGGCTCCTTCTGCTTGATTCCGAGCATGCGTGAACTTTTGTGCGACAGACTTGTGTACACACGATCGGAAATTCCGACAACAAAGTTTTTTTGGTGGAAAATTTGAGAACCTGCTAGCCAACATTTGTTGGCGGAAAGTTCGACAACAAACGTTCGATGGAGCATACACACGGTTGGATTTTCAGCCAACAAGCTCACATCCAACACTTCACATCGGAAAATCCGACCATGTGTACACGGCATAACTCTCAAACTGTGTGCCGGAAAGGGTGGAACATATTACTCTCTGCATGAAGCTTAAAGAAAAACATCACTTTCACAAAAAAAATATACTGTATAGAATATGTCATCGTTACATAATCAATTTGTTAAATAAAAAATTACTTTTCTATTGAGTCTGCAACTGCTGTAATTTTCTGAAACTGTCAATTTTTTTTATTTCATTACAGTAACCTCAAGGCTTTCCATACACCATTGGTGTACAAAATGCCTCAAGAAATGTCATTACCTGCCTGCCTGATTTATTGGTTTTCCAAGAAATCTCTGAGAAAGCTCAGAGATACAAGTCACATTTTAGGCATCCCCACAAAAAAAGACTTTTATTTTTGACAAGATTTTGAGGGTTTTCTAAAATACATACAAGGTACTGTATATAGATCCCCTAGAGGGGATTGTTTTTTTAATAGCAAAACTGGAGCTGAATTTCAATAAAGAAAGAAAAATGGAGAGGTGAAAAGTGTATCTTTATTGTTCCTGTGATGGTTTTCCATAAGGCAAAAAAATGCTACAATCTGAGAACTGCCCACGTCGCCCTCTCAAATAATGGGTTGCATGATTTTGGGTGTCCAAGACTAGGTCCTGGATCACAAAGTTGTGAGTCAGCGGGGGGCAGCATAGTGATAGCTGCTAGTTTGTCTTTTATTATTGCTAGACACTATTAATGGATAAAATTACAGAATTGTGCTTTAATATTCTGCAAATATGGTAATCCTTAGCAAAAGGTTAATTGCATGCTACTAAGCAATTGAAACATTGCAGTTTATCTGAGTTCTATCTTGTTACTGTCTACAGCACAAACATAACTTGAAAGATATATGGGTTTAACTTGAATTTCAGTTTTTCCATTCGATCTATGCTTTTGCAGTTTTTAATTACAGAGGCATATTAAAGCATATATTTACATCATCGCCAATATCAAGAGGTATCAGAAGTTTACACACACTCTGAGTAATGTAATATAATGTAGTTTAGACTTTTTTACCAAAAAAATTCTGATAAGGACATTCAGTTAAATAAATGATTATTATTGGTATCTAAATGTAATATGAAATCCTCTTACCTATTGTAATAGATGGTGCCTGGTTATCTACTGGTAAAACTGTGATATTAAGGTCATATACAGGAAAGGAATCATGATTTGGCAGTAAAGGGTTATGATGTGTATTAAAACAGCATTTTATGTCTGCATCCAATTCGGCATCAGAAATAACAAGTGTTATAGTGTCAAAGCAAGGCTCCAATCCAATTTCTCCACCTGTTAGAATGAAATGTTTTTGATAATTGAAAAAATGATAAGCATTTCAAAACTAAAACATGCAAAGTGTACATTAATTCTTAAAATGAAATTGTCAGCCATTCTTGTTATTACCTTTCTTTGGCATAAAAACCTACCGTAATCTATCTATCTATCTATCTATCTATCTATCTATCTATCTATCTATCTATCTATCTATCTATCTATATCTGGTTGCATTTTTATACTAACCCTATACTACTTTGAAGCTATGTCCAGCCCCTGGATCCAAGTCACACTCTCCCACAACTCTCCCATCCAATAATATTGCATTTATTGACCACTGATGTGTTACCACTGGAAAAGAGGATGGAGGATGGGGCTTACTGCCAAAGCTGAAGAAGCTGAGCCCTTATGAATGTAATGAAGCTAGAAGAGGCTTCCCTGGTTGTCAAAAGTAGGAGGTCTTAGCTAGGAGCTTAAAGCAGGACTTCACTCAAAAGAGGAAGTTCTGCTCTTGATTCTCCTCTTCCCCATCTCTGACATATTTGGCACATTTGTTTGTGGTAGGGGAGCGGGTATCTCGTTTTGACAGGTACCAGCTCCCACTTCCGCTCGAATAACCTAGATAATCCAAACAGACGTTCCCCTACCCCTGCAGAAGACCATTCCCAAAAAAAAGTGTGGCTTACGCTTGCGCAGTGGGCAGCCAGCTGTGAAGATGCAAGCTGGCTGCCCACAGTTAAGGTGCCATCACCAGAGCCTGAAGACCGGTGAAAAAAACAGCTGGGTAAGGACAGCCCTGAATCCCTGGACTGGTGACTGTCTGTTTATTAAAAGTCAGTAGCTACAGTTTTTGCTGATTTTTAATTTTCATACATATGACTGAAGCTCCTCATTAAAATGTCTATTTCATTTTAAATAAGGTACATTTTCTGTACGTAGCATACATACCTGTATGTCTGTAGATAACAATGCCTTGAAGTATATCCCTTTGGGAGAATCTATCAACAGTGATTCCAGCCTTCAGGACAATACCCCAACGAGGCTGACGGGCAATCATGAACATCAGCTTCATATCATCACTGTCTGCATCAACAGCATAGATGTAATCCGTGGAAATCACTACTTCGTTACCTTCTACACAATATATGGTAGGTAAAAGATTGTCCTTTATAACTGGTGGTTCATCATTTACAGGAAAAACCTGCAAAATATACATTTTCCTATTAATAAAATGGTTGATCGGGAATATAAAAATGTTTCCAAAGACATTTTACAATCATTATAACTACTGTAATGGGAACGAAGTTTCAACCAAAGAAGTACAAGGGCAAGCAAACTCTGATAATGGTTTAGAGGTATCATTACTCATTTTCTCACATTGTCCAATTTCATTTTATAAATAAAAGTTCCCATAATATGTAAAAAGTAAATGTTCATCATTCTGATGTCTGCATCCTAAATATTTGTTTTTGTGCATCTTTATTTGGTGGAGTCTACATGTATGTTATATGGCAAAAAGCAATGGGCTAGGCACAGTTTTACCTTGCAACCACTTACCAGCCAATCAGAAAACATATTTAACTGATCTAACTCTTGCATGGTGAAACTATACTTAAAGTGGAACTTTAGTCAGAAAATTAAGTCCTGCTAGATCACTTCAGGCTGGCCCCTTTTGTAGATATAGCTATGTAAAACATTAAAAATAAGTGCCTATACTGTTTGAAATCCAATAATTCACTGTCTCACCCTGCTCTGCACATGCTCAGTTACTGTCCATTTTTGGCATTGTGCCGAAATTCAGAGCCACTAGAGGCCGATCTGCTGACAGCATAAAGATTTACAGCTGCTCAGAGGCTCTAGGCTTCTGCAAAATGGCAGCCTCCAGCAAGAAGAAACAGGAGTATTGCTGGAGGCAATTTACAGCACACACTAATTTTGGTACCATAAATATTAATGTGAAATGTATGTTTGTTGCTAAAGAACATTGTTTTTTTATCAAGTTGTTATGGGTAAGGATACACTTGAAGCTAACCTTGCAGAGTTCAGTATTTGTCGTTCAGCCAGCAAGTCAATTCCCTCAACCACACATTTGAGGTGGATAGGGGAATCCCCTGTAGTGTGCTATGGTATTCTGACAGCAGAGACATACCCCCACTGTCAGAATACACAGATCATTGCTGCAGACATCGGCTGGAGCCACCAATCGAGCAGCTTTTATTCAACAGGGGGGCTGAACAGAAGTAGAAAAACTTTAATTTAACTGGCCACAGAGCAGAGGTCTAAGCATTGAAATAGCAGATGTTAAAGTGGTTGTAAAGGCAAAAGGTTTTTTTTTTTTCCTAATGTATTCTATGCCTTAAGATAAAAAGACTTCTGTGTGCATCAGCCCCCCCCCCCAAACTTACCTGAGCCCCATCTCGATCCAGCCATGTTGCAGGAGTGTCTTGGCTGGCTGGGACTCCCCTCCTCCTTGGCTGAGACAGCAGCGCGGTGCCATTGGCTCCCGCTCCTGTCAATCAAGGTCAGTCAGCCAATGAGGAGCGATGGGGGTGGGGCCGGGCCGCAGCTCCATGTCTGAATGGACACAGGGAGCTGTGGCTCAACTCAGTTGCCCCATAGCAAGCTGCTTGCTGTGGGGGCACTTGACAGGAGGGAGGGGACAGGAGAACAGAAAAGGGACCTGAGAAGAGAAGGATCTGGGCTGCTCTGTGCAAAACCACTGCACAGAGCAGGTAAGTATAACATGCTTGTTATATTTAAACAAGACTTTACAATCATTATACACAGATTCTATGAGTCAGATATGTAATCATATACCTGGGAGGCAGAGGCTAAGCACATCATAAACATGTTTTTTGTTATGTAAAATATTACAATATCTTTTTTAATTGTTTTGGCAATTGGTATGACAGGTAACTGACCTGTATTTTTAGAAGAAATTCAGCAGAATTGATCCCATCTGTAGCAATACATTTAACTTCATCCCACAAGGATTCAGAGCCATCATGCTGATACCTTTGGTAACAGGAAAATTTGTTAGTTGCCAGTATAATAAAAGGGAATATGTAGTGGGTATGCATATATTTATTCTGTATTTTGTAAGACTCATGTACACACCCCGCCTCAGACCCTCCCCTGTGGATCCACAGTCTGTGGGAGAAGTTGCAGAGGGCAGAGCTAATACTGGGCTCTTCTATTGCAGCCTGCTGCACACACTGAAGTACGGAAGCATCATATAATGCGTGTTTATCTAAAGATTTTATACAAATAAAAATAAGGATTTACAAAATGACTAGTGTTTTCCTATAAGTATTATTATGCTTGAGAAAAATCCTGTTTAATCAGCATTGCTTAGACATGATTAGACCAAAAATAGTTGTTGTTCAAAAGTAGTGAAAATCAGATACTGGATAACTCAGTGCTTTCTGAAGTCATTTTTTCAATAGAGTCCAATAAAGTAGCTATCCCCAAGTGCTTCAGCATCCCTACAGTTAAAATCAGTTATAGAAAACCAAGAAGTCATAGTTAAACTACTCAGGTTCATCATGTACATGAGTGATCAATGACACCTTCCCCTTGGTAGTAACATCTACCTGACATACACATACTGTATCTTATACAATTTAGCTGCCTGGAATCTTTATACCATAGCCTCTATTAAGGGGAATAATGAGCAGTACAGTAAAGCCATTACAATGTATTACTTCCAATCTGGCACCAGCAATCAAGGGAAGCAGTGTCTTAATCTAACACTAGAGAGATATACAGCTATGAGCCTGTGTGAGCAAGAGTGCCTAGGCACCCTCACATACCAAGACATGCACTTCTATTTTTCGGGAGGAATTCTTGGCAAAAGGTACATTTTCAGGGTACTGTTTAGGCATAATTTGCATTCCTAAATATTCTTTATAACAGGACCATGGTGTCACCAATAATTGTTAGTTCTGCTACAGATGTTGCTACACTACTGGTAAATTGTTTTACATTGCTTTATTCATGGAGGTGCTTTTGTAGCCAAAAAATATTTTGAAATAATACAAAAAAAAATAAAAATAAATAAAAAAATAAATAAAAAGAAAAAATTCTAACCTAACTTTTAGCATGCTCAGGTCTTGGTAGCTGAATTGTTCTCCTTCATTCACAGCTCTTCCATCCAGCTGAACCATGCCATGTAAAGGTGCTTTCTGCAGAATAATACCAAGATGGTCCTGTGCTGTGTCCTTGTCAATCATGCGGATATAATCCATTGTCACCTGCTGAGAGCCACCTTCCTCCACACTCATGTCAAATGTATATACCTAAGCAATAAATGTCCTTGATTATAACGTTTTAGCAGAAATATATAATAATATACATAATATTTAAATTTGATAAATAATAAAGGGTATATTTAGAAAAGTAAAAAATGTTTAAATATTGCAGTAGTTTGTGTAGTGTTTGTCTGAGCTTTCATGTCTATAAATGTAACCCCTAATACCAACCATATGCATAAATGTGTCAGCACTAGGTAGCCTTTAACGCAAAGCTGCCACATGTATGCGTACAGCTGGCGTCCCTTGTTTTTGCTCATTCAGTGCCCCAAGCACAGTGTCCACTCCGCCAATGACAACTCACAGACAGCTCACATGGGTTATAAGTGTTGTGTCTTATGGATTAGTGGACTTTGGGTTTTGGTTTTGCTTCTGGTGTAAAACAATTTTAGGCATTGAAAAGCAGTGTTTAGATTTTGAAATGGATAGTTAAAATTACAAAGCAACAAATGTATTTATTAAACTGAATTTTTGGTATAACTAGATTTTTTTTTTTGGCTTTCAATAGAGTAGGAAAGTGTTAAATCCATCAGTCAGTTTATTTTTTGTTGCCTGCGTTCATGTAGGAGATTTCCCATCACTTCCTGTCCCAAGAAAAGGTGAAAACAATTGCTTTAGCAAACTAAATGCCATTCCATTATGGATACTGTACATCTACTTTAAAATCTTTCAACTGGCGCTTCTGCTCGCGTGTAGCTTTCTACATGCTCCTTTGCAAAATTCTAGATTATTCGAATTTTAGAATTATGTAAAGTTTTGCAATAGCAACTCTGACACTATATATATATAGATATCTATAGATATAGATATCTATCTATATATATATAGATAGATATCTATCTATATATATATAGATAGATATCTATATCTATATATATATAGATATATATCTGTATATCTATAGATAGATAGATAGATAGATAGATAGATAGATAGATAGATAGATAGATAGATAGATAGATAGATATACACAGTATATCTGTATATATTGAACATTTCACTCAACAGTCGAGAGGAATAGTATAAGAAGTGCAACACTCAAGAGAATGAATTGGATTCTATCTTGTACAGTTTTGACATTCCTAAATTCATATTAGTTGCAAAAATGGGCTAAAACACTTTGATCCTTGCACTAGCTACAAAATGTGGCTTTCCTTTTAATCCTCCCTTTAAGTGGCAATAAAACATATTTGAGTGTATTTTACATTCTGAAGTGTAATCGGCATACTATAGATCCAGGAGACCCTGCACCTAAACCATTATTACTATCTATATCTAGAAAATGTTTCACTTTAAAGACATTAGACCACGGAGAATATGATTGAGAATAACAGTAATTATTATTACAAAGCAATACTCTAGCAATTACCTGAGGAGGCTGGTTGTCTACTGGAAGTATGGTAATATTGAAGCAGATGCCATGCACTGTCCCGTGATGGTTACTGACTGATAATACAAACTGGACATGTACAGCATTAGGACCTATATCCTCAATTGGTGGCATGTATGCAACTTTCATGTGACTCACTGCATGCTGCAAATACAGGTTAAATGAAAATAATCATACATTCATTTAAGCTTCAGCAATATTCACATAACTAACAACAATATACACATCTGAACAAGTTTAAGTTTGTGTGTAGTTGGTTGGGGTTATCCATGGAAGAGGTAGCAGAACTTACTGGTTTAAACTGTAAATAATACCTAAAAAAAGATATGGATGATGGACTTTTGTTTTTCTTACCAAAAGGATTTCTATCTTTTCTTACCCTAAAGTAAACTGCACGATGTCAATTGGGAAAGAAACCTTACGTGCTGCTGCTATACATCTAACACCTTGTTTAATGTTAGTGAACTTACCAGGTACACAAAAACATGTACTTAGAAATAGTTCACTATCACTGTTAACTCTAACGTGTGCAGTCCTGTGTGAAGTGAATTTTAAGGTTATGCACATGAGGTAAACGAAAACACACACAACCCAGCTCAGAACTGATGTGTAGGAATCTGCTGCACTTTATCTGTGTGTGTCAGGTCACCTGAGTCCAGGTGACAGATGCACACCATTGGAGTCAGGAGTGCACTGCTAAGGTAGTGAACCCTATGACTGACTGCCGCAAATGGAACTCTGGGTGGTTCGGGAAGGCAGGTCCACTGGAGCACCAACGCGGATCCCACTGGGAGCTAGAGCATAAGATTCCCCAGGGCGTGGAGTCTAAGAGCCAGCAGGTGTTCACCAGAGTGGTGAGGATGGACTGCGCTGCAACTGACTCCAGGTTGCGGCCCCCAGGGTCTCCCAGCTCACGCTCACGGTAGGCTACAGGAGGACAGAGAGGAAGCAGCAGCCCAGGACAACAAGGGATAGTAAGGAGATAAGTCAAAGGTCAGGGCGACTAGCAGACAAGGATAGACAGAGAACACGCCAAAAAGTCAGGGTCACGAGCAAGCAGGGATAGTCAAGAACAAGCCAAGATCGGTAAACAGGATCAGACATAGGACACAGAGCAATGAACACACGGAAGCCAAATCACACAATATTGATCAGAAGAGCTGGCTTGCAGTGCACAAGTTAATATAGAGTTTCCTGATAGGGCTGGGGTGGAGCCATGTTTTGAGGATAGATTACTTAAGCAGCCAGGTAAGAGTGGCTGGCCTCTTAATCTGAACACATGGAGAGGTAAGCTGACAAACATTACTGCATAACCATGACAGTGTTTAATGCAAATAACCTTTGCTTATTAATTAACACAGTTAGTTGATTACAGACAGGGTTAAATAACCAGTATAGGCTAGAGCCAGTTTAGGTATCTGACAGACACTTATCGTAATCAGAGGTCCAGTTGCATGGCTGCTAGGGACTACAAGGCAGAGTAGATAAGCTGACTCTGACTTCCAGTGCCACACCACAGTTTCTGCATGTGAGAAGTTGTGTTCCAAGCTGGTTGGACAACCGTTGGAGGATCTCCCCATCACCACTGATCTTGTCTTCATGTTTTTGACACAAAGATGGATACTACATTGCGATCATTCTCAGGGGTCCCTGCAACTGAACTTTGCTGCAACATTCATCTGGGGGTATCTTTATTAATAACATTTAATACACGGATATATGTGCACAATTCCACCAGGCCACTTATCAGCCCCTTTGTTAATAATACCTGTTTGTACATTGGATGTATATACTGTTATTAATCTTTTCTTATATAAAGCTTGTGCTTTTTCCATACCGGTGTGCATCTATATACTTATAGTTAATGTTACAGTGGTTTCTCTGCTCCCAATTACTTTGATTAGATTACTGATTAATCTCCCAGGAAGGGAAAACCCTCTGTTCACAGAGGCCCTGTCCTGGGTGGAGGCTACGCCAACTTCATCATCAAACTCACTTTTCCGCTTAGAAAAGGTTCTGGCTCTCCTATTTACCTACAGATTTAGCACAACATCCTCTAAGGGGAGGGCCGATTCTCATAACCCCTCCCCCCATACTGAATATGGGGAAACAGAGCATGGGGATGAAGTTGTTCTGGAAGGAGCTGAACTTTGAAGAGAGAGGCGTGAAAAATTAATATTTGTGTGTGTGCTCTTGTTTGGGGGCTGCTTCTGAGATGATTTGGAGGATAGTAAGAGTGAGGAGCTAAAGTTGTTGTAGTAGTCACTGCAGGTTTGAAGTTGTTGGGGATAGGGGTTCCTAAGGTTGGTGCTACAGTAGGATGTAGGAGCCTTGTTACTGTAGGGCATATATTCTCCGTCAGTTATAAGTTAACCAGGGTGTATACTAAAAGTATAATGGGGTAGTTCAGCTAACTGAAGCAAATTCATCATTTTAGTATAAAACTTGCCATGCCTTATACAACTATAAAATTAGCTATTTTTACATATAAAAGCACAAAGGATTACTTGAACATCAATGCTGCTACAATAAACTTATACATGAAATATGGGAGATAAGGACTGGCTTTTATAAAGGGGGACATTATTAATGTTAAGGAACACAGTTGGTGGGAGCAATAATTAAACTGTGAGACTAAAGCTGGCCATACACCATACAATTTTCCTGTTCAATTTTCTTTAGATTTACCTTCAACTATGTAGTACAAGGGCCTGCCTGATTGCATCCAAATTGAAAGTGTTTAGGTTTGTCCTCCTATTATATGGTTTTGGTAAATCTAAAGGAAAGTTGAACAGGAAAATTGAATAGTGTATGGCCAGCCTTAAACTGTGTCCTATGATGTTTAATTAGTGACAGCAGATGTTAAACAGGCAGAAGGATAGGTTGGAGATGAACCTCAAGCTTGGGGAAAAAAGTGATATCTTGATATCAGTTTTAAAACTTTATGTAATGAAAAAATATAAAGGTGCCGATAAAAACATAAATTAATGAATGATACTAAGCAAGATGTTTGTCATAAATGTTTTTCAACCTGTATATTTCAATTGTATCCTATAATCCTACAACTGGATAAATAAATAAAAGCATTACACATTTTTTTAATTGGTTTATTGCTGATATGATAATCCACATCAACATAGCCTAGGGTTGTATAACTTCAGTTCTTACCTGGGTAAATGTCAGTATCATGCTAGCAGTGTGATCCTTTACAAACATGGGAACTGTTTCCACTAAAATAATCTTCCCAGCTTCTAGACCACTGTGCATAGAAATTGGAGCAGATGTTGGTATCAGCAAAATATATATATACCATATATAATATAATATATCCCCACAAACATGCTATCCAATAAATCAACACCATTTATAAAAAAAAGTCATAATATAACCACATACACAACCAGTGCTAAAACACAAATATGTCATTAGAAATGAATCCAATATGTTTAAACAGGTAAATCATAACACTGCATATGTTCTGAACTTCACATGAAATATGCTCCAACTGTGTTGTCCACCTTCAGAATAGCTTACTCAATAGATGGGATGGGCCTCAATTTATAGAGGACAGATGTTCCCTCTCCCTTTTTTCATTTTTTTCAGATATATATTGATAAAGCAGTAAATGTGACATTAACCAAACATTTACTGCAGGTGAATCTTTTGGTGCATTTGTTTTAAATGACAGTGATTGATTTATTGATTCAATTTCAATGAATGTTTGCTGAATTATCACAGGTACTGCTTTAAAAAAACTCCTCTTAGTTTTGTCATAGACAAAACATGCCATTTTTATTCTACAATATGTTCCCTTTGCAATAACGATCACACAAAAACACTGGCTATGTAAAAAGTGAAAAACAGGAAGGTGTTAACCTCAGTTAAGTAGGGTTAAAGTGATTGTAAACGATAACCTTGTAAAACAACCCATTCAGTTTACAATAGACCAGTGGTTCTCAACTCCAGTCCTCAGGACCCACTAACAGGCCAGGTTTGCAAGATAGCTGAAATACATCACAGGTGATATCACTTGCTGCTCAGTGATTGCAGTATTCTAGTCTGCAACTCCCCAAGGTAATACTTAAAATCTGGCCTGTTGGTGGGTCCCCAGGACTGGAGTTGAGAACCACTGCAATAGACATTAAAGGCAAAACATTTATGTATAGATATAAAAAAAACATTATAAATACCTTTTCTCCTCTTTTGATAAGTGATCACATTCTCTCTGTTCTCAGCTGAATAAGAGCTAGGGGGGAGGAGAAGCAGCAGCACACTGGGCTTCTCAATGAATGGCTGTGCGGGGTGGGGGGGGGTGTCGGGACAAATCTGATCATTGGAGGAGAGCATACTGTGTTCCCAGCATAGCTAGAGAACTGACCACGGTGTGCTCCCCTGCTTAGTGTGGTCAGTTTTTAAAAGGAGAACAGAGAGACTGGCAGAAACACCAGGGATTTCACACAAATTAAGCAATACAAAGAGAACAGGATGCTTTCTCATACAAGTACATGGTACAGCAGCCACATATTAGGGATATGAAGTGTTGGGGTAACAAACGCTTTAACTAGTGGTTAATAATGGTAAAAAAAAAAACGCTTCTGTTAAAAAATACTGTGGGGTTTGTTTAAAGTGGTTCTAAAGGTGCATTAAGGTAAAAAAAACCTTCCGGGTGCAGCTCCCCCCAGCCCCTTCTGTACTTACCGAAACCCATCTCAATTCAGGGATGTGTATGAGAACAGTGGCTCTCCCATGTCTCTCTCTCCTCATTGACTCACACAGCAGCTGGAGCCATTGACTCCTGCTTCTGTCAATCACAGCCAGTGAGCCAATGAGAAGAGAGTGGGGGGCAGGGCCCAGCCAAGCCACACTCTGTGTGTGAATGGACAATGTCTATTCACAGGAGCGTGACTTGATAGTACCCCACAATTCCTTTATTAAAAAATAAAAAAAATAGTGTCCCCCAATGTAAATCTATCTTCAATCACACCGCACGCCGCACCCAGTAAAAAGAAAAAACGCTCTTGCCGTCCATGAAGGCTGGCTGCCTACTGCCTCCTCTGCCATCTCACAGTTCTTATATAGGTGTCAGGAAAGACTGGCTGGGAACAGTGGTCCCTCACCTGCTTGTGTGCACCTGCGGGCGCCTGGACATGAGCGTGTGCGCACTCGCGTGTTGGTGCGCTGGAGCGCGCGCGCACAGCCATTGGCGCCAGGTGGGCTATTTAAACAGAGCTCTTCCCTCAGACAAGTGCTGCCTGATCTACAGCTTTCCTGTGCCTTACTTGTTTGACCTGATCTGATCCAGTGTTTACCCGGCTTGACCTGTGACCTTCCATGCCCGCTGCCTGCCTCTGACCCCCGGCTTGTCTACGACTCTGCTTCTGCCTTATCCTCTGGTCCATCTGTGCCTGCTTGTTACCAACCCGGCCTGCCCTTTGACTCCGTCCCTGTCTGCTGCCTCTGTACCTGCACCGTCTGTCTGGTTTGACCCGGCTTGCCGGACTCTCCTGTGCTCCGCATCCAGTGCTACTTACCTGCTCCTGTGTGTTCCTGGTTCCAGCTGGTTCCTGTCTCCTGCTGCCAAGACCTGCTGATTCTGTTACCGTTTCTTGAAGGCTTCCTGATCTATCCACCAGCTGTTGATCCTTCCAGGCACTCCTGCTACCTTAAACTCCCGTGCTCCCTGTTAGGGACGCAAGAGAGGTCTCTTTCTGCATTTCGGGCTCATCACCAGGTAAGTGACAATAGGTAAGGGGTGGAGCCACCTGGCAACGTCACCTGGTGGCACTGCCCCGTGTGATTTTGCCAACCCAGCATGCACCCGTCCGTGATATCAGAAGGGGACTGTGCCACCAGGTGACGTAGCCAGGTGGCCCCGCCCCTTACCTATGCAAAAACTGTTAAACAGCGGAGCTTGCAGTAGGCGGCCAGCCTTCATGGATGGCGGGGGCATTTTTTTTTTTATAAAGAAATTGTCTCTCTTTCCCCCACCTCTCTCTCTCTCCCCACCTCTTTCTCTCTCTCCCCCTCTCTCTCCCCCCTCTCTCCCCTCCCCCCTCTCTCTCCCCCCACCTCTTTCCCCCCCCTCTCTCTGTGATTGGTCACAGCGGTCACGTGCTACCGGCAGCAAGATGGTATCAGTCATCGTCAGTGTTCGGTGGACATAGCCAGTGACAAATTGCACCGCTGTGTGGCCCCTTCTTAGAGGACATCATATGATGTCCACTCAGAAGGAGGAAAGTCCCGCCCGGCCGTCAATCTGCTATAGGCCGGGTGGGGAAGATGTTAAACAAATATATGCATACATATACTGTACATACTGTACATATGCACATACACACCCAAAAACAACTAAAGATAAAACAAATTATAACTCAACTGCCATATAGTTAAATAGCGTGTGACCAGACCACGACTTCTAGTGACCCATGAACGACTCCTTAGACCATGTCTGCTATGCATGCTGATGGCGAATACCTACAATTATAGGCGCTGCATTTTAAGCAATAGACTATCGCAAAAATAAGGAAAAAAATGGCAAAACTGACACCAATAATTCTCAATGCGAGGATGGAGTCAGAATCCGTGAACTTTCGCTTTTCTGTTGGGTCTGCTTGAAGGGTCAGCTTGATGCCAGCTTTAAGCTTCCCTTGCAGCCAACAGTAATATGTTGCTTGGTTGCTGTACTGAATGTAGCGGAAGTTCAGATTATTGCCGTGATCTATAAAGATACATGTCGCCTGCTTTTGGCCAAATCAGTCTGATTTGTAGAATTGTTTGTCGCTTTTATCCCAGGTAACAGCATCTCTTGGTTTGGCACCTGGGCAGGCAAGAGTAAGTCTGCTCCCCATGGTGTGTGTATGTTTTTCAGTCAGAGCCTTGGAGAGGAATGGGATATAATTCTTAATCTTGCTTATTTTGTGTAGCCAGTATTGAGCGGTACTTTTTAACCCTGGAACCATTGTGTGGCAGGGGGTCCGACAACTCCTGATGAATATTTCTGGTCTTCGAACAGAAACTTCCTTTCGCAGGTTGTCAGGAATCCCATGTGAGCCACAGGGAACAACGCTGCTCTGTGAGAGCATGTGCCTTGGTTCAAGATGGGCACTACTGACATAGCAAAAGCCTATCTTTCTTTGTTCCCCGGGGACATCACAGCGGTCACACTTTTCCCAGTTCCATAAAGCCGTGAAGGCTGTCAGGTGCTCCGTTTTGAGGTTTAGCTGTGGGTCTTGGTGGTGCTCCTGAAATGCCACATAAGCATTTGAGGTATCCTGCACATCAAGGTCGTACCCCCAGAAGAACGCACCATCGCCGTTTCCACATATGTAAATTCCCGAGTCTTTTACGCGGGCCTTGTGTATGATGACGTTGTTCACTTTGGTGACAATCTTCGACTCCACATGAAGAGACTTCTGTGTTCCATCTGGTGTCAGCAGAACCCACTAGTTTTGGGGGTTTTTTTTCAGCCAAAAAGATGCCCTAGCCAAAAACAGTTGATAACAGCCTATGTGTGTATGGACACATAGGATAAATGCCTGTTTTTTTTTATTTAGTAATATTCAAATTTCATTTTATCTATTTTTAAATAAATATCTAGTTTGTGCTCTGCAGGATTTATAGCTGCTGACTTTAAAAAAAAAAATTTTGGCGAAACAATGGAGTTCGCTGTTCGGGTTAGAAATTTTCCCCTATTCGGTAGTTCTGCTGCGGACCAAACAGGGGGGTGTTCGGCCCATCTCTACTCCTTAATTATAAACAGGAACTCAACTAGTTATAAATGTTAAATGTTAAATGTGTTCCCTGACTGAGTGTTCTAACTGTGTGGGGAGGGGACTGACTAGGGGAGGAGACTGATTGGTGTCCCTATATACTAGGAACACACGATCTGTCTCCTCTCCCCTGACAGGACGTGGATCTGTGTGTTTACACACACAGATCCACGTTCCTGCTCTGTCGCGACCACGTCAGAGCAGCCGCCGGGCACGCACATAGGCTCCTTGGTGATGCGGTGGCGCGTGCACGCACCCTATGCCGGCGGGAAGCAAAGGACATCATACGACGCCTGCCCGGAGGGACAGAGTGTTCCTGTGGACGTCATATGACAATGGCCCGGTATGGAAGTGGTTAATGTTTTCTATGCTGTTTTTTATGAATTGTAAAATAAAATGTTAATAATTTTAGATGTATAATTCTTGTGGTTTGGACATTAGTTTATCAATGTTTGCACCTAAGCGTAATCCCTCCACAAATAGAATTTTTAGTTATGATTTATGGGATGTTGACGCATTTCTCTAGATTAATGGTATTTCACTATCAATAGTTGAAATAGTTCAAATACTTCGCTTTTTAGATAGATGGCCTCACATTCTCCTCAAAAACAACCTGATATGATACAGAATTCATATTTGACTTACAAATGCAAGCTGTCTAGGCCTTAAAACAGCAAAGCAACCCCAAACCATAACATTTTTACCACCATGCTTTACAGTTGGTATGGGACTCTTTTTATAGGAGATCTTCAGTTTGCACTATTGTGATTGTGGACAAGCAAGTTGATTCATCTGTCCACAACACATTATTCCAGAAATTCTCATCTTTGACTATATTTTTAATGACAAAGCAAACTCTTACTCCAATGTTATTTTGGGGCAGCAAACTCTTTTTCCTGGCATACCTCCTATGCACGTTGAACTGGTACAATCTTTTTCTAATTGTAGATGCTTGAACTTAAGTGTTGTAAGTGTTAAATGCGGATCCTGTGATTAAATATTGGTGTTCTTGACTTCTTTTAGTATCAAACTCTAAACTCTAAAACTTTAGAGTCAACTCTAAAGCTGGATAAACACTATACAGTAGTAGTAGCTTCTGTAGATTTTTTCCTTTACATTTACTAAAACCATATAATATGTGGTCAAACCTTAAGAGTTTCAGTTTGTGTGCAATCAGACAGGGCCCTTGCACTACATGGTTTTGGTAAATCTAAAGGAAATCAGACAACAAAAGTTGTATAATGTGTATGGGGTCTAAGACTATTTTTGTTGGGCCAGTCACTCCTGGACAAGCTAGCATTTGTTTGGAAATCTACTCCACTTGCAGATTGTTTTCCATACAATGGAATGATTGCCTTTATAAACTTTGCTGATTTTTTTTACATTTCTTGCCAAATTCGAAGGCTTCAACAACCCTTTTTCTGATATGTCAATAGCAAAAAGGACACGAGCCCTAGATGTTTGAGGTTTTAATAAAATAAGTTACTTATGAAAATAAATATACCATGTCAATTTTATGTGTAATTTGTTCAAGCATATGACCTTTATCTATAAGCACTGTTTGAAAACCTGATATTTGCCAGTTTAAATATGTTGAAAAAGTCAACAATGTCCGTGGGGTGTATTTACTTTTTCAAATGACTTTATATGCTTTCTTCTTGGTAGTGGTGTAGTGTTTAAGCTCTACAGCTCACCTTTTCTTATCAGTGACAATATATGAATCATTTTTTAATCCCCAGGAACTTTAGGACATGCAATGAGTATGAACAGATGTATTCACTAAGTGCTGAGAGATTAGTTTATCATAAGCCATTTGAGTCTGCCAGAAAAATAATACCTCCCTGAGATATTTCTGATAGAAGCTGCTGTTCATTGACCCAAACCATGTGTTAGATCTAGAGCAGTGACTTCACTTGAAGATGAGTGTGTTCTCTTCCCTGACAGCAGTATACAATGAAACAAGGGTTACAAACTAGCGAAGCTCATAAGAGGCATCTCAGGTATAATAGATCCCCTCTAAAGCTAGTGAGTGATACAACTTCAGAAGCTGCAAATGGTAAGGAAACCTATCTTGACCTGGCATTCTGGCACTCATAAAGCATTAGCAGTCTATTGAGCCCTATTTGACGTATTGTTGAACAATCTCAAATGTCACTGAAAATATTTACTAGCAATACATGATGCTTCCACTTTAATGTTAGTTTGTTTTTTTTTGTAGGCCATGCAAGTTGCCCCCTATTGCAAGACAAGTTACCGTATAAACTCGAGTATAAGCCGAGTTTCTCAGCACATTTTTTTGTGCTGAAAGTGCCCCCCTCGGCTTATACTCGAGTTACTGCCATCTGCCTACCTGATCAGCATGTCATGCAGTCAGACGGCAGCCATTCCAGTGTACAAAAGCCGCGCATCCTCCTCTTCCTTGTGTGTGATAGGGGAACACTCAGTTTACCAGCAGTGAGTCAGTGTTCAGTGTTCCGCCTCTCATGGACGTCCTCTCATCCCACGGATGAGGATGAGAGGATGTCCATGATAGGCTGAACACTGACTGCTAGGAAACTGAGTTCCACCTATCACAGACGAGGACGAGGAGGAGGCGCGGCTTTTGTACACTGGAATGGCCGCCGTCTGACTGCATGACACACTGATCAGGTATGCAGATCAGCACAGGAAGGCTGCAATGGATGGACACAGAGAGTTCGCAGATCGGCACAGGAAGGCTGCAATGGAAGGACACAGAGAGGTTGCAGATCGGCACAGGGAGGCTGCAATGGACACAGTGAGGTAGGCAGATCTGCACAGGGAGGCTGCCATGGACACAGTGAGTTAGGCAGATCTGCACAGGTAGGCTGCAATGGACACAGTGAGGTAGGAAGATCTGCACAGGGAGGCTGCAATGGACACAGTGAGGTAGGCAGATCTGCACAGGGAGGCTGCCATGGACACAGTGAGGTAGGCAGATCTGCGCAGGGAGGCTGCCATGGACACAGTGAGTTAGGCAGATCTGCACAGGTAGGCTGCAATGGACACAGTGAGGTAGGCAGATCTGCACAGGGAGGCTGCAATGGACACAGTGAGGTAGGCAGATCTGCACAGGGAGGCTGCCATGGACACAGTGAGGTAGGCAGATCTGCACAGGGAGGCTGCCATGAACACAGTGAGTTAGGCAGATCTGCACAGGTAGGCTGCAATGGACACAGTGAGGTAGGCAGATCTGCACAGGGAGGCTGCCATGGACACAGTGAGGTAGGCAGATCTGCGCAGGGAGGCTGCCATGGACACAGTGAGGTAGGCAGATCTGCAAAGGGAGGCTGCCATGGACACAGTGAGGTAGGCAGATCCGCAGAGGGATGCTGCAATGGACACAGTGAGGTAGGCAGATCTGCACAGGGAGGCTGCAATGGACACAAGGAGGCATGCAATGGACACAGGAAGGTATGCAATGGTCACAGTGAGGTATGCAATAGACACGGTGAGGTATGCAGCTGCAGATGGGCATTGTTGACCCTCTTTTTCACTTACAGTAGCTGCTACATTTCTCACCCTCGGCTTATACTCGAGTCAATAAGTTTTCCCAGTTTTTTGTGGTAAATATGGTGCCTTGGCTTATACTTGGGACGGCTTATACTCGAGTATATACGGTAAATACATTTCTCCATAAATCATTTAAACAAGTCTGGAGGCTTTTAATGTATTGGTTTCAGCCTGTACAGTGGTGGAATGTATAAGAAAATTGGAATTTAGGTAAGCACAATTGTTACCTGGATGCTGATGATCGGCATGGTGGAGTAGTCACAGTATAAATAAGTTCTCTTTCTGGAGACTCAGTGTCTATGAAATGTAGCTGTTTCTTTGTAATGTAAGCAATTTCTGTTTCTTTAAGAAGCAAATGGCGAACAGTTTCCGGAACTTCCTTGGGAAGTTGGTCATCCACAGGTATTATATGTATAATCACAGTCTACAATCAGAAAAAGTAACAGTGATTTTCATTTTTCTTAGCAAATCACTCATTATGATCATTACATTTGTCAAAGTATTGTTCATGGTTGGCAAATAGCTTATTTACAAAAAAACAGGTTTTGGGTTACAATATAATCTGCGCAAGCCATTAATTTATTAAATTGTATTTGTTTGAATTGGAAAAGGATATAGATTGCCATGCTGTATATGCAATTCTTTTCACTATTTAGTGGATGTGGAAGTGTGCTAAAGTGCCACTACATTGTTTTTAAATAGAGCGTAAAACGGTTAGACCCCCTGCTAGGGTTTCATAGTGTCTACGTCCCTACTGGGAAGACCCATTCTCTTCCATCCTCCTGATTACTATTATCACTGGACTGAAAGTGAGGGCAATACAAAATTTGACAGTGAAATAAGAATAGAAGGAAAATCATTTAATAGATAGATCTGTCAAGAGAAACAAAATGCCTTTGAGAGAATAGGCAGGATGGTGCCTTTTACCTCCACCTTGCAGTGCTCCAATCTGCTCCATGACTCAAAAAATCCTCTGAGCTGCAACACCTTAAACACGCAGATGGTGAACAATTGCCAACATCCCCTTCTGAGATGCTAGCCCAGTTCAAGACTGTGGGGTTGGTTTGCTAAAAGCCAATAGGTTGTTCACTTTGCAGTGGGATTTTCCCAAGAGCTTAGTGAATGTGGTGAAATTTCACTTTGTCAAAAATACTTCTACTTCTAATCACCTATAAGACACATAATTTTTTTTTCCTGCACATGTTTGGATGATGGAAGTTAGCAGAGCTTAATTTCAAATTATACCCAAAGCTTAGTGATAGTGGCGACCTGACATCCATCCAATTATGTGCTATCAAAAGTGCTGTCTTTTTGCACGTAATTGGGTATTCTTTGCAAAGTGAAGTCACCTTCTTCCTTACCAGGCCATTTTTTAGCTTTCAGCGCTGTCGCACTTTGAATGACAATTGCGCGGTCATATAACACTGTACCCAAATTAATTTTTGATCATTTTTTTCACACAAATAGAGCTTTCTTTTGGTGGTATTTAATCACTGATAGGCTTTTTTTTATTAATTAAAAAAAAAAAAATTTTCTGTCACTAAATTTTGTAAATAAGTAATTTTTCTCCTTCACTGATGTACGCTGATCAGATGGCACTTATGGGACCTGATGAGGCGGCACTTATGGGCACTGATGATGTGGCACTTATGGGCACTGATGAGGCGGCATTTATGGGCACTGATGAGGCGCCACTTATGGGCACTGATGAGGAGGCACTATTATGCTGCACTGCTGGGCACTGATATGTGGCACTGATGAGCACTGATAGGCAGCACTGATAGGTGGCACTGTTGGGCACTGATAGGCGGCACTGGTGGGCACTGCTAGTCGGCATTGGTGGGCACTGATAAGCAGCATGGATAGGCAGCACTGATGGGCACTGATGGGTGGCACTGATAGGCACTGGTGGGCGGCACTGATGGGCACTGATGGGCAGCAATAATGGGAATTGATGGGCAGCAGTGATGAGCAGGCACTGATGGGCACTAAAAGGCAGCACTGATTGGCACCAGTAATGGGCATTGATTTGTGTCACTGATGGGCACTGATTTGTCACTGATGGGCACTGATTTGTGTCACCAATGGGCACTCATGGACACTGATTGGTGGCACTGCTGCAGCTTTACTGTAATCAGGGCACTGATGATCAGTGCCCTGATTACCTTCCCTGTTCTCCTCTGCAAGGAGATGCTGCTGATCGGCTCTCCTCGCCACACACTCTGTCAGTGTGAGGCGAGGTGAGCCGATTTACGGCACTTACATGTGACCGGCTGTGATTGGACACAGCCGCTTACATAGTTAAAAAGCTGCGTTAGCGGCTCTCAACAAAAAAGGACACGGCGTGACCATGTTTGCCGCACTGTGCACCCCCGCGGGCACACCAGACCAGTCGTTGTGGTGCGCCGTCATATGACGTCCACTCAGAACGAAAGCCGCACTGTCCCTCCATCATTTGACAGTGGGTGGGCGGCAACTGGTTAACTAAGCTCTGTAGAAAACTTCCTTGCAAAGTGCAACTTCCCTTGCAAAATAAACAGCCTATTTGCCTTTAGTAAATCTACCCCAAAAGCGAAAAAAGAAAAAATAAGATAGTCAGTTGCTCTATAGAAAATCAACGTCTAACCAAAAATCTATATATTTGAAAGAAAATTGTTATGCTTTTAAGTAAGCATAAATTCTACCATTACTAGGGAACGGTCTAATTTATAAATCCCCTCCTGAGTATAATCGTTTCAATTACAAAGCAAAGAAATCCTGATAGTGAATTCCTATAGAAACGTGTTAAAATCACTGTTAGAGGGTATTCAAAACAAGATCAGCTTGAAGAATAATAAGACTTTCACAAGATGTTAGATTTTCAGTAGAATGACAGGTTTGAGAGAGGAGAGATATGTATCAGTTAGCTGAATACTCGATGGAGCAGTTAACAATCACTCCTTACATACCTGAGGACCAGAGAGGTTAGGGGGCGTATGGCTGTCACACATAATAAATTCAAAAGAATCTTCAAAGATTTCCTCTCCATGATGCTTGTAATATATGAAACCATTAAACAAGTCTCTTTGCAGGAAAGTTGTAACAGGATAAGCTTTGACAGAAGGAAATATAGAATAAAAGTTAGAGCGCTTTAACAGTTCATCATTAATCTCAGACAAAGACTGCCATAGGATTAAACATGTCCTACTTTATACCTGAACATTAACAATGCTAGGACTGTTTTACAATATAAGTAGCTCTCTAAAAAATCATCAGGTTGCTGTAAAAAATGTTATCAATGCTTTAAAAACATTTTTCTATGTCTGCACATGGTAACTGCTTTATATGCTAATTACATTGTCATGTTTAGTTTTCTGATTTGCAGTACTACACAGTGATTGTGTGCTTTACTGCTCCTTTTTTATACTGCAAATCTATCAGCCTGTCAACTTGCAATGAATGCGCTCCATGTGTGTATCAAATCTTGGAGGTTAAAGGTGGTCTAAGGTTGAGCACAGAACTCCCTCTAGTGGTCAATGTGGAGGTTAAAGGTGGTCTAAGGTTGAGCACAGAACTCCCTCTAGTGGTCAATGTAAACATTTCTATATTTCATACAATAGAAAAATTGAAGAGTGCACATTTAAGACTTTACTGCAGACATTTTTTTTTTATAAAAAAAGAGTTACAACTTCTGTTGGGTTTTTATTTCTGCATATGACCCCCATGAGGTAGATTTTCTCTTTAGTGCATAGAAGTTTTAAACTATCTTTAAATTCTGCATAAATAATATGATCAATCATATGCAAAAATGTTATGAATAATAATATTGTCATACCTAATGCCTTTTGTCCTGGTTTCTTCATAATGCTCCCAGCTGCTGACTTCTTGGTTATATTGTAACGTATGTAATCATCACTTGAGTCCATATCGGAGGCACAGAGCATTGAGCCTTGTATGAGAACAGTCTGACCTTCTGGAAGCTCAATGACAGTGTTTGTAATTAGGAAAGGTGGGCTATCATCTTTAGGGAGTATGTTAATTGGGAACTTGTGTCTAATACTGTGGCGGCCATCAAAGATTCGGAAAGTGACAAAGTCTTTGGTTGTATCACTGTCATCATGATGATAGCAGACAACTCCAGCCTGAATGTCTTTTACTGTGAACATAAATCCTTTGCCCCCTAAATTGTAAAAGTGACAGATAAGAGATTTATTGTGTGCAAAGTGAACAACATAACATAAATATCCAATTTTAAAAAATGGCCAATGGCCCCTGCTGCTGCGTCTCAGTCTATGAGGAGGGAGAGACCTGGGTCAGCATTGGATCAAGATGGGGATCAGGTAAGTATTAGGGGGGCTGAGGGGGAGCTGCACTCTAAAGGTTTTTTATGTTCATGCGTAGAATGCATGAAGTTAAAAAAACCTTCAGCCTTTAGAACCACTTTAATGTTGAAAAGTTTTTGAAGTATATGAACATTTTACCATATTAAGTCAATTTTTACTTAGCATGGATAATAAAGTGAAGGGGAAATGGATTTTTGCTTTCGAACAATCGATTAATTGAAGTGAACACAGTTTCATCCTATTCAGCTAGCTAAGAGAACATTCACTTTGCAAGGTGAACAGTCTCTATTATTTTTATGAAACTACCCCAATGAAGTGCATTGTTTCCTCTGGTATATTTAAAGGTTACTTTCTGTTATATTAATGACAGCTTTAGTATAATTACCAGTTACAGTTAAATTACATAATTTATTTGGCTGCCTTACCACTTAGCCTTAACAATTTTTAAAACAATATTTTCATACATACAGTATTTCACAAAAGTAAGTACACCCCTCACATTTTTGTAAATATTTTATTATATCTTTTCATGTGACAACACCGAAGAAATGACACTTTGCTACAAAGTAAAGTAGTGAGTGTACAGCTTGTATAACAGTGTAAATTTGGTGTCCCCTCAAAATAACTCAACACACAGCCATTAATGTCTAAACCGCTGGCAACAAACGTGAGTACACCCCTAAGTGAAAATGTCCAAATTGGGCCCAATTAGTCATTCCTCCTCCCCGGTGTCATGTGACTTGTTAGTGTTACAAGGTCCCAGGTGTCAATGGGGAGCAGGTCTGTTAAATTTGGTGTTATCACTCTCACTTTCTCATACTGGTCACTGGAAGTTCAACATGGCACCTCACGGCAAAGAACTCTCTGAGGATCTGAAAAAAAGAATTGTTGCTCTACATAAAGATGGCCTAGGCTATAAGAAGATTGCCAAGACCCTGAAACTGAACTGCAGCATGGTGGTTTAACAGGACAGGTTCCACTCAGAACAAGCCTCGTCCTGGTCAACCAAAGAGGTTGAGTGCACATGCTCAGTGTCATATCCAAAGGTTGTCTTTGAGAAATAGACGTATGAGTGCTGCCAGCATTGCTGCAGAGGTTGAAGGGATAGAGGGTCAGCCTGTCAGTGCTCAGACCATACGCTGCACACTGCATCAAACTGGTCTGTATGGCTGTCATGCCAGAAGGAAGCCTCTTCTAAAGATGATGCACAAGAAAGCCTGCAAATGATTTGCTGAAGACAAACAGGCATGGATTACTGGAACCATGTCCTGTGGTCTGATGAGACCAAGATAAACCTATTTGGTTCAGATGGTGTCAAGCGTGTGTGGTAGCAACCAGGTGAGGAGTACAAAGACAAGTGTGTCTTGCCTACAGTCAAACATGGTGGTGGGAGTGCCATATTCTGGGGCTGAATGAGTGCTGCCGGCACTGGGGAGCTACAGTTCATTGAGGAAACCATGAATACCAACATGTACTATGACATGATCCCCTCCCTTTGAAGACTGGGCCGCAGGACAGTATTCCAACATGATAATGACCCCAAACACACCTTTAAGACAACAACTGCCTTGCCAAAGAAGCTGAGGGTAAAGGTGATGGACTGGCCAAGCATGTCTCCAGACCTAAACCCTATTGAGCATCTGTGGGGCATCCTCAAATGGAAGGTGGAGGAGAGCAAGGTCTCTAACATCCACCAGCTCCGTGATGTCGTCATGGAGGAGTGGAAGAGGTCTCCAGTGCCAACCTGTGAAGCTCTGGTGAACTCCATGCCCAAGAGGGTTAAAGCAGTGCTGTAAAATAATGGTGGCCACACAAAATATTGACACTTTGGGCCCAATTTGGACATTTTCCCTTAGGGATGTACTCACTTTTGTTGCCAACAGTTTAGACATTAATGGCTGTGTGTTGAGTTATTTTGAGGGGACAGCAAATTTACACTGTTATACAAGCTGTGCACTCACTACATTACATTGTATTAAAGTGTAATTTTTTTCAGTGTTGTCACATGAAAAGATATAATAAAATATTTACAAAAATGTGAGGGATGTACTCACTTTTGTGAGATACTGTATGTACAATATGCATCATATGCACGTAATCAATGATTTTAGAATATATCATCAGAAATACTGAAATACCAGGTCTAAACCTATAGAAGATTTTAGAGGACATTACTACATCATATGAATAGTTTATACACAAGCTGCTGACTAATAAAAGATCACACATCACTGCCTCCAGATTTGTAAATGTCCACTGCCATTTGTCAAAGTTCCATACCAATTTGTGTAACTTATTTGTGTAAAAGCTGAACCACATAAATGACAAGATTTTCTCTAATCTCTCAATTTTTCAGTTGAACGATTTGTTCCAGGGCTGTGGAAATTCAATTTATTCTGAATATTTAATAGTCAGAGGATTACAGGCTATCAACTTCAATCTGACATCTAGGTGGATTTACAAGTCTGCTATTTGCGGGTTTAGCAGAATTAAACAGGATGACTTCTAACCTCTCCAGTGATCAAGGGGCTTAAAACACATTGCAGTCCTGTACTTCAACTCAAAAGACAGCAAGAGTGTCATATTCTCAGCGTGGAATTTAGCAGATAATGAGTGACTTAGTAGAATTAAATATTTAACATTTTAGAAGAGAAGTACTTTGCAGTAGGGGCCTAGTCACAGTCAAAGAGCAAAAGCAGGTGTGCACTAAGATAGGGTTACTTACTGTTGCTAGCTTCTAGCACACTTGTACATTCGAAGCCTGTAGGATATTGAGTTTATGGAGAATTTTATCACACAACTGGAGGCTAATAGTTTTCATGTGATTAAACATTTTCAGCCTTTCTGTTTTGATTAATGCTCTTTATCACCAAGAAGCAACACTATAAACTGGCCAGCAATAGAAAATGAAGTGCCTTCAAATTCTGACCACTAAGACATTTTTTTGTTCTTTTTCTGTTCTAAGACATGCACAAAAATATATGCCAGATCCCTGTGAAAACATTATCTATGCATCCAGATCAGTGCACCTGTCCCTGTACACCTGTCAAACTCAGATATGCAGGTGGCTTGAAAAAGTATTTATACCTCTTAAAATTTTGTCATGTTGCAACCAAAAACGTAAATGTATTTTACTGGGATTTTATGTGATAGGCCAACACAAAGTGGCACATAAATGTGAAGTGGAAGGAAAATGATAAATGGTTTTCAACGTTTGTTACTAATAAATATGTGAAAAGTGTGGCGTGTATTTGTATTCAGCATTTGTACTCAGTCAATACTTTGTAGAACCACCTTTCGCTGCAATTACAGCTGCAAGTCTTTTTGGGGATGTCTCTACCAGCTTTGCACATCTAGAGAGTGACATTTTTGCCCATTCTTCTTTGCAAAATAGCTCAAGCTCTGTTAGATTGGAAGAAGAGCGTCTGCGAACACCAATTTTCAAGTCTTGTCACAGATTCTCAATTGGATTTAGGTCTGGACTTTAACTGGGCCATTCTAACACATGAGTATGCTTTGATCTAAACCATTCCATTGTAGCTCTGGCTGTATGTTTAGGGTTGTTGTCCTGCTGAATGGTGAACCTCTGCCCCAGTCTAAAGTCTTTTGCAGACTCTAACAGGTTTTCTTCTAAGGCCGCGTACACACGGGCGGACTTTTCGACCGGACTGGTCCGACGGACTTTCCGACTGACTTTTGACAGACTTTTGAACGAACGGACTTGCCTACACACGATCACACCAAAGTTCGATGGATTCGTAGGTGATGACGTACGACCGGACTAAAATAAGGAAGTTGATAGCCAGTAGCCAATAGCTGCCCTAGTGTGGTTTTCGTCCATCGGACTAGCATACAGACAAGCAGATTTTTCGACCGGACTCGAGTCCGTCAAAAAGATTTGAAGCATGTTTCAAGTCTAAAGTCCGTCAGATTTTGGACTGGAAAAGTCTGCTGAAGGTCGGATGAAGCCCACACACGATCGGATTGTCCGCCGGACTCGGTCCGTCGGACCAGTCTGGTCGAAAAGTCCGCTCGTGTGTACGCTGCATAAGATTGCCCTGTATTTGGCTCCATTCATTTTCCCATCAACTCTTACCAGCTTCCCTGTTCCTGCTGAAGAAAAGCGTCCCCACAACATGATGCTGCCACCACCATGTTTCACGGTGGAGATGGTGTGTTCAGGGTGATGTGCAGTGTTAGTTTTCCACCACGCAGAATGTTTTGCTTAGTGGCCAAAAAGTTCAATATTTGTCTCATCTGACCAGAGCACCTTCTTCCACCAAACACGTTTGCTGTTTCCCCCACATGGCTTCTCGCAAACTGTAAACGGGATTTCTTATCGCTTTCTTTCAACAATGGCTTTCTTCTTGCCACTCTTCCATAAAGGCCAGATTTGTGGAGTGCATGACTAATAGTTGTCCAGATTCTCCCACCTGAGTTGTGGATCTCTGCAGCTCCTCCAGAGTTACCATGGGCCTCTTGGCTGTTTATATGACTAATGCTCTCCTTGCCTGGCCTGTCATTTTAGGTGGATGGCCATGTCTTGGTAGGTTTGCAGATGTGCCATACTCTTTCCATTTTCGGATGATGGATTGAACAGTGCTCTGAGAGATGTTCAAAGCCTGGGATTTTTTTTATAACCTAACCCTGCTTTAAACTTCTCCACAACTTTATCCTGCACCTGTCTGGTGTGTTCTTTGGCCTTCATAATGCTGTTTGTTCACTAAGGTTCTCTAACAAAACTCTGAGGGCTTCACAGAACAGCTGTATTCATACTGAGATTAACAGGTTGACTCTATTTACTAATTAGGTGACTTTTGAAGGCAATGGGTTCCGTTCGATTTTAGTTAGGGGTATCAGAGTAAGGGGGCTGAATACAAATGCACACCACACTTTTCACAGATTTATTTGTAAAAAATGTTGAAAACCATTTATAATTTTTCTTCCACTTCACAATTATGTTCCACTTTAGGTTGGTCTATCACATAAAGACCCAATAAAATAAATTTACATTTTTGGTTGGCTAATAGCTCTTCACACACAACGGGGCTGAGCGCCAGTGTGGATGAGCCCATAGAGAGATACAATATAACATTGTTACTTTAGTATCTACTCTGCAAATGGAAGGGATGCACTTTGATTTGCATATAATGTCAGTTAAAGGAAGTTTGTTTTTTATTTTTTCATAAAATGTGTTCCTACCTAACCCCTTAGTTTACCTTAATCTGCCTCAATTGACTTCCTCTTCTCCCCTTAATATTTTTCTGTTGCTTTTTATTTCTTCTTTTCCTATGCATTAATATTTAAACTTTGTTTTGTTTAACGTGGTTGTTAATTTTGTAGGTAGTACGGGCATACCCCACTTTTAAGTACACAATGGGGGTTATTTACTAAAGCTGGAAAGTGCAAAATCAGGCTCACTTCTGCATAGAGCTTCCAGGTTTTATTACCAAAGCTTAATTGAACAAGCTGGGGTTAGAAGCTCATTGGATTCTATGCAGCTTCGGTAAATAAACCTCATTGTGTACCTAAAAGTGGGGTATGCCTGTACAAACATGAAAGAACGAAAAGCTTTATTTCATTTGTAAATAGCTGTGCAATGCTTTGTATCACAATCAGAATTTTAAGCCTGTTTCCTGTTTCATGCAGGCTTAAGCTTGTATAAGAGCGGTGTAAGCACCAAGCTTTGAAAAAGCATTTGCAGAGCTTTCAGCAAGCTTTGTTGAAGCTTTTAAAGCACCATTCAACTCCAGCTTGTAAATGTTGAGCACAGATCCTAATGGGAGCGTTGATTGTCACTTTAAGCAAGCTGCTAGCAGGCATCAGCAGGCTTTCAATAAGCTTCAAGAAGTTCTGAAGCCTGCTAGCAGCGTATTTAAAGGGGCAATCAACACTCCCATTAGGATCTCTGTTCAACATTTACAAACTGGAGTTGAATAGTACTTTAAAGCTTTAACAAGCAGCTTGCTGTTCACACTGCTCCTATACAAGCTGAAGCCAGTGTGAAACAAACCTTAACTGAGACATATTAAAAAATAAATTATACCTTTTATCCGCAGAGACACTATTTTTTTTTAACTACCATGGATCAAACTAGAAAAAAAAAGTGCTTTATGTTAAGTTGTTTTTTCCTATGGACTACAAAAAAAAATAAAAGTATTTTCACAAAACAATATCACAGAACAAAAATCCTGTTTGTTCTTCAAAAAAATTATATATTTATTATCTTGTTAACTTTTGTAATGACAAAGTTATTGCCGAATGAATAGGCCTATAGCAGAAAATTAAAAATCCATAGGGGGTGTTCGGATTTAAAGAGTTAAAGTGGTTATTATGAAACTTTACAGAATATAAATAATTTGTTTTAGATTTAGTAGCTTCTAAATAATTACAGCAAACATGCCAAAACCCTGAGCAATTTATATAGAGCATATGATAAAAAAAATAATGCATAAATAAATATATACCGTATATATATATATATACTTGTATACTTGTTTTTAAAAATTTAATTAAAGGATGTTTCAAAGGGAGATATTTGCAGATGGATTTATATGGAGACCTTAACTCCCATAAAATCAAGCTAGGCTCCAACTTCCCGCTACCAAAACTTCCTTTTGGTTCCTTAATCTGATAGGTGACCTCAGGGAAGATTGGGAGGTTGAGGGGGCTGTGTCAAGCTGGACTAGCATCCTATATCTCTGAATCTACTAATACTTATTAACTTAATAATAATTTGCTTAATCTGAGGGTTTTGAAATGTCGAATTTAAAATATAATTAGGAAATAATATTTAATATGGTTTGATTAAATTGGTGGGTAGAACATTCAACAAGTGGTTGTGCTGCATAGGGAGAGTCAATGCAATAGTAGTTAACAAGGCTCGTACTGAATTTTTACATACTTGCTAATCATACTTTGTTCAGTGACATCAGAATCGGTTGCAGCCACTGGATCCTGAGTTCGGCAATCCACTTATGATATGGTTAAAGCAGAACCCCAGGCAAACAGCAAATACCTGCTAAAAGATATATATTTTTGTCTATTCAGTCCTGAGATTTCTGCCACACCGCACAGCCTTGTCTGGTGGGGGAGGAGACCTGATTTTTCTCTACTACAGTAGGTGAGTAACACTTACAAGTGTTGTTCTTTCCCCAGCATGTACAGTAAATGAATAATGAAAGGAGAAACAGCAGACTAATGATCTCATCTCTCTATCACTCTGTGCTCTGCACTCTCCTCTTTTCAGTATGTTCCTTGCACAGCAAAGATTGGCTATTGTGTCTTGCTCCCCCATCTAAACTTTGCTGTACAGTGACTATAGGATGCTGATACGAAGTCAAATTCATGTACTTTCTGTGCCTGCATTTAAAAAAAAATACATATATATTGTATTATATATATAAAAATACATATATATATTGTATTATATATATATATATAAGTGTTACTAAACCCATGACCCTGCATTCACTATATCTGGTCTCCCACAGTACACAGAACATGGAAATGCAAGTATTGTAGTAAATATAAACTGCTAAATACCTGTCCTTAGCAGCAGTATATAGCAGTCTTGTGACTTCTATCACTGTCTGGTCAAAGCTTGTAGCTTGACTGTCCTATAAGGATGCAGAACCCCTGACCCTCTGTCAGGACAGTGCTGATTGGCCCTGTGCTGATCACATGTACTCTCCTAAGAAGAAAAAAACTCTCTAGCAATTTACACCAAACTGAGCATGTGCAGACTAACGCCACTCACTCTGTCTTATCCGGAGATGTTTTGGAGACCATGCAAGATCATACAGCATACAGGATCAAACAGCCTTTTTACACAATGCATGGAATTAACCCCTTAGGTTCCACAGTGAGTATAACAAACATGCTTTACTACACATACAGTCTGATTTTACTGTTGTGGGTTTAGTAACACTTTAATCATGTATTAATGGATACTGATCTACATTAATTTGTGTCCTTTGTATCTGTCTGGAGTTGGGTTTGAAGTTGAGTTACTTTTGTCAAGCAGACTGTTCACTTAGCAAAGTAAATGTTTGCTTTGCAAGGGTTTTTTATCTTAGCGTAGTAACAGATGAAGCTCTGCTGATTGCCATCATCCAGTTGTTTTTTTTCCTTGCACATGATTAGGTATTCTTTAGAAAGTGAATTTTCAATGAATCCACTAAGGTGGGTGGAAATTAACTTTTGCAAAGTGAACATGCACTGATAAAACTGTCGCTTACATGCAGTAGAAGATAATTCTGGGATCTTGCACTCAATTCTAGAAAATCCAAAAATCTGGAGGACACTAAAATGCATATCTATAGGTAGATGCCTGGCCCTGCCTTCTCCCACCACCAGATCCTCCAAGTTAGTGCAGCAATGTTACTCAAGACCTCTCTGACCAATAAGCAGAGTAGGGGTTACTGTGCAGGTGTTAACCTCCTAGAAGAGTTTTGAGTGCTTCAAGTTTTAGTGCTCCTGGTGCACTCCATAAGTTTAGAACTGCATGCAAGCACCTCGTGGTGCCTGATATTACACCACATGCAGTTAAGTGCGTTTTTTTCATCAAAAACGCATGGAAAGAAGGTTATATGATTTTAAATGGCATAGTTCACACCAGTGCTTGCAGTTCCAGTGTGTTCCAGAAAAAAAAGTAGAACATGTTGCATTTTTCCTGCACTGGACTATACTGGAACGCTTTAAAAAGCATCAAAAACGCACTGGAACTCACCAGAACGGACTTAAACGCATCAAAAATGCACTGGAACACCCATGTCTTTAGTTATTGTTAAGAAAAAAGAGGGGGGAAAATGCACTGGACTGCATCAAAAACGTACCAAAAACACATCAAAAACGCACTGAAACGCATCAAAAACACGTAAAAAATGTGCATGCAGAAAAGCATCTGGAACGCATCCAGACTGCGTTTCTATGGTGTGAAATTGCCCTGATGACAAAATACCACTTTTATATTAATAAAGGTTTGCAATAAATTCTGCAAAATGTTTACATGTTGGGCTTAAAAGGCTTAAAAGATTAGACCCTTAACCTTTTAATTTATTGATTGTTGAAAATTAACCTTTAACGGGTAGATGGTGCAGCAGTTGGAACTTGACTGGGTCCCAAAGAGATAACAATTTATCAATTAACAGTTAACAATTCACATACACATTTTCTTAAAAACTTTTTTATTTGCTGAGCCTTTTATTAAGTGTATCCAAATCAGCACTTGGACTTTGAACAATGTTCTTCAGGCTAGTAAAGATATATTTTCTTTTAAAGGTGAATATGTACTGTATATTATAGTGATATTTACAGATGTCAGATGCAAAGCAAAAACCTACTTACCTCTTACAGTAATGCGTCCATGCTCTAGCCCATCTACAATAACCAGGCGGACAGCATTGATATTATCATTATCAACCACTTGAAATTGTTTCCATGTGATTGGTCGAGATTGACCTTCCAGGAGATCAAGACCTAAATAAAGTAGATGAACAAAACAGTCAATCAAATTGCATACAGTTCTACCCAACATTTGGATTGGGCAGGACATTAAATGCAATGCAAAGATAAGAGTGCCGCTCAAAGAGCCAATATTTTCCTTGTCAAAAGAAGTTTATTGAGTATACAATATTATAAAGATACATAAAGTAAGTTTACAAGGATCTATAAAGTAAGCTCATTGTTTTACAGTAGGGTTTATATAGGTAAATATCATGAAATTTCAAATATTAAACATTGGGTTCACGTAAACCTAAATTAAAGATATATATCATTTCCTTAGTTACTTTTGTAGGTATTTAAATGATTTATACCTACTATACATATTGTTTACAAGTAGAGTGTATATAGGTCAAATAAATTCTGATAATGAGCTTTAATCGTAAGGTGGAGAAAAGGAAAGAGAAAGAAGAAAAAGGGTTGAAAGGTAGAGGTATGGTCCACAAGGTTGTCCCGCTCGTCAGTTTATTATTCTTTTTAGTTCTCTTTGAAGCCTTAGAATGGGTGTCTCTGTAAGTCATTTAATCTGTTACCATGGCAACAGGACAGAGTCATTGAAGTTTGACAGGAACTGTTGTTTTATCCAAGGGTGCCAAAGTTTTTCAAATTTTGGAATTTGATTTTGATCGATGGCTACCATCTTAGCATGGGACATTGTATTATTCATTCTGTGAATTGTTTCTGCTAGTACCAATGTAGGAGATTTCCATGCCTTGGCCACTGTTTGTTTTGCAGCCGTTATTAGTTGGATCATAAGTTTGAATTGAGAGAGTGTTAACCATTCCGATTTTAGATTAAGTAAAGTTATATATGGATCTGGTTAAGAGCCAATATTTTCAATCCTGTGATTCCACACATGCTGATGTGTGCAGATCCAAAGGGGCCCATCTCCCGAATGAATAGACAGCAATCAGATGATATGAGTGAACACCACGACCGTGTGTACGATTCTAATGCCCCGTACACACGGTCGGACATTGATCAGACATTCCGACAACAAAATCCTAGGATTTTTTCCGACGGATGTTGGCTCAAACTTGTCTTGCATACACACGGTCACACAAAGTTGTCGGAAAATCCGATCATTCTGAACGTGGTGACGTAAAACACGTACGGCGGGACTATAAACGGGGCAGTGGCCAATAGCTTTCATTTCTTTATTTATTCTGAGCATGCGTGGCACTTTGTGCGTCGGATTTGGGTAAACACGATCGGAAATTCCGACAACGGATTTTGTTGTCGGAAAATTTTATAGCCTGCTCTCAAACTTTGTGTGTCGGAAAATCCAATGGAAAATCCGATGGAAAATGTGTGATGGACCCTACACACGGTCGGAATTTCCGACAACAAGGTCCTATCACACATTTTCGGTCGGAAAATCCGACCATGTGTACGGGGCATTAGACTGCAAAACAGGCTTCAGCTTGTCCTCCTCCCAGACCACTCCCCTCAAATGCCACCCCTGGTCTTAGTTGCAGAGGTGGGAGTGGAGGTATGCCTCTTGATTATATGAATCGTCAACCCAGTAAACACAAGGTAAATTCAATTCAGCTGGAAAGACTGAAACTATTTTACTTAACATAAAGCACTGCTTTTATGTTCAAATACACATGTCATTCCAGTATTATAACAATGGTTGTGAAAAGTTTATTGTGGAAAATGATATACAATAGGACATGTTATTCATGGTAAAATACCCAAAAACAAATATTAGATATATAAAAATAAAAAAAGCCATAACCAGCTGAGAAAAACAAGGAGAAAAACAGAATTAAAACGGCTTAATGGAACCCAATGACCATTAAAAGATAAACTTTATTAGTGTAGCGCTACCCCCAAAAGGGCCGCTAATTTTACTGGTTCTTTACCTGCAAGTACAGAGGCTGCCCATCCACCACAGCAACAGTGCATGCACACTGGTTCCCTTAAATAGTCTAGGTGATGTCTTTTTAAAGTTTATTGCTTGCAGAACTTCAGAGGGGAGGGAGAGGAACTTATCATGGGATACTTCAAAATACTCAGAAGAAAGAGTGTTTAGAGGACAGTCTTTCCTAACAGTAGTGGTGTTGGTTGAGAACAGTCAATGGCTCTGCAGTTGAAGACTAGGGGGTAGTATTGGGTCTCTGGTTACCCTGCACCAATGCGCAATTATTGGTTACTAAATCCAGGACCCTGCATGCACTATATTTAGTCTCCCACAGTACACAGAACATGGAAATGCAATTATTATAGTAAATATAAACTGCTAAACACCTTTTCTTATCAGCAGTATATAGCAGTCTTGTGACTTCTATGAGTGTCTGGTTAAATCTTGTAGGAGGGTTTTTTAATTCTGCATTGACCATCCTATCAGGATGCAGGAACCCTAACCCTCTATCTCAAGGGTCTTCAAACTATAGACCTCCAGTTGTTCAAGAACTACAATTCCCATCATACCTAGCCATGTCTGTGAATACCAGTGTTTTACAATGCCTCATGGGATGTGTAGTTCCGCAACAGCTGGAGGGCCGTAGTTTGAGGATCCCTGCTCTATCTGGACAGTGCTGATTGGCCCTGTGCTAATCACATGCACACTCCCAAGAAAAAAAAATCTTTCTAGCAATACACACCAAACTGAGCATGTGTAGCCTGTCCCCTGGCTCTGTATTATCAGGAAATTTATTAGGGACATTGGAAGGAGGAGAGGATCAGAGGAGACAGGATCACACAATGCAGAGGATTAACCCCTTAGATTCTACAGTGAGTATAACAATCATGCTTTACTGTATATACAGAATGATTTTAATGTTGTAGGTTTGGTAACACCTTAAGAAAAGTTGATCCTGTCTTTCCAGTTGAGTTTATTTTATCTTGTGTTTTTTTTTTGTAAATGAAATGCCCCAAAGGTTAAAGTTTGCATAAAAAAAACAAAGATTCCTGATTATTCTTCAAATCTGAGCACAATGGAATCCACAAATGACCATTTGTAGTTATTGCACAGGCAGGCAGACCACTGGGCGCAGAGAACCAAGTTAAAACTAGGGAAATAACCTCTGAACTAGGCCGCTAGAGATGTTAACAATCATCAGGTTTTAAAAATGATATGTATTTGACATATTCCTATATACTGTATATATGTATTTGACATATTCCTGTATATTGTTTATAATACTAATATAATAAAATCATAATATTTATCATTTTAAAAAGGGTATATGAAGAAAAATAGATGCAGTTATTAATATAACTGCACAATAACAGTTTTCCTTCTTACTAACACTTGTTTGTGTTACTTGTGTTGCTCAAATATAATATTTTACCAAAATTTCTGTTTGATCCCTTAAAAATACAAAATTACAATATTACAAACTAATAGCAAAAACCTGATACAAATGGCTGTGCCCTTATACCCTACCCCAAAATAAAACCCTCAGATTAAAATATGATACATCATAGGGTGGGATATGGGAACATGGTGGTTCATAGGAGGCTATATCCACTCTCTTCTTACTACCTGCTTTGTTTCCGGGAAAGAATGTGAAGGGATATTTCCCCAATTGGACAGGACAGCAAAAAAGATGGGGTCTTATATACATTTAATTATTGGTATGATTTGATACAATTTTCATCTAGCCCTCTGTAATTGTCTTGAGTTAAAACATTTCATGTTCCATACAGAAAAATACAGTCTCACCCATATTCCAGGATACTCGAGGGGCATTTGTTTCAGCAGTTCTAACTGATATATGAACTGTGATAGGCAAACTCCTTTCAAAAAAGAAATCATGAACTTCAACCTCCACCTACAGAAGGATAATTTAATAGGTTTAATTAGCAGGTTTTACATAATGATAAATTTTATAACAAATATTATTGGTTACACTGGAATCATTGCATTAGCATAAATCATAGGGTGGAAAAAATATATGTAGAATTAGGAAATAGTCGTAACTTTTGACTACCCTACACTGCAACGTTTTCTTACACTAAATGTCTCTACAAGGGGATACAGATGAAAATGTAAGAGAGCACAATAGGGCATGGCTAAATATATTCTCTTTTTCATTTTTTCAGGTGCAGTACAGCAATGACAGGGCAAAACATATTATGTTATGCTGGAGCACAAACATCAGATAGCAACAGCATATTTATCCTTAGTCAAAAATATTTTTGTTATGTTTAAGCCAAAGATTCCAAATGCTGAATTAAATATGTGAAGCTTTGTACCTTGCACCATCTGATGAAGCCAGCTATGACTGAAACATGTGAGAATGCAAGCATTGTAGGCTTAATAATTTCTGTCCATCCAATCCTGAAATTTACAAAAACTGCCACATAGTTCATCCCTGTTAAAGGCAAAATAGCCTGATTTTCCTCTACTGCGGTTAATCTCTTCCCACCAGCTGCACACATATATGTGGCAGCAGAGAGGTAGGCTATATGACTTGCTGTCACATATATGCATATGGCCAGCATATATTTGGTGCTTGGAACGTGTTCAGAACACCCCCAGAATTTTGACTGTGCTATCACTGACAGCTCCTGGTCATACAGTAAAGAATGGGTGCTGGTGGAGGATGGGCAGCCAATCACAGTGATCACTGTGGGAGCCCATTTTACCAGCACTCAGCATTAGGATCCCCCTAAAGAGATGGATCCCACTGGTTGAAAGTGGTTAAGGAATAGCAACTAAGGTTTTGGATAGTAAACGGGAAGTAACAGACCTATTAGCTCATCTCTCTGTCACTTTTTAGCACATGAGCACTGCAGCACAAGTGACTGGCTGCTTTCCTGCTCCCAGTCTAAGATGTAGAGCGCAATGCAAGAGTTTGATGCCAATTGAAATTGGAGCACTGCATATATGTATACATTTATTGATGTAGTGATGAATATAGAGCCAAATGAATATGTGCCTTCTATATCTATTTGGTATAAAGGAGTGCTGTGGAAGTTGTCTTTGTTTAGAGAAACCAAAATATTTCCACAGCTTATCAGTCCTTGCTTACCTCCAGATTTCTTCTTTCGGGGTGACTACTGTTAGGTGGCTGATATGCTATGAGCATATCATTGAGATCCTGCCATGTAAAGGAGGTAATTGGTTTGGTATGGTCATTAAGATGGGCAATGTATCCTTCTCGTGGCGGATCTGTAACGTTGAAGACCAGTAAAGATTTTTGGGTTTCTCCATCCTCTGCATCAAGTGTTGCTGTAGTCAGGGGAGTAAGGATAAACTGATCCACTTCCAAAATATACATTGACATAAAGGCAGCTTTAGGGATCTGGTTGGGAACTGCACCTTGGATGTGAACAGGAATCCAGGCATGCTCTGACTGCAAGAATTACAAAAATATTTCAGTTAAATGTCATAAAATTTATGAGAAGGTCTCTTTAAAACTCCATGTCCACAAATACAATCATTACTTCCCTCCTTCAACCCCACCACTAAAGACGAGTTTGCTAAACTTTTTCCTAATGTCCACCTAACCACCTTTCCCTTGGACCCTGTTCCCTCACATATGCTGCAGTCACCCCTCTATCCTTCACTCTCTTACTCTCATATTCAATCTCTTCTGGCATCTTCCCCAACTCTCTAAAACATGCACTAGTCACCCCTATACTTACCCCACCAATCTTAACATCCTACACCCCTTTTTATCCAAACTCCTTGAACATCTAGTCTACAACCAACTGAGCGACCACCTCACTGAGAATGATCTTCCTGATCCCCTTCAGTCTGGATTTAGCCTTCAACACAGAATCTGCTCTCCTAAAACTCACAAACGTTCTGCTAACAGCTAAATCCAATGGACACCATTCTGTACTCCTCCACCTGGACCTCTCTGCTGATTTTGACACAGTAAACCATCCCCTCCCCCTCAAAACACTCCACACTTTGGGTCTCCTGTACTCTTCGCTGATTCTCCTCTGATTCTCGCTGATTCTCCTCCTACTTATCCAATCGCACCTTCAGTGTTACATACAATTCCACTTCCTCCTCTCCTCTTCCTTTCTCTGTCGGGGTCACCGAAGGTTCTGTTCCTAGACCTCTCCTATTCTCCATCTACACCTCCTCTTTACGCTGGCCCCACATCCAATCATTGTTCAAATCTTGCTGCCTCAACACACGCAACATCTCCAAGATACACCTCTTTCTAACCAATGACACCACAAGGCTCCTAGTTTACTCTCTGGCAGTGTTGCCAACCGCCTGTTAATTTACGGGCGGTCTGTAAATTTAAGCCCACTTTCAGGCTGCCCATAAATGTCCATTACGGGCAGTGGTGCCCATAAAAAAAGATGGCCGCTAGCCAACCATGCAACTGGGCATGCGCCGTTCCGAAGCCGGACGGGCTCAGGAAAGCTTGTACACACTCGGCAGGGCGGCGCACACGCAGTAATGTAATAGCGCCACCCAGGGCCATTTTTGAATAGAAGCCAGTCCACTCGTTCTTGGCGGTCCCACAGTGGAACCTCATGCACTTGCCAAAGCAGAGGAGGAACCGATAAGGGGTGAGGAGCGTGACACTGTGTGTGGAGGGATAGCAAAAAGGGGGCAGAGGAGGACATTAATGGGGGGGTGAAGCCGTGCAGGGACAGAGAAGGACACTGATGTGCTGCTAGGTGGAGAGGTGAAAGTGTCATGTATCACAGTCTGTGACCATCTCCTGTATCATGTTCGCAGTCTCTGTCCACCTCCTGTATCATGTCCGCAGTCTCTGTCCACTTCCTGTATCATGTCCGCAGTCTCTGTCCACCTCCTGTATCATGTCCACAGTTTCTGTCCCCCTCCTGTATCAGCTCCGCCGTCTCTGACCATCTCTTGTCTTTTATCATGTCTGCAGTCTCTGAGGGGGAGTCTGGAGTGGAGTCAAGAGTGGGAGTGCCGCCGGGACGGGGGTCATAGGAGAAGTCAGACATGTGTGGACTGTGAAGAGGACACTATAGGATAAAACCAGAGCCGCCAAGCTGGAGCCATCTGACTGAGCCCTGCACGGTGCACCTGAGAGGAGGTCAGTGACAGCACCACCAGGACAGTCTGGGGGGGGGGTTGCTGATGTTAGGGGGGAGTGAATACAATAATGTAAGGGGGCACTGATATAAAGGTTCCCCCCTATATTAGTAACTCCCCCCTTACCTTAGTGTATTGACTCTGCGGAAGGTGGTCTCTAGTCACCAGAGCCCCCCTTACATCAGAGTTCCTTAGATCATGATCTGCAGCATTCCCCTTTACATAAGAGTCCCCTTTCACTGTAAGGGGGAATCCTGCAGACTCTGATATAAGGGGGTACTCTGTGCTTGCTGGGTTATAGTAACTTGACCTTCATGTAAATTGAGAAATATGGTTTTTGACTTTTGTTTAACTTAAACACATTGCTAATAGCAATAGCTATGTGTTAATAGTTTAAATATTGATATTTGTACTGTTCAGCACTGAAAACTGTCATTTTAGGCACTTCTTTGCAGTGTCAGTAAAAATTGTGTCTTTAACATTCACTTTGGGGCAACACTGCTCTCTGCAACTCCCTCCTCACTGGATTACTGGATTACATTTAAATAGGCTATCTACCCTTCAGCCCATCATGAATGCTGCTGCCAGGCTCACCCACCTTACCAACTGTTCAGTGACTGTTACTGCTTTCTGTCAATTCCTCCACTGGCTTATGCTCACCCATCAAATTAAATTCAAAACACTAACAACAACCTACAAAGGGTGCCTTGGCAGGGCCTGTAGCTTACGCATGTATTTGCAAATGTGTGCAGACTAAACCCCTGTTTTTAACACATACTGTTAGACAGGCTAATTTGGTTGTCAGCAAGCTGGTCGGTAAGTGAGCTTGGATTTTTCCTTGGCCTTGTTTACATCCACAACTTGGCCCCTAGCTACATCACTAACCTAGTCTCAAAATACCAACCTAATCGTTCTCTTCATTCCTTCCTTCTCTAGCTCCCTCATCACCTCCTCCTATACTTGCCTCTGGGACTTTTCCAGAGCCTCTCCCATCCTATGGAACTCCTTACCCCAATCTGTCCAACTGTCTCCTACTCTGTTTGCTTTTAGATGATCCCTGAAAACCCTTCTCTTCGGAGAAGCCTATTCTGCCCCCACCTAACAACTGTACATTTTTTTTCTCAATGAGCTCATCCCCCACAGCTATTACCTTGTCACTTATCACTTGACCCTCCCTCCTAGATTGTAAGCTCTAATAAGCAGAGCCCTTTGATTCCTCCTGTATTAAATTGTATTGTTACTGTTCTGTCTGCCCTCATGTTATAAAGTGCTGCACAAACTGTGGGCGATATATAAATCCCGATAAATAATAATAATAATAAAATTAAATGAAAAGTGTAGCCATATGTAAGAAGAAGCAATGGGGTTGATTTATTAAAGGCAAATAGACTATGCACTTTGCAAGTGCAGATGCACTCTGCAATGCAATTTGCTTCAGAGCTTAGTAAATGAGATGAAGCTTCACTTTGCAAAGAATACCCAGACACATGCAAGGAAAATAAAAAACAGCATTTTTGCTTGCACATGATTGGATGATGGAAGTGAGCTGGACTTCTAATCATTTACTAAACTCTGGAGCAAATTCTGGAGAGTGCCACTGCTTCTGCAAAGCAACAACCAGCTGGAAGGCAGGGGCGACAATTACGATTTTGTGTTGTAAACGAGAGTGGTTATTACAGGACAGCACCATGTTTGCATGGTTGTAGCCTTTTGTCGGCACTCCTGCACTAATCTATGTCTATATCAGAGTCTTCCTGGTCCCCATGTATCCCCTGTGATCGCACAGGGCCTCCCCTTCAAATTTGTGGACTTGCTTGTTGACTTCCTTGATGTCCCTTTGGAATTTTAAGAGAATTGGTGGTCCTTAGAAATCCCCCGAAGAAGCCAAAGCTGGCAAAACATGTTGGGATACAACATCAAACACTGGTCGCCTTTTATACATGGACACCAGTGATTCTATGTGACATGTGTTGAACCCAATATATATTTTATGAATACATTTTCTTTTTTATACAAAATGTATTCTCTTCAATTTGGGGCACCGTTATAATCCCAATCCTCCTGTTGTTGCTTTTTCTATTCAATAGGGATGAGGTGCCGTATATTACATCGTCACTCAATCTATTATTTGAGAAAGTACACTAATAGATAGACAAAAAGTCTATTTTTCTTTAGTAAATCAACCCCAATGCAAACAAAAAACAAGACTGAAAACCCTAACTTTTAACACCTTATTAAAAGGTGATACAAGGTACCAATTAGAAAAAATGCTAATAAATCCCATAAATCCCACGTGTATAGTTACAAAACAGTTTAACGGCTCAAAGAAAAGGGAAGATGCTGCCAGCAAGCTTTCAGTAAAGATCAACAAAGTTTCAGTTGTAAATTGCTAAACTATACAACTACTAATATCTATGTTTATAGACTGCATACAACCTATTTTCAGTTAAAGTGATTGTAAAGGTAATTTAAAAAAAAAAAAAAAATAACAAACATGTTATACTTACCTTCACTGTGCAGCTCGTTCTGCACAGAGTGGCCCCGAACCTGGTCTTCTGGGGTCCCTCGGCGGCTGTTTCGGCTCCTCCCCGCAAGCATTTACCACCTTAATGCGAGCTCCCTCGCACGGTGGTGAGTGCTTGCGGGCGCGCTCCCGTGATACAGCCGGCGGCTATAGCCGCTCGCTGTATCACTCGGCCCCGCCCCCTGGCGCGCCGCGTCATCGGATGTGATTGACAGCAGCGCGAGCCAATGGCTGCGCTGCTTTCAATCCATCCACTGCAGCCAATCAGCGACCAGGCTGAGCTGCAATGAGGACGAGCAGCAAAGATTCGAGGGGTCAGGTAAGTAAAACGGGGGGGCTGGGGGCGGCGGTACTGTCAAAAGTTTTTTCACCTTAATGCATAGAATGCATTAAGGTGAAAAAATTTTTACCTTTACAACCCCTTTAAACATTGGTAACTATCTCTAAAAACAATCTATGCAGGGGAGATTTATAAACAATGTAACAACTACCGGTAATATGTTTTCTTTTTATATATGTTTTTTGCATGGAGAATTTTATTTAGCTACTTGCCTACTGTGCCAATTCTGTAAAATCTGCATTTTTTGCAAGAAAGATACCCCCAAACTTTATATATTTTCTTAACCACTTCAGCTCCGGAAGGTTTTACTGCCTTCCTGACCAGAGCACTTTTTACAATTTGGCACTGCGCTGCTTCAACCGGTAATTGCGCAGTCATGCAATGCTGTACCCAAACAAAACTTGCATCCTTTTTTCCTCACAAATAGAGCTTCCTTTTGGTGGTATTTGATCACCTCTGCGGTTTTTATTTTTATAAACGAAAAAAGACCGACAATTCTGAAAAAAAGCTATTTTATACTTTTTGTTACAAAAAAAATACAATAAACTCAATTTCTGTCATACATTTAGGCCAAAATGTATTCAGCCACATATCTCGGGTAAAAAAAATTCAATAAGCGTATATCTATTGGTTTGCGCAAAAGTTATAGCGTCTACAAACTAGGGAACATTTTCTGAAATTAACGCAGCTCTTAGTTTATGACTTTTTAGAAATGATCTCATTTCTTGAGGTGCTAAAATGGCAGGGTAGTACACCCCCCCCCCCCCCCCCCAATGACTCCATTTTGGAAAGTAGACACCCAAAGGAATTTGCTGAGAGGAATGTTGAGCACATTGAATATTTTATTTTTTTGTCATAAGTGATTGAATAATGACAACAACAAAAAAAAAATTACACAAAGTTGTCACTGAAATTATTACTCAAACATGGGAATATGTGAAATGACACCCCAAAATACATTCTGCTGCCTCTCCTGAGTAGGGGGATACCACATGTGTGGGACTTTTTGGGAGCCTAATCACGTACAGGATCCCGAAAACCAAGCACCGTCTTCAGGCTTTCTAAGGGCGTACATTTTTGATTTCACTCTTCACTACCTTACACAGTTTCAGATGCCATGAAATGCCCAGATAGCACAACCCCCCCCCCCCCCCAAATGACCCCATTTTGGAAAGTAGAAACACCAATCTATTTGCTGAGACACATGTTGAGTCCATGGAATATTTTATATTTTGCCACACGCTTCTGGAAAATTACAATTTTTTTTCCTGCAAAGTTGGCACTAAATGATATATTGCTCAAACATGCCATGGGCATATGTGAAATTACATTCCAAAATACATTCTGCTGCTTCTCCTGAGTACGAGGATACCACATGTGTGGGACTTTTTGGCAGTCTAGCCGCGTACAGGACCCCGAAAACCAAGCACCACCTTCAGGCTTTCTAAGGGCGTAAATTTTTGATTTCACTCCTCACTACCTATCACAGTTTCGGAGGCCATTAAATGCCCATATAGCACAACCCCCTCCCCAAATGACCCCATTTTGGAAAGTAGACACCCCAAGCTATTTGCTGAGAGGCATGTTGAGTATTTTACAGATCTCTCTTTTTGTCACAAAGTTTTGAAAATTGAAAAAAGAAAAAAAAAAACATTTTCCTTTTCTTTCCTCATTTTCAAAAACAAATGGGAGCTGCAAAATACTCACCATGCCTCTTAGCACGTTGGGGTGTCTACTTTCCAAAATGGGGTCATTTGAGGGGGTTGTGCTATCTGGTAATTTCAGGGCCTCCGTAACTGTGATAAGTAGTGAGAAGTGAAATCACCATTTTACACCCTTAGAAATGCTGAAGTCGGTGATTGGTTTTCCTGGTTCTGTACGCAGCTAGGCTCCCAAAAAGTCCCACATGTGGCAACCTTAATACTCAGGAGGAGCAGCAGAATGTATTTTGGGGTGTAAGTTCACATATGCCCATGGCATGTTTGAGCAATATATCATTTAGTGACAACTTTGTGAATGAAAAAAAAAAAAAGTATTGTAATTTTCCCAAAACTCGTGGCAAAATATAAAATATTCTATGGACTCAACATGCCTCTCAGCAAATAGCAAATAAAAAATATATGCCAAAGCATGGGGGCAATCCGCCCCTAATGTTAGGGGCAAATCACCCCTCCAAACCTGCCCCCATGCTTCGGCATATATGCTCTCTTTTTTTTAACTGTAGTGGTGAAACCACATCCTACAGTGCTGGAGTTGCTGATTTATGTATCGTGAGAGCAAACGCTGTTGCTATCAAGATAAATAAATCAGTGCTGCAGCTGAATGGCGTACCTGAAAATAAAATTATGGTTAACAATAAAACCCAGTAAACAGTAAAGTATAAAATAATTTTATACTTTAATATACATCCTGAAAAGCAAACATGATAAAACATAGTAACAATAAAACATTGCAGTTAAAAAATACAGTAAAACAGAGCAGAACAATAAAGAGAGAACAATAGAGAGAGAATAGAGAAAGACTAAAACAACAATTTTTGGCTTTTTTATTTTATTTTTTGGGGGGTTTTTTCAACTTTTTTTTTTTTTTTTTTACACTTTTTTTTGTAACTAACGGTTCCAGGTGTAAGTCTTTAAAAATGCGATGGCATCTTTGGAGACCCTGTGAAAGTGCTAATACTCCACTAGTGTGTGATAGCGTTCAAAACATTCACTGATGCAGAGACCAGGTTGATCAGGACAGGAGGGACGACAATAGCGGGTTTCACGCCTAAATCCGTGCTTGCTACAGACACAACATCTTCTTTGGGATGATCGATTGTTAGGAGTACCAGGGAGGACATAAGGAAAATGTCTTCCATGCAGCCGGCTCACTGCATTTACATTGGGAAGTTGGGCCACAGCACCGCCTGGAAACAGAAGGGCTGTGATGATCTCTTCCTGGAATTTAAGGAAGGATCCAGTTCGCCTTTGCATAAAGCCTTGTATAGCAAATAAGCGTTCAGCAGAGCTAATTGGAATAAGTAAACAGACACTTTTTTGTACCAGCGTCTGGCCTTAGGGCCAATTAAGTATGGTGCCATCAACTGGTCATTGAGGTCCACCCCTCCCATCTTAAGGTTGTATTTGTGGACACAGAGGGGTTTCTCCAAAACACCAGTCTCCGTTTGAATTTGGACCGTCGTGTCTGCGTGAAGGGAGGACAGAACGAAAATGATCTTATTATCCCCCCACTTCATAGCAGTAAATTATTACATCTCAAGCAGGCTCTCTCCCCCAGCCTAAGACGGAAATGGAAAACTACAAGCCACTGGGGTAAGCCCCGGCGATTAGATCGCAGAGTGCCACATGCGCCAATTCCATGATCAAATAAGTGACTAAAAAGTGGCACGCTTGTGTAACAATTGTCCACATAAAAGTGGTACCCCTTTCCGAAAAAGAGTAACACCAAGTCCCACAGATCTTACCAGTGCTGCCTATGTAGTCTGGGCAGTTCTCAGGCTCTACGCAACTATCTCTTCCCTCATAAACCATAAAACTATATGTATAGCCTGTTGCCCTGTCACAGAGCTTAAATATCTTGACCCCATATCTGGCATGCTTGCTGGGAAGATACTGTTTTAATGACAAGCGGCCAGAAAACTTAATCAGGGACTCATCAATGCAGACAACTTGATTAGGAGTAAACAAGGCTGCAAACTGTTGGTTGAAGTGGTTTATGAGGGGCCAAATTTTGTAGAGCCGATCGTATTCAGGGTCACCCCGAGGACAACAGAGTTCATTGTCATTGAAATGCATGAACTGCCAGATATGCTCGTATCATGTCCTGTTCATGCAAGCAGAGAACACGGGCATATGGTGATTAGGGTCAGTGGACCAATATGACCACAACTCACTTTTTTTTAGATATGCCCGTGAGGAGAGATAGGCCCAGGAAGGTCTTAAATTCGGAGACTGTGATAGGTCTCTAATCTCTGGCAAGGGTCAACTGGGGATTAGTGGCGATGAATTGACCAGCATACAAATTGCTTTGGTCCACAATAGATCTACAGAAAAAAACAGCAAATAAAAATCAAGTGACGTAAAATCCACTGTTTCCACCTGAATTCTGGGTCAGTCAGTGAATGGGTGAAGTACAGGTGCTGCAGAAGTGGTGGTCTCCCAATTCAGATTGGCAAATGCAGCAGGAAGGGCACTATGGGCTCGATGGGCCTGTTTTTGTCTTCTTGGTGGCAGTGGGACACTAGTTGTGCTAGCCACCTCATCAGCTTGAAGTGCACTTATGGGACTCGCCACGTCACCACGTGATACTGCAGTGCTGGTTTGACTTCGACCAGGATGTACTAGGCCACTGGTGCTTGCCAGTTCATCAGAAGGATGAGCGGCACTAGTACTGGCTCTCCATACGAGAGTCCTGTGGTTCTTGCACCTCAACAACAGCAGAAGAACGGGGTCGGGTATGCTTGACCTTGGCAGGGACCACTACTCCGTCATCAGAGCTATCTGTCAGGGCACCACTGCTGCCTACAGGATCGTATTCTGAGCCTGAATCTGACAGATGGGTGACTTCCTCTTCATTCTTATCTGTCATGCTCAGAAACGTGTAGGCTTCTTCACTAGTGTACCTTTGATAGGACATTTTGGCCTCTAAATTTACTGGTACACTAGTGCGACTCACATGAAAAAAGAGCACCTGACTGTCAGCGACTGCTTCAAATGCTACCAAAAAAATTGTTAGCATTCGCAGGGATAAGGCCTGACTCTCCGAATGCTGCAGTTATGTGTTTAGTGTTTTGTAAGTGACAGTGATCGATTGATACTGCACTTGGGTGGGCTGGGCTGGGCGGAGGGGCTAAACGCAGGTGCTAACAGGTATCTGGGCTGATCCCACCAGCACTGCATTTTTAGGAACCCTAAACTACTACGCTAGTATAGATATAATCAGATCAGATATAGATCCATTCAGACACTATACTACTAAGGGAGGTGTATGGTACGTGGGTGTTAGCGCTACTGGCACTAATCTGATGCTGCCTGGGGCGACGCAGACCCTGACTGATGCTAGAGCCTAACTGATATCACCTAGCCGGGTGATCAGGGGGTTATACCCTAATTTAGGTATTATACGGCGGGTACCCTGACGCTATAAAAAATAACTAGCTAACCAGTGTCACCCGTAACACTAATACAGTGATCACTGGTGACAGAGGGTGATCAAGGTGGTAAACCTTTATTAAGGGGGTTAGGGGGGTACCCTAAAGCTACCTGGGCCTATCACTAACTGCCCTAATGCCGATTAGTGTCACAAATGACACCAGTACAGTGATCAGTAAAAAATCTGACAACTGCACTGGGTGACACTGTGAAAGGGAGTGAAGGGATTAACTCGGGGGGCGATAGGGGGGTGACAAGTGTAGCTACGTGTACTGGTGTTAGTGTAGTGTCGGTGCAACTTACTGTGAGATGCTCTCTCTCCTCTCTCTGGAACGAAAAGAGTTCCACGAGGGGAGATGATATCACTTCCCCTGCCTGTGTTTACACTTACAGGCAGGGGAAGGAATTCATTCGCCAGAACTAATCAGCAGGTCCATGCCATAAATCATTGGCCTGGACCTGAAGATTGATCGGTTCTGAAATGAACCCGATGGTCGCGAGCACGGCGGGGAGGGTGGGCGCTCCCCTGGCGGGATTTCACGCAGCGGTGCCATTGTGCCACAGTAAATGTACGCGACACAGTCGGCAAGTGGTTGAAGCAATGGGTCTGGGGAATAAAATGGTGGCTGTTGGAATTTTTGGTGTCACGCGATATATGCTTAGCCATTCATTTTTTCAGGAAAAAAATACACTTTAATAAATTTTAGTGCACACAAACACAATATAATACTCAATTTTTGGTATAATATACAGGATGATGTTACACCATGTAAATTGATATCTAGCATGGCAACCTTTAAAATAGCAAATGCACATGGAATAGTAACAAACAACGATATATTAAATTATTCATAGGCAACGCTTTAAAAGCTTTTACAGGTTACCAGTTTAGAGTTGGAGGTGGGTTCTGATGCTAGAATTATTGCTCTCACACTGCTGTTCCCAGTGATACCTCACATGTGTGTTGTGGTGCACCATTTACATATGCACGTGGTAGATGGGGCACTTTAATTTTTTTTTTTACATTTATGTATTTTATTTATATTTGTTTATTTTTTTATTTCAAATGTATTGCTTTTACAAAGAATGAACCACATATCTTGTGATAGCTGGGTAGAGACAGGTACCCTTTACTAATAGATCTGAGGTCTTTTAGACCCCTTATCTCTCTTATGCCCTCAAAAGCAGTTGATCAAACTCAGATCAGTTTGATCAGGTGTTTTACTAGCTGGTAATGGCTAGTAAACAACCAGCTGAAACTAGAAGTGATGAAATCCTCATTGCGTTTGATTTCTTATGTCACAGAGTAGAAGGAGAAAAGGAAAAGTTCCTCCCATTCCACAGTGTCCATCCGATGCAAGAGGTCATGTCGGTGGAACATGTAGGAATTGTAAAAAACCGCGCTGACACTCAATAATAAACAGCAGCAGCAAACAGTGCGATAACACAAAACAGTCTATAGATAGGAAAAAAGCTGCGCTAAATTAAAAGTCCAAAACATTTGACATCAAAGGCAGATGAATGTTCTTTGGAATATAAAAGGTCATAACAACACCACAGTGTGCATCCACAAACAAAGTGCCCGACCACCGTAGCTGTAGATTAGGCTTACCGGACGGCAAGCTTTAAAGGGCAGGTTGCTATAGCCCAGCCTAAGCCTTTAAGCTTGCTGATGACCACAATAGGAGCCGCATTCAGATGGTGAAAAATCGTCCTCTTAGACTCACGTCCAGCATCCACATTAGCACATAGCCCAGAAGAGAGAAAGACTGACCATAGTGTAGTAAATTCCAAAAAGATTTTAATATAATAAAGTATTGCACTTACAATTAGGAGGCGAAAATACGTCAATGACAACGTCTACTGATGACGAAACGCGTCTGGAGAAGGCACATTAGCGACGTCACCACGCGAGCAGAGTAGGAGGATGGGCTCCATTTTTATGTATGCCGGCCGGCTCTTTACATGCGATATTTTCGCCTCCTAGTTGTAAGTGCAATACTTTATTATATTAAAATCTTTTTGGAATTTACTACACTATGGTCAGTCTTTCTCTCTTCTGGGCTATGTGCTAATGTGGATGCTGGATGTGAGTCTAAGAGGACGATTTTTCACCATCTGAATGCGGCTCCTATTGTGGTCATCAGCAAGCTTAAAGGTCTAGGCTGGGCTATAGCCACCTGCCCTTTAAAGCTTGCTGTCCGGTAAGCTTAATCTACAGCTACGGTGGTCGGGCACTTTGTTTGTGGATGCACACTGTGGTGTTGTTATGACCTTTTATATTCCAAAGAATATTCATCTGCCTTTGATGTCAATTGTTTTGGACTTTTAATTTAGCGCAGCTTTTTTCCTATCTATATCGGTGGAACAGAAGAGCCCAAGAAAGGCAGCAGGAAGGCCCTTCCGTGCCCTGTAAAAGTCATTTGGGTGGCTGTAGTGCCATCTAGATCCCTTTTATAGGAAAGCCTATCACCTGCTCTAAAAGAATGATATCAGGATAAGAATGATATCATCCTGATATAACCACTTTCACCTGAGGACCTAGGGTACATCCTAAGGGCTAGAAGTGGTTAATTGGTTTATGGTGTTATCTGCTTTGGTTTGCCCCAGTTATCTTTGTTGAGATTTTTGCAAATCAGCCTTACACTTTGAAAACATATTACCAATTTACGTAATCCTACTCAGAGCATTCTTTTTTTCATGTCCTTGTGCACAAGGCACTAAAATCCTATAATTCTATGTTGTTATGTGCTTCACATAAAAAGAGGATTTCATTGTCATCAAATACACATATTTCTCTATATTATAACAAATATTTAGCAAAGCACCATCTGGATGAATACATTTCTGACAGATGTAAAGCAATACTAGAAAACAAATAAACAAAACCATAACACGCTAAATACTTTAGCTACAATGTTTCAAACACTTTAATATAATTTAAACAATATTCTTTATTTCCCTAATCTGTTCATACATGCTCGTGCATTACCGTAAAAAAATCTTACATAATACAGACCAAAGTAATCATGTGGTGGGAGAGTCAACCGCGTTTCTGGGCTACATTTATTCATCTATATAATGAGGTTTACCAAGCAAATATAGTAAACTCTCCTAAAGTGACATGCCTTTCCATGCTCCCAAAAACTCTATTTGCGTTCAAAAAGCCTATTTTCATTTTTTTTTCATTTTCGCTGCTCGTCAGTCAATACATAGGTAAAGGAATTCATCCTAGGTCTCTAATCGAGCCAAATGGCTGGATTTACTTCATGATATAATAATACGTTTGGAATGAATAGTGTCCACTGACTGAGATACCACAGAAAGGTTTCAAATGATTTGCCCAGCTGGGAAAATATATAAGGATTTGTAGCCTTTTAAAAGCTACCTGATCCACCATTATGCTGATCAAAGGAGTCCTATCTCTTAAATTCCACTGAGCCCCTACCATTGCTTATTCCATTATTCTTATGCCCCGTACACAGGGTCGGACATTGATCGGACATTCCGACAACAAAATCCTAGAATTTTTTCCGACGGATGTTGGCTCAAACTTGTCTTGCATACACACGGTCACACAAAGTTGTCGGAAAATCCGATCATTCTGAACGTGGGGACGTAAAACACGTACGTCGGGACTATAAACGGGGCAGTAGCCAATAGCTTTCATCTCTTTATTTATTCTGAGCATGCGTGGCACTTTGTGCGTCGGATTTGTGTACACACGATCGGAAATTCCGACAACGGATTTTGTTGTCGGAAAATTTTATAGCCTGCTCTCAAACTTTGTGTGTCGGAAAACCTGATGGAAAATGTGTGATGGAGCCTACACACGGTCGGAATTTCCGACAACAAGGTCCTATCACACATTTTCCATCGGAAAATCCGACCGTGTGTACGGGGCATAAGACTGTTATCTATTTCAGTTTCCTAAATACTCCATTTCTGTTTTTAAATTTCTGGACTGCCATATAGGTAATCTTTTTCTTTTACTTTTTTCTCTATGATCCTCCTTTTTTTTTCCATTTTTTTTTTGTTCCTACTTCCCAATTCTATACCAGCTCCACTTTTTCTCTTATCTCTTTGATAGATTTCTCATTACACACAATTTTCACCAATTTTTCCTTTTCCCCTAACTGTTTGTTTCCTTAACACTGTTACATAGGATGGGATGCACGTCTCAATGAATCCACCAGTTTATTTCATTTTCTTGATCTGACCTTGGAGGTACTCCTTTTATTTATTTGAATGTGTATGACTTGATTAGGATAGCTCAATCAGGTTATGGTGAGTAGGGCCAGGCCCATGAAAGGAAAGGGGTGAGCAAAAATCCTTACTGCAGCAACATATGTAAAGACAATATAGATAGGAATAATTCTGAAAAAACAAGGATCGCTAAAACCAAAACAAAATTTCACCCTTGAGTATGCATGTTTAAAGAAAATCTGAGATCTGAGAACAAGCAAAGATAGAAGGAATACGCAAAAGTCCTTTATAATAAATACATCAATACCAATACACTTTTTCTGAGGCCAGCTACATAGAAAACCCTTAAATGCTGAAAAATATCGCCATACTGACACTGAGATCAATGCCAAAAAGAGAAGGCTATAGTAAATAATAACATTGCATCAGAAATACTGCAACAAGTGAAGAAGGATCAGTCGAAGTGCTGATGAACCAATGGCAACAAATTTGGAAAAAAACTCAGTGAATGACAGATTGGAATAAGATCAGTTTCTTTTCCAATAACAAAAAAAGGATACCTGAAAGACTGTTCAAACTAACAATTTTCTTGACATCACATATCAGAATAGACTAAGGACCCTAAATTTAAAGAAAATTACAAGTTGTACAAGGTGGATTTAGAAAAGGCAGAGGAACTACAGACATTATTGCAGATTATTCCATGGTAGATAGTTGAAAAAGAGAAGAAGGAGGACAAGAAGGTAATCATGTGCTTCCCTGAATACAGCAAAGTCTTCAACACCGTTGCATTATTCTTATGTAGAACCTGTATACTAGAAGCCACATTTATGTAGGAATAAAGATTGGTTCAATATTGGTAAAGGCTGCATACTGTCACTATAGTTATTCCATCTGTATGTTGAACATAACTAGAGAAAAGCGAGAAAGATGATAGAGATTTCAAGGTTGTTGAAAGAACATCAACAGTCCTTGATGTCTTGATGACACTATGTTCAATGCTGAAAATATAGAGGATATCAACAGCTTCATAGAGAAAGTTAAAGAAAAGAGTGAAAGGATGGGATGTCAGGTAAATATCATGAAAACTAAAGTTTTGGCAATAAAAAAAGACTACTAAATTAAGAGTTGATGGTGAAGCCATCAAATTAATAAAGAGCTGCCTACTTGGATAATATTTTTAACAACAAAGAATCCAGCAGTTAAGTAATACAACACAGACAGGCAACTGAAAGAGGATGAAAGACCTACAAAATATCTTCAAATATGTATCTAAAAGTGCAATTATAATTTTTGTATAATTTATGTCAATTTTGTCTTTCCTTGAGGATGTGAAAGCTTGAAAATCAAGAAGCAATATAGGAAGCGCATTGCTATCTTTGAAATTTGGTGTTGACGAATAATTCTAAGAATAATGTGGGCAGCAGTAAAAATTAGCAGTCATCAAATTAAGCCCAACCTTTCACTAGAAGCCGAGATAACTCACAAGGGAATTTTCTCCACAGTTTCATGAATAAAGTGAAACTCTGCTGACTTTCATCATCCAATCATGTTTTTCCTTGCATATGATTGGGTATTCTTTGCAGAGTGAAAGTTCACCACATCCACTAAGCTCTAGGGATAATTTCTTTGTCCAACTTCTTTTGCAAAAGGATGAGAATATTTGCCTTTAGTAAATCGATTGTATTATGAGAAGAAGCAATTCATTTAAAAAGCCAACTGTTTTTCGAAAACAGGGTGGCTGGATATAGTTACAGAAAACATAAGTCCTTGAAAAGAGTTAGGACCTAAATAGAAGACATTGTTTTGGAGTTGACTCTGACTTCATGGCACTTAATAATAAAAATTGAATTCCCACAATTTCCATGGCTCTGCCCACTATCCTAGAATGAGGACAACCCCTGTGTTTTTGGATTTACGTTAATTAGATTATGTGTATATTTCTGTTTTTAAAAGGCATTAATGTAGCAAATCTAGAGAGGTGAGACGGAATACCTTTCAGTCACATTTTGGTCTGCTTCACATAAGCTATCCAGATTCTTCTTCCAAATATCACTTCATAGCAACATAGTCTATTTACACTCAAATACCATTCAGATAGTCTTCTGCTTAATACCACCATAATTCTGAAACCAATGTCACCCAGTATAGTCTTAGCCAATGGGGTGAGAGCTACAGGGCCTCCTCTGTCAGGTAAATAATCACTGACACCACTGATCTATTTTCCTCCAACTGACCATCAACAAAGGAAAGCACTACACTAACAGCCATTATAATGGGCAAACACCCAGATGTAATGGACTAATCCTCCACTGACCACTGGTGTAAAACTCACCATATGTGGTACAATCTGTGTAATCAGGTGGTGATGTCTAGGAAGTGATGAAACGCATAGGGACAGGAAATTTTGGTGACAAAATTTCCACCAACTGGAACGCACGTTGGCTTCTGGCTGGTTCAGAGCAGCGAGTGCTCCCGTACAACACTGTCAACAAGTCATCTGCCTGCCAGGGGTGCACCATTATGTGTGAGTACAATTTATTTTATGTATTTCACCACCATTTTAATTAAAGGCATACTGCACTATATTATATATTCTGGTTCCTCCTTTCTGGTGAACATTGGGACTACTGTGACCAGAGTATAATGTGAAGCGCTACTTTACCATTTTAGGGGTATTACTAAGTGGTCAACAGTATCAAGTGAGTGCAATCTCAGTGGGGGCAATAGTGGTGAGGTGGTGGTAGTTATTTAGAGCACAATTACATGGAGCACTATACAGTTGGAAGAAGAAGTAGCCATCCCATGTTGAAGCACTTGGTTTTTATGGACTGGGACATGTTTTAATGGACTTATATCTCTTTCAATCATTTTATTGTTTGAAGCACGAGCACTTTATTTTGAAATATATTAAGTGGATACAGCACTTTGTGTATTAGCTTATTACATAGGCACCTTTCATGAGTTTGACATATTTTTTCTGGTCTTTGCACAGAGTATATGAGTTTACAATTCAAATGGTAAATTAATACCTTGTGGGATTTCAGGGAATAACATTGCACAGCACTATTAGCACATGTTTCTTATATTTAAAGTTTTTACTTTCAGACATTTGCTATCTATTTTGTGTAGCACGGTACCTTGTACATGGATCTGCTTCTTGTGTCAGTAAGATCCAACCTGATGGTAATATAATCAATGTTTGGTGATGGCGGATCTAGGTGCTGGTATCTTATACCCATCAGAAGAAAGTCCTCACAACTGGTTTTTATGGTCTTTGTCAGTTTATTCAGCCCTGGAATGCAGTCCCCACGCTTGCACAATGGACCCATCTTCTGGTCTGAAAAAAAACAATGGCATTTTTCATTCTTTTGCAGAGCTAAATATCCACTGCTGGAATTCTTTGAACATTTTCTTTAAAGGATAACTAAACCCAAGAACAAAAATGTTGCAGCATACAGTCTTAGATGTGGTGGCTGCATTCGTTTTCTTTTTTTCCAAGCTAAAAACATTTTCAGCAATTACTGAAAATACCTATTAATCTTGCTAATAATGCAGTGTCCTTGTCACTTCGTGTGAGCTGCACCAAAGAATATCTTCAGCTCTACTATCTTCTAGTTATCTGTCGGAGATTTCCATTTGACAGGTGAATGTAAACAAAGGGGGGAGGGATAGTAAAAAAAACAAAATAAATGACGTGGGGTCTCCCCCCAAAATTTATACCTGTCAGGGCTGGGCTCAGCCCTTCCTTCCTCTGAGCTGGCCGCTCAGCTGTCGGCTAATTGCCAGCTCCTATCTCTCCGCAGTTACTCAGCTGTTGATGATATCCTGCTTGTCAGTCCTGCCTACTTAAGCCGTCCAGCCCAGAGGATCTCTGCCTTCGCCTTAGTCGAAATCACAGAGACTATCTCCTGCGTTCCTGTTAAAGACTTGCTTGGCTGACATTCCTTCTGGCTCCAGATCCTGCTTGCTGTTCCACTATGCTGATCTATGGCTTCCTGACTTTCTGGCTTGTCTGACTATCCATTCCGGTTACCGAACTTTGGCTATGTTTTGACTAAATTTGTTCTATTTATTTTTATTATTAAACAAGTGTGATTTAACTGTACTTCTGTCTCGGTCTGATTCATGTTTTCTGATAATACCAGACCCTCCAGATCTGGTATGGATTTTAATAGGAACCCCTAAAAAAAAAAATTGCATGGGATCCCCCTAATTCCATACCGACATCAACATTTTTTCTCAGGCACAGAATATCAGATTAAACCAGACCTTTCCCTTTCTTCTTTAACCTCCACCCCTTTTTTCATAATTAAGGGGCTATCTACCTCCCTAATTCCCTCTAACCCCACTCTACCTCTAGACTCTGAGGACCAAAATATGACCACATACAGATAGTGTGCATTAATACAACATAAATGGGGAATATACAGTATATGACTTTTACCTACTAAAGAATATACAAACATGTGAATCTCCTTATCGGAACTGCCATCTGTTGTACATCTAATTGACAGATCATAGGCTTTTGTTACTGTTTAAAACTTAAAATCAATGCTGTAAAACATTATACTTATTGAGTTCACTTTGGAAAAAATATCCATTGTCTCTAAGTGCCTGAATTATTTTATTGTTTTCCTTACTGGAGCTACTGAAGTAACTGGGTGGGTGGTCTCCTCGTGGCTGCTCTTTCACAGGATCTCCAGTGACCAGTTGTCCATGAGCTGGCAAATGAGATTCTATAGTGGCCACTCGAATAGTGCACTCCAGATTCATTCTTTTTTCATAATCCAAGGTCAATATATTCTTATCAATAACATTTGACAGTCCATAAAACTCTGTTACTTCCAGTTTCTTGGGTCCCAAGTTTATGATGTTACAGTCTGGTTCAATCAGTTTCACCCTCAGTATAAAGTTTTCAGTAATGGTTTCATTTTCTGTAAACCTGCAAAAATAGCATATTTATGTTTCTGTTTAGATTTTGTTACAAAAAAATAGGACAATCATACAGTTGTCAATATTTGTTTCTTTTGTCTATAACAGGGGTCTCCAAACTTTCTAAGCAAAGGGCCACTGTCCTTCTGACTTTAGGGGGGGCGGACTGTGGCCATTGGGAGTAGAAAACGTCTCAAAGTCAGTGGGAAAAAATAATGCCCCATCGTTTGTTTTAGTGGGAGTAATTGTGCTTCATCATTGGTGTCAGTGGAATTGTACCCCTCACTAGTGTCATTGGGCCCCATTGTTGGTGTCATTGGGAGGAATTGTGCCCCATTATTGGTGTCATTGGATCTTATTGTTGGTGTCATTGAATAAAATTGTGCCCCATCCTTGGTGTCAATGGAAGGAATAGTGCCACTTCATTGGTGTTAGTGGGAGGAATTATGCCCCATTGTTGGTATCAGCGGATGAAATAGTGCACCAAGGGCTGGATAAAAGCAAGCAAAAACGCCACATCTGGCCCTTGGTCCACAGTTTTAAGGCCACTGGTCTATAATATGCACTAATGATAATGAAAACTAAATCTTTCAGATGTTTTTTAATATTTAATCAGTACATATGATTATTGGAAATATGAATTTCATGTTCTGTGTATTGGGAAGAGTAAGGGTTCAATCACACTTATGAATACACCCTGTCTGCGATCAGCTACAGGAACCCCAGCGGGGGTTCCGCAATTAGCTGCAAGTAGGTCCATTGAGAGCAATGGGAGGCTGCCAGCTCTCAATTATTTGGATAGAAGAATTTGTTCAAATCATCTTTGGCCAGCTTTATAGTAATATGGTAACAATTTTCCATATTTTTTCCGTTGAAAATGTGTCAGCTAAGACACACAATTTGAGGTACCTGCATGAGGCTTAACAGTGAATGAATCATTATAGGAGATATCGCACACAGACATCCAGCAGGGAATCTTATTAGGTAACTATATAAAATATAATATAATATAACAATTTGAATGATAAAAGTGCCGGTGCACTTTTTGTCTCTTTTCTAGAATAGCTAAAGCCCTGTCAAATATTTTCAATGGAGCAAACAATAATCTCAAACTGGTTCCTGTTGGTTTCTGCCTAGCATTTTTAATTTTTATGTGCATCACTGGCACTTTCTGCATAGTATTCAATAGAAACACCTTTGCTTTGCCAAAATGTGTTCCCAGATTAGTAAACCACCTTAATGATAACAGCAGTAAACTACAGCAAACATACCACTAAAACAGAGTTTTTAGCAATGGTACCTCTCTATTTAAAACACTGCACATGCCTAAAGTAGAACTATAGGCAAAACTTTTTTTTTCATTTTGGATAGAGTAAGGAAGGGTTATAACCCCTGTAAGGTTTATTTTTTTGCAATCTGTGTCCCATTGTGGAGATGTCCCATACCCAAACAAGAAGTGAGAGGAAATCCCTGCAAAATAAAGGAATCTTTTGGGGTCCCAAGTCATCAGAACTAGTGTCCCCATTGGAAGATTTTCCCCTCTATTACTTTCCTGGGGACAACCCAAAATTTGGGATTTTATTTTACTCTCACTTTCATGATAACGGTAAGCAGTACAAAAAGAGAGGGTGATTCTCGCTAACAGGGACACAGACAGCAATAAAAACTGACAGGTGTTTTAATCCCTCTCCACTTTATCCAAAACTAGAAAAAAAAGTTTTGCCTTTAGTTATAGTTTGAGGAACTACAAGTAGATTGTACACATAATATTAAATATGCATGTCTCTTACATACATCATATCATTTTGTGGCTCTATATCAATGTTCATAAGAATACAGCCTGAACTGACCTGTAAAGCCTGAGCATAACATCATCTTCATGTAAGATTGGACAACCATTGTGAACATACTGTACTTCTTTAGACAGAAAATGGCAGTCAAATACCTAGAAAACATATTGATGTAAATGATTAGTATATTACATGGCAAACTGTGTAAAAGGATGTGTATTATTTGCATGTGCATAATGTAAAGTATACCTAATCTGTACAACATAATATATAATACTTGCATGCACTAAACATGTATTCATTGTAGAAAAGAAGTCAAGATGTTACCCAAAGTAACAACTTTACAGCTGACACATTTTTAGTGAAAGGTAACATTTTAAGTAGTTACCTAAATGTTTATGGAGGACAAAGTATTTTCTTTTTAGAGTTTTTTTGTGTTTTTGTAAATCATCCCTTGTCTTGTAAATATGAATTAATGCATGTTACCTCATAATAATGATACAAATGATGATAATATGCTAATTATTAGCTGATAGTAATAATAATAGTTGAAAATTGTGTCAAATTGTATTTCTTTTGTGCATTTTAGCATTGTGATTATGCCTATCAACAATACTCCTATTGTCATGACTGATTTTCTATAAATGAGGCGAAAAATGCATAAAATCACACACATTCAAACTTGGGATTTTCGATCTAGAGCTGTGGGTTTATTTTTTGCCAGCAGGGGGCAGCAATGCATTTTCTCATTAGTTGCATGGTGCTTCTGTAGCATGGTTGTTATGACATACATAAAATTAAATTGACATTAAGGCCAAAACTTTTATTTTTTATTTTGAATACAGACTGTAATACTTATGCCGCGTGCACACGATCGGACTTTCCAGCATACTTGGTACAGGAGTCCGTTGAACAATTCGATCGTGTGTGGGCTCCAGCGGACTTTGTTTTCTTAAAAGTTTGAGGGACTTAGATTTGAAACATGTTTCAAATCTGTCCGATGGACTGGAGTCCGGTCGAAAAGTCCGCTCATCTGTATGCTAGTCCGACGGACAAAAACCAACGCTAGGGCAGCTATTGGCTACTGGCTATGAACTTCCTTGTTTTAGTCCGGTCTTACGTCATCACGTACGAATCCGTCGGACTTTGGTTGATCGTGTGTAGGCAAGTCCGTACATTTGGAAAGTCCGTCGTAAAGTCCGCCGGACAAAGTCTGCCAACAAGTCCGGTCGTGTGTACGCGGCATTACAGTTTTTATTGTTTTGGATGAGAACATGTTCTTCTTTCCTGCTGAATTGTATGTCATAAGTGTAAATATTTTGTGTGGCCACCATTATTTTACGGCACTGCCTTAACCATTTTGGGCATGGAGTTCACCAGAGCTTCACAGGTTGCCACCGGAGTCCTCTTCCACTCCTCTATGACAACATCACGGAGCTGGTGGATGTTAGAGACCTTGCGCTCCTCTACCCTCCGTTTGAGGATGCCCCACAGATGCCCAATAGGGTTTAGGTCTGGAGACATGCTTGGCCAGTCCATCACCTTTACCCTCAGCTTCTTTAGCAAGGCAGTGTTCGTCTTGAAGGTGTGTTTGGGGTTGTTGTTATGTTGAAATACTGCCCTGTGGCCCAGTCTCAGAAGGGAGGGGGTCCTGCTCTGCTTCACTATGTCACAGTGCATGTTGGTATTCATGGTTTCCTCAATGAACTGTAGCTCCCCAGTGCCAGCAGCACTCATGCAGCCCCAGACCATGACACTCCTACCATCATGCTTGACTGTAGGCAAGACACACTTGTCTTTGTACTCCTCACCTGGTTGCTGCCACACATGCTTGACACCATCTGAACCAAATAAGTTTATCTTGGTCTCATCAGACCACAGGACATGATTCCAGTAATCCATGTCCTTAGTCTGCTTGTCTTCAGCAAACTGTTTTTGGGCTTTCTTGTGCATCATCTTTAGAAGAGGCTTCCTTCTGGGACGACAGCCATGCAGATCAATTTAATGCAGTGTGCGACGTATGGTCTGAGCACTGACAGGCTGACCCCCCACCCCTTCAAGCTCTGTAGTAATGCTGGAAGCATTCATACGTTTATTTCCCAAAGACAACCTCTGGATATGACGCTGAGCAAGTGCACTCAACTTCAACTTTAGTTGACCATGGCGAGGCCTGTTTTGAGTGGAACCTGTCCTTTTAAACCACTGTATGGTCTTGGCCACCGTGCTGCAGCTCAGTTTCAGGGTCTTGGTAATCTTCTTATAGCCTAAGCCATCTTTATGTAGAGCAACAATTCTTTTTTTCAGATCCTCAGAGAGTTCTTTGCCATGAGGTGCCATGTTGAACTTCCAGTGACCAGTATGAGAGAGTGAGAGCGATAACACCAAATTTAACACACCTGTTCCCCATTCACACCTGGGACCTTGTAACACTAACGAGTCACATGCCACAGGGGGAGGGAAAATGGCTAATTTTGCCCAATTTGGACATTTTTACTTAGGGGTGTACTCACCTTTGTTGCCAGCGGTTTAGACATTAATGGCTGTGTGTTGAGTTATTTTGAGGGGACAGCAAATTTACGCTGTTATACAAGCTGTACACTCACTACTTTACATTGTAGCAAAGTGTAATTTCTTCAGTGTTGTCACATGAAAATATATAATAAAATATTTTCAAAAATGTGAGGGGTGTACTCACTTTTGTGAGATACTGTGTATATACAGGGCTTTTTTTCTGCGCAGCGGACCGGTGTTCCGCAACCTCTGGCAGCCCTCTCCTCTCCATCCTGTCACTGAACACAGAAGGCAGTAGAGGAAGTATTTACACTACTCGCTTTCTCCACCGGCTTCTGTGTCAGGCACTCAGGACATGTATAGAGCAGTACATGTGTCAGTGGCTGCCTCAAGTCCCCACGCCATGACCACTGCATTTTTTTTAAGTTTCTCTGGAGCTTCGGGAGCCGGTTTCCACTCCACCCAGTCCCACTCTGCCTGTGCAGCTCAGAGCCGAGTGAAGTGCTCTAAAACTTCTCCTTGGCTCTCTGCTACACACGTCTGACAGGCGAGATGAGGGCAAGCCAGGGCAGGACAAGAGTCATGACTACACTGTGTTGGAAAAAAGCCTGCGCACACAACAGACCATTACCAGCTGCACCGCAAGCTATTAAGAGGAGGTGAGCGTACGCTATGGAGGGAGAGGGAAAGGGAGAAGGGAGGGGGGCGAGTGTTTGTGCACAAAGGCATCGGTGGGGGAGGTGAACCACAGTGGGGGTGAAGTTGTGAGAAGATGTGAGAGCTGGAAAGGGAAAGAGGTTGTGCAAAGTGAGAGCTGAGTAGTTGGGAGGGGGGGTGGTAAAGTGGCAAGAGTTGGCAGGTTGTTTAGAGGTGGTAGGGGGTGACAAGGTGAAAGTTGGAGGGTTGAAGAGATCAGTGTTAATTTCGTCGACTAAAATGACTAGAACATTTTAGTCGACAAAAACATTTTAGTCTACTAAATGAATACTATTTTAGTCGACTAACATACGACTAAAACTAAAACAATTGAGATGACTAAAATACAACTAAAACTAAAATGACATTTTAGTTAAAAGACTAAAATGGGACTAAAACTAAAATGCCATTTTAGTCAAAAGACTATGACTAAAACTAAATTGAAATTACTGAAATGTACTGGAGATTTTAGTTGACTAAAACGTAGGACATTTTATTCAACTAAAATGTACTGGAGATTTAGTCAACTAAATACGACTAAAACTAAAACAATTGCAGAAGACTAAAATGGGACTAAAACTAAAATGCATTTTAGTCCTAAGACTAAAACTAAATCAAAATTTGCTGCCAAAATTAACACTGGAAGAGATGAGAACTGTGGATTGGGGTGCTGAAGTGAAATGTGGAAGTGGGGTAGAGACAAGCTGTAGTTGTGGAGTTGTTGACAGGGGATACAAAGGTGAGTTGTGGGAATGCTAAGGTGAACTGTGGATAGGGGTACAGAATTGAGCTCTGGGCAGAGGTACAGAGGTGTGCTGCAGAGAGGTGAAAGAATTGGTGTGCTAAGGAGGGGGGAAAGAAGGGGTGTGTTGCGGACAGGGGAAAGTAGTGGTGTGCTGCAGATGGGGGGAAAGAAGGGGTGTGTTGTGGATGGGGGAAAAAAGTGGTGTGCTGCAGACGGGGGAAAGAAGGGGTGTGTTGTGGATGGGGGAAAGAAGTGGTGTGCTGCGGATGGGGGGAAAGAAGGGGTGTGTTGCGGACGGGGGAAAGTAGTGGTGTGCTGCAGACGGAGGAAAAGAAGGGGTGTGTTGCGGACGGGGGAAAGTAGTGGTGTACTGCGGACCGGGGGAAAGAAGGGATGTGCTAAGGAGGGGGAAAGTAATGGTGTGCTGCGGACGGGGGAAAGAAGGGGTGTGTTGCGGACTGGGGAAAGTAGTGGTGTGCTGCGGACGGGGGAAAGAAGTGGTGTGCTACGGAGGGGGGAAAGTAGTGGTGTGCTGCAGATGGGGGGAAAGAAGGGGTGTGTTGCGGACGGGGGAAAGTAGTGGTGTGCTGCGGACGGGGGGAAAGAAGGGGTATGTTGCGGACAGGGGAAAGTAGTGGTGTGCTGCAGATGGGGGGAAAGAAGAGGTGTGTTGCAGATGGGGGAAAGAAGTGGTGTGCTGCGGATAGGGGGAAAGAAGGGTTGTGTTGCGGATGGGGGAAAGTAGTGGTGTGCTGCGGACGGGGGGAAAGAAGGGGTGTGTTGCGGATGAGGGAAAGAAGTGGTGTGCTGTGGATGGGGGGAAAGAAGGGGTGTGTTGCGGACAGGGGAAAGTAGTGGTGTGATGCAGATGGGGGGAAAGAAGGGGTGTGTTGCAGACAGGGGAAGTAGTAGTGTGCTGCAGATGGGGGGAAAGAAGGGGTGTGTTGCAGATGGGGGAAAGTAGTGGTGTGCTGCAGACGGGGGGAAAGAAGGGGTGTGTTGCGGATGGAGGAAAGTAGTGGTGTGCTGCGGATGGGGGGAAAGAAGGGGTGTGTTGCGGATGAGGGAAAGAAGTGGTGTGCTGTGGATGGGGGGAAAGAAGGGGTGTGTTGCGGACAGGGGAAAGTAGTGGTGTGATGCCGACGGGGGAACGAAGGGGTGTGTTGCGGACAGGGGAAAGTAGTGGTGTGTTGCAGATGGTAGGAAAGAAGGGGTGTGTTGCGGATGGGTAAAAGTAGTGGTGTGCTGCAGATGGGGGGAAAGAAGGGGTGTGTTGCAGACAGGGGAAGTAGTAGTGTGCTGCGGATGGGGGGAAAGAAGGGGTGTGTTGCGGATGGGGGAAAGTAGTGGTGTGCTGCAGACGGGGGGAAAGAAGGGGTGTGTTGCGGATGGAGGAAAGTAGTGGTGTGCTGCGGATGGGGGGAAAGAAGGGGTGTGTTGCGGATGAGGGAAAGAAGTGGTGTGCTGTGGATGGGGGGAAAGAAGGGGTGTGTTGCGGACAGGGGAAAGTAGTGGTGTGATGCCGACGGGGGAACGAAGGGGTGTGTTGCGGACAGGGGAAAGTAGTGGTGTGTTGCAGATGGTAGGAAAGAAGGGGTGTGTTGCGGATGGGTAAAAGTAGTGGTGTGCTGCAGATGGGGGGAAAGAAGGGGTGTGTTGCAGACAGGGGAAGTAGTAGTGTGCTGCGGATGGGGGGAAAGAAGGGGTGTGTTGCGGATGGGGGAAAGTAGTGGTGTGCTGCAGACGGGGGGAAAGAAGGGGTGTGTTGCGGATGGGGGAAAGTAGTGGTGTGCTGCGGATGGGGGGAAAGAAGGGGTGTATTGCGGATGAGGGAAAGAAGTGGTGTGCTGTGGATGGGGGGAAAGAAGGGGTGTGTTGCGGACAGGGGAAAGTGGTGGTGTGATGCAGACGGGGGAAAGAAGGGGTATGTTGCGGACAGGGGAAAGTAGTGGTGTGTTGCAGATGGTAGGAAAGAAGGGGTGTGTTGCGGATGGGTAAAAGAAGTGGTGTGCTGCGGATGGGGGGAAAGAAGGGGTGTGTTGCGGATGGGGGAAAGTAGTGGTGTGCTGCAGACGGGGGAAAAGAAGGGGTGTGTTGCGGACGGGGGGAAAGTAGTGGTGTGCTGCGGATGGGGGGAAAGAAGTGGTGTGCTGCAGACGGGGGGAAAGAAGGGGTGTGTTGCAGACAGGGGAAAGTAGTGGTGTGCTGCAGACGGGGGGGAAAGAAGGGGTGTGTTGCGGACAGGGGAAAGAAGTGGTGTGCTGCGGATGGGGGTAAAGAAGTGGTGTGCTGCAGACGGGGGGAAAGAAGGGGTGTGTTGTGGATGGGGGAAAGAAGTGGTGTGCTGCGGATGGGGGGAAAGAAGGGGTGTGTTGCGGACGGGGGAATGAAGTGGTGTGCTGCGGATGGGGGGAAAGTAGGGGTGTGTTGCGGACGGGGGAAAGTAGTGGTGTGTTGCAGACGGGGGGAAAGAAGGGGTGTGTTGCGGATGCAGGAAAGAAGTGGTGTGCTGTGGATGGCGGAAAGAAGTGGTAAGCTGTTGACGGGGGGAAGAGGTGAGCTGTGGACGGGGAAAGAAGAGGTGAACTGTGGATAGAGGGCAAGGTAGCAGAGGTGAGATGTGAATGGGCGGCACAGAGGTGAGCAATAGATGGTTACATTGGGGGAGATATGTAAGTTCTGTCCTTTGTGCTGATTTTTTTTTGTGCCCTGTGTGATACACACACACCTTATCGCTGCAGAGTACACTTGCCTGAGCTCTGTGTTATACACTACTAAGTGCCTTTTTGGGCCTTGAGCAATACGTAGATCTGGCGTATTGCTTTACTTCTCTTCCCACGGGACGACGGTGTTGGGGGCAGAGAGTTGGCTGGGGATGGTGAGTTCCTGCACCTATTCTCTGAGAAAAAAAACCCTGTGTATATATATGTATAATCTATATATATATAGATTCTGCACATATGTCAGGCTGTGTTGAGGAATCCCCAATGCAGTGATTAGTGCTGAACCTGTTTTATTTTTATAAAAAGGGATTTTATTAAAAATAATGCACCTTCTTTCCAAATGCTTCCATCCTGGCACATCAGGCATTCATGCTGGTGTCCCCATGAAAAAGGGGAAGTAAAAGTTTAGCCCCTGCCATGCTGGCCAACGAACAGTTTTTAAGATGCAGGTATTCTGTATGTCTGTAAGCTGATTAGGTCATTAGGCTGTTCACGTTGCAAGGTAATTTATCCCAGAAAAAATATGGTGAAATGTCAAATTGCAAAAAATACCCAATTATGTGCATGAAAAATAAAAAAAAACAGGATTTTTGCTTGCCCATGATTGGATGATGGAAGTCAGCAGAGCTCCATCTCATTCGCTAAGCTCTGGAGAAAATTCTTTTGAAAAGTGAAACTTCCCTTCCCTTGCCCCCCCCCCATCCATGTGTCCGCCACCCTAATTTATATGCGGGGCGCCGGATGCATGGATACTAATGGAAGTGTTTTTTTTTTTAAGCACATGATTAGTGCCTGAGGCTCTGATAGGCTTCACAAAAGGGTGGGCTCAGGGCGCAGAGCACTTATTCATTCGCTGTTGTCACACTGATTCTCCTCCTGAGACCCGTTTCCCAATTGGCCGAAAGGAGAAGCAATGCTATTGACCTTGGAGATGGAGGGAGGAGAAGCATGGCTGGAGGAGAAGCAGGGGAAGCCTGACCGACCCATCAGCCGCCACTGATGCCTTGACATCTGCACTGCTGACACGCTCCCCTGTGCTGGGCACTAACTGGTCACTACTAGCTAATGATGCAGTCTGTCATCAGTGGTGCACAGAGATGACAATAATAATGTGCCTGCTCCTGCTTCGCCTCTCTCTGTTCCCGGGGTATTAATCTGCAGCAGCAGCTCAGTGGATGTGGGGAAGGTCGGTGTGATCAGCGAGGAAGTTCTCACTCGGTACTCAGCAAGGACCCGACTTTACTACCTACCTACCTGGAGGACAACTGGAGCATGTATGTCCCCCCTGTACAGCCATGAGCCTGCCTGCTAATACCTAGGTAAGAAAAGAGCCCAGCTTGCTCCACTGCTGGTGACTGGTTGCATTTATAACATGTGAGCACATTGCATACATGGGTATATTAATACCCCTATTTGACTGACCGACTGACCAATCGACCAAATGAACGAGGGGATCGGGTGGTTTGTTTGCCGCCCCCCCCCCCCCCCTCAAAAAAAGTTTTAGCACCAGCTGCAACTGACATTTTCATAGTCTTATCTCTATTTTACAGTAATTGTGAAGAGTGTCCAAATATGACTGTGCAAGACAATAGTCACTATAGTTGAACCCTGCACACTCTGTAATTAGTATTCAATAACAGAGCTGGTCAGACACATCTCTCCCTCAGCAATACAAGTCTGTGTGCTGAACCCTGTGTTAAGTAGTGTGCCTTTTACCCAGCCCTACCAACAAGAGAAAGCTAAACATGTATAGCTAATCTGTGGGTTTAGTGTTAGAGGTTCATTTTAAATGTTAAGGGTTGAATTCTAGGGCCGGTTCACTCTGGTGCAATGCCATTCGCATCGCTGTGCAGATCACATGTGATGTCTGTGTGATGCAAATTTGGCCATACAAACTGTATAGCTGAAATTGCATTGCATTCGGACCAAACTCGTGCAGGACCCTTTTTTTTGTCCTCACCAGAAACGAATCGCATGGATGTTCACACCCATGCGATCCGATTCCTGTCTGAATTCAAAGTTATAACAAGTAACAAAAAGTGTGAATGTGAAAAGAAATAATAAAAGTTCATAAAGTTCATATACTGAAGAACAACCGGGAGAGATCTTCAACTTTTCAATCAGCTAAATTTCCCACTCACCAGAATGCCAGGCTGCTCAATTAGGTGCAGCAACGAAGCATGTGAACCACAAATCCTGGAAGCATCCTAAATCCCCTCTTGGTAAGTGCCAAACTCCAAGTAAAACCCGTAAAAGTAAAACCTTGGTTTGAGAGTGTTTTTCAAGACAAGCAAAATTTTTAAATAAATTTTGACTTAATATACAAGCAATGTCTTGATATACAAGTAACGTCATGTCACAACTGAGTATTAAAGAGAAGAGAGGCGCCTCTAAGTGTAGCAATATGGTTACATTTAATTAAGCTACAACATTTAGCAATCACATGGTTGATGATTTAAAGAGGCACATCTAAGTATGTAGGCATCCGGGGTAAAGCTGTCCACATAGACCGTCCTCCGCACTACCATCTAAGTCATCCCTTGCATGCTGCGCTCCACGAGCGCTTCAAGCCTCGCTTTCGGGGTAATCTTCCTGGTCATGATTGCAGATTGACAGTGGTGAAAGTCGGCGGTGCGGAGGACGGTCTATGTGGACAGCTTTACCCCGGATGCCTGCATACTTAGATGTGCCTGTTTTAATCATCAACCATGTGAGTTGCTAAATGTTGTACATTAAATGTAACCATATTGCTACGCTTAGAGGTGCCTCTCTTCTCTTTTATACTCTGTAGCTCCTTCTGGATTTTGCTTCTAATCCCCTTGTAGAAGCTTCCATTTGTGAATGGACATTTTATGGTTACACAACCTACCACATTGCTACAATCTTTTTATATGGACTATAAACTGAAAGACCTATGAATAAATAGTTGTGGAACGAATCATCTAAGTTTCCATTATTTCTTATGGGGAAATTTGCTTTGATATATGAGTGCTTTGGATTACAAGCATGTTTCCAGAATGAATTATGCTCGCAATCCAAGATTTTACTGTAGTTTAACGCTGTTACAAATTAACTGTAAAGGATTAACACCCGTGCATATAGTGCCATTCTATGTGAGAAAAAGTGTCCACTGATTACCAGCATTCACCCACATGCATTGCACACAGTAGATGCTGACTGTGCAGCTAATAAAGCTTATGTGGATGGAAATTGTAGACATAAATCTGGTATAGCCTTCACTCTCTTTTATCAATCCTCCAGGGGGCAATACCCATCAAACACCATGGCCATTAAATAAAAAAGGCCCTTTTAGTGTAGTATTTATTGTAAAATAATGAAAGTACAGGCAGTCCCCGGGTTACAAACAAGATAGGGACTGTAGGTTTGTTTTTAAGTTGAATCTGTTTGTAAGTTGGAACAGGTACATTTTTTAAGTGTAGCTCCAGCCAAAAAATCTATTTTTTAGTTTTGTAGATAGAATAGGGAAGGGTTATCACACCTGTAACATTTGTTTTGCTGTCTGTGCCCCTGTTCAGAAGATTTCACCTCACTTTCTGTCCCAATGACAATTGGATTTAGAAAAAATTGGGTTGTTAAGAAAACATGGACTGGTGATAAAGCATCAGTGCAGACACCTTTTTCCCATATTAACTCTTACAGGAGTGAATTTCCCTTCCTAGGGGTAGATTTCCTCTCATTTCCTGTTGTCTCCCTCCGTTTGTAAGTAAGAGTCGTTTGTAAGTGGGATATTTTTAAGTAGGGGACCGCCTGTATACAGGTAAAAACGTTGCAGGTAAGACAAAAATACCGCCAACAGTTACATCTAACACTGCCACCTGGACCTCTGCTTGTTAATGACAATCCCCTCATGGAGTGATCCGGCTCACAATACTTGGCTGGAGTAGCTTACGCTCCAAAGTGTGATATGATCAATGTGACCACGTAATGCACAAACGACCACATAAAATCAAAATGGAAGAATCCACGTAGTGTAAATCTGACTAAAACTTTTATTAGGAAAAAAAGTACAAAATGTACTCACATTGTAAAAACAGATGTGTTTTGAGAGAAAAACAACCACAGGCTGCATGGTAAGGACTTCAAACAATACTTCACCAAATTTCCAGTCTAAAGAGGCGCAGCAACGCCGCGTGCGTTAGCTCTGCCCAACATGTTTCGTCATAAGTGATGTCTTTGGCAGGAAGGACACCACACAAGTCATCACACCTATATATATTTGTATTCAATAATAGAGGTTACACTGTAATTGTTAATTGTCAAATTCTGATAAGCACTTCCTATTGCTAAAAAATGGCCGACAGGTCAGGCTAAGCCTCGCTTGTACATAAAAAATGGCTGTCCAGCCAGGAGCTGAGGCTACCAAGCCTCACTTTCGAATTGAAATGGCAGACAGAACAGAAATGGATCAGCCTCGTTCTCGACAATATATTGGCCGACCAACCATTAGTCATGCCTTGTTTTCGGCCAAAAGTGACTGCGCGGCCCACAGCCAAGCCTCTATTACAAAGGATGGCCGATCAACAATATTATATAGGGCTGTATGATGTAGTCAAGATTATATGGCTCCACAACCGCTCAAATCTTATAGCAAAATAAACCCCAGAAAATTAAAGGAATGGGGCTAGGCAGAACCAGCGACAAATTGAGCCCCTAATTATCACATTCAGCGCAGCAATTTATGTGATACTTTTTTATTTATTGCCTACAGTGTTTGATGAGTATTGTCCCTTGGAGGATTGATAAGGCAGAGTTAAGGCTATCCCAGATTGATGGGTGTTAATTCTTTACAGTTAATTTGTAACATCATTACACTTTATGGTTCTTTTTCTTTTTGGATGAATCCAAACGGATTAAAAGGGTTTGTTGTTCACATGCGATGTTGCTGCACTTAATTGAGCAGCCTGGAATTCTGGTGAGTGGGAAATTTAGCTGATTGAAAAGTTGAAGATCGCTCCCGGTTGTTCTTCAGTATATGAACTTTATGAACTTTTATTATTTCTTTTCACATTCACACTTTTTGTTACTTTTTATAGAGCTGCAAATTTGTAATTTTTTTTCCCCTCACAGAAAACAATTGCCCCTGACATAAAAAATGTCTAATTTCAACCACTTTTAACTTGCTTTTGATCCCCTAATGATCAATGATTTGATCATTCTTGCAATTGAAAGTTAGTTTTACCACTTCAATATCGGGCACTTTTACCCCTTCCTGGTCAGGCGAATTTTCAGCTTTCAAAGCTGTGACACTTTGAATGACAATTGCGACAATTTTGCGCACACAACTAGAGCTTTATTTTAGTGGTATTTAATCAACACTGGGTTTTTTATTTTTTGCTAAATAATAATAATTTTGAAAAAAAAATACAGTTTTTCTTAATTTCTGTTATAAAATGTTGAAAATAAATAATTGTTCTTCATAAATTTCAGCCTAAATGTATTTTGCTACATTTCTTTGGGGAAAATAGCCCAAATCAAACCCAAATGCAGTGCTGATCAGTGTATTCTGATGGCAGAGGAGTCCGGCTGTCAAAATACAATAATACAGCTGGGAGGATTCCCCCATCCACCTCAATTGTGTGGATGGGGGAATCCATTCTGTTTTTGCGATCAGCCCACTGGGTGATCAAGAACAACTGATTTCTGTATGGCCAGCATAAATCTGCAATTATTTTCAATTCCAAAAGCTCAACACATAGAACATTTGCCCTTGGCAATAAAAACCTGAGTATTTCCCCCAAATAACTCAGTAGTTCTTTAAGGCTTAATTACAGTATCTCACAAAAGTGAGTACATCCCTCACATTTTTACAAATATTTTATTAGATCTTTTCATGTGACAACACTGAAGAAATAACACTTTGCTATAATGTAAAGTAGTGAGTGTACAGCTTGTATAACAGTGTAAATTTTCTGTCCCCTTAAAATAACTCAACACAGCCATTAATGTCTAAACTGCTGGCAGCAAAAGTGAGTACACCCCTAAGTAAAAATGTCCAAATTGGGCCCAATTAGCCATTTTACCTCCCCGGTGCCATGTGACTCCTTAGTTTTACAAGATCTCAGGTGTGAATGGGGAGCAGATGTGTTAAATTTGATGTTATGGTTCTCAATCTCTTATACCGGTCACTGTAAGTTTAACATGGCCCCTCATGGCAAAGAACTCTCTGAGGATCTGAGAAAAAGAATTGTTGCTCTACATAAATATGGCCTAGGCTATAAGAAGATTGCTAAGACCCTGAAACTGAGCTGCAGCACGATGGCCAAGAACATACAGCGGTTTAACAGGACAGATTCTACTTAGAACAGGCCTCGCCATGGTCGACCAAAGAAGTTGAGCGCACGTGCTCAGCCAGTGTTGCCAACCACCCATTCATTTACGGGCAGCTGGTAAATTTCACCCCATTTTCGGGGTGCCCATGAATGTCCATTACGGGCAGCCAATGCCCATAAAAAAGATGGCTGTGGGCCGGCTATGCAACTGCGCATGTGCCGTTCCGAAGCCTGCAGGACTCGGAAAGGATCGTACAAGCTCGGCTGGGTGTCGCATGTAATGTCGCCGCCAGGCGCCATTTTTAAACGGAAGCCGCCACTTGTTCTTCTCGGCGGTTCAGCGGGGGGAAGCGCAACTGTACAGAGAGGAGCCACGTGATGGGCCACAGGAGGACATTACTGGGGGGGGTGAAGCTGGACCGGTAGAGGAGGACACTGTGCCTGACTGTGACTGGAGATATGAAAGGGACACAGTCACAGTGAGTCAGTGACAGAAGGCGAACACTGTCACTGACTGATGTGGAGACAGGTATAGTAATATGAAGGGGGACAATGGAGGAAACTACCATGTCCCCAGCCTTTAACAATCTCCTGCCCTCAGCCTCTGACAATCTCATGCCCGCAGCCCCTGACCATCTCCTGCCCGCAGCCTCTGACCATCTCCTGCCCGCAGCCTCTGACCATCTCCTGCCCGCAGCCTCTGACCATCTCCTGCCCGCAGCCTCTGACCATCTCCTGCCCGCAGCCTCTGACCATCTCTTGTTCCTGTATCCTGTCAACAGCCTATAACCATCATCCTCTACATCATGTCTGCAGTCTCTGAGGGGGAGTCGGGAGAGGAGTCATGAGTGGGAGCGCCTCCGGGATCATGGGGGTCACGGGAGAAGTCAGACGTGTGGACTGTGGAGAGGAGACCATAGGAAAACCAGAGCCGCCAAGCTGGAGCTATCTGACTGAGCCCTGCACGATGCACCTGAGAGGAGGTCAGTGACAGCACCGCCAGGCCAGTCTTGGGGGGGTTGCTGATGTAAGGGGAGTGAATACAATAATGTAAGGGGCACTGATATAAAGGTTCCCCCCTATATTAGTAACTCCCCTTACCTTAGTGTATTCACTCTGCCGAAGGTGGTCTCTAGTCACCAGAGTGCCCCCCACATCAGAGTTCCTGGCATTCCCCTTTACATCAGAGTCCCCTTACAGTGAAAGGGTAATGCTGCAGACCCTGATGTAAGTGGGAACGCTGATGTAAAGGGATAGCAGTGGACTCTGATATAAGGTGATCTCTGGTCACCAGAGCTCCCCTTACATCAGAGTTCCCCCTTAGATCATGATCTGCAGCGTTCCCCCTTACATAAGAGTTCCCTTTCACTGTAAGGGGGATCCCTGCAGACTCTGATGTAAGGAGGGAACCTAGTGCTAGCTGGGTTATAGTAACCTGACCTTCATGTCAATGGAGAAATATGTTTTTTGACTTTTGTTTAACTTAAACACATTGCTAATAGCACTAGTTATGTGTTTATAGTTTAAATATTTATACTTGCACTGTTTAGCACTGAAAACAGTAATTGTAGATACTTTTTTGGAGCGTCAGTAAAAAACGTGGCTCTGTCAGTAATTTTCATGTTTTTTGCCAGGGAAAAAAATTGGTGCCGTTTGTAAATTTTGGCATCCTGCCAGTAAATTTCACTTCAGGGGGTTGGCAACACTGTGCTCAGCGTCATAGCCAGAGGTTGTCTTTGGGAAATAGGCGTATGATTGCTGCCAGCATTGCTGCAGATGTTGAAGGGGTGGGGGGTCAGCCTGTCAGTGCTCAGACCATACGCTGCACACTGCATCAAATTGGTCTGCATGGCTGACGTCCCAAATGGAAGCCTCTTCTAAAGATGATGCACAAGAAAGCCTGCAAACAGTTTGCTGAAGACAAGCAGACTAAGGACATGGATTACTGGAACCATATCCTGTGGTCTGATGAGACCAAGATAAACTTATTTGGTTCAGATGGTGTCAAGCGTGTGTGGCGGCAACCAGGTGAGGAGTACAAAGACAAGTGTGTCCTGCCTACAGTCAAGCATGGTGGTGGGAGTGTCATGGTCTGGGGCTGCATGAGTGCTGCTGGCACTGGGGAGCTACAGTTCATTGAGGGAACCATGAATGCCAACATGTACTGTGACATACTGAAGCAGAGAATGATCCTCTCCCTTCAGAGACTGGTCCGCAGGCAGTATTCCAACATGATAACAACCCCAAAAACACCTTCAAGACGAGCACTGCCTTGCTAAAGAAGCTGAGGGAAAAGGTGATGGACTGGCCAAGCATCTCTCCAGACCTAAACTCTATTGAGCATCTATGGGGCATCCTCAAACAAAAGGTGGAGGAGCGCAAGGTCTCTAACATCCACCAGCTTTTTGATGTCATCATGGAGGAGTGGAAGAGGACTCCAGTGGCAACCTGTGAAGCTCTGGTGAACTCCATGTCCAAGAGGGTTAAGGCAGTGCTGGAAAATAATGGTGGCCACACATAATATTGACATTTTGGGCCCAATTTGGACATTTGCACTTAGGGGTGTATTCACTTTTGTTGCCAGCAGTTTAGACATTAATGGCTGTGTGTTAAGTTATTTTGAGGGGACAGCAAATTTACACTGTTATACAAGCTGTACACTCACTACTTTACATTGTAGCAAAGTGTCATTTTTTCAGTGTTGTCACAAGATATAATAAAATCTATCTATCTATTTAAATAAATTGTTCAATCTATGGGTTTGTGTTTCATACATATACATACATACGTTTCTCAAACAAGATCTTGTTTCCATATTAAAATTGGAGTGACGTGTGACATACAGTATATTTCAATTAAATTACTTCATAGTCTATAGATTATTTTCTATTTTTTCTTCACTACAGTATTTTTTTATACATTTGTGATATTGTTTTTATTTAATTACCTAACAAAAGCTAATTTGGACACCATCGGTTACAGTATATACTCACTTCTTACATTCCTGTACACTGTTGACATGAATAGCTGTCTTGCTTGTCAAAAGATTTTTAATTGCATTCAGCTGGTACTGTGATTTAAACATTCCATAAAAACTTATAATTGAATATATAGGTCCGTTACAACAGACAAAAAATTATTCAAAAAACCAAAAAGTCCACTGATGTAGACACTCTTCCAGGGGATGGATTAAAGATTTTTCATAAATAGTGACATGCAGTTCCAACACTGGACATGATGAATGTGAGGGTATGTTAAAAAAGTGCCTCCTAGGTCTCCTTTCACAGAGACCCAACGTGCCTTAGGCTTTTACCCAGCCTCGGGTGTTGCGGTAGCTGTCAGCACCAGAGAAGATTCTCTCACTTTTGCTCTCCTAGACAAAAGGTGTTTGAGGTTCCCAGGCCAAGAGCTCTGCCGCTTACCTAGGGAGCTGGTAAGCGGCAGTATTATCTGTGGTGGAGGCACTTTTTTCAACATACCCTCACACTCATCATGTCCAGTGTTGGAACTGCATGTCACTATTTATGAAAAATCTTTAATCCATCCCCTGGAAGAGTGTCTACATCAGTGGACTTTTTGGTTTTTTGAATAATTTTTTGTCTGTTGTAACGGACCTATATATTCAATTATACGTTTTTATGGAATGTTTTGATATATTTTCTCACTATTTTTCTGTGCACTGATCACGGGTGATAGTGAACACTTTTTACATATAAGTGTATTGGCATGACTCACAAAGATTCATGCAGGGAAGTATAATATACAGCGCAGCTTTTTATTTTGTATGTTATTTTGAATGCGTGTGTCTTGCATTTATTAGTTGCAGCTAATTCACAGATATTTAATTCAAGTTATATTCAAACTCACAATATTATATATTTATTAATTTTTTATATCTTTTGGGATAGCGCAGTAAGGACACTTTTGGAATTTAAACACCATTGCCAGACTCCAAAGCCAAGTCGTGACGTCACTTTTCTCCACTGCAGATAAGTAATACAACTTGATCACAGGCTTGTCCCTAAGCTGCTAACTAGAGAGTAAAACTTGATCGCTGCACCAATGAAGTCACTACTTTACTAAATTTGCTCTTCCCCTCCTGTCATCAAACTCCTGGCATTGCATTGATAGTACCACGCAATGAAGAGAAGCCTGGCTGGCTAAACTTACTGATTCTTCCTCCCTGTACAGAAGATTACAGAACACTAATAAAAGCAGATAAATTACCTGTATTAGTTGTATATAAAAACACATTTGATTATATTTGATGACTATAATACTGGATTAAGTGTTGATCATATTTACCTAGAGTTCAGATTTAAAGTGAATTCTATACCCTAAAAGCAGCATGGTGGATTAAATCTATAAATCAACAGTTTTAAACTCATAAAAGGTAACAAGAATGTACCTGTGGAGACAGCTTTCCAACTCTTTGTGTTATGGGTTCATTAACAATGACTTCCACTTTGCAGGAATCTTTCTCTTTGGGAATTGAGAATTGTAGATCTTCTTCTGATAGGTAGCCGCTTTGTCCTTTCATCACTGTGATCCCATTATTTACTTTGATAAAAGATGAGTTCAGAAACCTTAAAGTCACCAGTATTAGAGCAAATGAGGGATATAAGTGACATCTCCAACAGGGATTCATTTTATCTCTGGTAATCTGTGTCCAACATCCAGTGCCTTCATTAAAAGGCTTTTCTTCTTTCAGGATTATTTTACACTGTCCGGCGTTGGCGATTGTTCAGTCATCTGCCCAACATGAAGAGCTGTCTCTTCTTCCAAATTCTGTACAACGGGCTCTTTCAAGGACTGATGAAGCTTTAATAAAACTCGATGAAGAATCCTGACAACGCTGCACATTAATATGCTCCTGATTTTCTAATCCTGCAAAATGAGAGGATGCAAGAAGGAAATTGACTGAAAACTGACTAACAAAAACCACAGCAAGAGGAAACATGCCTTGGACATGGTGGCTTTCTGTATGTGTAGGTTTTATCCTTATTTGTTTTTTTTTCTATTGGCTATACTACATTGACTTGTGTCTTTTTTCAACCCAACTAACTATGGAACTATAAATGACAATAGTGCATGGACAATAGCTTTCCCTCTGTCATATCTCCTAGCACTGTTACAGAAACAAACAGTACAGAGGTGTAAACGATTAGTTTAGGCCTTTAACATGACACAAAAACTTCAACTATCTTACCAACTTTCACTGTAGTATATTGTTTACTATTAAATTACATGTGATATTTAAAGAGACCCTGTCACTAACATACAAAATTACAGTATAAACGGAGAAAAAAAGGCTAACTTGCAGTGTTTTTCCTTTCTCTAATTATATTTGTATTCACTAGAAATGTGCCTTTGAACTTGCTAGAAAATGTGATTCCATTTCCAAGCACGGAAATGCTTATCATAGGCCCTCCTCTTTGAGGAATGTGCAATTATTCTCTGCGCTGGCCCAGCTCTTGTGCCCCTCCTCCTTTTATAACCTTTTATAAAGCAGTTAAGAGATGAGTGAAGGGGATTGCTATAGAGTATCACTTAAGCCACAGCTCTGAATCTGCAGGGGCTGCTGACATCACATCAAATATGGTGGTATCCAGCAGTGGTCTCTGGGTTTTTGCATATCTACACAAGAGAGACTTTTACAGGTAATTAATTTGCATAAAACATTAAATGAACATATAGACTTATGGAAAAATGTTTATTGAAATGTAAGCTCTGATGCCAGGATCTCTTTGAATTATTATCAAGATATTAAATAATACAGTGTGCAATTAGAAGTGTACTGATATTACAGAAAGATGCATACACAATTAGTGCAGTTTTCCATTTGAGTTGATATCTGTTTAAATGTTAGGATTGGAAAACAAGCATTTAAATAGCTATGGTGACCTTGTTATCAAAATAAAGTCACCTAATACCAGCTCCAGTTGCAGGCACTTTCAATGCCAACATATGCTTTTCATTGCTTAATTGTTTTTATGGGGCCCAGAATCCTCCAGACTAGGCTAAACTCAGCAAACACAGGCTTCAACGCATCTCAGCTGTTACAATATCCAGTGTGTCACTTCTCTTGTAGTGGCACACAGGAGTATTCCTAATCTCCAACATCAGAGTCAAGTTGGGTCCTCTCTAAAAGAGGGTTGTCTTTTTCCAAGATCAGAACAGAAGTCAATGTAGAAAGAAAAAAGTGAAAAGTAAGTGCAGGCACTGTATATTGCAAACTGTTAAGATTTCATGTGAGCAATGTTAATGACACTTTCACCTTATTCATATCCTCAACAGTTTCTAGAGAGTAACAGTGTCTGGTATATGAGTGAAATAATAATCAATAATATTTTTAAAGCAACATTACCCAAAACCTGGAAATTGATTGATTGCCATATACTTATGTAAAGTTGTCAATTTAAAAAAAAAATATTCAGAACTAACCCAACAGGTTATTTATACAGGCAATAACTACTTATAATGAGCATGTTAAATCTGCTCCACTTTGGTGCATAAGATGTATATGAAAAGAGTTAGTTATTGAAGAACCCACTTCAATGTCCTTCAAAACACTATTAGGAGACATTTTGCGTTCAAGCATTTCCTCAAACTTAAATGTACAGTGAATACCAATGTCCAAATTAGGCAACCAATATTCTAAATGTGGGGTTTTACATAACTTGCCACATCTGTCCTTAAAACAAAAATACACAACATGTAGCAAGTGGTGACTGGTGAGACAGACTTTCATCTCCAAAAGTGAAGCTAAGGTGAGAAGATCTTACAAGCCCTACTTCCTCAAGTGCCTAAAGCTATGTTTTAATTGGCATGGTAATGACCTTTCATTGAGCCACGGGAAGGACCCTTTGTTGTGAAAAATAACTATAATTAAGTACTCTTAAAAGATATGCCTCTTTGGAGGAAGAGCTTTAACTCAGTAGGAACACACTCATGTTGAGAAGTAAACACATAAACACAGCAATGTAGATGTTCTGCAAACCAGGTTTTATTGGGGAATTAGTTTACGAATCTAAGTTTTTCATAATGCAAGCTAAACTGATATTAGATTGTCCTAATAATGCTTAAGGTTCTGATATTTACTTTTTAAATGATTTATGCAAATGTTTATGGTTTGCATAAAAGAAGGTTATAAATTCAGTTGACAGCATTAGGTACTACAGTGGTCTGCTATTAGCTACTTTATTAGAAACACTTCTGTCTTTTGAGGTGACTATTACATGACCATTACAACTCTGGTCTCCATAAAAATGCACAAATGTACAGCTTATAGACACTGGGCAGTGAGAGAAAAATGTATAGAAATAAATTATTTAAAGTATAGTTTAAAGCCATAGTAAACTCTCTGTATCTACAGGTAAGCCTATAAGAAAGCTTACCTGTAGGTACAGTAAATATCTGCTAAACTTGCACTGTTTAGGAGATATTCACGCTGCATGCAGCCAGTGATATCACCGGCCCATGCGCTCTGAAGGGATGGCATACCCATGACGTCTCTTCAGAGCTCTGTGCCACAGTCCGTGATGCCATCGTGGGGCGGCCAATTAGATGGCCAGTGCATGCAAAGCCAGAAGAAAGCCTGGCTGAAGATGGAAGCCCTGTCAGTGGTGACAGCACGCTGCTGGAGGGCTTCGTTCTAAGGTAAGTAGTAAAGTAAAGCAATGCATACTAGTAAAGTAAGCGATGCATACTAGCACATCATGCCATTGTCTTGCAGGGTTTAAAAAAAAGCAAAAAAAGTGCAGTTTACTACCACTTTAAAGGTTAACTTTCTCAAAGTTTGAATCAAATGAGGCACTAATGTTAGTGTGCATGGGCATTTTTTTTGGATGAGGTTTCGGTTGGAGCTATGGTGCATAATAGTACTGCTTATGTAGCACATAATCTAAGTGTCCATACTACATGAGTTTAATTTAATAAAGGCAGCTGTTCAATTTGCAAGTGAGTTTTCCCTTTGTAAGAGAAATGTCCCCCATCTTAGTAAATGAGGTGAAGCTATGCTGACTTCCATCATCCAAACGTGTAAGCAAAAATTTTGATTATTATTATTATTATTTGCTTGCACATAATTGGGTATTCTTTGCCAAGTGAATTTTTACCACATGAACTAAGCTAATTCTTTTGCAAAGTGAATTTTTTTTTTGCAAAATGAACAGCCTATTTGCCTTTAGCAAATCAACCCTCTTATGTCAATCATTGAGGAGTAGTAACAAAAGAACTGCGAATCAAAGTTACCTTAATATAATTCTCGTCCTTGTCAGAATTAGTGCCCAATATTGTTGTCAATGGTAAAAGCCAAAACTGGAAAAGTGGTAGTTAGAGTTTACAAGGAGTTCAGGCTTGCATTCTTCCAATTAGGCCAAGATTAGCAGAGACTTAGCAACTAGTGCAATCCAAGAAATGCAAATAGAGACATACCTATAAGGTACTAATCTCCAAAACTGGTTATCGTAGTAATGGATGATCTGCCTTTAATGCACAAAAGAGAATCAAGTTCCAGGTGACTGATCACCATACATATGGCTCCAACACATCAAGCTACTCAGCTGAATACCGTTCTGTTATTGGTTAATCCGAAAATAAAATGGTTCTGCTTTGTACATGAGTGAGAGGACTTATAATTTATAGGATAATAACATTTGTTTATTGTATGTAGCTTTATTGTTGTTTCAATTTGGCCCTAAAATTTTGCTTCCTTTGGTTTATTTTCTATTTTACCTCCTAATAACCAGCCAAAGAAAAGTGAAGGGTTTGGAAAAATTGGTAAAAGCCAGAAGTCTCTTCTAGGGAGGATCACTTCATATTTTTCCCAGAACACACTCACAAAAAGTCTTCCTACTTTTACTTAAAATTTAGTGCAAACCTGTGCTTTTGGTCCTCTCCAGCAACATACAGTAAGCTCACCTTTGTTTCACTGTTCCACTACTGCTCCCTTCAACTGCCGTGATCAAAGAATGGAAGTCTTGTGGAAGCTTCAAGTTAGAGCTTATACAGAACTTCCTATTTAAAAAAAATCACAAAGCACAAATGCTGAGAGGAAGCAGAGCGAGTTTCTTGCTCCTCTATACTTGCAGGTACTAGATATATTCTTTGTTTTTGGGAGCTTAACAGAGTTGACGGAAAGTGCAGGAAAGGTGTTGCTTAGTGGCCAAGCATTAAAGCAAACCTGTTGCTTTACCCTCCATGGGCAAAGTTATAAGGAAATCACTTTAATAACTTTTGATATGCAGCTTGAAGGTGCCAGACCTTCATTAATAAGGCCTAGGTAGTTGGAAGGGTTGAATCTATTGCTTTATTTTATTGAGCTAAGGCAAGGATGATAAACTTAGAATTCAGTACACAACATGTTTTATAGTTCAATGTAAATAAGTAGGGTAAAGAAAAAAGCAGTACAGCGCTTAAAATAAAATAATAAATACTAAATTAAGAGTCCAACATGAACCAATAATAAACAAATGTCCAGTGATTCCTCCGGTGATTCAGGTGACAAAGGTAAACGAGAAGTGACTAAAGTGACAAAAATGGACCTCCACCTTCAGTGACACCAGCCGCTCACCTCAATGGATGGACCCCTGAGTATATCAGTCAGGTCAGAAACAGCTGATTCCCTCACAGGGGAAATAACACAGACAGATAGCGACAGCAGCAGCAGCAGCCTGGAGATGTCAGCTCTCAGTGGTCAGCATACAGGCAGATGATCACATGTAAAAATTCAAGAAAGGATCTAGTGCTCTCCGTATCATAATAAACCAATTTATTAAAAATATAAATTTTAATAAATTGGTTTATTATGATACGGAGAGCACTAGATCCTTTCTTGAATTTTTACATGTGATCATCTGCCTGTATGCTGACCACTGAGAGCTGACATCTCCAGGCTGCTGCTGCTGCTGTCGCTATCTGTCTGTGTTATTTCCCCTGTGAGGGAATCAGCTGTTTCTGACCTGACTGATATACTCAGGGGTCCATCCATTGAGGTGAGCGGCTGGTGTCACTGAAGGTGGAGGTCCATTTTTGTCACTTTAGTCACTTCTCGTTTACCTTTGTCACCTGAATCACCGGAGGAATCACTGGACATTTGTTTATTATTGGTTCATGTTGGACTCTTAATTTAGTATTTATTATTTTATTTTAAGCGCTGTACTGCTTTTTTCTTTATGTTTATATGGGATTTGGTAAATTTAACCCTCAGTGTCACAGCTGCTGTTGAGCTAGGTTTTGGTTTGCGCTGGTTGATTTCCTTGTATATTAAATAAGTAGGGTAGTCTTATAACTAAGGCCTGGTTCACACCTATGCGTTTTTGGTGCATTTTGCTTTTGCAAAAACGCACTACAGTACAGTCCATTTAGGGTTAGGGTTTAGGGTTAGGGTTAGGGTTTAGGGTTAATTTACTACATTTACATCTATGCTTTTTTCAGCCTCTGCATTTTTGGAGAGGGTCAAGAACTATTTTAAATGCAAGAAACAGAAACAGATCAAAAGCAAACTGAATAGGTGTATAGTTCCTGCAGCTACATAGGTCAGTGAGGGTTTGCATTATAGCTCATTTACTGATTGTAGAGAATATGTATGTAGCATCCCTCTGACATTCCAAAGGCAGGATAGCACCTCCAGAGACAGGGATGGGCTAGCATTTCACCCCAGGGCTAAGTCCATGTCTAAAATTGGGGGCCGAGAAAGGATATTGGGCCCCAGTCACTTTTGTCTTTTTAATGTTTTATTGCAAAACTGTTAAGGAGGTGAGGGTTAGGGGTCCCAGGTACCATAGCAAATCACTTACAGACTCTACAGGTTCAGATCCATGTCCAGCTTAACAGTGTCAGAACCTGGTAACACTGTAAGCAAGTTACTGTAATTTCAGTGTGTCCTCCAAGTGAGTCACCAGGCCCTTCTAAGAACCTTCTTTCTGGCTCTCTCCAGCAAAGGACCTCCCCTGGATCTCCTCCTTGGCATAGCTTCCTTCAGACCAGGCAGGACAGCTTCAGGACCACTTCAGCACATGTTAGGCCTCAAATCAGGCTCCACCCAACAGCTACTTATACATGTTATAAATATAAATATTTAGTTATAAACATTCATTATTTTGGGGAGGGGCTTTAGAGTAGACCTGGGATGTGTTTCCCAGATGAACACATGTATAAGTAGCTGCAAGAGAGTAACACTGTTAGGCTCTGAGGAAGAAGGTATACCTTCGAAACGCGTCAGCCAGCAGCGATTCGTACGTCCTCTCTCTAGGACCTGGAGACTGTTATCAGTGGCCAGACTGCCATATGTCAAAGACATATATGCCATATGTCAAAGACTTATAAGTGTGATTTTCTTTCTACCTTTGTTAGTAGGTTTTAATTATGTTTTTTGAATAAATGTACTAAAGGATAATAAACTAGGCTGGTGCGCTCTCTCTTTTCTGTTTTTTCGTTTGACTACTAGGATATCCCTATCCTGGAGGGCAGCAAGGCCGAAAGTTATTGTCTATTCTGAACTTTTGGACTACCTAGCCAACACACCAGTGCGCAAGAGCATTTGTTTTTGTTGTACTGTCCACCCAGCAGCACCTCTCTAGGCCCCACCCCAGGGAAAGAGAGAGAGCACATGACCTGTCCCGAATATTTATATCCCCCCCAGCCGCACCAGTGGCCTAAACCTCCTACTGGATTGGCTAAATAAAATATAAATATTTATAACTTAGTTTTGTTTGTGAAATCTCATATTATGACCAGTGAAACAAGTGACATCTAATCACAAGCCAAATTAAGCTTAGAGAAAAACCAGGTGAAAAACTAAACAATCAACCTAACTACAGCCCAGCCAAAAACTAAATTGATATAATAGCCCCTATTTAGCGCAAGGAGGCTACGCGTAAATATTTCAATGTGCTTAGTCTGACTACAGTTCCATATTATTATATTATATAATATTGAGCAACTGCAGAATAATCTATCCATGGCTCACTGTTACTTATTATGTTAGGGTTGGGGTTTTTGCCTAATTGCCTAATACAGATATACTGTATCATTAACAATTCTTGTTTGCTGCATTTCAGTAATGGATATGAACAATGTAAGTAGTTATTGCATGTTGTTTAATTTTTATTTTTTACATAAACACCATTTCTAATGATGAGTCTGAGCCTTCAGTTTATCTTTCATCTTGTATATCAATTGTCATGGGTAAAATGTTCACCCGAGTTCTGCCTTTTCAGTGAAAATATGACTACACTGGTTTTACTTCTGTAAAATATGCTGTTTTGTGTGGTATTTTGTAAAGAGAATGTAGTATTTTAAAAGCAATCTGCTATTTCACAGAAAACCTGTTTCTGAATGATCATATTTCCCTACCGTAAAGCCCATTTTTCATGGCCATAGGAGAGATAGAACGTGTTCTTTCCCATGACTAACTCGCTCAGCATGGGATAAAATTAGCCAAACAATCAGGAATTCAAGAAGAGATTAAGATCTTAATTCTGACAATACATTTGCCTTGATAACCTCAGCTCTTTACATTTAATGTCTTCCAGATGTTGAAAACTGGGTGGCATTAAAAAGAGAATGGAAATAAGCAGTATTTGACTAAATGATTACTCATATATAGTTGGACTTATTGTTTTAGAGCTTTGGGCTGTACTTTTACTTTTGCATGCTGTAGTTAGGCACAATACTAAAAACAATAAGGATAAAGTGGACTTTGGATCATTGTTACAGCAGAGATCCATAGCCTGAAAAATAACAGAATTGAGAACTGTTTAGGAAGCGTTATGTCACAAATTTGTGAGCATCAGCCCAGAAAAAGATCAATAAAAAGTATATATCAACCCAAAGCAATTTTTTTACTTTTGCATAAAGTAGAGAAGGCTTATCCTGTTACTTTCTGTGTCTCACTCAGGAGGTTTCCATTTATTCCCTGTCATGAAAGCACAACTAGAGTAGAAAAAGAATTTACAATCTAACATGCAAAGGATAATAGACATGTGCATTTGTTTTCGTCCGAATGCATTTTCGTCCGAATTTCAGGTATTTTCGTTATCGTTTTAACAAACGATAACGAAAGTGCAGAATACGAAAACCGAAAGATCCGACATAAACAAATGCTTTATTTTCGTTTTCGTTGCGACAACAGTTCAATATAGATAGGAGATTCGACATGACGCTGACAATAACAATCTGTGTCCATTGAACCTGTGGTCGAATGTGCCTAACCTTAACTCTATTAGTCCAAGTATATTCTACATAGAGAGAAAAGATTCAACATAGAGAGAAAAGATCGCTGCTGGAATTGGGTGGGGGAAATAAAATAAAAATAATGATGATGATGAATGTTATTGGCCGATTGTAACCAAAGAGGAGGGGCAGTAAAATAGTTAGAACTAAGTACACACGTACAGCCAACTTACTTTCACTTACAATGTGCCAGCAGAGAGAGACACACACACTGAATCATTTCAGAAGACAGTCGATCTTAGCTGGTCCGTTTGTCAGAGAACCTGAATTATTTAGCAATTAAGCATAAGCACAGCAGCAGAACAATAGTGAAAAAGTGAAACAAGCTACAGTTCAACTTAACTTTTTCATAATAATCTGCTGCTATTGTGTTAGCAGTGGCGTAGCGTGGGGGGTGCGGGGGGTGCTGTGGCCCCGGGTGCGAAATTTAGGGGGGCGCAATTTCATGCCAGTAGTGTCACTACTGGCTGCCTCCTCCTAATTTATTTTCCTGTGTCCCCCGCGCTCCGCCGCCATGTCTAGTGTTTTGCGCCCTGTGATTGGGCATATGGGGGTCATGTGCGGCGTGGGGCTGGCCTATCCGCGATCACAGTCGCTCCTGAAGTCCCGCCTCTGCACATGACCCCCATTCGCCCAATCACAGTGCGCCGGGAAAAATGAATATGGCGGCCGGAGCGCAGGGGAGACGAGCACTGGAGAGTGTGAGCGCCGGGGCAGATGTCTTCTCATCCTCCAGACCGATGCAACACAATAAGGTGAGAAATAGATAAACACGGGAGGGGGGGGGAGAAGAGACAGGCGCCGTATATGTAGTGTCAGTATAGGAAGACTAGGCAGGACAGTATAGTGTATAGTGTAGTGGACAGTGTAGTATAGTGTATAGTGTAGTGTAGTGGTCAGTATAGTGTAGTGGACAGTGTAGTATAGTGGTGTGGACAGTGTAGTATTGTGGTCAGTACAGTGTAGTGGACAGTGTAGTGTAGTGGACAGTATAGTGTAGTGGACAGTGTAGTGTAGTGGTCAGTACAGTGTAGTGGTCAGTGTAGTATTGTGGTCAGTGTAGTGGACAGTGTAGTATAGTGGTCAGTGTAGTATAGTGGTCAGTATAGTGTAGTGGTCAGTGTAGTGTAGTGGACAGTGTAGTATTGTGGTCAGTATAGTGTAGTGGACAGTGTAGTGTAGTGGACAGTGTAGTATTGTGGTCAGTATAGTGTAGTGGACAGTGTAGTATAGTGGTCAGTACAGTGTAGTGGACAGTGTAGTGTAGTGGACAGTGTAGTGTAGTGGTCAGTATAGTGTAGTGGACAGTGTAGTGTAGTATTGTGGTTAGTATAGTGTAGTGGACAGTGTAGTAAAGTGGTCAGTACAGTGTAGTGGACAGTGTAGTGTAGTGGACAGTGTAGTGTAGTGGTCAGTATAGTGTAGTGGACAGTATAGTGTAGTGGACAGTGTAGTGTAGTGGTCAGTACAGTGTAGTGGTCAGTGTAGTATTGTGGTCAGTGTAGTGGTCAGTGTAGTATAGTGGTCAGTGTAGTGTAGTGGACAGTGTAGTTTTGTGGTCAGTATAGTGTAGTGGACAGTGTAGTGTAGTGGTCAGTATAGTGTAGTGGTCAGTATAGTGTAGTGGTGAGTATAGTGTAGTGGACAGTGTAGTGGTCAGTGTAGTGTAGTGGACAGTGTAGTGTAGTGGTCAGTACAGTGTAGTGGACAGTGTAGTATTGTGGTCAGTGTAGTGTAGTGGTCAGTGTAGTGTAGTGGTCAGTACAGTGTAGTGGTCAGTGTAGTATTGTGGTCAGTATAGTGTAGTGGACAGTGTAGTGTAGTGGTCAGTACAGTGTAGTGGACAGAGTAGTATTGTGGTCAGTGTAGTATTGTGGTCAGTGTAGTATATGGTCAGTATAGTGTAGTGGTCAGTGTAGTATTGTGGTCAGTATAGTGTAGTGGACAGTGTAGTGTAGTGGTCAGTACAGTGTAGTGGACAGTGTAGTATAGTGGACAGTGTAGTATAGTGGTCAGTGTAGTATAGTGGTCAGTGTAGTATTGTGGTCAGTATAGTATTGTGGACAGTGTAGTATTGTGGTCAGTATAGTGTAGTGGTCAGTATAGTGGTCAGTGTAGTTTAGTAGACAGTGTAGTATAGTGGTCAGTGTAGTGTAGTGGACAGTATAGTGGTCAATGTAGTGTAGTTCTCAGTGTAGTGGTCAGTATAGTATAGTGGACAGTATAGTGGTTAGTGTAGTGGTCAGTGTAGTTCTCAGTGTAGTGGTCAGTGTAGTGTAGTGGACAGTATAGTGGTCAGTGTAGTATAGTGGTCAGTATTGTATAGTGTAGTGGACAGTGTAGTTCTCAGTGTAGTGGTCAGTATAGTGGTCAGTGTAGTGTAGTGGACAGTATAGTGGTCAGTGTAGTTCTTAGTGTAGTGGACAGCATAGTGTAGTGGTCAGTGTAGTGGACAGTATAGTGGTCAGTGTAGTGTAGTGGTCAGTGTAGTTCTAAGTGTAGTGGACTGTATAGTATAGTGGTCAGTGTAGTGTGTAATGGTCAGTATAGGAATCAGGTAGGTCAGTACTATTGTATTTGAAGGGACTCGGGGAGTAATAAAAGTCCGCAGGTTGGGGGGGGGGGCGCAAATTACTTGCCTTGCCCCGGGTGCTGACAACCCACGCTACGCCACTGTGTGTTAGTGTTGTAAACTTGATAGTGATACTAGTGTTGCTAGTGTTGTGATACCCTCAGAGGCTGCCCGTGTTGTTGGGGGGGGGATTTATTATTATAGATTCTATATTATAATGCCATATCAATATCTGACACAACGTCGGATGCCGTGCCCGCCATTGCACTTGCAGATTGAGAAACGAATGTGAAAGTTGGCTGACTGTTGGGGTAGAGTAGACCATTCAACATGAATGACGAAGATTCGACAAAGCAACGAAAAACATACAAACATCGAATCTTTGGCTTATGGTGTCTGTCGAAAGTTCTAAGAAGATTCGACAGAGCAGCTAAACTGTACGACGCTGCAATCGTACATTTCCGGTCAAATGCATCCGCCCATAGGCTATAGAAAATTCTAATGTTGGTTGACTAGTAAAATAATTAATAAATATAATTATTACTAGTCATACAACATTAGAATTCTATTACAGCTAGCTTGTAGGCGGAATATTCTACCGGAAATGTACACGTGCAGTTTAGCTGCTCCGTCGAATCTTCTTTGAACATTCGACAGACACCATAAGCCTTCAATGACAGATTCAACCTTAATTATAACGGATTTTCGGACTAATGCAATTTTTAACGAAAAACGAAATAAATAAAAACGAATTTCGGGAGTAACTAAATAAATTTGTTTTTCGGGCGAAAACGAAATTCCGAAACAAAATATTTGAGTGTGTACATGTCTGAAGGATAATGATTCATATACTTCCTACTAAATACTACTAGCTGGCTGGACATCTTTTCTATGGGCTGTGGTGCCAAAGGTTTGTCAGCTGTGGTCAAAATTTTTTCTTCCAAATCTAATAAAATAGCAGTTATTAGAACCAGTTACTCATTAGGTTTCTTGTAATCTCCTGTTTTGACATATCCAGTCATTTAATGTATGGATTAGGAGGAACCCTCATATATTTGGACAACAGGATAATAAAAATAAATCATACCATACCATACCCTAAGCATTTCTGCTCTAAAGTCAAAGATTTCAAGAGGACCAGCCATCGGTAGGCATCTGTAATAATCTGACTGCTTAGATGTTACTGGATTTTTATAATGTTTGCTTATATTGTCTCCCTGTCAGATCAGAAATGTCAGGCTGTATACTGTTGTGATGCTTATTGAGGGTTTCCAGCAAGAAAGTGGAGTGAAAAGGCAGGGATAATAAAAAGTGCAGGATCTTTCTTCCTGCCATAGACACTATACTGTAACTTTATTTTTATGGCTCTGTAATAAAAAAAAGTTACTGAAAAAAGATTTTAGACCTATCAACGCCACCACTGTTGTCATTTAGTGAAAGAAATGCAAGGTCTAAAAATATTTTTTATGTACAGTATAAATTATGTATAAGAGCCACAGTAAAGAAGTAACGCTAAACCAGATGTAAAATATCACTTCCAAATGTTTGAGAAGCGTTTTCTGTGCTTGTTTAAAGTCATTTCAGGACTTTCCAAAAAAACTGCAAGACACACAGATGCATTTAATATTACATTAGTAAAATTTGTTTCTTTTTTGTACATCCTGGGACACAGATATTTTTCAATTTTAAAAAAATAGGGTTAAGCTGGCACCTTCAGATGACTGGATATTGGGAGTCCCCTCCCAGGTATAACCCCTCCTCATTAGGCCAGACTGGTGTCTGAAGGTGTAAAAAATTGACAGGCGCATTTTCTCAGCCATTAACAGCTGATCCAGGAGAGTAGAACTCTGCCAATGATAGGAATCCCTTGATATGGACCTTCTAGTATACAGATCCAATGCGAAGCTGGAAAGGTTTGTATCAAGGACCCAGGATCCTTGGGTGCATACGGTGGATGCTCTAGTGACACGGTTGAATATGCCTTTCCACCGTTGCAGCTTCCAGCTCATCTGCTTCACAGGATTCAAATAAAAGGCATTCTGATTGCCCTGGCTTGGCTCAGGAGAACTTGGTACTCTGGCATGGTAGGCATGTCCTCAGAGGAACCCTAGACACTTGCAGTTCAATATGACCTGCTGTTGCTAGGTCCAATTTTCCACCCTGCTCTACAGTTGCTGGCTTTGACAGCTTGGCTGTTGAAACCAGGGTCCTAAAGCCTAGTATACACAATGACATTATTGGACGCATGATCGTCTGTTTTTTTTGCATGCATATCGAAAATGAATAGGTTACTAAAGTACGAACATTCTTGTATGACGGAAAAAAAATTCGGAAGTAATGTAATGTATTTGTATTATATTTTCGGACAAAAAATGGCTGATTAAACTAAATTCATAGGATCTGGTATCGTCCGAGAAAAATTTGGGTATTTGTTCCTCTGGAGAATTTCAGACAAAAGCTGTGTACTAATGATCAGATTATCGTACGATCACTTCAAAAGCGGTATTTTTTTGTACAATATTCTGATCGCAGAAGGGGCTTTAGGGACAAGGGCATCTCGTATTCACTCATTTCTGCCCTGCCTAATGGTAGAAAGGACATTTCCAGGAAAATTGTGCCTGGAAAATGTATTTCTCGTGGTGTGAGACTTGGGGGTATCACCCTCATAACTATGTGTTTAGTCAAATTCTTGCCTTCCTTCAATCAGGATTAGATCAGGGACTGGTCTTGAGTACCATCAAGGGTCAAATATCAGCTGTGTCATTTCTCTTTTAAAGAATGATTGCTTCACATACTTTGGTGCGGGATTTTGTTCAAGGTGTTACATACATTGTTCCATCAGTTAAGACTTCATTGATACCAGAGAACCCTAACCTGTTACTTTCTGTTGTAAAAATCTCAATTTGAAACCATTTAGGATATTCCCTTAAGCCTTCTGACTTGGAAGGTTATTGTTCTGCTCACCATTACTTCAGCTCGGTAGTTTTGGTATTGCCTGCTCTTGCCTGCAAGGAGCTGTTCCAGAAATTCCACCAGGACAAGTTGCTATTTAAAGCCCTGGTCATCCTTTTTGCCTAATCAGTTTTTTTCATTGTACTACCATTTTTTTGGCCGAGTCCTCAGATGATGGGAGATAAAGTTTTGCATACTTTGGAGGAAGTTTGTGCTATCAAGTCTTACCTGTACTTAACTGCTTTTCAACAGGCCTCAGTAGCGCAGGTTTGTAAAGTTGCTACCTGGGATTCGGTTCATACCTTTACCAAATTTTATCAAGTGGATATTCATGTTGCTAAGGACGCCTATTTGGGTTGGCTTGATTAGCAGGTAACTGTGTGAGATTCTTCCCCTTTTTTCTGGTTGGCAGTTGGTTGTAGGTTTATGTGTTCCCTCCCCTCATTTTGTTACTTTAGGACATCCCTATCACTATGACTTTGAAGATGCTTTGTGTCCCAGGATGTACAAAAAAAGAAAGTTGGATTTTTGGTTACCTATAAAATCCTTTTCCTTACCTGTATCATGGGACACAGAGATCCTGCCCTCTTGCTGCTGATTAATGCTACAAAGACTGGTGTCTGACCTAACAGGAAGGGGTTATATCTTTGATGGGACTTCCTGTCATTGCTTTTTTTTGCCAGTGTCCAATCACCTGAAGGTGCCAGCATAACCCTGTCATTATGAATTTGAAGATGTTCTGTCTCTTATGATCTACTCAAAGAAAGGGATTTTACAGGTAGCCAAAAATCGAAATTAGGTACAAATATACCATACATTTGATTTTGCATTTTTTAAAAGTAATATATAGGGTTTTTTTTAGGGATGCAGCTGTGATTAATATTACCGTAAGTGGATATTTCCTAACCATTAACACTGGTAATCAGATGTTGATAAGATCAGACAATTAAGTTATCAAAAATTTTCCAAAAAGACCAGCACAGTAGGTTCCAATAGACTTGAGATGCTCAGCAAATGGTCCAATTTTGTTTTAAATTGCACTTACTTGTTAGGAAAAGGAGTGATCATTACACAATCACTAGTCAGCACATTGGGGTTGATTTACTAAAGGCAAATAGACTGTTCATTTTGCAAATAAAGTCGCACTTTGCAAGGGAATTTGCCCCAGAGCTTGGAGAATGGGGTGAAGCTTTGCTGACATCCATGTTCATCAAATTCTATGTGCTGCTGACTAAGCTCTGGGGATAATTTCCTTACAAGGTGAACAGATTTTTTGCCTTTGGTAAATCAGCCCCGTTGAACCAATAGGACTTAGTGTTTGAATATAGTTATGAGAAATAGCATATAAAGATGCTAATGGATTTAAATTAGGAAGTTTTAGCATACAGCCAGGACTTTCCACAGTTAATTGCTTTGCCAAAAAAGTCATAATACTATTCAATTTGTCTTCTCTTTTTTAAAAAGCTTCACGATGTACCATTTCATTTGTATCCTTGTTATTTAGTGCTATGCTAAAAATCGGCACTAAATCTATCCACAAAATCTGGCATTTTTCATGATGAGCCTGCTCACTGGAAAGAAGGAGGTGCTGTGGACTGTATAGTTTCAGCAGGCAATGTTTCAGTGAACAAGCAACATTCATATACATAATAAAATGATTTAAAATGTAACTTCATAGGTGGGAGCCCATATACAATGGATGGGTTATCTAATTACAGAATAGCTGTCCCCCAAAAAAGTCTGAAGATCTAACAGTTATAGAAAGGATCCATTTTTCTTGTCAAGCAATGTATGCCAAATAATCATGCATCATGTATCAGTGCCTTGTCTCTTTTACCATACCCTTTACCATCAAAAAGCCTACTGAAGGTATCTTTTGATATGATGTTTACATTAGAGCATTAGGTAGGGCTTTCCAACTGTTTTGTCTCTCACTAGGAAGCTGCATGTAATCAAAATAGACAGGCATCATATGGCAATACTCCTCTTGAATTCACATCCTAATCACTTTGTGTTTTCAAGAGGAAAATCCCAAAGTGAATATAACATAAATGAAACAGCAATGAACAAGGAAGCAGCAAATACACTGTCAGGGATTATTACCCTTGTGTATGGCAGTGGTGTCATTTAGATGCTCCCCTACCTGGACCACGATTGCTGTGTGTGGGGTAAGGATAGTAAAACACTTTTAACTAATTAATTTGACCTTTTTTGTTGAATCTTTTTTTCAAGATTTCCAGTGTATAGATTTTCAATTTAAACAAATAAAACCAATTTTACTTTTCCCAAAGCAAAATGGATTTTCTTGCATGTTGAAAAGTTACCATAAAATCCTGTTAAAATTATACAACTGCCATGACAAATCAAGTGTGAATATCCTCTTGGTGCACAGTACATAGTCATAATTGCTCTAGTCAGCTGGCTGTGGCAGTTATTTAAAATCAAAAAGATCACACGGCTTTAATTTCCTATATTCTAAGCCAGCATCCAGAGCTCTTTGAGCCAATGCTCTGGGCTTGACAATAACAGCGAGGGCAGACGAAACAAATGGTTCTGTGTTTTACAACCTTCCACTGTCTCCTCTTAAATGACCACTTTGTTTACTCTTCAAAAAATACGTTGTAATAGGGAAATAGCAGAGTAGTTAAACACAAACTTGAAAATATGGTATGTTAATTAATAGCAAACATTAGGCTACATTAGTCAGTGAGTAATAATAGAAAAAATCTGATGCACATTTTTCAAAAACCAGTAAAAGTAAAAACTGGTAAATGAAAAGAGTTCTTAAAGATACTTTGTCAATGCAAAAAGAAAACAAAAACACTACCCTGAGGTACCTGAGCATACAATGGCCAGCCTCCAAAACCTTACTGTTATGGCTGAATCCTAGGGCAGAGTGACAGATTGGGCTTTGACACCTCCCGTTAGTGTCCACCTCCAGTTGTGGGTGACCAACCTGTAGCCCTCCAGCTGTTGCGGAACTACATTAGCCATGAGGGATTGCAAAGAAAGTCCCATGAGGCATTGAAAAGCTCACAGTTGCAAGAATGACTCCCAAAGGCAGAAGCGGGACTTGTAGTTCCACAACAGCTGGAGGGCCGCAGGTTGGACATCCATGGTGTGGAAGCTTGATGTCACCTCCTACTCCCCACACACTGGTATTGACTCATCGCTATGATGGGCTGCAAGTTTTGGCACTATAAGGAAGTACCAGAATTTTACCTGTCAGAAACTAATAACAGCCAATCAGGATTTATCTTGGACTGGTGTACCTTTAGCAGAGTTGTAATAGTTCTGTACTTCATAATTAGGAACTCTCTGGTGAATAAGGCAAAAAATGTCTAATAGCAATTTTTGTAGTAACAGCAACCAGAGGATTATCACATTTTGTTGGACATTAGAAGAACTCATTAAAAAGTGTTATGTTGTCATTGGTAGTTTTATATTTATTTTGACACATTAAAAGGGGTAGTTAAGTATAAAGAAAAAAATAATTTAAAGCCAAAACTAGAAATTTGAAAAACAGCCACATGACTTAAATCACTGCATTGAACAGGTTATTCTATAAAAAGCATTAACCACTCCAGCCCCGGAAGAATTTACCCCCTTCCTGACCAGAGCACTTTTTGCGATTCGGCACTGCGTTGATTTAACTGATAATTGCGCGGCTGTGCGACGTGGCTCCCAAACAAAATTGACATCCTTTTTCCCCCCACAAATAGAGCTTTCTTTTGGTGGTATTTGATCACCTCTGCGGTTTTTATTTTTTGCGCTATAAACAAAAAAATAGCGACAATTTTGAAAAAAACGCATTATTTTTTACTTTTTGCTATAATAAATATCCCCAAAAAATATTTAAGAAAACATTTTTTTCCTTAGTTTAGGCCGATACATATTCTTCTACATATTTTTGGTTAAAAAAATCGCAATAATAGTTACATATAGTTACATAGTAGGTGAGGTTGAAAAAAGACACAAGTCCATCAAGACACAAGTCCACAAGTCCATCAAAATAAGCGTTTATAGATTGGTTTGCGCAAAAGTTATAGCGTCTACAAAATAGGGGATAGTTTTATGGCATTTTTATTGATAATTTCTTTTTACTAGTAATGGCGGCGATCAGCGATTTTTATCGTGTCTGCGACATTATGGCGGACACATCTGACAATTTTGACACATTTTTGGGACCATTGGCATTAATACAGCGATCAATGCTAAAAAATTGGATTGAGTACTGTAAAAATGTCACTGGCAGTGAAGGGGTAACCACTAGGTGGTGCTGTAGGGGTCAAGTGTGTCCTAGGGAGTATTTCTAACTGTGGGGGGGGCTGTGTGTTACACTACACTGATCGCCGCTCCCGATCACAGGGAGCAGAGATCAGTGACAATTCACTAGGTAGAATGGGGAAATGCTTGTTTACATTAGCATCTCCCCATTCTTCCTCACCGTGAGACGATCGCGGGTATCACCGCGGACATCGTGGTCACGGAGCTCCGCGAGCCGCGTCTTAAAGGGCAACGTACAGGTACGTTAATCTGCCTGTACGTGCCCTTCTGCCGCAGTATATCTGCGTGAGGCGGTTGGGAAGCGGTTAAAGTAGAATTGTAGGCAAAATTTTTTTTTCATTTTGGATAAAGCAAGAGATTGTTATAACCCCTGTCAGATTTCCCCTCTATTACTTTTCTGAGGATAACCCAAAATTTGGGATTTTCTTTTACTTTCACTTTAAATGATAAAGGTAAACAGGACAAATAGGGTGAATCTCCGTAATGGGAGCACAGACAGCAATACAAACAGGTGTTCTAATCCCTCTCTACCCTATCCAAAACTAAAAAAAAAAGTTTTGCCTTTAGTCATACTTTAAGACTGCTGTCTGGAGCATTGGGCTGGGGGAGTGTCAGGCCGCTGGAGACTTGGACACTGTGTGCTCCGTGTATAAGCAATGGCCAAGTTCTCCAGTGTGCTGTCGACTCAGTGAGCTTTTATAGTTCAAAACACATAAACAAAAACTACCATATTTTTTACTTGTTATGCAGCCTAGAAGTATAACAAGTAAAGAATCTAATGCCCCGCACACATGAGCAGAATTTCCGTCTGAAAGATCTTGGATGGTTTTTCCGACGGAATTCCGCTCAAGCTTGCCTTGCATACACACGGTCACACAAAAGTTCTCCGAACTTTCGACCGTCAAGAACGCGGTGACGTACCACACTACGACAAGCCGAGAAAATTAAGTTCAATACTTCCGAGCATGCGTCAAATTTTGCACATCGAAATTGGTACAGATGATCGGAATTTCCGATCGGAACTTTTTCTGACCGAAAAATAGAGAACCTGCTCTCAATCTTTTGCTGGCAGGAATTCCACCAGCAAAAGTCCGATGGAGCATACACACGGTCCGAATTTCCGACCAAAAGCTCACATCGGACTTTTGCTGGCGGAATTTCCGCTCGTGTGTACAGGGCATTGGAGTTCATGGCTTTAGCTTCTAAATCTAACCTTTAAAGTGGTTCTAAAGCCTCAAGTTTTTTTTACCGTAATGAAGTCTATGCATTAAGGTAAAAAACATTGTCTGCTTTAGGATCGCCCTAGTCCCCCTTATTCTTTTCTAAACCAGATCTGATCCAGCGACGTGCATGTGAGCAGCGGCTCTCACTGCTGTCTCCCTCCTCATTGGGCAGATTGATAGCATTGGGAGCCAATGGCTCCCACTGCTGTCAATCAAATCCAGTGACAAGGGAGCAGGTGGGGTGGGACCAAGTCACACTGCCCGTGTCAATGGACGCAGCAGCGGAACTCAGGAGCGAGCACGCACAAGTGCCCCCCTGGACTGATAGAAGGAGCCAGGAGCACCAGCAAGGGACCCGAGAAGAGGAGGTTCAAGCCCGCTCTGTGCAACTCCATTGCACAGAGCAGGTAAGTATAAAAATGTTTGCTATTTCTTTTTTCCTTTACCATCGCTTTAAGCTTAATCTAGCGTAATGTAAACCTAAATGTAATCCTTAATCCTAAAGTCCGACTTCAACCATTTTTGTATTTTGTTTTAGATATAATGCAGAAGACAAACTTTCTGACAAAGTTTTTTTCTGTCTTTGACAATATTGGAGAGATTTCCCCTCACTTCCTATCCCTGTGATACCCACACACAAAATAAATAGTGCTGTAGTGACTGGGTAGGAAGGCATGGACAGCAAAAAACATTAAGGCTGCATTACTAAATAAAATAAACAACAGCAGGAATAAAATTGCAAGGGCATGATTGGTTAGGGATCCATTGAGTGAATGTTTGCTTAAATGCATGATCATGCACATCGTACACTAATGTTCAGTGTGGTCCTAGTTTGCCTCTCTCCCAAAGGTGCACCATTGTGCAGCCAAAAATGTTTGCAAAATCAGCTGCAATAAAAAACGAATTAAGGAGGCCAACTCAAAAAGCAGGAAAACTTGTATGAGTCAAGCTAAAAGGCATATGAAAACCCTGTAAGCTATGCGGTCATAAGAATAACTGATCTATGAGTGTTTACCACTAGAAGCTCTATTCCAAGCACCAGCATTTTAAATTTTGTATTCTGACTGTGCTTGAAGCTTTGGGAACGTGCACAAAGATTTGTGTATGTGCAGGTTAATATACAGCACCTCACAAATGCTTTTTACAAATTTATCCTTTCACCATATGGTAAGCACATATAAAAATGCTAACTTTGCTGAGATAGAGATGCCTTAGAGGAATTCACATTTTTACTTGAGGCATGCTGCATCTTAGCTGGCTTAAATTGGGATGAAAGAGTGTACATTGTATAGCTACCACCTTTGTTATTAACTTCTATGGATATCCACTATAGCCTGCGCATGAATCCTTGCACAAATTACAAATAAATTATAAATTCCCAGACCAAAAATGTGCTTATCTGCCAGGCATCAATGCAAGATTGATTGTATGTGCACACATTTGGGAATCAGGACCGTTATCAGAAGCTCTAACCTAATTATTTTCTAATAATTCTTTATACTAATATACGGTAAATATAATTCTGTAATTGTGATTGACAGCAACAAAGCCAATCAAGAGTGCAAGTTCTCGGATAGCCAAGGCTCAAATGGATGTCGCTGGATCGAGAGGGGGCTCAGGTAAGTATTAGGAAGGCTGTGGGGGGGGGGGGGGGTTGCTGCACAGGAGGTAAAAAATTGTGTTTCCTTGCAAACACTTTAAGCTAATCTAACTTAACCCAAACTCTTAAAAGTAATCCTTAGAGTGTATCTAAACCCCAAAACAATAAATGTATCTACTGCAGTTTACCAGTCCTTAGATATGATAGCAGGATTTGTTTTCACTTTTCAGGAAGTAAGAAAAAATAACTGTTGATCTTATCAGAAATCCTTGTCACTTCCTGTGAGCTGAAATAGAAGCAAATACAAGGCTATCTTTCTTGCGTAAACTACTAATCCCATCATCCTGTCTGTAACAGAGGTGAACAAAGGCAGGTATGTTTGAAATCCAGCCTGGGTGACAACCATGTCTGCCTTTATAGATACAATGGAGGAGTGAGTATTTTAGTTATTTTGTTGTAATGCTTATATAAAATCACAACCTGGGAGTGTCACACAATGAAACCCAAACCACCTTTGTGGGGTCCCTCGAAAAAAGAAGAAGTCCCTGATCCCTGTGGAAGACCAGATACTCCTTAGGCTCCAACTCACATGTATTTATTGTGACACAAAGATACACTCAATTGTATAACAGCCACATCTAGCCCAGAAGCCCGTAAGGACCCCAGCCCTTAATCAGGAGTTCACTGCTGCTTATGATGGGCAAAAATTATAATTCCAGATTGAGGTTTTGAATTACTTAGATGTGATACTAAAATTGCAGGGGAAAGTAGATAGTAGGACATTGACCTTATACTGTATAAAAAATGTTCGCTCTTCACTCTTGCAACTATAGATTATAGTATACCGGGGTCCCACTTACAATGAGCCATAAATCATATGGCTTACAGCATGCTCCAGAGTACAGACTCATTAAGCCAAAAGGGTCACTCCACCATATATCAGCATGGTAACAGGCAGCGTTCAACTAAAATAAACACTAGTTCTAGTTGGATAGTAAGCTTAATGTTTACTCTAGCTGAACACTGTCTCCTGTAGTGCTTACATATGGGGAAGTGACCCTTTTGGTTGCAAGAGACAGGACATAGAATGTAAGATATGGACTTCGAGGTTGTGGATTGTGACCCTGCCATGCCTGAATCTAACAGTTTGATAGAGTTATTTTGCCCCACAAATGAAGTGCTACATAACATTTCAATCATGTCTGCACTGTATCACCATGGCAAGCATCTCAGTATATCTGAAATGTCAGATGATAGTTCTTTAAAATGCTGAAATTTACCCTTTCTGTTTCTTTTCCACGAAAGTCCTAACACTTTTTGGCTTGTCAAAAGTGCAGAATGTTGTCCTGTCACAATAAACCTCAGGGGCAAGGGTAAGAATTGTATTCCCTGTTGGCAGAAGGCAGAAACATAAGTTCATACATGGTGATAGGATATATGATAGGCTGCAGGATATTGATGTGATAGCAATAATAGGTACCTTACAAAATCTTAATATTGTAATGTTTCCCATATTTAAAATGTATTGTCTACTATCAACAAATGCTTTCCGGACATGTACTGTAAGTAGAAATACAGGTGTATTGCATCCTTAAAGTGGATGTAAACACACTCTAATCATTTCTAAACTACTGCCATAGTGGTTATCTATAAGGATATACATGCCTCTTGCATGCATCCTTACCTGTCAAATGTCTCCCCTCTGTCTGTTATGAGACCCGAAAAACTGCAGATTCTGTGGGTGGGTCTGTTGTCCGGGGCTCGGTGGGTGGAGTCGTAATGTCAGTAGACTCCCCGCCCACCTCTACACTACCCTTGTCAACATGCATTTTCTCCTGCGTATTTCTTACACTGAACTTCTGCTATGATCTCTAACATCCAGTCAAAACCTAGAAAAGTCACAACATGACTTCAGCATGCCCAATCATGCTGAGGTGTGTAGCAGCCAATTCTAGGAGAGCTGGAGAAGAAAGGAGGAGGGGATCTGAAGTACACAGAATGCCTCTCTCAGGCTGGTGCATGAGATATGTTAATCACCTGTCACTCACAGCAAGGGGGAAAAGTGGACTCCTATTTCTCTCTGTCTGTCTGTTTTTATCACACTGAAAAAAGATAAGAGGACTGCTCAGAGCTGGATTAACTCTTCGTGGCAAGACTGGGCACAGATGACATGAAATCCTATACTGTACAAAGTGCAAGCCTTAATTAAAAATAAAAACATTTTGGGTTTACATCCACTTTGAATAAATTGATTATTAATAATAATAATAATAATAATAATAATAATAATATTATGTGGCCTCACTCATAATTTCACTGGGAATGAGGTCTGGGTTCATCACAACCATCATCTGCAGTGGACCCATTACCTTCAAAATGTGCAATCCTATTGAATGTGGAATTTCACTAAACCAAATTGTAATCATAAGGCACTGTCTGGCTTTGAACTTAGGACAGCTGACTTAGAAGGGCTAATACTGAGGGCTTTGTTGTGTGCCAGCCCCCTCGCTATAAAAGGGTAAGTTCCCAGCAGCCATTTCTCGGTGTGTGTTGAATCAGTTGTGGGAGAGGTGACAGTCTGTGTGTGAGGAGAATGATGTTCCTTGTTGGGACTACCTTTGATTTATTGGGTTTTGTTTTCTTATTTTGCATTTTTCTGTAGTTTTTTTTAGTTTCTGTTAAGAAAAAAAAAGTTTGGTGGAGGTTTAGTGTTTCAGTTTATTTTTTGTGGGAAATATATTTTGTTTTTCTATTTCTGTAGAATACACTTGTTGTTGACACATGAACACCTGCCCCTTGTTTGCAGCACATTACCACCTAATTGTACAGTAAAATAGTGTTCACCAATACAAGTGCCTCAACCAAAAAAATGTTGACCACATCAGGTCCACTCTGAGATGTGAGGATCCCATGGACTATTGGGTGTCCAGGTTGGGCCACTGGCTGGAACATGCACTGCGTGTGCTGGAGCTTCTGGTTTGCACTTCAGCCAGTGTGCTATTTGAACAGGCCTTCATGGCAGCAGTAAGTTTTGTTATGGAGAGGTGACTGTCCATTGACAGTGTGGATAGGCTCACCTTCTGCAGCTGGACCCCAGCTGTCAAATTTCTAATGATTTCTTCATGAAAAATCCTGCTTTGCATCTCAATGTTTGCAGCCTATTCCAGTGCTCCAGCACAAATCTCAAGATAAAACCTGCCTCCCCTCTACATTTTATATTGTGACCTAATCAAGCTGCTAACATACTGTTCAGCCACTGAATAATGTTTGTGACTATTGTTTCTCAAATATTACAAATTACCGTATTTATCGGCCTTCCCCAGTGCAGCCTTGTCAGTGCAGCCTTTCCCAGTGCAGCCTTGCATCCTGTGACCCCTGCCATCCTGTCTTTCAAAATCGCCGACCGCCGAAATACACAGAGCCGGTCCTCGGCTCTTCTCGGCGGCTCTCGTTCACTTTCGGCTCCACTCGTAGTCCCGAGCGGAGCTATCCGAACCTAGCCGAGTACACTCGGCTAGGTTCGGGCGGCGCTCGAGTGAAGACGAAAGTGGCCGAGAAGAGCCAAGGACCGGCACTGTGTATTTCAGCGCCGGCGGCGCCCTTTTCAAATCGCGGTCGGCGATTTTGAAAATCTGGCAGCTCCGGATCGCAGGGGATCGGCGTATAACATGCACCCACCATTTTCTCCTGATTTTAAGGGGAAAAAAATGCGTGTTATACGCCGATAAATACGGTAATTTTAATTTCAAGATGCTTACTGTCCAGCAACTGAACACTATTTGTGGCTACTGCATCTCAAATAATACACTCTAATTTATGTTGCAAGATAAAACCTGCTTCATCTCTCCCTCTTACATTGTGGCCTAACCAAACTGCTTACTTACTGTCCAACCACTGTTCAATATTTGTAGCTATTGTCTCTAACATAATACACTCTAATGTTTATTTCATGGTAATACCTGCTTCATCTCTCCCTCTTATATTGCAGCCTTAGCAAGCTGTTTTTATTTTCCAGCCACTAAACAATATTTGTGGCTATTCTTTTTTAAATATTACTTTGAATGTTTATTTTATGATAAAACCTGCCTTGTCGATCTATCTTACATTGTGGCCTAACCAAACTGCTTACATACTGACCAGCCCTGATCAATATTTTTGGCTATTGACTCTCCAATTACTGTAATTTTTATTGCAATATAAATCCAGCCTTGCCTTTTTCTTTCTGTGGCCTATTCAAGTGTTCATTTACTCTCCTAACACTAGACAGTTTCTATAAAACACATACCTAGAGTCTATATCCTAAATATCTTAGGAATGATTGGGGATACAGGGATGGGAGGAAGTTTGGGGAAAGTGGGTTGCATTTTTTTGTACACTCCGTTTTAACATTTTGTTCATCTTTTGCGACAATGCAATGTGGTACTGTGAAAAAAGAAATTGTTTTGGCATTGGCAAAGCTGTATGAATTGGAGACCTTTACTGTTGTGGGTTTTTATTAAACTTTTAGGTCTGTTTTGGCTGCTACTTCTACCTGTTTTGGCATATTACCCCTTGATAAAAAAAAAAAAATCAAATGACTCATACAAACTTCCTAAAAAAAGTCTCTTTTCAAGATTAAATGAATCAGGTTGGGTGCTGCTGTACTTAACCACTTCAGCCCCTGAAGGATTTACCTCCTAATGACTAGGCCATTTTTTTTGCGATACTGCACTTGTGTCGGTTTAACTGAAAATTGCACGGTTGTGCAACGCTGTACCCAAACAAAATTGATGTCCTTTTTTTCCACAAATAGAGCTTTCTTTTGGTGGTATTTGATCACCTCTGTGGTTTTTATTTTTTGTGCTATAAACAAAAAAGGCCACCAATTTTGAAGAAAAAACAATCTTTTTAACTTTTTGCTATAATAAATATCCCAAAAAACTGTAAAACAACAAATTTCTTCATCAGTTTAGGCCAATATGTACTCTTCTATTGGTATTTTTGATAAAGAAAATTGCAATAACCATATATTGAATAGCGGTTAGATTTATGGCATTTTTATTATTTTTTTACTAGTAATGGCGGTGATTAGTGATTTTTAGTGGGACTGCGACATTGCGACAGACAGATCGGACACTTTTGACACTTTTTTGGGACCAGTGACATTTTATACAGCGATCAGTGCTGAAAAATGCACTGATTACTGTATAAATGCTGCTGGCAGTGAAGGGGTTAACACTAGGGGGCGATCAAGGGGTTAATAGTGTGGTAGGGAGGTGTTTCTAACTGTGGGGGGAGTGGATTGACTGGGAGTACAGAGAGATCGCTGTTCCTAATCACTAGGAACAGACGATCACACTGTACTCCCCTGACAGAAAGGGGATTTGCTTTGTTTACATTGGCAGATCCCCATTCTGCCTCTCTGTGGAGCGATTGCGGGTGGTTGGCAGACATCGCGGTCACGCGCATAAGCTCCATAGCCACTCGCGCGCGCTGTATCTATTACACAAAGGGTTGTACCGGTATGGCGATTCGCGCAATAGAGCCGCCCTACTGCAGTATAACTGCAGTAGCTTGTCGGCAAGTGGTTAAACCAAGCCTAAAGTAAAAGTTAAAAAATCAGTTACACATCCAAAATATGTGATGCCAGAATAAGGTGTTGCTGATGGTTTCCAAGAAAACTGTAGTATTCCGTAAAACCACATACAGCTTAAAGACATCTCCCAAGCATCTAATTTAAAGGAATGTTGTTTCTTCCACGTTGCCCTCAAAGTCGCATTAAAATGCCCCTCTCCTTCTTCTTGCACTCTATGCCATTTTTTGATAGCTGCTTTCCTATTAGCTTCAAAAAGGGCCACAATTTAGTATCAGGATTTGCTGTTCATGTGTATGTCAAGCCAAAGCTTTTTTTTAAATTTTTTAATTTTTTTTAGCTATAGATAGTGTGGGGTAGAATTATAACACCTATCCCATTTTTACTGCTATCCAAGACTAAGTTGGAGAGATTTACCCTCACTTCCTGTTCTGCTGTGACTTGGGTACAGATTTTCCCTTTTCCTATGTCGTGATATATTGTCAACAGAACAGGAAGTTAGGGTGGATCTCTCTAATGTAGCCCCAGAGAACAGGTAGGACCCAATTGGATTTCTAATCCACTCTATTGAAAGCTAGAAAAAAAAGTTTTTACTTTGTTATGAATTTCAAAATCGATTTAAGAAACCCTCCACAAATTGAACCCAGGCATATATGGCCATTACTAAAGACAAAGATAAGATAAACCCTTTTAGGTGTCCCTGATGACCACTTTATTTAAAACTCTTTACAGATTTTAAAAGGATTAAAATGAATCTAGCACAAAGGGTACCTTCTTTGTTTTCATGTAAAGTATGATAAATCATGGATAATTTGGTACGGTAATGACCTTGAAGTATTTGAACTAACATACTGTGCTTAATTAGTGCAAAAACAAGAGATTTGTATTTTATAGTTTAGAACAATCTGTTAATCCTTCTGTATAAAATTGGTTTCTCTCATCTCTGATGTTCTAAGTTCAAATGAAAGAGTGGGGCTATAAATCAGTAGAAAGTGAAAATTAAATTTTAGTATTTTTCGGTGTTTCTTTATACTGTATGCCCGCATGTGCAGATTCTCTTTTATATAACATCCACTCTTTGGAACATATATTACTGCAACATAATCATTTTCTAGTAAAACAGAATACATGTCAAACTTTTTATACAAGAGGTTCAAGTATCTGAAAACACAATGCCCATTAGATAAGTATTTGTACAGAAACAGTTATATGTTTGTACAGAACAAAAATAAACTATTGTACTTTTAGAACTATGAAAGTTGTTGGTAAATACAAATATATATATCAGGGGACGGATATATAAAACTATAAACAATATTTAAAAGATGTTTGAGTTGTTTCAAAAAGCATTAACCTAAGACCATATACTGTATGTGTTATAACAACACATAATGCTATTTACAGCTAATAAAATACCAGTAGGCAAATAAACTGTACCATAAAGGATTCAATTTGTAAAAAGACTTGTTTGCTGATTCTGTATAGTAGAAAAAAAAAAGTGAATATCATTAAATATGGATTTAAGCTAAGTCTCTTACATACAATGAATAAAGTGCTCAGGATAAATGCCAAAGTCAACTGGTAAAGTAGAAACAGGTATTAAATGATACATTCATGCAAATCTTTACTTACAGATTTAAAGTCACAGAAGAAACTCCAAGTTTGTTCCTTGTGAATGGTTAGGACAGGCAGGAAATAACTCCCTGTGATCGAGCTTGTTACAAGCTTCCACAATGCTGATCCCAGTGTTTGCGCTCTAGTATTGTGCATGTAGTACCAGCTGAAAATATCCAGAAATCTGGGGGATTATTGTGCTATAGGCACTTATGAAATTAAAATGTTTATACTAAGCACAGGCGAGTATCTGGCAGGTTGCCATGCTCCTTGTTTCTTCTTGCATGGCTCTGCTGGGACCCCACAGAGCACTTGTTAATGAGATCTGTGCTTTATCAGGTTGTGCTGTTGTAGTCTGCCAGCTGTAAACTTTACTTCCCCTCCTCGAATGACACAGCTGGAAATCTCACTCCCACATTTATTTGCTTAGATTTGTAAACTGGATGGCTAAATTCCCATGCTGCTAGAGGTCACCATCACATCCTAAGGTTATCACAACCTCACCTTGGAGGAATCTGACAAGATCACAGGAAGCTGATAGATGTCCATTACAGAATGAATGATATAGAAGTAATGATGACATATTTTACATTTTACAAAGAAACACATCCTATGCATTTCTTGTACACAGGCATAAGCACACATTCAGTCTGAATTCTGGAATTTAAAGCAATATTAAAGCCTTGGTTTTAAAAAAAAAAGTTAAATAACAAACATGTCATACTTATTTGCTCTGTGTAATGGTTTTGCACAGAGTAGCCTGGATCCTCCTCTTCTCGGTCCCACACCGGCGCTCCTGGCCTCTCCCTCCATTCACATACAGAGCCATGGCTCATTTCCGCTCCTCTGTATCCTGATTGGCTCACCGGTTGTGATTGAACCAATGGCTCCCGCTGCTGCCAAAAGCCAATAAAGAGTGTGATGTATGTATACACCACTGACCACTCTCTGGAAGTCTTTAGCTCTCTTGTTCCTTGCCTCTCAGTTCATATATTGCTCAGGATAAAACAGAGATTCATTGCGCAATATTACCAGTAAAACCAAATTTATTTAAAAAAATTTGACATCTGCTCACATTTAAAGCGGGATTCCGGGCAGCTACATTTTTTTTTAAGTTAGCAGCTAGAAACACTGTAGCTGCTGACTTTAAATAAGTAGACTTACCTGTCCTGGGTGCCCGCGATGTGGGCCGCCCAAGGCCGACCCGTCCCTCGGCTCTCAGGTCCCGGCACCGCCATCCTAAGTAAGAGAAACAGGCAGTGGAGCCCTGTGGCTTCACTGCCAGTTTCCTACTGCGCACGCACGAGTGGCGCGGCGCTTTGTGAATGAGACGCGATGTGTTGTGGGACACACACAGTTCCCATAACTCACCGCGCCCCATTCTCCAGAAGACAACGCGGGGAGCAGAGGACTGAAGATCACCCCTGTTTAGGAAGAGGCAGATTAGGAAGACTGCCTAGCAACAGCCATTTCACGTAAGTAAAACATTTTTTTTAGGTATTTTTTTGTGCAATTTTTTTTTCAGGGTGGACCTCCACTTTAAAAACAGAAAAAACCACATGTAAAAGATTCAGAGTAAGAATCGCCTCCTCACCGCACTTCCGTACATCAGAGTCCCCAGAAATTATGCCACAGGCTCCACCCAACATGTTGCATCACTTGTCACATGGATTCTTCAGATATCGGTCCAGGCAGGAGACAGAGGCTCCTGTTCATTCATAAACTGAAAAATAGTAAACACAGTTTACTATGCTCAGTTATCAATGTACACAGGAGTGATCAGTACCGATCGCTCACTTTGTTCATTTAAAAAAGAAAGGGGCCAGAAAATTACATATTTACCAGCCCCTTCTTCTGCTCTCCATCCTGAAACATGCTCTTTACCTGTGGCAGCTGCAAGGGGATGGCAAGGGGGCACGTGGGGGGAATCAGAAGCAGGCAGAACAGTGAGGGAGATTGGTGCGACGAAAGCAATTACAGGAACAATGCCCCGTGTCTCTCCCTGCAGCAGCTGAAAGCTGTCGGGAACGAGAGAAACTGTCTTTCAGCTGCTGCAGAGAGCCACATAGGGCATCCTTCTGTAGTTGCGCCTCCATCCTGCCACACCGATTCCCCCCACTGTTCGGGCCTTCCTGTTGCCCGGGCCCCCTACAGGAGGACCAGTGGTTCCCCTCCTTTTGGCGGCTTTGACCCCACATAAAATCTACAATGGTTTCCTAAAAACATAGCATAAAATATATTATACAGGTCCAATACGCAGGTTGAAAAAAATGTTAATACCTATGTTTGTCAACATGTTTTTTGGTCCAACACAGCTTCCACAGGACTGGGCAATGACATATTATGTAACGTACTTTCAATTAAACTGTCTTAGATAAACGTATAAACAATGAGATATGTAATGTCATACATTAAAGAACAAATGTTCTTCATGTACATTACTTACATATTTGGTGAGTTAAAAAGCAGGTGACCAATGCTTGTGATCCTTTCTGTCCCAAGCAGCCAGTCAGTGGTCTCAAACACGAAAAATAACACAGTAAAAACACAAGATAATAAAACAGGACTAGGCAATCATACATGCATCAGAAAAAAGGAACACCTGGCCAGTGGGGGGGGTGGGGGCGGGGGTTTGTACAAAATATCAAACAGAGAGCCTATATTAGGAGCACAGCACATATAAACTAGATGCCACAAACGTGTATGCTTTAACCACTTCAATACAAGGCATTTGCCTTCCTGCCCAAGCCAATTTTCAGTTTTCAGCGCTGTCGCAATTTGAATGACAATTGTGCGGTCATGCAACACTGTACCCAAATGAAATTTTTTTTTTTTCCTCCACAAATAGAGCTTTCTTTTGGTGGTATTTGATTGCCTCTGCCGTTTTTATTTTTTGTGCAATAAACAAGAAGAAGAAGAGCGACAAGTTTGAAAAAAAAAACACAATATTTTTTACTATTTGCTATAATAAATATCCCGATTTAAAAAAAAAAAAAAAACACATTTTTTTCCTCAGTTTAGGCCAATATGTATTCTTCTACATATTTTTGGTTAAAAAATCGCAATAAGCGTATATTGATTGGTTTGCGCAAAAGTTATAGCATCTACAATATAGGGGATAGTTTTATGCCATTTTTATTATTATTATTTTTTTTTTTACTAGTAATGGCAACGATCTGCGATTTTTATCGTGACTGCGACATTGCGGCGGACATATCAGACACTTTTGACACTATTTTGGGACCATTCACATTTATACAGTGATCAGTGTTATACAAATGCATTGATTACTGTATAAATGTCACTGGCAGGGAAGGGGTTAACACTAGGGTGCGATCATGGGGTTAATTGTGTTACCTAGGGAGTGATTTTAACTGCAGGGGGCGGGGACTCACAAGGGGAGGAGACCGATTGGTGTTCCTCTGTTCACGAAACACATGATCGGTCTCCTCTCACCTGACAGGACGTGGATCTGTGTGTGTCCACGGTCCTGCTCTGTTAAAGGGCAATCGCAACCGTCGGGCACACGCATCAGCCCCCGAGTGATGTGGCGGGGGCGCGCGCGCACCCCCCAGGCGGCCGGGAAACCCAGGACATCATATGATGCCTGCCCAGGATGGGAGATCCCTCCTGCGGATGTCATATGACTATGGCTGGGATGGGAAGTGGTTAAATATCCTACCCCCGAAGGAGCCTCTTCACTGGTTTGAAAAAGCAGCACTATAAATCCCAAGAACATTTCCTAGAATATTTTGGCAAATGCTTTGTCCCAAAGGTGTCACAAGCAGCAATAAAGGCTTGAAAGAGATATTCTTACTTTCCAAGTCTATCTAAAGCTAAAAAGTTTTGTCTGAAGTTGGGCTTTAAAGCTGAAGTCCAGGTATTATCAGGAACTGGATTTATGTACTAAGATTACATTTCCCAGGTGACAGTATGGTAGGATTAAAGCTTAGGTTTAGTGAAAACATAAAAAAAGCACAAGGGACTGTACTTACAATAAATGTGGAGTATCCTTTGTGCTGATGGTTGCAACTTTAGTTGAAAACCTTCATCCTCCAATCCACTACACCCCTCTATTTTATGGTAATGCGGGGGTTATTAGAGCTGAGGGACCTGTCACAGGCATACATCAAGAGTGCCCACTATGTCCACGCTTTCCTCCCTCCTTCTTCGATCATATAAGCTGTACTATAGCTCCCATCAATGAAAAATACTCTATGAGTGAAGGAGGCAGACCTTTCATTCATCCACCTTTCCTCCATTCATAGAGCGCTTTTCATCAATGGTTGAAAGTACAGCTTATATCAATGTAGGAGGAGAACAGAAAGTGTGGACTTAGTGGGCATTTTTGTAACTCAATTAAAGTTTGGTATGTCATTATATATATAATTGACAAAAAACACAGTAATGCCGCATACACACGGTCAGATTTTCCGACAGGAAATGTCCGATGGGAGCTTGTTGTCGGAAATTCCGACCGTGTGTAGGCTCCATCGGACATTTTCCGTTGGAATTTCCGACAAACAAAATTTGAGATCTGGATCACAAATTTTCTGACAACAAAATCCGTTGTCGTAAATTCCGATCGTGTGTACAGAATTCCGATGCACAAAGTTCCACGCATGCTCGGAATCAAGCAGAAGAGCCGCACTGGCAATTGAACTTTATTTTTCTCGGCTCGTCGTACGTGTTTACGTCACCGCGTTCTTGACGTTCAGAATTTCCGACAAGATTTGTGTGACTGTGTGTATGCAAGACAAGTCTGAGCCAACATCCGTCCGAAAAAAACATGGATTTTGTTGTCGGAATGTGCGATCGTGTGTATGCAGCATAACAGTGTCACAATGGTCATGATGGTGAGGTAGGGTGTTTTGGGGTGTGGGTGATGAGTAGAAAGGTGTGCTAATATGATCATTTACATCTGGTCTGTGAGAAGGCGGGTAAATACTTTGTGATCTGGAACCAATGAGGTTACCTTACTCTAAGGGCTAGTTTACCTTTGCTTCAAAATAAGGCTTTGGACAGGCTTTGTTAAAGCTCTCTGAATGCCAGTCAAAGCCCCTGTCATATAATAAAATAGTTAGCTTACAGTCCTGTTTAGACCTTGCGTTTTCTTTGCTTTGCTTCTGGTTCGCTTTAAAAGTTATACCCCATGTCGCTTTAGTGGTGCTTCAAAGCATCTTCAAAGCCTCCATAGAACTATGACAAAGCTCGCTTGAAGCACCTGCAGCTTTTGAGAGGCTTTAATTCAGCTGTTTTGGGGAAATTGCAGGTATAAGATATCCACACATACATACACAGGGCATGTGTCATGCTTCAACAAAGCTTCAAAAGAGCATCACGGAAGCATCACCGACGCTCCACCGAAGCATCAAAAACACATCATAAAAGAATGTTGAAGCGGTAGACGCTTTAATATGTGTTGAAGCTGAAGCAAGTGTAAATGAGCCCTTAGGCACGTTGAAGCCTACCACTTCAATATGCTTATTTGATGTGTTTTTGATGCTTCCGCGATGCTTCTGCGGTGCCTCGATGATGCTTCGGTGGTGCCTCGATGATGCTTCCGTGGTGCCTCGATGATGCTTCGGTGGTGCCTCAATGATGCTTCTGTGGTGCCTTGATGATGCTTTGGTGGTGCTTTTTTAAAGCTTTAATGAAGCTTGGCAGATGCTTTGTGTGTATGTTGATATCTCACACCTGCAATTTCTCCAAAACAAAGCAAAGCTAAAGCTGAATGAAAGCCTCTCAAAAGCTGCAGGTGCTTCAATTGAGCTTTGAAGATGCTTTGAATCACCACTAAAGCAACATGGGGTATCATTTTTGAAACAAAGCCTAAGCAAAGCAAAGCAAAGCAAAAGCAAGCTGTAAACAGGACTGTAAGCTAACCATTTTATTTAGTGGCAGGGGCTTTGACTGGCATTCAGAGAGCTTTAAAAAGCGTGTCCGAAGCCTTGTTTTGAAGCAAGCCCTTGGGGCTAGTTTACACTTGCTTCAAAACACGGCTTCGAACACACTTTCTTAAAGCTCTCTGAACGCCAGTCAAAGCCCCTGTAACTAACTAAAATGGTTAGCTTACAGTCCTGTTTACACCTTGCTTTTGCATTTTGCTTTTGCATTTTGTCCTAAGCCTTGTTTTGAAGCAAGTGCAAACTAGTCGTTAATGTGTGTTGAAGTCGAAGCAAGTGTAAATGAGCCCTTAAAGAGGAAGTAAACCCTGATGGGTGTTATTTCCTCATTGTTTCCCTGCAAAGGTAAAGCATAATGGGCTACTATGCATTGCATAGTAGCCCATTATATGACACTTACCTGCAGGATAAGCCCGCGATGTCCTTGTCTTCCTTGCTAGTAGCGAGCATCCATTCTTCACCCCTCTTCCTTCCGGGGCCGCGAACTCTGGCTCTGTGACTGGCCAGATGCGCACGGGAGCCGCCTTTAACAGCATGACCCGAGCTAGAAATGGCATAGCGTGCCCTTTCTAACGCCGGCGAATGCGCAGAAGAAATCGCCCTACAGTGATTTGCAAATATCTCCTAGATATTTCAGGCTCCTACAGGTAAGCCTTAATCTAGGCTTACCTGTAAGTTAAAGTGGTTGTAAAGGGTTTACAACCACGCTAATGAGTTATTGTGGGCAATTGTGGTTCATAGAAAAAATTGCAGAAGAAAAGTTTGGGGGTAACTGATGTTTTCCATTGGCATGATGTTCATCTTTTAATGCAGAATGAAAAAAGTTTGCTTTAGAACAGTCACCTGCCAAATTAGTTTTTATCCAGTGTTATCATGGGAGTTTGCTGAATTATTGTACAATTGGATGAAAAATCTTTATATGTATCGCCATCCTTACAGACTTCAATTATAATCGTTAATTATATTTGTTGCCCAAATGCAAAAATATCCATTTGTTAACCATGATGGCACAAAACAATTTAGTTGCAATGCTAAACTCTAAATGCTAAACGCTAAATCTCCAAAAAGCCAATCATACTTGTGCCGACTTTTACTATTAACGTGTTGACATATTAACTTATTAACTCTAAACTAACAGCAGTTGGAACATTAACTCTTACATTTCTTTCTGGAACAAAAAAATGCCACATCCTGTGAAAGAAGTAGCTTAGTATACAACAAGCCCTATTTTTGTTTTTAATTTTAAATGGGGTGGTAAAGTATTAGAACTCTTGTTGGGTCTTTACTGTTCTCTGGGGCTTTATTATGGCTTGTTTACACTTGCAGTTGGGGGGCGATTAAAAACAGGTGGTTGAATCACGAATGCCCCCCCTTAAGTTACAAAGGCAGCAAAGTTATACATACCCCTGTCACATTTGGAAGGCAGTACCGCTGTGAATCAATGCACATTCAAGTGAATTTTGAACATTGTTTGAGTGCTGGTTTTTCTCCAAGTTTAGAGTTATGTGGTGTAACCACTTAACCAAGGCCCCAACCCTTTTTAAAGGGTTACATGAGGTTAATGCAGTGTGGTTTGATGCATTGCAAGTAGTGAAAAACAGATATGGGTTCCATTGTTTCCCCACTCCATTAAAAGAAAAAGAAACAAATGTTTTGGTTGAACACTTTAAAGTGATTGTAAAGGTTGTGATCAAAAAACAAAATAACAAACATGCTAGGCCTCATGCCCACGGACATTTTCACAGCCGCTTTTATGAGCGTTTTTCACAGCTTAAAAACGCCTCTCCATGTTAGCCTATGGCCTCATGCCCACCAAGGCGTTTAGGAGCTGTAAGTGACATATGCATTTTTAAGCTCCAAAAAGAAAACCCAAGACCAATGAGTTATGAGGCTCCAGCGCTAGAGCTGTAAAAACGCCAGACACCAGTAAAGAGTGTTAAACATGATTTAACGAGGCTTAACGCTGTATACACAGCGTTAAGCCTCGTCCAGCGTTTCTCTGTCTCTATTCAAAATCAATGGTTTCTTATGGGAGCCCATTGATTTGAATAGAAGTCGCACCAGAAGTTGGATCCAGATGATCCGACTTGCGTTGCGACTTGTGTGCTGAGAATCTTGAAGGGGAACACCGCCAAAATTTTGCGTGAGGTTCCCCCAAGATCCATATCAGACCCTTATCCGAGCATGTAGCCTGGCAGGTCAGGAGAGGGGAGATGAGCGGGCGCCCCCCCTCCTGGACCATACCAGCACATATGCCCTCAACATGGAGGGTTAGTGCTTTTGGGCGGGGGGGGCCCTACACCCCCCCACCCCAAAGCACCTTGTCCCCATGTTGATGAGGACAAGGGCCTCTTCCCGACAACCCTTGCCTGGTAGTTGCCCCCCACCCTAGGTGAATGAGTATGGGGTACATCGTACCCCTACCCATTCACCTAAAAAAAAGTGTCAAAAATAAACACACTACAAAGTATTTTATTAAAGCAGCTCTGGCTCTTCTCCCTCTTCTGGCAACGGGTTCTCTCCTCTCCTCCTCCTCCTCCGGTTCTTCTCCTCTCTGCGCTGTCCTCTCTCCCCGCTATCTTCTGCTCTTTTGCTGGGTCTTCTTCCTCTGTTCTTCTTTTGATGTTGACTTGACGCGATTTCCTGGTGTAATGCTGAGTCCGCTGTTTGCAATGACTTATATTGGCATGGGGCGGGGCCACCCGATGACGTAAGTTAGAGGCCACGCCCTTGTGATTTGATCACCCCATCATGCCCTGGGTGATGACGGGGTAGGGGTACCCCATACTTATTCACCTAGGGTGAAGGGCCGCAGACCCCGACAACCACCGGGCAAGGGTTGTCAGGAAGAGACCCTTGTCCTCATCAACATGGGGACAAGGTGCTTTGGGGTGGGGGGCCCAGGGGCCCCCTCTGCCCCAAAGCACCAACCCCCCCATGTTGAGGGCATGTGGCCTGGTATGGTCAGGGGGGGGCGCTCGCTCGTCCCCACCCTTTCCTGACCTGCCGGGCTGTGTGCTCACTGCTCAGATAAGGGTCTGGTATGGATCTTGGTGGGAACCTCACGCAAAATTTTGTTGGGGTTCCCCTCAAGATTCTCAGCACACAAGTCGCACCGCAAGTCGGATCATCTGGATCCGACTTCTGGTGCGACTTCTATTCAAATTAATGGGCTCCCATAGGGAACCATTGATTTTGACTAGAGACAGAGAAATGCGGCTAAAAGCTAGCGTGGCTAAATGCGCATTGATGCCAATGCAAAACATGAAAAAAATTGCGCTTTTAACGCTGCTTTTTTCTGGCGTCGGTACTAGTTTTGCAGCTCGTTTTTTAAAATGCCCATGGGCATGATACTTACCTGCTCTGTGCAATCGTTTTGCATGGAGCAGCCTCAATCCTTTTCTCTTTGGGTCCCCCACCAATAGTGGATCCTCCCCCCTGCCAAGTACCCTCATGAGCAAGCCTAATGCTATGGGGGCACTGGAGCAGGCTCGCTTCTGAATCGTGCTCCTGTAAGTTGAAATTTACACACAGAGCGCAGCTCGGCCCCGCCCCCCCGCTGTCTCCTCATTGGCTCATTGTCTTTGATTGACAACAGCAGAAGCCAATGGCTCCCACTTCTGTGTGAGTCATTGAGGAGAGAGAACCCTTGGAGAGTCGGGTAGGAAGAGTTAGTATTAAATGCTTCTTTTACATTGAGTGGCAGTTTATTTTTTACATTTGTGCAGGGTTAAAAGATTCGTCCTTCATTCTACACATTCAAAAAAAAGCTCTTTCATCATAAACACCTTCATTATCATTTAAGAATGGAACCTAAATAGTTGATTTACTAAAGGCAAATAGGCTGTTCAGTTTGCAATGGAAATGGCACTTTGCAGGAGAATTTTCCAAAGAGCTTAATGAATGAGGTCTCTTTCCTGACTTCCATCATCCAATCCTGAGCAGCAAAAATGCTGTTTCTTATTTTCCTTGCACATGATTGGGTATTCTTTAAAAAGGGAAATTTTACCACATTCGCTAAATTCTATGGAAAATTCCCTTGCAAAGAACAACTTCACTTGCAAAAGTAAACAGGTTATTTGCCTTTGGTTAAGGATGCACTAAGAGAGGTTTATCTTTATGTATTAAAATAAAGCACCTTCTAAGTGCAACAGCCCCCCTCAGCCCTTTGCTGGTGAAATCTCATACAGATGTATGATTGTAAAATATATATGAAAAACAATGCATTTAATGACTGTTCCTGGATAGGCCAAGTGTTGCAGAAATAGTTGAACTGTGCACCCCTAAAGTGAATATGCAAACAGCCACTTAGTGATGGTAGAGAAACAGGGTAATGAAGTCACACTCGCCATCTTGTGCAGTCAAACAACATTTTGCATTTATTAAGAAAATACAAAGCATTCTCTGAATTGCGCCCAAGCCAAGTAGCTGACCTCCTGTGTTCACAATGCAGCAGAGTTCACTGGATTTGTGGTGTCTACTACAGTGATTTCCAACTTCTAGGGCATGGTATCTCAACCAGAGTTCCATGGAGCCCTAGGGTTCCTCCAGAGGTTGCTAGGGGTTCCTTAAAGTGTTTGTTAATGCATTTATATATTCGAGTGTTCTAAATACCGAATTTGAGCTGTCTTCAGGCCATTCACATGACTTGTGGGCGCTTTACAGCTCCAATGGATGTCTTCTGCGGGAGGGGCCCTGATCTCCCTCTGATGTCAGCCGGGGAGATCACGTGGCCGCTCGTCTCCTCCACAGAAACCAATCCATCGGAGCTGTAAAGTGGCCGCGAGTCATGTGACCGGCCTGAAGAAATCTGAAATTCGGTATTTAGAACACAAGTTTTTCAAATCTAATCTAATCTAATAGAGGGGCTGGCAGTGACAATTTTAGGTATTTGTTTTACAAGACTAGCGGCGGGGGGGCCGGAGATAGACAGAGAGGGAGACGACAGGCAGTAAGGAGGGGGTGAGTGGGGAGAGAGGAGAGGAGAGCAGAGCAGGGCAGCGTATGACAGAGGGACACACTCTGACCACGGTGGTCATGGCTCAGCACCCATGATTTTCGTGGTCAGAGAAGAGAGCATACAGGAAGTGGCAAGTTCAGGGAGCTTTTTTTACAGTTTAGAGGGGGACAGATTACACAGCACAAGCACTGCGCTGTGTAATCTGCTTTAAGGGACCAGGATCTATATATTTTTTGGGGGGTTAACAAACGCTTTAAACAATTAGCAACTTCTGTCTCTCAGATAAGTTCCCACTGCCACCATTGATCTTTTTAGCTATCTGTAAGGGTGTAAGATCTTCCCAATCACCACAAGGTGTAAGAAACATTTTTCCCGCTGACCATCATACTAATGTATAATGAGTTGTAGATATAGTCATTTTTAGCAGGGGTTCCCCGACACTGAAAAGGTATCTCAAGAGCTCCTCTGTGTTGCAGAGGCTGGGAAAGGCTGTTCTAGAGGGATCCCACATGTATTGTATATGCATAGTTAGTTTGATCCAAGCTGGACCAAGCTGTAAGAAACTCCATACCTGGAATTCTTTTTTCACTTACTACATTTGTTTTTTTTAAGAATTAGTATAAAGTAAAAATAAAGCCGAAAAATAATTGAATATTTAGTCTCTGCAGTTTACGTAACTGGGGGGTGTTGCAGGGTCCTTTACTTTGTGCCTAAAGGTGTCCCTCAGCTCAGAAAGATGGAAGATATGTATAAGGACATTCCACATTATTGAGTAACTACAGAAAGTCAGTTAACCGGTTCCCACCCAGCCTATATCATTTTCCGAAAGCTTATGACAAAAAAAGACAACTTCAAAAAACTTATCATGCCTCTTACTAAATACCTTGGACTGTCTATTTTCCAAAAAGGGGTCATTTAGGGGTATTTGTACTGTCCTGACATTTTTGGGCCTCAAGAAATGAAATAGGCAGTCACTACATCAGGATTTATCAATTTTCAGATATATATCGTTTGTGGACTCTATAAAACTTTCCTACAGACTAAATAATATACACTGATTGGGTTATTTTTACCAAAGAAATCTAGCTGAATACATTCTGGCCTAAATTCATGAAGAAACATTATTTAGTTGCAAAATTTTATAACAGAAACAAAGAAAACCTTTTAAATTATTAAAATTTAGTTTGGGTACAGTGTTGCATGAACGCACAATTGTCATTCAAACTGCGACAGCGCTGAAAGCTGAAAATTGGCCTGCGCAGGAAGGGGGTAAAGGTGCTTGGTATTGAGGTGGTTAAGCTTAACAACTTAGTATATGATATATCCATTTTGAGCCAGTATTCTAGAATGGGCAGTGTAAGTTTATATTCATCATCAGCTCATGGTCCAGTATATATGATAGCGATATATTCCACATTTTGAATAGCACATCCCTTTACATAGTACATTCTCATATATAATATGAAAATGTAGGTCTGTCATCTTCATTGCAGATCTATTAAGAAGGTTAACCAAATTCCAATCAAAGGTCAGAAAGCTATGCTTTTAAAACAAAGTGATCAGTCACAATTAGTTGACGTTTCCTACTGCTGTTCCCAGGAAAGCGTGAGACAGATTTATATGACAAAGTAGTGTTTATAGTAAATACAGTGTTGTCAGATGATTGTTACTGTTCAATAACGTCAATCAGTGACTGGAACCAATTAATGACATTGGCTGTCATAGTCCACATTCATTTGTATCCATTCATTATGGACTCATGCATACACATTTATTGTGGCCTTATTATTTACTGTAAATATGGTATCTTAGGTAATCTCTCTTTCAGGGCATTTTTGTTTAGCAAGGATTTTTGAATAAATGAAACACCGAAACCCGTTCAATGCTGACCCTCCTGACCTGGTAATAGCAGTCAGTTACTGATACCTGGAACTTGCCTTCTTTTTATGCTGTTGAATGGGACCAACTTTCTGCTAGGTAGAGGCAACTTCTACATAAACTTTGTCAGTGTGGTAATATATACTCACCAGCTACTTTATCAGGTACACCTTGCTAGTACCGTGTTGGACCCCCTTTTGCCTTCAGAACTGCCTTAATTCTTCATGGCATAGATTCAACAAGAGTGTTGGAAACATTCCTCAAAGATTTTGGTCCATATTAACATGATAGCATTATGTATTTGCTGCAGATTTGCCGACTGCACATCCAGGATGCTAATCTCCCATTCCACCACATCCTAAAGGTGCTCTATTGGATTGGGATCTGGTGACTATGGAGGTCATTGGAGTTCAGTGACTTCATTGTCATGTTCAAGAAACCAGTTTGAGATGATTTGAGCTTTGTGACTTGGTGCATTATGCTGCTGGAAGAAGCCATCAGAAGATAGGTACACTGTAGTCATAAAGGGATGGACACGGTCACCAACAATACTCAGGTAGGCTGTGATGTTTAAACAATGCTCAATTGGTACTGTACTAAGGGGCCCAAAGCATGCCAATAAAATAACCATTACACCACCACCAGCCTGAACCATTGATACAAGGCAGGATGGGCTCATGCTTTCATGTTGTTTATGACCCTACCATCTGAATGTCGCAGCTGAACTAGAGATTCATCAGACCAGGCAACGTTTTTCCAATCTTCTAATTTAGGTGAGCCTGTGTGAACTGTAGCATCAGTTTCCTGTTCGTAGCTGACAGGATTGGCACCGGCTTCAAGGTTCAATGTTTTGTGTGTTCATAGATGGCATTCTGCTTATCCTTTTTGTAACGAGTGGTTATTTAAGTTACTGTTGCCTTTCTATCATCTCAAACCAGTCTGCCCATTCTTCTCTGACCTCTGACATCAAAAAGGCATTTTCATCCACACAACTGCCGCTCACTGGATATTTTCTCCCTTTTTTTCGACCATTCTCTGTAAACCTTAGAAATGGTTTGTGTGTGAAAATCCCAGTAGATCAGCAGTTTTTAAAATACTCAGACCAGCCCATTTGGGACCAACAACCATGCCATATTTAAAGTCACTTAAATTCCCTTTTTTCCCCATTCTAATGCTTGGTTTGAACTTCAGCAAGTCGTCTTCAGCACGTCTAGATGCTTAAATGTATGAAATGAGTTGCTGCCATGTGATTAGCTGATTAGCAATTTGTGTTACCAAGCAATTGAACAGGTGTACCTAATAAGTGGCCGGTGAGTGTACAGTAGCTATATTGTAGAAATGTATAATTCCACAGTAAATCATAGTAAAACTTAATAAAGAGACCCTGTTGCCAAACTATTTAATATAACAAAAACCTTCCTGTATATAATATTATTATTATTATTATAATAATGCATGATTTATGAAGTGGCAACAGTTTGCTCAATGTTTCAAAAATGAAGTACAGTTACAATATATTTGAAGAGGAATCAGAGGGCCTTGATCATGATCATTAGAGCTTACAATCTAAAAGGGAGGGCCAAGTGATACAAAATGTAATATCTGCGTGGGATGAGCTGAAGAAGAATATAAGTTTAGTTGTTAGGTTTAGGTAGAATATGCTTCTCTAAAGAGAAGGGTTTTCAGGGATTGCCTAAAGGCGGATAGGTAGGAGATAGTCGAACAGGTTGAGGTAAGGCATTTCAGATGATGGGAGAGGCTCTGGAGAAGTCCTTGAGGGGAGAGTGGGAGGAGATGATGAGGTAGCTAGAGAGCAGGAGGTCTTAGCATGTAGCTGGGGCAGAGTTGTGGATGGCTTTGCAAGTTGTTGATGGTATTTAAAATTTTATTTGTTGGTTGTGATTTATGTAAGAAGTTAAAAATCTTCACTTCAATTTGTGTGTGTGTATTCACGTCTATTATCCACTCATGTAAAAAGCAAATTCATTTTCACTTCAAATGCCCAGTCATTTGCAGATTCTTTTCACACAACTGTGATATGAAAGATGTGAAGCGAAAGATTCTAGGCATCTTTAGTAAATCAGTTGCCCTATATGCATTTTACATATTTTATGCATTTATTTATCTGTAAAAGCCACCCTTGTGGAGACTTCCAAAAGTCTTAAGATTGCTGCTGGGTGCCACCATCAAGAATATAATGTCAGGCCCAGTAGACTGCGTTGTCACTTGAGTGACACCATAGTATTCCTCTACATTCCTCCCCTAATAGCTTCATAAAAGGTTATGTAGAGAAGGGAGTGGAGGGACGAAGATGCTGGGGCAGTGCAGATAGTAAATAGACACTGTTGCGTAGTGGAAAGCATGTGCACCCTTTCCTGCCTAGACCCAAGTGACCTTGTCCAGGGGAAGTATCATACTCTCCCATGTGTATGAGGATGCCTGCAGGGTGACTCACCCTTGCTTAATTGGTACCTGTTGACACCAATGGGCCATGCTTTGCCCTTGTTTTGGTATATGGGGCTTCCAGGAGAAGTCCCCATATAGAGGTTGGGAGAAGAAGTAGTCCACAACAGAAATGCCTTTTAACAGTTTACTGAATTAATAGAAGCAAAGATATTTACACACTTCAGCTATCCCTTGAAGTTGGCTGTACTCAGCTTAATTACACACAGTCCAGCATAATGCAGAGAGATGAGATGGTTGTATGAGAGGAAAGATAAGAGCAGGGGTGTCCCAGAGCCCATCACCCTAAGCAGGAAGATGCAAGTAATCCCATAAAATTCATATAGTCCTTCTACATTACAGATTTCCCCTCTAAGCTAAACAAATAAGGCCCAACTGCCTACAAGTTGTTTAGGTCTGGTCCACCCACACAGAAAAAACTAGAAATCACTCTTCTTGTGGCAACATACCCAGGAAGTTCTCCGCTTTCCTAATATATCCTTTACCCAGGGTGCCTCTCTCCTAGAATGCAAGTAAAGGCGCAGAGAACTAGAAATGACAATAATAACAACAAAAACAAAAACAGGGGGGTGGGGAGAAAACTGAAATCTTCCCAGTCTTACAATAAATTCAATAAATGAATAGTGTCCACATGTATACGTCCATGGAGAAAAATGTATCACATTATCACATGTGGGGCATGATCTCACAGTCATATACAGATAAAGGGGTTCAAGGATCCAAGGAATGGTAAATCCACAAGCAGGGCTGCCTTCATCAAGAAACGAAACCACATTCCAAATCCTAAGGAGAAACAGAAGAGAGAGGCGCCTCTGGGTGTAGACTAAAAACAGATTTTATTCATAAAAAGATAGTGATGGTCAAACTCACATGTTGGAGGTCATCAGAAAGGCATAAAATTGTGAGCAGATACTGGAGAAGACATCATCCATCAAGAGATCAAATCAGTCAAACAGCTCCTGGCTGGGGGCTCTGCCTGTGTGTGAGGAGAGGTACCGCTGAGATGTATGGCCGGCCGCAGCGGTGACACGACCCTGTCTCGCTTGGTGGAGCTATATGGCCTGCATGACACGTGGAGGTGGAAACAACTTACATGCCATTCTGCTACGCATGCAACGTTGTCTCACATAGACTTGATCTATGTCAGCGGCCCTGGGATGAAAAGTTGGAACCCCTGAGGATGTCTAAACTTAGCGATTATTGGACCCATAATAACCACTCCGCACCCCTAGATGCGGTCTGGTACGCATTTAAAGCCTATGCTAGAGGTAGAAACCAATTTAACATTTCCAAGGTTAGAAAGGAGGCTCGACTCAAACTCTCTGAGGCGGAGACACGGGCTATAAGACTGGAGACATGATATTCGAGTTCCCCAGATCAGAGTACACACACGGAAATGCTCTCTGCCTACAAAGAACTAGCGCTGCTTCACGCTGCTTCCTGTCAGCGTTTCCTCCTCACCCAGACTTGCCCAGCATATTTAAACCGGGAGAACGCCCAGCAGTGGCGGCCCATCCATAGGGGGCGCCTGGACACCTCCCCCCCTCCAGGCAGCCACAAAAAAAAAAAAAATATTTTTAAAGCTGGCCCTTTAAAAAAAAAATACAAAAAAAGTCCTGTGTTCGGACGCTGGGCACTGTGCGACGCTGGACACAGTGCACTTATGGGAAGCGCCATGTCTATGCAATCACGAGATTGCATACGTGGCGCTTCATTTGCGGGCGTGTAGCCCGCCTTGCGCCGCTTTCTGAAGCGCTGAGTAGCTTCTGCCCGCCGCTAGTATCTATTACTATGGCCGGGCGGTTTGATTGACATCTGAGTATGATGTCACTTCCTGTTTATGTCTCCAATTGCGCCCAGGAGAGAGAAACAGGAAGTATGAGAAGAACGGACCTCTCCACAGGAGACACCGCTGAAGAGGACAACACACAGCAAGGTAAGTAACCGGTGGAGGGGGGGTTTGATGGTGACACACGCTGCTGCACTTTGGTGACACATGCTGCTGCAATTTGGTGACACATGCTGCAATTTGGTGACACACGCTGCTGCAATTTGGAGACACATGCTGCAATTTGGTGACAGACGCTGCTGCAATTTGGTGACACACACTGCTGCAATTTGGTGACACACGCTGCTGCAATTTGGTGACACACGCTGCTGCAATTTGGTGACACATGCTGCAATTTGGTCACACATGCTGCTGCAATTTGGTGACACATGCTGCAATTTGGTGACACATGCTGCTGCAATTTGGTGACACACGCTGCTGCAATTTGGTGACATATGCTGCTGCAATTTGGTGACACATGCTGCTGCAATTTGGTGACACATGTTGCAATTTGGTGACACATGCTGCTGCAATTTGGTGACACATGCTGCTGCAATTTGGTGACTATTGCTGCAATTTGGTGACACATGCTGCTGCAATTTGGTGACACATGCTGCTGCAATTTGGTGACACATGATGCAATTTGGTGACATATGCTGCTGCAATTTGGTGACACATGCTGCAATTTGGTGACACACGCTGCTGTAATTTGGTGACACATGCTACTGCAATTTGGTGGTAACACATGCTGCTGCAATTTGGTGGTGACACATGCTGCTGCAATTTGGTGGTGACACATGCTGCTGCATTTGGTGGGACACAGGCTGCATTTTATGTGACACAGGCTGCATGTAAGGAGGGACTCAGCTGGGGGTACCTGATGTAAGGAGGGACTCCGCTGGGGACACCTGATGGCATCTGGTGGCAGGCGACGTGGCTAGTGACACGCTCAGGGCTCCCACTGATTCTGCATTATGGTGAGTTGAATGATTTCATTTTATATTACAATGTAATAATAGAAATAATGCGCTTCAATTATCCTGACACCATAACAACCATGGTGCCAGGATGATTGAAGCGCTAACACCAGGTATTTGGAGTATCTTTATCTGCTGATTGTTAAACTTTTTAGAATACACATATTTCTATTCTTGAGTAGGATCTGTGCCTGCTGTCCCTCCATCCCTCTCTCCCTCTCCCTCCATCCCTCGTTCATCTCAGACACTAACCACACCACCTTAGAGCCAGGCCCACTATTTCGCTGAAACCACGCCCATTTTCACCAAGTGGAAGGGGTCAAAAAGGAAGGGCGGAGCCTGGCGCCCCCCCATCCTAAAACTTCACCAGCCGCCACTGATGCCCAGGCTGACTTTTGGCTTGGTTGGCGGCAGAAAGGTCGGGGAGCTCTTGTAGAGCAAACATTAAGAATGAGGATGGTACTTTACTCTCTGATCCTGTACAAATCAATGCCAGATTTGAGAAATATTACACTCACCTTTATGCCTCCAGGGCTACCTACTCCCCAGATGAACTGTCAACATACCTAGACACGGTGGAGTTCCCATCCTTGACCACTGAAGCTGCGCAGAGCCTGGAGGGCCCCCATTACTCTGAAAGCGGTCCAAGGGGCTATTAAATCTCTACAGGTGGGTAAGACCCCAGGAACTGATAGATTCCCCATGGAGTTCTACAAAACCAACCTAGATGTTATAGGCCCCTACTATTAACGTAGACGCTAAAATTCTGACTAAGATATTGGCCAATAGACTGAATTTGGTTATACTCTCTCTAATACATGGAGACCAGACGGGCTTTACACCGGGCAAGGGTACGAATATCAATATTCGTCGCCTCCACACTAATATAGCACTTTTCAGAGAAAAAACACGAGGGGGGCGGTGGCCTCACTGGATGCAGAAAAGGCCTTAGACTCTGTGGAATGAGATTATTTGTAGCAGGTACTCGACACATTTGGTTTTGGCCCTAAATTTACCACCTGGATTAAGCTGCTTTATGGGTCCCCTGTAGCTTGTGTGCGTACTAACGGTGTCCTCCCCCCCTTCCACCTTCGTAGAGGTACCAGACAAAGCTGCCCCTTGTCTTCTGGGCTCTTGGCTCTTGCCATGGAGCCCATGGCTATCCTGTTACGCTCGGCAGATAAAGTGGGAGGACTGATGGTGGGACCTCTGGTGAATCGGATATCGTTGTACGCGGACGATACTCTTCTATATCTGAACGATGACTTTGACTCTCTTGTGGCGGCACTGGCGATCATAGATAAGTATGGTAGCTTCTCTGAGGTTAAAATTAATTGGGGTAAATCCAGTGTGTTTCCTCTATTGGACACTGCCCCCCCGCCATCCTGTTTGACCCCTCTACAAAGGGTCTCCCAATTTCGTTACCTCAGCATCGAAATATGTAATGACCTATCCCGATATCTGACAGACAACCTATATCCGGTTATGCAGACTCTACTACTGAAATGCCAAACCTGGAAAACACTCCCCTTGACACCGCTGGGACGAGTAAACTTACTAAAAATGACCTTTCTCCCCAATTTTTTTTACATTTTTAGGAACACCCCAGTCCCTATTCCTTGCCGCTTTAGGCTGCTGTAGGTCCATGGAGAAAAGGAGAAAAGGCCTCTCACTGTCCTCCCTCCACCCTTTACAGGGAATAACCGATCAGTTTCTCAGAGGGTTCGCCGACACAGCAGGGGATACCGTCGTAGCATGGCGTCCAGGCGAAAATGATGTCAACGCGCTTCACAATGCTGTTGGAGGTTTGTGTTGGGTTATTTTACTCACAGCAATTGCTGAATACTCGGTATTTCCGAGTGGGTATAACCAGCACCAATTTACTTGGCGTCTGGACGTTTTTTGGATTTGTTCTATGTTGTCTATGTCCCACATGTATGTGCACGTGTCTGATTGGTCTTTTGTGACCAGCCACCATGTGATTTGAGCTAGTTTAGTACCAGTAACCTCAATCTGTCACCATGTTTTTCATATTTACTTAATAAAATGTTTATATTTTGTACTATTTAGTATGTGTTCACTGTCATTCAATAAGCCCCAACTTTTCTCTTTCCCCTTCTGTTTGGGAATTATTTCTGTTTACAGTTTTTTCAGGGGCTGGATGACAGACACCACTGTATACATTTGATACATGTATGTACAAGCCTCTTTATACACACACGTTTAGCTTCACTTACTCTAGACCTGTTAATGTCCAGCAATATACCATTGTATGTATTTACTTCTGCTATCTCAATATCTCATATGCCTCATTACTGTATGTTCAAGTTGTATTAATGCCTTGTCCACTAATAAAACTTTTCTGTTTAAAAAAAAAAAAAACCCGTGTGCAAGTGTACCTAGAAGAAATGATCCTGGTTTGAAGCCAAAGAGTAGTCACACCAAATTTTGATTTGGTTTTTCTTCTGCTTACTTAATTTGTATTTTGTAAATAAAAAAATAAAAAAACAATTAAATATATATTTTTGAAAGCATTCCTCACACCTGCCTAAAACCTTTGAACAGTACTGTATAAATATATGTGTGTGTGCCTTCCCTGGGAAAGTTCACAGGCTTTTTGGGATCCGGCCTCCCTTCCCATGCAATATAAAAGGGGGGAGGTCTAGGTCCCAAGGGCGGCTGCTGAGAGAACGGAAGCTATCGAAGAAGGTTGCTGGGACCTGTGGCCCACTCCAGGGACACAGACTCATCAGGACCCCATAACTATGGGCACCTTTATTCTGGATTCTCCATACATTGACTTCACCCAGAAGGACTCTACCTGTACAGGTATGCTAGGGCCGTCACATTCAGTGTTAGTTAGGAAAAATACATATCACCCTGTTGCATTTTACATGCCAAGTTTACAGTAAAGTTGTTTCAACTGCTTTGAGCCTGGTCTGAAGTTATTCAAGGGGTCTTGGCCACCTGAAGTACCTGTATCTGTAAAAGCACTATGAGGTTTATGTAACACCACTACAAAAGGTTAACTCGGCAAAGGTAAGGAAGAGGAGGCAGTTGCCGTGGGTAATCAAGAGAAGAACAGCTGCAGCAGCCAGTCATACAGAGGAAAGCTGTACATTTCTGTTGCACACAAGTGGCTCATCTCTGAGGCTGGGACAGTGTAAATTTGCTGTCCCCTCAAAATAACTCAACACATAGCCATTAATGTCTAAACAGCTGGCAACAAAAGTAAGTACACCCCTAAGTGAAAATGTCCAACTTGGGCCCAATTAGCCATTTTCCCCTTCCAGGTGTCATGTGACTTGTTAGTGTTACAAGATCTCAGGTGTGAATGGGGAACAGGTGTGTTAAATTTGGTGTTATTGCTCTCACTCTCTCATACTGGTCACTGGAATTTCAACATGGCACCTCATGGCAAAGAACTCTGAGGATCTGGAAAAAAAGAATTGTTGCTCTACATAAAGATGGCCTAGGCTATAAGAAGATTGCCAAGACCCTGAAACTCAGCTGCAGCACGGTGGCCAAGACTATACAGCGATTTAATAGGACGGGTTCCACTCAGAACAGGCCTCGCCATGGTCGGCCATAGAGGTTGAGTGCACGTGCTCAGAATCATATCCAGAGGTTGTCTTTGGGAAATAGACATTTGAGTGCTGCCAGCATTGCTGCAGAGGTTGAAGGGGTGGGGGGTCAGCCTGTCAGTGCTCAGACCATACGCCGCACACTGCATCAAATTGGTCTGCATGGCTGTCGTCCCAGAAGGAAGCCTCTTCTAAAGATGATGCACAAGAAAGCCTGCAAACAGTTTGCTGAAGACAAGCTGACTAAGGACATGGATTACTGGAACCATATCCTGTGGTCTGATGAGACCAAGATAAACATATTTAGTTCAGATGGTGTGGCAACCATGTGAGGAGTACAAAGACAAGTGTGTCTTACCTACAGTCAAGCATGGTGGTGGGAGTGTCATGGTCTGGAGCTGCATGAAAGCACTGAGAAACTACAGTTCATTGAGGGAACCATGCATGCCAACATGTACTGTGACATGCTGAAGCACAGCATGATCCCCTCCATTCGAAGACTGGGCCGCAGGGCAGTATTCCAACATGATAACGACCCCTCCAAGACAACCACTGCCTTGCTAAAGAAGCTGAGGGTAAAGGTTATGGACTGGCCAAGCATGTCTCCAGACCTAAACCCTATTGAGCATCTGTGGGGCATTCTCCAACGGAAGGTGGAGGAGCACAAGATCTCTAACATCCACCAGCTCCGTGATGTCGTCATGGAGGAGTGGAAGATGACTCCAGTGACAACCTGTGAATCTCTGGTGAACTCCATGCCCAAGAGGGTTAAGGCAGTGCTGGAAAATAATGGTGGCCACACAAAATATTGACACTTTGGGCCCAATTTGGACATTTTCACTTAGGGCTGTACTCACTTTTGTTGCCAGCGGTTTAGACATTAATGGCTGTGTGTTGAGTTATTTTGAGGGGGCAGCAAATTTACACTGTTATACAAGCTGTACACTCACTACTTAACATTGCAGCAAAGTGTTATTTCTTCAGTGTTGTCACATGAAAAGATATAATAAAATATTTACAAAAACGTGAGGGGTGTACTTGTGTGAGATACTGTTTATATACTGTATATACATATACAAATAAATATATAATTCTCTTTTTTTTCGAGGTCTGCATTGGAGCTTTGTCAGGATATATCATATATATCTCAGAATTTAAAGTGTTGACATTTCATCACTTAAAGGCTTGTGAATAGGGATGAGCCGAACACCCCCCCCCCCCTCGTTTCGGTTCGCAGCAGAACATGTGGACAGGCAAAAAATTTGTTCGAACACACGTGCACCATTAAAGTCTATGGGACACGAACGTAAAAAATCAAAAGTGCTAATTTTAAAGACTTATATGCAAGTTATTGCCATAAAAATGTTTGGGATCCCAGGTCCTGCCCCAATGCAAAAAAAAAGTTTTAAAAACTGACATTTTTTCGGAAGCAATGATTTTAATAATGCTTAAAGTGAAACAATAAAAATGAAATATTCCTTTAAATATCATGCCTGGGGGGTGTCCTTAGTGTGCCTGTAAAGTAACGCATTTTTCCTGTGTTTAGAACAATACCACAGAAAAATTACATTTCTAAAGGAAAAAACATCATTTAAAACTATTCGCGGCTGTAATGTATTGTCGGCAATATAGATGAAAATCATTAAAAAAAAGTCATGGCCCCCCCCAGTCCATTACCAGGCCCTTTGGGTCTGGTATGGATATTAAGGGGAACCCCACACCCAAATTTAAAAAAAAATTGGAATGGGGGTCCCCCAGGCACTATATACTCTTAACAGCAGTATATATACTATACATCCTGCCCTATATACTCTGCAAAAAATTGGGCCTTGGGTGTTGGTGGTACCAGAACACTGTAAGCCCTCACATTTACTCTTGGTGGGTGCAGTAACGGGCCCTGCTGTGAAATATTATATCAAGAATTGTAATTACAGAAAAATTGGGCCTTGGGTGGTGGTGGTGCCCTAAACCAAAAATTTTGTTGGAAGCTAGCATCATCAAGATTGAGGAGGAATAGGATAGTCAGCATAGGCAGTCTTCAAGGGATCCCACATCCATAGCAAATTCAATCATTTACATCAGCATCAGGTGCTTGATAGCTTCTGATCCAAGACTGATTCATTTTTATGAATGTAAGCCTATCAACGAAGTCTGTGGACAGGCGCACTCTTTGATCCGTTACAAACCCTCCAGCAGCACTGAATGTGCATTCAGAAAGCACGCTGGATGCAGGACAGGCCAGTCGCTCAATTGCATATTGAGCAAGTTCTGGCCAGTGGTCCATCCTCAAGACCCAGCAATCTAGTGGATGCTCTGTTGGAAAGGTCTCCAAGTCTGCTCTTGCCCCTAGATATTCCTGCACCATGTAATGCAGACGCTGGCAATGGTTGCTTGAACCGATCAGACCTTGGCGCTGAGGACTGAAAAATAGTTTAAAGGCATCAGTCAGCCGAAATGAAGTGTTTAGTGCCGCCTACCAATTTGATCACTATTCCTGGGCCAGGCTGGAGAGCGCCAGGGCGCACAACTCGTGGGTCCACAATAGTGAGGAACACACCCGAATCTCGTAATCCCACTGCCTTTTGACCGTCCACGGTGACCTATTGTAGGTGCTTTCCTTGGAGAAGCGATGTAGGTGCCTCAGCAGGTTGTAGGCCAAAGACTCCTGGAAGGGTGTCCCAGTCGACAGAAGAGGAACACCAGTCTGGAGGGGGTGGCGGCAGGTCCTCAGGAGCTTGGTACAGATCCACTTAATGTACTGGCATGCCAGTCTTAGGTCCGAGAGTCTTGGTTCTGGCAGGGCAGCTGGCCTGATAGTGACCAGGCTGCCAATAGCCAAAACAGCACCTTTCCAAGGTGGGTCTTGCGGTCCGCTGTGGGGGGATCGGGTGGTGTGGTAGTGGGACCCGAGGGGTTGGTGCTGCCTGGGGGTTCATCCGACGATTGGGAGGCATGTAGGGCCCAGTGGTGGGGCTGGACACCCTGGGAACTCGGGGTTCCTTGGCAGGGGGCCTCCGCCATTGTGTGTTGATCAAGAGGGCCTCATCTGCTAAGGCTGCAGCTTCCTCTAGGGTGGCAGGTTTTCGCTCCCGCACCCACTGTCGGAGCTTAGTGGGGCACTTGAAAAAGAATTGTTCCTTCAGGACAGCCTGTATGATCCCCTTAGGGTAGGTGGCCTTCTCCCCTTCCAGCCATCAGCGGCATGCTACGGACAGCTTGTGCGCAAACATTTTGAAGGAGGTCTCAGGAACTGAGCCCGACACGCCTCTGGCGATACAGCATAATAGTCCAGTACTGCCTGTTTTAGGTCCTCATAGCTACGTTTCTTGAGAGGGTCCATCATTCAATAAGCCTCAGTGACCCCCCTCTCCAGCAGTCCTACTACATGGCGGGTCCAGTCTGCGGGCAGGGCCCCCAGTAGTTCTCACTGATGTTCAAAGTCCTGAAAGAACCCATCCACATCCCCCGTATTGTCTTGGTAGGGCTTAAATTCCTTCCTGGAAATTCTTTGGGTCTCCCGTACCGCAGGAAGAGACACAGGGGTGGTGGCTCGGTTTTTCGCGGTCTCCCATTCCTTTTGTCTTTTATGTGCCTTTTCAATGGCTGCAAGATTTCTTTCGATGGTGGCATCCTTCCCCAGACTGGACATCTTTTCCTCGTACCAGACAGCCCAAGGGGTCCTGCTTACAAAAGGAAAAGGTGAAAAGAGAGCCCCACCTGCAGTAATTACTAGGGACCATGCAGATTATAGATAAGGGAACTTTATTACACAAAAATATCAAATGGTAATACAAAAAACACTGGATAAAAATCCCATCACCAACACCTTAGTAATTGATTAGGGCTTCTGCTGCCTGGGCTGGGAGGCTCTGGTCTGTCTTCGCTGGGAAGTGTCTGATCCCCATCTGTGGTCAACTCCTTCCGCTGGCTGTTTTCCTCCAGCAACTGGACCAGCTTATTCAGTCCCCTTTGGTTGAGACCCAACGTTCTAGCTCTTTCTTGGAGACTGCTTGTAACGGACCTCTGTTCTCAACAGGACTAAAAGGAAGAGAGCAAGAGAGTGTCACACCCATGCAGGTGGTTTCCACACTCGTGAGCAACATCGGAGATATGTTGGCGCCGGTTGGCCGGGCACATAGCTGCCCGGTTGACGGCGCCAGATGAAGTCACGTGACGTGACGTAACGCGTAGGGAGTGGCTGGAGTCAGACGCACATCGGAAGTGACGCAAGGAGGCGCCGAAAACGCCGGTTTTAAACTGTTTTTGGCTGTTATTTTGTTTTTTTATGTAAGAGTCCACCTAATTGCTTTAAAAAAAGTACTTTGGCTATCTTAACCCCACTACACTATTGGAGGCATGTTTATTCTTTCTCTTCCCCATCACTACCTTATTAAACACCGGAGGGGATAGGGACGGCTGAATAAAGATGTTTGCAGCTGGAGAAGATACCTCAAATCCTTGTAGAAGTGTATGTGAGCTGGAGAAGAAGCCAAAGGAGAGCGGTGGTAAGTTTTATTCACATTTTTATGCGATTTATTACAACATATGAGGTGAGAGTTCTGGGAGACTGATTGTTTGGGAATGAATCTATGTATGAAGTTTTCCATGGATACTGAACAGCACTGATTTGTTTTTCGCATAACCACACCATTTTTGTGCACTTTCTCATGAACATTCATCACCCTTATACTCAACGTTCTCCATAGAAGACAAGTACTATCATCTCTCTGTCCCTCCTAAGTGAACTATTTTTATGTGCCCACACATGCATTTTTCTGGTGTTTTTGCACATGCGATTTTTTGCATATTCAATTCTTTTTAATATTTTCTTATATTGATTGACTTTTCTAATTTTGACCTATTTCATATTTTCCATTAGTATTATCCAATTTTGCACATGCGACTTTTTACACATGCGACTTTTTGCACATGCGACTTTGTTGCACATTATTGATTTTTTCACATTTTTACCTATTTAATGGATATATGTCTCCAATTGTTTATATTTTCATGTCCCTTTATGTAACCTACTGTTGCACAGTTTCTTTTATTTTTATATGAAGTTTTCACTTCCCTTGATTGCACATTGCACTTTTTGGAATTTGTATATTTGCCAGTCTGCGCAAGATCACTTTATTTATCCTATTCATTGTTAGGTGCTGTGTACACCATTAGGTTTTGCTGCAGATTCTTTTCACTTATTATTTTACACTCTTCCACCTATTACTCAGAGTAGCGCGAGGGACACCCATACACTATGTAACTATGTAATTACCATGTTTATTGTTATTACCATGCTCATCATCTAAAATTGATACCAGCATTATATGTATGTATATACTATTTAATAATCAATAAATTTCATTTATGTTCACCAATTTACTCTATTGCAACCACGTGCTTCGTGTAAAGTCCCACTCTCTTGCTCTCCTCCTTATTTTTTACTTCAACAGCGATGGAAATACATGACCGTACCAGGCCATGGCTTCATTTAAAGTCCCCAGGGATGGAAATACATGACCTTACCAGGCCATGGCTTCATTTAAAGTCCCAAAACCCCCCCTCCACTTTATCACTCAACAGGACTATGTCCACCGTAAATGCTTCCTCTGTCCGGTACCACACGATCCAAGTGTCAGAAACCATGAATCAGACTGAGACAGAAGTACAGTTAATCACACTTGTTTAATAATAATAAAAAGGTAAACAGAGTAAGCGTAGTCAATACATAGCCAGAGTTCAGTAACCAGATCCGGTAGTCAGCCAATGCCAATGTCAGAGAGCCAGAGATCAACGTAGTAGTACAGCAAGCAGGATCAGGAGCCAGAAGGGACGTCAGCTGAGCAAGTCTTCAATGGGAACGCAGGAGAAAGTCTCTGAGATGGGACCAAAGGCGAAGGCAGAGATGAAGTGAGCTGGACGGCTTTAAGTAGCCAGGACTGATGAGCAGATCATCAACAGCTCAGTCACTGTGGAGAGAAAGGAGCTGGCAATAAGCCGACAGCTGAGTGGCCAGCTCAGAGAAGGAAGGGCTGAGCCCAGCACTGACACTAAGACCCATTAGCCCACCCAGTCACTAGCTGTAACTCAGTGTAGGGTGAAAAATATCAGACTCTTTATTCAAGCACATGTAACAACAGATATACAACTCAGGAACACTCAGGAAAACTGCCCCCCTCCCTGGGATTTAGGGAGGTGTAAACTGTCGAATAACAATAGACACACAGGTCAGGTGTATTCAAACTACTCATCAGTGAACAGTCTTATCAGCAGGGAGGGGCTGCTGGAGGAGTCCCCCCCCCCTCCACCTAGACATACATCCCATAATATACTTTTCTCCCAAGGCTGACAGACACAACAGAACAATTGAATAGATCCACACCCAAAGTGACTCCCGTCCAGTGGGGAAGAGTAGGGCAATCAAGGGAAGTAGGGTCCCCGTGACAGGATGTAAACCCGATTTATGAAATTTGAGCTGGGCACATATATCTGTAATGTTTTCTTATCTCTCTTCTAAGCACTAAGCTCCATGGCTTTCTCCGACACATTGATAAAACCAGCCTGGATTTTGTGTCAGAGTGGGTGCTATAAATAGATTAGTAGAAAGCTGCTTTACTCACAGCACAGCTCTGCAAGTCTCTGCCTATCTGGGGGGGGGGGGGGTGCCTTTCCTCCAATCAGCTGTCTCCCAATGTAATCCAAGACTTCTCCCACAGTGTAGAATGAGGAAGTGAAAATTCTAACACAATCTGCACTTTCTAAACAGTATATAAATCTAAAGACAGAAGATATACATGTAAAACTAATGTAGGTGTATTTGTTTCATCTCTGTGTATCATCTGAGGCTGTTCACTTCACTGGGTATATGTGAGGGTTTACATCCACTTTAAGATACACAGTGCTTTAGCAAACTAAATGTCATTCAATTTGATTGTAAATGCTTTTATTTTAAATAACAAACAGGTTTATACTTACCTGCTCTGTGCAATGAATTAGACAGAGCAGCCTCAAATCTCCTCTTCCGGGGTCCCCCGCCAGAGCCCCTGGCTCCTCCTCTCCAGCGAGTGCCCCCAGAGAAAGCTGCGGGCTCGCTTTTGAGCCTAATGTTGGCCATACACTACACGAAAAATCGGCCAAAATTCGGTCATTTAGACAATTCGTTTGTTTTTTGGACTGTTAATAGGCACAAAATCGATCATCGTTGGGACGTTTTTTAGCCGAAAAGTTTGGATATTTTCTGCTGAACGAACGATAAATTGCAAGGTTAATGTGTTTCCCGTCCGAACTGTTTGCACTAGGTATATGTAAAAAATCAAACAAGAAAATGATTCATTTATGTCCACTGAACAATTTATCGGTCATTACACGATGGCACTATCGTTTGCTCTCACGACCGAATGTTCGTTTTTCGAAAATGGGTTTGGCCGATTTTTCGTACAGTGTATGGCCAGCATTAGTCTATACACACAGACAGCAGGACTTGGCCCTGCCTACTACTTCCTCAGCATCACTGGCTTTGATTGACATCAGTGGGAGCAAATGGCTCCTGTTGCTTCAATAAAGCCCATGAGACCAGGAAGTGGGATGAGAGAGCCGCTGCAGACGGGCATAGTGATGGATCGAATGAAGGCTCAGGTAAAATGGGGGTTAAGGATGTGATACTGATGCCCAATCATTTACCTTGATGCACAAATGCATTAAAGTGGAGTTCCACCCAAAAATGGAACTTCCACTTTTTGGATTCCTCCCCCCCTCCGGTGTCACATTTGGCACCTTTCAGGGGAGAGGAGGGAGCAGATACCTGTCTAATACAGGTATTTGCTCCCACTTCCTGGCATAGATCACCGCAGTGATTGCGGTGACCTACGCCACTTCTGCCGCCTACCCCCTCCTCTCCCGCTGTATTCTGTGTCTCACACCTGGGACCTGTGAGGACGCGCAGCGCGGCTCACGCATGCGCAGTAGGGAACCAGGAAGTGAAGCCTCACGTATTGTTTAATTTGAAAACTAAGACTGTACTAAGATTGCAAAAACAAATATATAAAAAAAACTATAAAAAGTACAAACTTAAAAAAACGAACACAAAAATGACTTGAATTTATTATAGTTTTGCTTAGGATTACAGTTAACGAAAGTCAAATGGGCCCATGAGGGTAAACAAGATAGTCATTTTGTAGGTGTGAGCTGGCCATATAATAGAAAAAAAATGTTTTTCTTTTTTTCTTTTTCAATCATAGCCCTTTCCCTTGTTTTCTTGCTTTTAAGAGACATACATTATTTAAGCAGGTTTAAAAGCTTTGTTCTGTAAAATAAATGCTTTTATCTGGGGACTTTTAAACTCTAATGTTGGAAAGCTGGCCATGCACATATAAAAAAAAATGATTATGGCATGAAATATGTGTTCAATACAATAAAATGCATTGTGTGACAAAAAAGAGGTGTATGGGCCAGGAGATATCTAACCAAAGAATGCCAGGTTGCTGGAATCAGGCCACAGGTAAAATAGTTGCTCTGAACATTTTTTAAGCAAATTCTTCTTAGACCCTTCATATTTAATATACACTATACAACTTTTGTTGTCTGATTTCACAGCGTTCTTGACGTTTGGAATTTCCAACAACATTTGTGCGACCGTGTGTATGCAAGACAAGTTTAAGCCAACATCCGTCGGAAAAAAATCCAGGGTTTTCTTGTCGGAATGTCCGAGCATGTGTACGCGGCATTAAGGTTTGACCTCATATTATATGGTTTTGGTAAATCTGAAGGAAGAAATCTGCAGAAAATTGTATAGTGTGTAATAGTAGAAAATAACGTGTTCCAGTAGTTTATAGCTTATGAGGTAATGGTTAAACAGTGTCTGCCGAACAGCATTCGTGCGATGTATAAATACTGTCAAGAAACTAACAACCAAAGCATATATGACTAGCAATACTTTAAATGCTAAAGGGTCAGTTCACCCAAAAGTAAAAGTAGTTTTAGTAAAAGGTTAAATCTGGTGGGCTGAGTCTTACATACCCAGCAGAGAGATCTCCCTGTCATAATTTCTTGCTGTGGCAATTCCCCATGTATATTTTGCATAATATACTGTAAATACGAAATCCATCTGACAAAGCAGAAACCCCTCATAATTGTCACAGCAAGTACGCAAGCCCAGGAACTCAAGAACAGTAATTTTATCAATAAAGTGGACAAAAGATGAAACAAATAGTTAGGTGGTTTAAACCGAAACATCTGTTTTGAGTAAATAGACCCTTTAATTTGCTCAAATACCTATTCTACTAGTCACTAACCAATCCTCTCTATAATGTGCTGTAATATTTATAATTTTAGAATATTTATAATACTTACAATCTGACCAAAATTCTCATCCAATGAACAAATCTAAAAGATTATTCTTTTACTTTAAAGATGACCTTGGATTATGATTATGTAAAATAAACTGTAGCACCCTCCACATAGGTAGGTCCTAGAGTTGAGGAATTTTGCAGTGCAAGTAAATTTAGGCAGGCGTAATTTGAAGCTAGGCCTGTTTCTTTTGATCTGTGTGGGCTAGAGCAGCAGCTGTGACTCACGCATCACTCCACGGTTACCTCCCTCTTGCTTTTAGAGGATTCTAGAAGAAGAGGAGGGGAAAAGAGGTGGAGCTGTCTGGGGTGTCTCAGGGAGCCCTGACCAATCCCCAACTAGGATTGGCAGGGGGCAGGCCTCCTTGAAATACCCAGGGTCAGACCAGCTGGGGGAGGAGTTGTAAGGTGGAAGAACTGAGGATGGAGTACTAGGCTGTCCGGGACTTTGAGGGAGCTCCCCAGTCTGGGGGGGGCTGGGACTTGGGTGCGGGACGGATCCCTTCAAGAACTCATGGAAGATCTGAACAGGAGCACAGAGAGGAGTCAGAGAGGACAGCAGGAGCTAGTACTGCCGGGCAAGTCTTCAGGAGGGAACCGCCGGTTTGCAGCCAGGGGGGCTGGGGAGTGACGTGTTATCGGGAGGACTGGAGAGATGCCAGAGATGACTGAGAGGAAACAGTCAGAGCTGGGTGAGGAGCCAGTGAGGATTGCAATGCCATGGGCAGTGAAAACAGGCAGCTGCAGCCAGGAGGGCTGGCAAGGCCTGAAGAGGGCTTACTGGGAGCAGTAGTCCACCTAGGACAGGTAGCACTAAAGACTTCCTATTTCTATTTTTTGCTACATTAAAAGGGGCCCACGATCCCTGCCTGCAAATGGCGGTTACTACCAAGGCTTGGCTGAGTCAGTGTCAGGCCTAAACATGTGCTAGCTGTGCCTGAGAAGTAAGAGTTTTGCTGGAGAGAGAGAGAGAGAGAGTAACAGTCTGCAAGCAAGAGTTGTGCTGGAGGAGACTGTAGTAGCCAAGTGTATATAGTTCCAAATAGTTCAAATAGTCCCAACAGATCGATATACAATCAACCAATTGCTTGTTCTACTAGATATATTCCATATATTCCTATCCCTATCCAAGTTCAAATCCCTCAATAAAAAATACAAAACAAGCACACGGACTGTTCATTGTCTCAAAAGTGACTGGGAAGTGAATGCCGGGCTGGGCAGGGTGACAGGTGGCCACAACTTTCAGCAGCCCCTATGGGGGTGGCGCTACAAAAGTGTTAGGCCTCTTGCACATGATACTCCTGTTTGAGCATCTACTTTTTCAGATATTCTTTTTTTAATGTTTTTTTTTTTTTTTTTAATTTGCGCACATTTTAGCACATGTGCGGAAGCTTGTTCCCAGAATGACAATGTCAATGAACAAATCTGTGCTCATTTGCATAAATGCGTGCACTTGCACGCATGAGGCATAAATTACTGACCAAAAATGCATACCAAAGTCACTAGCACCACTGTTTACTCCACATACTATCTATATTTTTTGGGTGTGGCGTAACCTTGAGCTGCTAGACCTTGGACAGAGAGTGATCTGTGTGAAGCCAAGGAAGGAAGAGAGGAGATTGCTGACATCACACATCATATGACCAAAGGAAAAGGAAATGTAGGCAGATTTAGTAGCTTAATCTCAGTGCCGAATTGTAATCAACAACATGCAGTGGGACAGGATCAGGCTGTTTACTCCAGAACACAAGTTAAAGTGTTACTAAATACACAACAGTAAAATCAGTGTGTATATGCAGTACATAAGTGGTTCTCAACTCTGCCCTCAAGTACCCCTAATGCCACATACACACGATCGGACTTTCCGGCATACTTGGTCCGGCGTACCAGAGTCCGTCGGACAATTCGATCTTGTGTGGGCTCCAGCGGACTTTTTTTTCTCAAAAGTTTGACGGACTTAGATTTGAAACATTCGGTCGAAAAGTCCGCTCGTCTGTATGCTAGTCCGACGGAGAAAAAACGACGCTAGGGCAGCTATTGGCTACTGGCTATCAACTTCCTTGTTTTAGTCCAGTCGTACGTCATCACGTACGAATCCGTCGGACTTTGGCTGATCGTGTGTAGGCAAGTCCGTTCATTCGGAAAGTCCGTCGTAAAGGAAGTCGAAAAATCCGCCGGGCAAAGTATGCCGTAAAGTCCGGTCGTGTGTACGCGGCATAACAGGTCCTGTTTGCAGGTTTTCCTTTATTTTGCACGGGTGATTTAAATCAAAGTCAACGGCTTGGTATTTTGGACAGCTATTTTATCTAATGCCCCGTACACACGATCGGATTTTCCGACGGGAAATGTTGGATGTGAGCTTGTTGGCTGAAAGTCCAACCGTGTGTATGCTCCATCAAACATTTGTTGTCGGACTTTCCGCCAACAAATGTTGGCTAGCAGGTTCTCAAATTTTCCACCAACAAACTTTGTTGTCGGAATTTCTGATCGTATGTACACAAGTCGGTCGCACAAAAGTTCACGCATGCTCGTAATGAAGCAGAAGGAGCCGCACTGGCTATTGAACTTCCTTTTTCTTGGCTCGTGGTACGTCTTGTACGTCACCGCGTTCCCATGTTTGTAATTGTTGGACAATATTTGTGTGACCGTGTATGCAAGACAAGTTGGAACCAACAACCTTCGAACAAAATTCCACGGTTTTGTTGTCGGAAAGTCCGATCGTGTGTATGGAGCATTAGAAAAATTCCCAAAACATGGCTTGTTGGGGGTACTTGAGGACAGGGTTGAGAACCACTGCAGTAAAGCATGCTTGTTATACTCACTGTGGAACCTAAGGGGTTAATCCTCCACATTGTGTAAAAAGGCTGTTTGATCCTGTCTTCTCTGATCATCCCCTTCTTCCACTGTCCCCTATCTATCTGCTCATAAAATAGAGCCCTGGGGGCAACCTGTACATGCGCAGTTTAGTGTGTATTGCTAGAGATTTATTTTTTTCTTAGGAGAGTGCATGTGATCAGCACAGGGCCAATCAACACTATTCAGACAGAGGGTTAGGGGTCCTCACAGGACAATCAGGGGAGAATGAAAACTCCCCCTATAAGCTTTAATTAGACACTGATAAAAATTACCTGGCTGCTCTAACTGCTGATGAGAAAATGTATTTAGCAGTTTATATTTAGTAAAATAATTGCATTTCCATGTTCTGTGTTCTGCAGGAGACCAGATATAGTGAATGCAGGGTCCTGGGTTTCGTAACACTTTAAATATTTACATTTTTTGAGTAGCTAGATGCGCATACCTTTTTACAGTTACTTTGATTAGCTTTAAAATTCATAGCTCCTGCAGCCCATTTTAATATATTTTATTGTAGAGGTTTAATTTTGAATTAAATATAAATAATATAACAGCTTCAACTCCTCTGGGAAGGCTGTCCACAAGGTTTTGGAGTGTGTCTATGGGAATTTTTGATCATTTTTCCAGAAGTGCATTGGTGAGGTCAGGCACTGATGTTGGACAAGAAGGTCTGGCTAGCAGTCTCTGCTCTAATTCATCCCAAAGGTGTTTTATCGGGTTGAAGTCAGGACTCTGTGCAGGCCAGTCAAGTTACTCCACCCCCAAACTCACTCATCCATGTCTTTATGGACCTTGCTTTGTGCACTGGTGTGCAGTCATGTTGGAACAGGAAGGGGCCATCCCCAAACTGTTCCCACAAAATTGGGAGCATGATATTGTCCAAAATGTCTTGGTATGCTGACGCGAGTTCCCTTCACTAGAACTAAGGGGCCAAGCTTAACCCCTGAAAAACAACCCCAAACCATAATCCCCCCTCCACCAAATGATGTGGACCAGTGCACAAAGCAAGGTCCATAAAAACACGGATGAGAGAGTTTGGGGTGGAGGAACTTGACTGGCCTGTACAGAGTCCTGACCTCAACCTGATAGAACACCTTTGGGATGAATTAGAGCAGAGACTGTGAGCCAGGCCTTCTCCTCCAACATCAATGCCTGACCTCACAAATGCTCTTCTGGAAGAATGGTCAAACATTCCCATAGACACACTCCTAAGCTGTGTGGACAGCCTTTCCAGAAGACTATTATAAAGCTATATAGCTATTGAAGCTATTATAGCTGCAAAGGGTGGGCCAACTCAATATTGAACCCTATGGACTAAAGCCTCGTACACACGGAACAATTGTTGGCAGGGGATTGTCTGTTGACAGACTGTTTTTCTAAAATCTTACCGTTAGTACGCTGCTTTTGAGAATTGTTGTCCAATTTTCCGCCAACAAATATTGGATGACAGGCTAGTACATTTTCAGGGGCAGCGGTTTGACGTCAGATATTTGTATGGTCAGTACACAAATCCGTCACACAAAAGTCGAAAGTACAAACACGCATGATCGGAATCAATGCTCACCAAACACGAAATTAGCAGAAGGGGCCTAAAGGGTTGCTCTCACTACATTCGTGTTTGTGACACAACAGTTGTGTAACATTAGTATGCAAGACAAGATCCTGGCACACGCCCTTTTTGACAAAAATCTGACGCTCGGTTGGCCAACAACCGTATCGTGTGTATGAGGCTTAAGACTAAGATGCCATTAAAGTTCATGTGCGTCTAAAGGCAGGCGTCTCAATACTTTTGGTAATATAGTGTACCTGAAGAACATACTAGATGTGAAGAGTTAACGTTACAAAGTGGTGAGGGCAGGGGAGATGTTGCATATCTTCCTTCATTCTTGGAAACTGGCTAAATACAATGCATACCTGAAAAGAACAGTGTTCAGGGACAAGTATAATAGACAAGAAAGGTCTTTGAGATGGTGGCTTGTTTGGCTTCTCTGACAAGATAAAATGATCTTGCTGACATCAGGTAATTATCTGCTGACAGTGACTATACAGGAAATAGCTTTCCAGTATCCTAAAGATAAAAGGTCTGTCTTTTCATTATTTAATCCATTCTAAGTACATAACATAAAACAGTTTTAATGAAGACATTGTATACTTAGCAAACTTGTACTTGTTTGTACTTGTACTTATTTATCTAATAATTTTTACTTTTGGTGCAGTAAACAAAAAAAAAAAGGAATAAATGTATCAGGAAAATTATTAACCAAACTGTGCAGCACTATATATAAAAAGGGATGAAACCTACTACATTAAATTTCAATAAATATATCCAGTGATTAATAAAATATAAACAAAAAACATATTTTCAGTGCTCCATATTGTCCAATTCAAATAGTAAGTGACAAAAGTGTTGCTCCATCCATACACAATGCTGAGTCCACACTCAGTGCTCCAAAATAGTTTCTCTTCTAAACTGACCAATGTGTTACCCTGTTTCCCCGAAAATAAGACCTAGCGTGATTGTCAGTGATGGCTGCAATAAAAGCCCTACCCCCCAAATAACCCCTACCCTGTTTCCCCGAAAATAAGCCCTACCCTGAAAATAAGACCTACAACTTGGGCTTATTTGGGGGGTAAGGCTTATATTGCAGCCACCACCGTCAGTCACGCTAGGTCTTATTTTCGGGGAAACAGGGTAACTCCAAAGCATGACTTCAAAAGTTCAGTCGCTTTAAATCTGAGAGGTATATCTGAAATGAGGGGAAGCTCTGCTGATTTTATTATCCAATCACGTGCAAGCTAAAATGCTGTTTTTTTATTTTCCTTTCATGTCCCCCTCGGATCTACAGCAACTTTACTTCCAAGTGCACTTTCAGTGCAATTTCAAGTGCACTTTGCACTTGTAGTTAGCACTTGTAGTGCAAAGTGGAGTTGCCTTTAGTAAATAAGCCCCAAAGTGTAATAACTATTGCCTTCCACTGAATCAACAATTTGTGATGAAACCACTGTTAGTAGTCATTCTCTGCTCTGCATATTGAAATAAGTTGTAGGGGAGATATTATAGTACTTATAGTACAGGGTTTCTCAACCAGGGTACCATAGAACTCTAGGGTTCCTCCAGAGGTTGCTAGGGGTACCTTGAGCAATGAGCAACTGCTACCTCTCAGATGAGTTCCCAGTGACATCATTGTTATTTTTAGCTTTCTGTAATGGGCTAATTCTTTAAAATGATTGTCCACAAGTATAAGGAGCAGTCTTCCCAAAGACCATCACACTAATATATCACGAGATATTACTAATATATCATTGTAGATATAGTCATTTTTAGCAGGGGTTCCCTGAGCCTGGAAAGTTATTTCAAGGGTTCCTCTGTTCTGAAAAGGTTGAGAAAGGCTGTTATAGTATAGTATAGTATATATTTCAGGCAGAAATATGATCTTGTTACTGAATGGTACCAACAAATACAGCTGGCTAATATCTATATTTTGTTTAACTTTAAACTCTGCAATTTTTCAGGAATGTTGCAGATTACATATGTTATCACAAAAAAGGTTTTATGTTTATTTTCATGTTTATGATAACTTTTACAGTAGTCTGTGCTGGACAGTGCTTAAAGCGGAGCTCCACCCACTTTTGAGAGGGGGGTCTTAAATGAAAGACCACCTATCCACTCCTCGTTTTTGGCTAGTAAAATATATATTTTTTCTTCTAACTTACCTTTTTATGACGTACAGCCTGTACTTCTGATCCATCCGGTCCGCAACGCAGGATGTCAAATCCTCTTCTTCGGCGAGCCCCCCTAATGTCTTCTGGGACATGTGTGTGTCCCAGAAGACAAGCTTGCCATTCACAAAGTGCCGCGGGACTTGTGCATTCGCAGTAGGAAACGGGCAATGAAGCCACAAGGCTCCACTGCCGGTTTCTCTTAATTAGAATGGTGGCGCCTGCACCCAATCGAATGGATGGATCGGCCTCGGGGGGCCGACATCGCGGGCTCCCTGGACAGGTAAGTGTCCTTATTAAAAGTCAGCAGCTACAGTGTATGTAGGTGCTGACTTTAAAAAAAAACAATTGCGGGTGGAACACCGTCGTAATGCAAGACTGATTTTTCCATTCTACTTGACATTCTGTGCTCAGGATGTTCTTGATATTATGGTGTAAGTAAACATGAGCAATCTGGACTGGAGCTTAAGTTTTTTTTTTTTAATTTAGGCAAAGCATATCGAAACCCAAGGAAAAAAATTATAGTATTGTAATGTACTGTTCCTTATGCCACATACACATGACCGGACTTTCCGTTAGAGTAGACTCTGACGGTCTTTCTGACGGAGTTCCACTGAAACGGACTTGCTTACACACAATCACACCAAAGTCCGTTCGTTTAGAACATGATGACGTACAACGGGACTAGAAAAAGGAAGTTCAATAGCCAGTAGCCAATAGCTGCCCTTGCGTTGTTTTTGGTCCGTCGGACTAGAATACAGACGAACAGTTTTCCCGATAAGAATTGAGTCCGTCGGAAAGATTTGAAACATGTTCTATTTCTAGGTCCGTCAGAATTTTAGAAAGAAAAAGTCCGATGAAGCACACACGATCGGAATGTCCGACGGAATGAATCCGTCTGACCTTTTCTGCCAGAAAGTCCGGTCGTGTGTACACGGCATTAGGCTTCATGTACACGGAACGTTGTTCAACCCCTACTGAGCGATTTAACTTGACAACTAGAAACCAGCATCTAAAAATGTCTGTTTACCCGCGTTTACATGCCGCGTTTAGTCACGTTTAGCCGCGTTTGCGCCTAGAAGCATTTTTAAAATGAAAAACGTCTGTAAACGAAACACTGCTAAATGCGTTTAGCAGTGTTTACAAGCTGTTGCAGGCAATTGGCGTTTCAAATGCCTCTGAAAATCCGTCTGAACCCATTTTTTTTTTGCGTTCCAAAAAAAGCTTCTAAACTCAACTGCCTAGAAACTACTATTATGCCCCGTACACATGATCGGACATTCCGACAACAGAATCCATGGATTTTTTCCGACGGATGTTGGCTCAAACTCGTCTTGCATACACACGGTCACACAAATCTTGTCAGAAATTCCGAACGTCAAGAACGCGGTGACGTTCAACACATACGACGAGCAGAGAAAAAATGAAGTTCAATAGCCAGTGCGGCTCTTCTGCTTGATTCTGAGCATGCGTGGAACTTTGTGCGTCGGAATTGTGTGCACACAATCCGAATTTACGACAACGGATTTTGTTGTTGGAAAATTTGAGATCCAGATCTCAAATTTTGTGTGACGGAAATTCCGATGGAAAATGACCGATGGAGGCTACACACGGTCGGAATTTCCGACAACAAGCTCACTCCATCAGAAAATCCGACCGTGTGTACGGGGCATAAGCGACCCTGTGTACATGTACTGATAAGATAACATAGAGGAGCATTCAGGGGCAGCTGAAAAAAATTCCCAACTGCTCCTAAACGTCCGTTTACCAGCAGCAGTGTACATGAGGCCTTAGATGTGGTGACTGCAGTAGTTTTCTTTCTCTATACTTTATTTTAACCTGGTAATCCTGTCATTAAGGCTTTTCCTGTCCTAGGATGACAACCAAACAGAGCAGCGATGTCACCCTTGGAAAGGAAGTGTGTTAGGACTACATAACACCGTGTTAGGAGTCGCTAGTTTCCCGGGTCCCCACTGCTATACGGCCAGGCACACAGCATTTCCTTCATGCATTCCAAAAGAAAACAGTCCTTGACTTGTTTTTGTTGTTTTACTAGGGGTTGATAACTTGGATGGGTTAGGGAATTATGGGATGCCCAACTTGAAAAATGTCAAGAATTATGAACAAAGGGCACAACTTCCTCCCTATGTACACTGACACTCTCCTTACAGACTTGGTTCACATCCGCAGCTTCTGCTGATTACTCCAGGGGAACTAACAGTCTTTAGTGTTAATTCAGCAATTGCCCATTACAGGCTGGGAACATCATCTCCTTCTGCCTTCCTGTAAACCCTGAGTTCAGTTCTACTGCTGCAGAAAATACTAGCCCACCTGGCTGCTTGTTTCCTCAGGCCTCCAGACTGGTACATACTTCCCCAGTCCTTACTGACTGGCACACTTCTGTGAAGATTCCCCAGGGCAAGGATGAAGACTTAAGCACACAGCTGTCTTCAGAGAGCACTGTTACAGCTGGCAGTCTCTCCCCTTGTATTGTCCCTGCACTGTGCTGATATTACTCACTGTCTCTGCTTGCTCTTTCCCGCTGCCTCTTCCGGCATGAATGCCTCCAGTTACCTCCTATGGTGGGATCCTTCCAGGCCAGCTATCCTGAGCTCCAGCCCAAGGTAAAACCCCTCCCCAGCAGGAGTCCCTCCAGGGCCACCAACAGCCTCTCATCAGCACTCCGTCTCCATCTCCCACCCAACACCCCCTTCTGGCATGGCCCATGTCTATTTATGGGATTTTCTCAGTCCCCTGCCAGCCCACTTCTGGGCATTGGCTGAGGTCCCATAAAAATTAATGGCAGCTCCTCCTCACCTCTGCCCTCTAGTTCTAGAACATTCTCCAATATTCCAGATACCAGGGGTGGCACCAGAGAGCTGCCAGGTTGAGTCATCCAGTCCTGGCCACTAGTAACCCTGACCCAGATTTAGTGACTCATGTTTTAATCCTAGAAACAACCAAATGATTTTACCTACACTACTTTTCTAGTAGCACACAAATAGAGGGTGCTACATGGACTACATAACAACTCCCTCTTTTCTACCTAACAGGGGAAGGTGTTTTGTATTCCACAGAGTTAGCAGGGAACAACGCTAATTGATAACATTCCAGAGTAGTAAGCACAGGAAGTTATCAGCTCCCAAGATTTCTGTCTGTTGAATGGATATAATAAAACACTTTCAATGCTATATTTAAGGGACCAAAAAGGAGCAAATAAGAGAAGTTTATTGTTAAAGAGTTTACACACAGTTTTTACATACAGTTTTATTCATTTCTAGTTAGCAGGTTGGTTAGTTCTACCATCGATCAAGTTGTAATTTTTAATGTAGTTTTACATTTTTTAATAATGGTGAAGCTGCAATTGCAACCTCTACTTTTACCAGCTGCCAGGATACTGGTTACTCAATTGTTAATCAATTATTTACACAGCATAAAGGACATAAAATTCTAAATTTCTTGAAACAATTGGGATATGACAATACTCAATACTGTGGGTAGCAGCAGCCAGAGAGCAGCACCTACACCTATGACTATGGTCAAGAAAAGTTATTGATCAAACAAGTTGGTTTAAATTTATATACTGATGATTACCCATAGGTGACAACTGTCAACTCTTTACCTGTTTTGTGATCAAACAAGCTCCCACAGATGCACCACTCTCAGAATAGGAAAGGGTTTATTGCCACACTACAAAGGATCAAAAGAGACACTTGCTGGATGATCCACCATAGGCCAGTGCCAGAGGTATGACCATTTTATCCATGACACTATAGTAGGAGCTTTTCAGGGGAGATGGGTGGTTAGATATGTCCTGGAGAGGGTGTTTTGGAAAGGGAGAGAACCTATGCAGATATATGCTGGGGGGCCTTGAGAGGTGTGTGGACTTGTGCTAGGTGGTGGGGTCAAATATGTGCTGGGGGGCGCTTTGGGAGGGGAGAAGATTTGTGCTAAAAGGTGGAGGCAGATATATGAGGGGGGCTCTTTGGGAGGAGAGGGTTTATGCTAGAGGGTGAGGTGGGGGGGTTTCAAATCCTCAGGGAAGATGGGGGGCCTTGTCCCCAGGTGAGAAGGAGCCCCTGTCCCCAGGGGAGATGGGACCCCTGTCGCTAGGGGAGATGGGGCCCCTGTCCCTAGGGAAGATGGGGTTCCTGTACTCAGAGGAGAAGGGGTCCCTGTCCCAAGACGAGATGGGGGGCCTTGTCTCCAGGGGAGAAGGGGTCCCTGTCCTCAGGGGAGATGGGGTCCCTGTCCCCAGGGGAGTGACTGCGGTGTCCCTGGTGTCCTCCAGGGAGCAGGGCTGGCTCTCATAGGGCTGCAACTGTATCTTTAAAGTTCGTTTGCCCGGCAGAAGCATGTAAAACATGTGGCTGGATGTTGCAGCCTGCACCCCTGGCCAGAGGGGCCGGGAGTGTCAACAGTGAGAACCCGCTGGAGGATGATCACCGAGCTGCTCCCAGAGCCAGAGAGGAAGGGGACAGCCAGGATGAATGGAACTGTGCTAGACTCCAGCAGGGATGGTGTCCCGAAGGACCAGGTGACCGACAGGAAGAGCCGATTGAAGCAGTCAGCCACAGCCGCTGATTAAAGATGCACTCAGAGGAACGGGTGAACAACAGAGCCTCTTCAAGGAGGAGTCATCCCTCAGGACATGTGGCTCAGGACAGCGTGGGACTATTTTCTGACCCCGGCTTCCCCCACCCAGCGCTACACCACTACCTGCAAAGCACATCATTGTTTGCTAGGATGCCGGCGGTCCTGGAAACCAATGACTGAACGAAGGAGAGGGAGAGAAGCAGAAAGCACAGGAATGCAGAAATCCTCACTGCATACACCACGGAGTGGTTTCCGGGAGCTCAGGTCAGATATGCGGGACCCCAGGGACAGTCCCGTAGAATCCGGGACGGTTGGGAGGTATGGAACCCAAGTCCTGACTAGAAAATGCCCAGCACACGCCTGCACAATCAGTGTGCTGGTTATTCACAAAATACAGACCCAGGATTGGAGATTTTATCCCTCCCAGAGCACTACCAAACCTCTGGGCTCCAGATCCCAATTTTACTAAACAATGAGGAAACTGAAAAGCCAGTTTCCTCTGAATGACAAAAGCCCGCTGGAGCCCCTCAACCTGCCTGGACGAGAATCCTGGGTCATAAACTCTTTTTACACTGTGGTAGGGCACAGTACTGCCACAATTCAAAGGCATTTGTATTTGGCATTGCAGTGGCGCTCCCTCATCGCTGGCTTTGATTGGCTCCCACTGCCTTAGCAAAGCACAGGAGGCCAGGAAGTGAGCGAGGAGCTGCAGACAGGCACAGTGCTGGATCAAATGAGGGCTCAGATAAGTAAAATGACTGGGATTACTGATGCCTAATCGTTTTTTACCTTACTGCAAGGAATGCATTAAGGTAAACAATATTTCGCTTTTTAACCACTTTTAAATATGAGTTAAATATTCTTTGTTAACTTTTAGTGGAGCATGAAACCACAGGTAAAGGCACATAATGATTACAAGTCAGCACAGTTCCTAAATAATTGCAAAAGGGCACCTACATCAGTTTTTCACTAGAATAATAACAGAGCAAATATTTTTCACAAATTTGTGAGACCACACTCTTGACTAAGTGGGTCCCTGTTTAGAATCCAGCTGTATGCTCACCTCCTCAAGACCTGGACTGTTGGCCAAACTAAATGCTAGCATTGAAACAATGGCCCCACAGCAGAACTAAGCCACAAACACCCACAATATCATAGATATGTGTCCTTTTTTCAAGAGACCTGTGACCTACCAGGATTGCATGATCATCTACTTGCCCTTTCCATTGCTTCTAATCTAAACTTTTGTCTAGTGCTGGTTCACAGAACCACCATTAGAAGCCAAGTTGCCCAATGCACCACTTCTGTGGCAGCACCAGTAAACCCTTGAAATAACCAACAGGCGAGGAATGAATTAAAAAAAAAGGAAAATTAATCTAACAAAAACAGGGTGTGTTTGAATTAAAACTGGTAAATCTTGTCTACATTCCTATTCCCACTACTCCTACTTCCATGCTCCTTTTCAATCTAAATACTTATCTATCACCTGCCATGCTTGTGTAAACTTCTACTTGAACATAAACATGTATGGCATAATTTGCAATGAGCTCCTTTCCACACTTTACATAAGGCATGGTAAGAATCCTCTCAGATAGTACATTCTTACGGATGTCAGACACTTATTAATGTATCTTTCTGCCTAACCCTTTGCCATGTTGCTATCTCAATGCTGGTTACAAACCTGTCTTTCACTTTTTTCCCACTGTATATCCAAAAACTTGCTTAAGAATTTAGTTGTTGGAAGGACCTATTTTTTTAGCCCGCAGTGTGGTGCGCAAAAACAGAACCCCAATAAGTAAACCGAAAAAGCACAGAAAGCGCACTTAGGGTGTGTTATTGGTCCCCTCCCAAAGAGGAAGAACCCCTCCCTGACCCCCTGGGGTGCTAGACTCCTGATGGGTGTAAGGCACACTCAGGTCCACCTAGTCAAAAGGCCAAGGGGACCCCTCTCTTTATGATCAGCTGAGGCCTACCACTAAGTACTTGGTGGGATGTTCTACTGAAGAGGAACAGCCAAGGCAGAGGAGGAAGGAACATAATGGCCACATATCCTCCCCCTAGACTTCAGGGTAGGCCTGAAGACCCATACCCTTCACCCTGAGTAAAAAAGGAAGTACATAGGACCCAGTGAAAAACCCAATTTCACAAACACTTTAGTTTGTTATGGGTCAGTTCTCAAATGAAGAAAATAATAAATAAAAGAAAGGCCTGGTGTCACTAGTAACACAACTCCATCCCTAATAATACAATAGAAACATGGATGTCGCCCTTGGGACTTTAAATGAGGTATGCACAGTTGGCCGATAAAATTGACAAATGTAAATGCAGTAAAATATTTATTACAGAAACAGTCACACATGAGAAACTAACATAAACAAAAGTCAAAGCTGATACAATATTGCACATGGTTAGAGTTTGCATTGCATTTAAAGTACATGAGTATACATGACATCTATAGCACCCGTCACATTTCGCAAGATGTGGCTCGCTCTTCAGGGGTGGATGCATGTGGGATATATCTGGAAAGGAATAATCAAAAAGTAATGTAACACATAAATAAATAATGGACCAATGGTAAGAGGGGCCTCACAGAAAAATGAAAGACCCCATACTGACCAATCGGTAAAGCCAAGGTGCCTATGGCTATGTTCACCGAGGATGGCAGCAATATATGCTTGGTAAGAGAGCTGAGGAAGCGGTGCCAACCGAAAAACTCCATGCCAAGGAATGATGGGAAGGTGGACATGGCATGGATAGAAATGAGTGACCTTGGAGATCCTAAATAATCTGTTCAGGTGTCAGCTAAAATATAATGTGATATGTATATAATCAAACATTGCTAAATTAGTAACAGAGTATATGATAAAATGCATGTATAAACCAACCTGTTGCGATGGTAAAACGGATAAGGCTAAGGAGAAATGTGTGCAATACTGCAGATGTGTGGAAAGGCAATCCCTAAAAAGAAAAAAAAAGGGGAAACGTGAAAGAGTGTGAATGTACGAAACATAGAAAACATGACCAAGCACAGAGAAGTGCTCAATGTGGAGGATAAAGATGTCTACCTGTGTAGGATCAATAGCTTGCAGCAGCAGAATGAGCTGTCCCATGTGGGGTAAAAGAGTTCAACTAATAATCCCAGTCATGTGTGCTCTCCCATTTATAACCCCACAAGGGCTCCAGTGGACTCCGCCCCTAGATAATCCGTTCAGGTGTCAACTATAGTATAATACGTGTATGAACAAACATTGCTAAATTAGCAAAATGATCATGGAGTATATAATGGAATGCATAAATGCATGTACAAACCAACCTGTTGCATTGGTAAGGCAGATAGTGAGGCCAGGGAAGAGTGTGTACAAGACTGCACATATGTGAAAAGGGATGTCAAAGAAGCAATCCCTGTAAGAAAAGTGAAAATGTGAAAAAGTGTGAATATTAGAAACATAGCCAGGCACATTGGAGTGTTTGGTGTGAAAAGTAGCTATGTAAGATCAGTAGCTTGCAGCAGTAAAATGAGCTATCCCATGGGAAGTAAAAACAGTAAAATAAAAATAAAAAATGCCAGCCATGTGTGCTTTCCCATTGATATCCCTGCAGGGGCTCCAGCAGGCTCCACCCCCAACACCATGCCTGAGGTGGCAGGACCCGCTGGCCCCCAGCCATCCTAGATGACAGACCATGCCCATACACATTGACGCTGCTGACGCAAACGTCACACGAGGGGGGCGTGGAAACATGGCGCTGATGTGCCGTTGGCGGGGGGCAGCAAGAGGTATGAATAACCTCCCTTGGTGCACATCACAGCTCCCCACACAAACAGGCCACAGCCGCCAGCCGTGGGGAACAGAAAAAAGCCAAGGCATGAACCAGGATGGAAGTGTCCTATGTGTATGTGTATGCTTGACTAAAACATGTGGTATAAGATGTATATCTATCTGGCTGAGGGTGGCAGCAGACCAGGTTGGACTAAATGGGTTTCTTCCACCCTGGGACAATATAAATAAAAGAAAGGTCTGGTGTCACTAGTAACACACCTCCATCCCTGATAATACAATAGAAACATGGATGTCGCCCTTGGGACTTTAAATAAGGTGTGCACAATTGGCCGATAAAATTGACAAATGTAAATGCAGTAAAATATTTATTACAGAAATAGTCACACAAGAGAAAGTAACAAACAAAAGGCAAAGCCGATACAATATTGCACATGGTTAGAGATTGCATTGCATTTAAAGTACATGAGTATGCATGACATCTATAGCACCCCGACGCGTTTCGCGTGATGTGGCTCGCTCTTTAGGGTTGGACCCACTCATCTTTAGAGCCACTAATTTGTTGAACAATATATCTGCCCTCACACCAGTTTCTTATAGCACTCTACTGTAATTTCATGAGCCAACTGCTCTTGTTCCACTTCAGCACGTGCTTTTATATGCAGACATAGACACTCAAGTCACATTTACATATATGGTTCAAAGGTTACAGCTTTAATAATTTCTTTTTTTTAGGAGTGCTTCCACGTGCAAGGATTCGTGTTTGCTAAAAAATCCCTGCAGTCTCACATTGCTGGTATTAGTTTAATGTTAATACATTTGGTAATCCAAAAACTCTTATGCCCCGTACACACGGTCGGATTTTCCGACAGAAAATGTGTGATAGGACCTTGTTTTCGGAAATTCCGACCGTGTGTGGGCTCCATCACACATTTTCCATCGGATTTTCCGACACACAAAGTTTGAGAGCAGGATATAAAATTTTCTGACAACAAAATCCGTTGTCGGAAATTCCGATCGTGTGTACACAAATCCGACGGACAAAGTGCCACGCATGCTCAGAATAAATAAAGAGATGAAAGCTATTGGCCACTGCCCCGTTTATAGTCCCGACGTACGTGTTTTACGTCACCGCGTTTAGAACGATCGGATTTTCCGACAACTTTGTGTGACCATGTGTATGCAAGACAAGTTTCACCCAACATCTGTCGGAAAAAATCCTAGGATTTTGTTGTCGGAATGTCCGAACAAAGTCCGACCGTGTGTACGGGGCATTAGATATAAGAACAGAAAAGAAAAAAGTAAAGTCAAGTTAAAAAAAAGCCTGATTTTGTTTAGAACATTTGTCTACAAGCGATAAAACTAGGAGAGCTGTTGCCAGTGTTGTGTTCTCAGTTAGTTAATTTAGGAAAAGATAGCAGATTGTGCTAGGAATATTTTAGCAATGTGCAACACAACATTAAATAAAATACAATGCTTTGAAAACAATATTAAGACACATTATGCTCCACAGACTGGGAAATATTGTGAGACTTCTCTGATCTTATGATGGGTCTTAAATGTGATTTAATCTCCCTTTTCCCAAAGGCTTTACACGTTGGCTGAATGCCTGGCTGCATCCAATATTACAAAGAAACTGCATACACTTTCTACTTAGTACTGTTCCTATAATCAGAAATCTGAAGCGAACATAACTCAAAAAATATCATCCGTTTAGCAGGTAACAGAAAACAATCAGGGCAAACTACCTAATATCAAGATGGATAAATAGAAATTGATCTATATGTATACAGTTGCTGGGCTACAGCAACATTAACAAAGAGACATTACCTTTGATGCCGCGTACACACGGTCGGACTTTCTGTCCTACTTGGTCCGGCACACTTTCTGACGGACTTTGTCCGCCAGGTGCGCCGGACTTTAAAACGGACGGACTTGCCCACACACGACCGGACTTTGTGGCGGGCTAAGTCCGTCCGTTTTTCCGACGGACTTTCGTCGGAGTTACGGCGGACTTTCAGAATGAACGGACTTGCCCACACACGGACAAGTCCGTTCATTTTGAACGTGACTCAGGTGCGACGGGACTAGAAAAGGATGTCAATCTTGCCGCTTTTATTTGCGAGATTGACACCTTGCGAGCCCCGTCGCGGGGCATACCAGACCCTTAGGTCTGGTATGGATTATAAAGGGGAACCCCCCTACGCCGAAAAAACGGCGTGGGGTCCCCCCTGAAATCCATACCAGACCCCGATCCGAGCACGCAGCCTGGCCGGTCAGGAAAGGGGTGGGGACGAGCGAGCGCCCCCCCTCCTGAACCGTACCAGGCCGCATGCCCTCAACATGGGAGGTGGGTGCTATGTTGATGAGGACAAGGGCCTCTTCCCGACAACCCTGGCCGTTGGTTGTTGGGGTCTGCGGGCGGGGGGCTTATCGGAATCCGGGAGCCCCCTATAATAAGAGGGCCCTCAGATCCCAGCCCCCCACCCTATGTGAATGAGTATGGGGTACATGGTACCCCTACCCATTCACCTAGGGAAAAAGTGTAAATAATAAAACACTACACAGGTTTTTTAAATATTTTATTAAACAGCTCCGGGGGGGGGGTTTTCCTCCGTCTTCGGGGGTCCCTCCGATTCATCTTCTCCCGGCGTCCGGTTGGTTCTTCTCCGCTCTCTTCTCCCGGTGTTCCAGTTCTTCGGCCGGCTCCTCCACTGTCTTCAGGTAGCTCTCTTGCCAGCAGAGGTCCGGACTTCTGGGCTTCTTCTTCTTCTCCAGATGTTGACACGACGCTCTCTCCGGCTGGACTGCTCTCTGAGGGCTGCGTTGTGACTTATATAGGTGGAGACCCCGCCCCCTTATGATGTCACAGTCCCTGGGCATGCTGGGACTGTGACGTTTTAGGGGGCGTGGTCACTGGGTGGGCCGGGATATGGGGGCCCTCTTATTATAGGGGGCTCCCGGATTCCGATAAGCCCCCCGCCGGCAGACCCTGACAACCAACGGCCAGGGTTGTCGGGAAGAGGCCCTTGTCCTCATCAACATGGGGACAAGGTGCTTTGGGGTGGGGGGGCCTGCAGGGCGCCCCCCTCCCCCAAAGCACCCACCCCCCATGTTGAGGGCATGCGGCCTGGTACGGTTCAGGAGGGGGGGGTGCTCGCTCGTCCCCACCCCCTTTCCTGACCGGCCAGGCTGCGTGCTCGGATCGGGGTCTGGTATGGATTGTAGGGGGGGCCCACGCCGTTTTTTTCGGCGTAGGGGGGTTCCCCTTTATAATCCATACCAGACCTAAGGGCCTGGTATGCCCCGCGCTCGCCGCAATAGGAAAATTTGTTTTTCCTATTGCAGCGAGCGCGAGATGCAATACCCTGCCCTCGCGTCGTATCTGGTTCGTTGGACCAGCATACACACGAGCGGGCTTTCCGTCGGACCAGCACACAGACGAGCGGACTTTCCGCCAGAAACTGAGTCCGACGGAAAGATTTAAAACTTGTTTCAAATCTAGGTCCGGCGGGCTTTTGGGAAAAAGTCCGCCGGAAAAGTCCGCCAGCGCCTACACACGGGCGGATTGTCCGGCACACTCTGGTCCGCCGGACCAAGTATGCCGGAAAGTCCGACCGTGTGTACGCGGCATTACTCCTTTCTCCCTCTATTGAGATATTACAGGGGTTGTAAAGTCTCTTAAAAAAATAATAAATAACAAACATGTCATACCTCCTCTGTGCAAGGGTTTTGCACAGAGTGGCCCCAATCCTCCTCTTCTGGGGTCTATCCCTGATGGAGAAGCGTTTTCCCTGGGGGCACTCATGCGGGCAGGCTCCAGTGTCCTGCTGCTGCATCCATTGACACAGACAGCAGGACCCAGCCCTATTACCTAGCATGACATGTTAGGTATCTAGTTACTCAGCGTAAGATCATCTTTCACATTCTACAAAGAGTGGGCTTACTTTAGTATTTAGGGGTTTTTTTTATTCATTAAAGTGTATTTTTTCCAAAAAAATTGTGAAATTGTGTTTGAAAGACTGCTGCGAAAATACAGTGTGACATAAAATATTTCAATGAATGACATTTTATTCTCTAGGGTCTCTGCTAAAAAATATATATAATGTTTGGGGGTTCTAAGTAATTTTCTAGCAAAAAATACTAGTTTAAACTTGTAAACAAAAATTTCCAGAAAAGGCCTGGTCAGCAAGTGGTTATACTGGTCTGGACTCCAAACGTCATTTATGCCTAGTCCCTAATTTTAATCACTTTGTATGCTAAATTGTGTTATTACCATTCTTAATCCAATTTATGCTTGCCTAGTTACCAACCATATTGGGTGATAACATATTAGGTTTGCCTTTACTACAGTGGCGGCTCGTTTATACGGGGCGCAGGGGCGCCGCCCCCTTAATCCATGTGCCCGGCCCCTAATTTACATGCAGGGCGCCGGATGCATGGATTCCAATGGGTTTTTTTCTTTTTTTTAGAAGCACGTGATTAGAGGGTGGGCTCGAGGCGCAGAGTTGGGGCACAGGGTGGGCTGTTTGCTGACTACCCCCCAAAAAAATATACCACCAGCTGACACTGCTTTACTGGTTAAGTCCTTGTTTTCTTTGATATAACTCTACTACTGGGTGTTAAGTAATACTTTCAGGGATTTCCTGTGATATTGTATGTTTGTACACTCAGGCTGGTGTGTTATGCCGCGCACTAGGTCCGACGGTCTTTCCGACGGAATTTCTGACTAGGTCCGATGGACTTTCAGAACCAACGGACTTGGCTACACATGATAGGACTAAGTCCGTTCATAAGTCCGTTCGGTTTGAACGTGATGGCGTAAACGGGACTAAAAAAGGAAGTTCAATAGCCAGTAGCCAATAGCTTCCCTTGCGTCGTATTTGGTCCGTCAGACCAGCACACAGACCAACAGTTTTCCCAAATTTATTCCGTCGGACAGATTTGAAACATGTTTTATTTCTAGGTCCGTCAGATTTTTATCTCGAAAAGCTATCGGACTAGCCCACACACTATCGGATTGTCCGCCGGACTAATCCCGTCGGACCTAGTCCGCCGGAAAGTCCGCTCGTGTGTACACGGCATTAGGGTGGCTGAGGTGTTTGGAAGAGATTGCGGCAAGGAACAGAGGATCCATCCTAATTAGCAGCTCCTACAGGGGTAGTGCTATACATATAGTGGTGCTTCAGACTGTAGAAGTACAGATTACAACATGTAAATACAATGATCATAGGCTAAGTGGTGACACACTGTTCTGACATGTCCTAAAATTACTTCTGATGCTTCCTTAAAACAACATAAAGATGAGTAGAAGATGACATAATGTAATTGGGAATACAAAAAAAACATAGCATATGAGCAGAACCGCAGGCATAGATGATTTGTAGTGTGCAAAAGTAAAGATTAATTGCAGATTTCAAGAGATAATCTGGGAGGAAATGAGACTTATGACTGGAATGCAGTGGTGTAGTTAATAAGAAGTTTAAGTAAACACAGTGTAATGGAATGATTACAACAAAAACAAAATTGCTGACATCTTTTGAAGAACATGGGTGGCAATGGGAGATGCAGAGATTGTGTAGAGGGTGATAATTTTGTGGACAGGTATACTTTCAATAAGAGATATTTATGACAATGTCCTTTAATCACAGTTGAGATGTTTTTTTCCTTTTTAATTATTGATCCTTGGACTAATGGCTATGGGCTTGGGGGATTCAAGGTGGAAACATTATATAGCATCTCTTAAATTTTTTTTCAGTTGGTGTAATTTTGAGGCTGGGTTCACACCATTGTGAATTGGATGCAGGAGATTTTGTCCGGCTCTCTATGGAGCCGGTTCACATATCTCCGCTGAGGCTCCGGGAACGAATTTGCACAGAAGCCCTGTACGTCTTTTGGTCTGTTTCAGGTCCAAATTCAGACAAAAATTCTGGCTGAAATCAGACCTGAAACAGTGAACGGGGAGACACCGGACCCCTGCTGGGAGCCGCATGGGGAGATGATGTAAACCCAGCCTGAAGGAATATAAATGAAATACCAATTTTCAGGTACTCTCCAGAACCATTCTCATTTTTTTGCCTATATGTTAGAAAGTTTAAAGATTAAAGCTTAACTAAAAAAAATACAATAAAAATAAATAAATATCTGGGCCAGCATGGTTACCTCTAATGATTGCTATATAACATCCAAAGGGCTTTTGAGGATTTTCTAGTGAGTGTAGTAGATTGCTTGCTCTGAACCTTCTCCATTTAAAAAAATCCATTTTTTATTTCCAGTATACAGTATATATATAAGCCATTCTGATGAGGGTAGAGAATGACGCTCATCTGCCCCTAAATGAAAAGAACAGAAGATATTTTAATAAATGGAGGAGATACTAAGCGAGCAACCTGCTATACTTGTAAGAGATGGGAAGTCGCTCCAGCACCAACCAGAAGATCACAGCTCAGCTTGTATGTGGCATGGACAACTACTGACAATTTGAGCATCCGCAACAGCCCTCCACATGTTACATTTCAGTCATTAGAGGTAACCATGCTTGCCCAATCTAACTTTAAATATCAGTTCTTCCTGGAGTTCAGCTTTAAGTGATACCCTTTTATTGCAGATAACTGTAGGTATTAAAGTAAACAACCGCCCCTTACTATAAGTACCACTACTGCGCCACAGAAGAATCTAATAAGTGAACAATTTGGTGAATTCAGCTGCCACTATAAAAAAGTTAATCAGTGTAAAATGCTTCTAGTATATCTAGACAGTGAAAAAATATATATAAAGAAGAAATCAGTGGCGCTATTCCAGACAGTACTGTCCAATTGAAATTGAAAAAGTGTCTGGTGAAGCAATGTGTTTAAACAATCAACGCTACATGTGATTACCCTTTTATTGGCTAACTTAAAAAAGAAGTCGCACTTCAATCTCTTAGAAAAAAAAGGAAACCCCCCTTGCTTGGAACTTTAAAGGCAATTATTTATACATATAAAATTTGATCACACATACATGTAATGATCAGTTAAAAACATGACAAAAAAAAAGAAACAAACAAAAACATAACATAAGTACAGAGCAAGCATATAATTAATTTGTTAATACTCTCCAATTTCTGAAAAAATCTGCGGTACCCTATACTTCAATTCCTTTTAATGTACATGTAGTACTTTGTCCCATCTTCCTATGTGCTGTCTAAAACTAGCTGTGGATGGATCAAAATTTGTTTGGTTTTACAGGGATAGGCTGAATTTCAATCCATCTATGGCTCTTTCCATTTGAGAAGAGTCGATTTAATGAAAGACTCCCTTTCGAACGGGACTACTTATGTATTTCTACTCGATCGTCACTTGCAGCCTATTGGTTGCAGCGCTGATCAGTTTATTCTGACAGCGGAGGAGTCCTGCTGTCTGATACAACAGCTGAGCAGGGGAGGATTCCTCGCATGTGTGGATAGGGGAAACCATTTGTTTTTGGGTTTTTTTGATCAGCTGGCTGGCTGATCAGAAAAATGATTCATCTATAGCAGCTTTAGGCTAGCTGTGAGGTCAGATAGGGCACCCCTCCTTCCTCCATACCCACTTTACAAGACAGCTAGCAATGGGATGGCTACTTTGACAGTCAGCACTTTTCTCCTTCCCAAGCTACTGCCCGAGACAAGTGTCTCTGAGGCAGGAGGAGTGTTGTCAGCTAAAATATTTTAGGCAGGCAGGAAAGTGCTTGGAGATGGAAAAAAGTGCTGCCTGTCAAAGCAGCCATCTTCTTGCTTGCTGCGTTTTTGGACAGCCATGGAAAGACTTAATCACAGTAAGTCAAACAGTAGTAACCAGTAGGTCCTGCAAGAACTTATGACCCCAGGTATAAAAGGGAAGAGGATGACCTTTTTCTGTGTCAGCCTGCTCCCTTAAAATCCTGGTACCACAGGCCTAGAAAATGGGTGGCACAATTATAACACAACAATTTGTAAGAAATGCAATAATCAATATGACTAGAGTTAATGTAGGCAGATATTATGCACTCTATGAATCCTTTAAGTAAAGGGGGAGAAGAAGAGTGGAGGAGTCCTTGTGGTGTAGATGTCATGAGTCTTCAGCTAGCTCAACAAGCGCCCAGGGGGATTGCTGTGCAATGGTGACTAGCAATAAAGAATAACATATGCAAAGTGTTTCCTTTGGAAGCTTGTGCTTGCAGTGTCTTTGTAGTGTGTACACAGGGTGGGCTTTGGCCCGCTCACCAGCCCTGATGATAGCAAGGCTCAAGGGAATGGGATGGCCCACAACAGGCTTTTGAAGAATCTGCAACCAGTGAAAGGTGCCTGGCTGTGAACCATGCAATGCTGGAATTCAGCTAGGTAATGATGAGAGTGACCCCCGACAGTCACTCAGCAGACAGGGAGCTGGTAATAGTGGATCTGCCTATGGGTTTAACACTCGCTTGCTGGAGATTCCCCACGCTGTCTAACCCGGGGTGCCTGCTCACATTTCCTGAAGTGGCCAGGTCCCTGCTCTCGGCTGAAGGCCAGGGGCCCAAGAGAAAGAACTCCTCCCCAGACTAGGCTATTTATGTCCTCACCCAGCATCCCTCTCTCTTCCACTAACTGGAACTTGTAGTCTGCAGCAACACTGGCTATAATGCAAATCTCTGGACCACATATCCCAGGATCTCCTGCTTTCAGTAGTGGTCTCTCTCTCTCTGCATTCAGGAAATGATGACACAATGTCCACGCTGAACATTAGAGGGAAACAAGCTCACTACAGCTGTTGTTACAGAATGTCCCACAATGACACAGGCAAGTTAGCTAGCACCTGGCTACAAAGGTATTATTGATAGACTTATTTCATCCCCTGTGCAGGGCTGGTGTTGGCTTGTGAACTCATACATGGGCGCAGATGCACTATGCATCTGTATATTGCTAAACTGTAAATTGTGGATGGTTTTAATCTTTAATAGTATAGTTGACAGAAAAAAATAAAGAAAGAATACATTTTCTAAAACTATTTAATGTCTCGCCAATGCTTTGCTCTCTGGGTTAAAACATTATACTACACTATTCTACTTTCCAGTGATTAAAATACAATGTCATTTCTAAAAGAAGGATATTGGCAGAGAAACAAAAACACAAGAAAAGCATTGTTTGGGATTTTCAAAAATGCTTTTCACTGCGGGTAACTCCTTAACTGTTCCAATGAAAATTAGCTATTATATGAAAAAAACTCCAGGTCACACTAAAATGGTTATAGTAGATTGTTTTTGCTTGCTCTGGGAGAATTTTGATGCATCAGCAGTAATCGTGTTAATGGTTGCCTAGGAACCTTCGTGTGTTGCTTGCTTGCTAATTACATACCAGATCCCCCATTTTTAATTACAGCTGTTCTGTATAAAATGGCTTTGTACTTTCTAAACTGAGCTAAAATGAATTCCACAGCTTGAAAGAAAAAGTTTTGGAGCACTAATTGTTCAGAGTGCATTGTGAACCTTTGTACTTTCAAGAAAAATGTTATAAGAAATCTAAAACTTCAGTTAAATTCATAGCACATTTCTTACATTTTAAAAGTACAAAATGAAAATAAATATTGTGTCATTAGCCCTAAAAGCCAGTGTTTTGTCGACACTTTGTATTAAGGATATGTAATTACCAAGATTTTTATTTATGAATGGTAATCAGTCTGAATTTTAGCTTTTCATTGTAATCAGAGCAATATAATATTAGTTGCTATAGGTTATATTTTGCACATTGCTTACTGTTTTACTGGTACTATACCATAGTAAGCCTGTAAAACTGTAGTTTTTCTTAACCACTTCAAAACCAGGCTTTTTCTGGCACTTTTTGTTTACAAGTTTGAATCAGTATAGTATATAGGGAGAGGGAAGAGATGTGGGACTTTATAGGTGTAATCTGTACATATTCATGGAACAAGAACAATTATTAAAAAAATACATTTTTATTTATACACATAAGTAAAAAACAGGATAAAAGCTTTGTATACAAAATATGGATGTCCAAAGCACAAGGAGCAATATTTTTAGTGTAACATTACTGTTTCCACGCCTTTATTTCAACATGTTTCACCAGATGGCTTCTTCAGGAAATTGCGTGGTGTCATGATTACTGAATAGATAAAGAAACACATGTCAAAAACTTTTTACAGAAAATATCTTGTGCACAGACAAAATCTTCAGTACATACACATAAAGTACAACTATATCTTCAATTAAATAATGCAGCATTTTAGATGCACCCCCCTATTTGGACAAGGGTTCCCCTGGGTTGCAATTTGTACCTCAGTCTGATGAAGAAATGGGGCCAAGTAGCAGGAAATTGGAGGTGTTGAGTCTGTACATGACGGCTTCACACGCCTATCCATTCACAAAGGAAAGTTGCCATATTCCTCACAAAGAGGGATATGTGATTACACAAGGTATAAAATAGTAGAGATACCTAAGATTCGATACAATACATTATAATGAGCTATTTTGCAACAAAAAGCTTTTTCAAAAAATATCCAGACATCAGTGAGGAACATGGCTTACTTGAAAATAGCTTGTGCAAAGTATGTAGGGAGCCTGAATATTTACTAGATAAGTGCCTTATTCATCCTAATGACAACCACATAACACAGGGGGTTTTACCACAAAGAGAGCATGATCTGTGCCACCCTTTGATGTGGCCCGCCATCTTCTGCTCTGGGAAGGCGGGTCGGCAAGGGATACCCACCAGCAGTACTATCCACCAGCCATACCATCCACCAGGGATACCCATCAGCCATACCATCCACCAGGGATACCCGCAAGCAGGACCTGCCAGCAGGGCCCACATCAGTACCAGCCAGCAGTACCCACCAGCAGGACCCACAGCAGTACCCACCAGCAGGACCCGCAGCAGTATCAGCCAGCAGTATCCACCAGCAGTACCAGCCAGCAATATCAACCAGCAGGACCCGCAGCAGTACCCACTAGCAGGACCAGCAGCAATACCAGCCAGCAGTACCCACCAGCTGTACCAGCCAGCAGACACCACCAGCAGTACCAGCCCTGGAGGACAGCCAGCAGCAGCTATCAGCCATACCTGCCCTAGGGACAGCAGCAGCCGCCAGCCATACCCACCTTGGAGACAGCAGCAGCCAGCGATACCTGCAGGAATCCTGAGGAAGAAATGACGATTGAGGTCAGTTGAGGTGCAGGTAAACCTCAGTGCATCAGTGTGAAAGCAGCCTTAGGCCCCCTTTACACGATTGGTCCAATCGGGTCCATCTGTCCGTTTTTGGGCAGACCCAATCAGACCCTCCATTCACCTCTATAGAGCAGCAGATGTAGACTGATTTGTGTCCTTTTACACCCGCCTGTCTCCAATCCAATGTGCCTAAAAAAACAGAAGGGGATTGTCCCCTTCCGTTTGGGCGGATAGGACTGGAGGGTCCATAGAGTAGAGGGGGCTGTGTCTGTGTTTGCTCTGCATATGCAGAGTGGACACAGACCTGTCATCTGCCCGCTTTGCTCATTGTGACCTGTGACCGGTTACCAAGTTGGTAAAGTGGCCCTCGCTCCTCAAAAGGTTGTGCACCACTGCCCTGATTTTTTATGTCACACGGTATTTGCGCAGCAGTTTTTCAAACGCAGTTTTTGGAGAAAAATGGTAAAGAAAAGCTTTTTGAAATTTTAATGGAAAAAAACACAATACATAACCCATTTTTTTGTAAAATAAAAAAGCTAATGTCACGCCGAATAAATAGATACCAAACATCTCATGCTTTAAAATTGTGCACGGCCACACAATGGCGACAAGCGACGTCAATTTTACTATACATGGGCAACACTTTAAAAGCCTTTACAGGTTACCACCTTAGATGTACAGAGGAGGTCTAGTGTTAGAATTACTGCCCATGATCTGATGTTTGCGGTGATATGTCACATGTGTGGAACAATCACGGTTTGCATGCGTTCAGGACCGACGCACACATTCCCCTTTGCGCACTAGCATGGGGGGGAACGGGGGTACTTTTTTTTTCATTTATTTTATTTTTTTATTTTTACACTGTTGCTTTAAATGTGTATTTTTTTTTATCACTTTATCGCTGTCACATCCCTTGTGACAACAACAGGCATGTGAAAGGTATTCTTATGAATCTTATGAAATCCCTCCTTTGCACTTGAAAGCATTCCAAACGCCAAGATCTGCGTTTTTGAATACTTTTACATTTTTAAAACTGGCGTCATTAGGACTTCAGTAATCCGGATGGTAGTGATCTCATGACACCGCTTCCGGGTTACTACATCCGAGATCCAATCAAAGCCAGCTTTCTTCAGGTCTCTGGCCAGCCCGAGTCTCCCGGTGGGACAGGAGAGCCCGGGCGAGCAGCGGAAGGTGGTGGGAAGGGGGGACGTCCCCTCCCGCTTCTTGTGATAACAATCGAGCGGCTGCTTAGCCACATTGGTTCTTATTACAAGATAGCCGACTGTCAGCTCTAAAAAAATTATACAGAGGTGTCACCACGGTACAACCACTTGAAGTTAAATGATGTACAGGTATGTGATTTGGAGGTAAGTGGTTTTTAAACACTATTGAATATAATGCTATGGAACCTTCCATGCTCTTAAGCTGCAGTTAAAAATATGCACAGAGGTGTAAATGCGCTTTAAAATTTGTAGAGGTAGGGGTAGAAGAGGTTAACAGTTTTCTGCTGTGGTGCACTTCCTTTTGTGGGTGTGGCTTCATGCTCTCTGCTGGGTGGGGAGCTTTAAATATGTAACGCTTACTCCCGTAGAAGCCAATGGAAATTTGCCCAGGTTCTCCCCCAGTGGATTGCC